>JARCFY010000001.1:116420878-117620878 GCA_029233225.1 Lepidodactylus listeri
TGGCTCCATTCGGAGCATAAATGTTCACAATCAAAGTTTTCAGTCCTTGCAGTAAAATTTCAATAGCTAAATATCTTCCATCTTTGTCTTTAAATATTACTTTAGGTTCCAAATCTTTTTTGACATATGTTACAACACCATTCTTTTTATTACTTGCTAAAGAATAAAATTCTTCTCCCAATTTTTTCCTTATTAAATATTTGTGGTCTTGTTTTTTAAGATGAGCTTCTTGTATGCAAATTATATTACATTTTTGTTTTTCCAGCCAATGACCTACCATTCTACGTTTTTGGGGTGAATTTAGTCCATTTACATTCCATGTAAGTATTTTGTAATCCATCTTGATATATTCTTAAATATCGCCAAAGTCATCTTTATTCTCTCCCAGGAATGCGTACATTTCTTCTGTACTTTTAATCACTACTCTGGAGTTGCCATAATAAAAGCTTAGTCCTTGAGGTATTTCCCAACGAAATCTGATTTTTTTCTCCTTTAATTTATCCGTCAGACGCTTGAATTTTTTCCTTTCTTGCAGCATTGCTCTAGGCAATTCTTTCATTACTATAATTTTCTTTCCATCTATTACAAAAGGATCAGTAAAGCACTTCTTGTAGATTTGTTCTTTTGTTCTTTTCATTGTAAATTGGACAACCACATCTCTTGGTATGTTTTTGTCTCTTGCGTATGTAGAATTAACTCTATAAACAAGATCCATGTGCTCTTTAACAACTTCTTCCTGTTCTTGTAAAAAATCTGCTATTGCTTCTTGCATTCTTGTAAAAATGTCTTCACTCAATTTTTCCTCAATCCCTCGAAATCTCAAATGGTTTTGCATATCTTTATAATGCATCATCTTTTCCATCCTCTCATTCTCTCTCGTTGTCTTATGGGTGCTTTCTTCCAGTTCTTTTACTTTAGTTTCTATATCTTGTGTTCTTGTGGATAATTTTTGAAATTCTGCTTTTAATTCCATGAAATTTTTATCTGCTTGAGCCGCTATATTATTCATTTTAACATTTACCTCTCCTATAGCGTCTAACATTTTCTTTTCCATTGCTTCCATAACAGCTAGTAGTTCTTTTTCTTTTTTTGCTGCCATTGTAGGAGAGGACCATGTAGCTGCTCTCGATCTTAGTCCGCGGTCCGTCTTGTCTCTTTAAAAAAGATCGATTTTATCTTGTTTTCCAAGTCGAACACCAATTAGTGCATTCAAACAAGCTATTCTTGCCAAGTCAAATTATGTTGGTTTCAGCCTTCTAAGTTATATAGTCTTTGAGATATTGCAGTTTAAAAATTTTATAAATCCAAAATGGCGGGCGCGACTTCTCTATGGTTAATGTCAAAGGTTATAGTCTTTTTACCTTACTTCTGGCTTGCCGTAGTTTCCTTTTGTCCCTTCCTTTTATTTACTTGTCTGCTCTCTGCACGTCACTTCCTGTTGTGGTCTTTCTGGTCCGGCAGTATTTAGAGTCCCCTTTACCTTCTTCCGGTTCTTCTCCTTTTCCCTTCTTGTCTGCTCTTCTAGCCGTCACTTCCTAACTCAGTCCTCACGTCTTAATCTCGCGATGCTTGGTTCCCTTCTCCCTCTTTGTCTCGCGATGCTTGGCTCCCCCTCCCGACTCTTCTTAACCGCAGGAATGTTAAACAACTTGTTTTTTTGGCTTTTTAAGTTCAAATTCGGCTTTTTAGCGCTTCAAAACTGCTCTCATCCAGTCTACAACAGTCTATTGCTTCACCCGATCTGCTTTTCGTCTTTCAAAACGCGGTAATGGTAAGGCAAAAACTTTTTTTTCCGTTACCTTTTGTTGTTACTTCACTTCAGATGTGGTCCCAACGTTTAAACTTTGTCTTCTTTGCCAAGGAATCAGGGGAATTGGAGGTTTTATGCTGAATTTATCAGCTCAGCTCGGCTCCTTAGAGATACTCACAAAAATCCTCTTCGGCTGCAGTGCTCAAGGTGTCGGAAAAGTCTCCTCCGAGGCTTTCCCTTCACCGAGGTTGCTCAAACCTGGATTATATTGCTCACACACTACCTGTGTGAGGTTGCGTCAGGTGGATTAATCCACCCAAGCTGTCAGGAAGAGCCGCTGTCCGCCTTGCGCATTTGCAAAGCGTCTCAGACCTCCATTCCTCCGACTGGAAACACCGGATTTTCATGGTAGCCAGAACAGAAGCAGTGACAAGAACACCAGCATGATAACCCTGCACATGGAGACCAAATGGCTGCTGAGCCAGGTGGGGCTGGCCACTGTGTCCAGTGACCTCAGCAAGCCACTGCCACTCCCAAGATTTGAGCACCCCTGCACACTTTGAATGAGCACCCTTCCAAGTTCACATTCTCCCAGCCCTTCCAAGCTGCTTGGTTCCTTCACTAGTTTGACTGCCTCAACCAGGACATTTTATTTTCTTTCTGCTCCCAGGCAGCTTACACAGCAGTATCAACAGCTTCATATCTTTGTCTCACTTGGAAGAAAGCAGCCATTAATCAGATAGACACTTCCATTACAAGTTACCTGTAAGTGTACACATAGAAAGTGTCATGTCTGATTAGATCCACTGTCAAAGAAGACACACAGGAGACACTAGCTTTGCCTGGGAATTTCCATCATATGAATTTAAGGCTATTTAGTGGCAAGACAAAAAAAAAGTATAAATTTCTGCCTGTTCTGCTGGTGTTTGTAGTTAAAAAATACTTATTTCTATTGGATGGTGGGATGCCCATCTGTCTAGTACACTTTCACCCATTCTTCCTGCAAGGAGATCAAAATGATATGCATGGCTCTCCCTTCCCTGTTTTATCCTCACAACATGTGAAGGTCAGGAAGCTTCATGAAAGGGGGGGGGGGGTTTGAACTCAAGTCTCCAGATTCTAGTCCCACACACTAACCACTATAACAGGGGTGTCAAACATAAGGCCCGGGGGCCAGAACCAACCCATCCAGGGCTCTTACCTGGCCCTCAAGCAACTGGTATGGATGGAAATGTAAGATACCCACCCCTTTTATGATATCCCTTGGGGAAAAAAACTAGTCTTGCATATGATTAAATACATTTATTGGGGCTTTTGTGGGTTCCACAGTAAATCAATTGCTTTCGCTGCTAGAAATCAATTTTGTTTGTATTTTGAGTAAAAAAAATAATATAGTAATTGGGTTTGCCTGTATCCTTTATAAAGTTTATATTTCCAGTACCTGGCATTATGTTTTATGGCACACATGGCCCAGCCCAATAAAGAGACATTTATGTCAGATCCGGCCGTCGTAGCAAATGAGTCTGAGACGCCTGCACAATACCATGCTGGCTCTCAATTTAGAAGGTGTCAGGCTTTTTCTGGGATATCCTATAAAAGAGCCTTGGGTAGGAAAAGTTGGTGATACGTCGTCTCCTGAGACTGTGAAGAAGATATTCTGTCAATCTGAGTAAACAGTAGTGAATACTGAACCCAGCAGTCTGACTCCATATAAGGCAGCTTCATATGTTCATTTAGATCAGGGGTGGCCAACCTGTGGCTCGGGAGCCACATGCGGCTCTTTCACACATATTGTGCGGCTCCTGGCAGGCGGCTGGGAAAGCAAAGGGGAGGCATGCTTTTTCTCTCTTTCTCCCTTCCTTCCTTCCTTCCTTCCCTCCTCCCTCCCATCTATTTGCTTTCCTAGTTTCTCTCTCTCTCTTTCTTTCCACTTCTTTAATTCTTTCTTTCCATCTCTCTCTTTTTCTCTCTCTCTCTCAATATCATTAGCAAACAAGTAATATCATTATCAATAACCGGTTTTCCTCGTTTGTTTTTATTTTTTGGCAGTCCCATTTAATGTTAATAAAAAGCAAATTTGCATATATATTTTTTAAAAGATTTTTATTGATTTTATCTATTTCTACTACTACATCGCTACTTTTCTAAGCTATATTTACCTTATACAGAGTGTGCTTTAACATTTGCTTAATATTACCTTACCATTAATACATATGAAGCATTTTAAACCTTGGTTAATATTCAATTAAGATTGTTACTGATGATATATGAAAAATAAAAAAGCTGTTTGACAGACATGTTCTTTTAAAGGAATGCTTAATTATACAAATTATATATAATATATAAGTGCAATTTCAAAAAACATTTCAGCCCTTATTTCTTCTTCGTCCTCTTCTTGTCTTAACAGTCTCTTCTTGTACCTTTGGAGCTGCTGCTCCTTTTTCCGAGTCAGAAATTTCTTCTTCGCTCTTTGAGCTATCAAACCCATACATACTTTCTTGCGATGCCAGCGAACCATCTGAGTCTCTCTCTTTTTTCTTTTCTTTGCTTTTTTCCAAAAAACTTTTTGCCTGTTGAACAGAGTCAATCTTGTATTTTTTGTCTTTGATGCTGAAGCTCAGTCCTTCCGGAACATTCCACCTGTAGATAATAGATTCAGACTGTAGCCAAGATGTCAGTTTTCCATAGGCTTTCCTTCTTTTCCTTATTTCAAATGGAATATCTTTCATCACTTTAACTTCTTTTCCTTTGATCTTCAGAACTGCTTTATTTGTGGTCCTAAGCACCACATCTCTTGTTGACTTTTTGGAGAACCTTATCTGAATCTCACCAGGCAGGCTTTTCTTTTTAGTATAATCTGGATAGGTTCTGTAAACCATATCCATATCGCTTTTTATTTCCGCTGCTTTTAAGCCCGTCACTGGTTCAAGCGCTTCACTTAACAGATTTTTAAGGTCTTCTCCTTTATCCTCTGGTACATTCTGAAGTCTTAGGAAAAAATTCGATCTTTCCATCTGTAGTTTCAAAAGCTGATCAGAGTGGAAGGCCTTTTCTTTCTCCGCTTTTTGTAGCCTTGAATCATGATTTTTTACTGAAGTCTTAACTTCCAGAAGTTCTCGCTGCAGCTTCTCTGTAGTTTTATTCGACTCCTTCAGGTCCAGCTGCATCTTATCCATCTTGACGTTGAGAGCTGTCATTTGGTCCACTAGAGGTCGCAATAACGAGGAGAACACAGTGCTCATCTCTGTGGTATCAACCTTTGAACTCGGAGCTGTACTTCCTAGTTTGGGGGAAGGTTTCGGTTTCCCCGCCATTGTTGAGGCTGCGCTTCTTTGTTGATAGTTAGATAAGATGGACGAAAGAAGCAAATTCTACGACTGCGCTTATATCTTTTTAAAGTTCATATCCTCTAAAGAGTGATGCCGCCATCTAGCAAGCCAAACGTACGTTTTTTCATGCAGTAACGCCACGTAAAGAGTCCCGTAAGTACGCCAGTCTCGAGGGGGGGGGGTTGCTCCACCCGCCTTTCCCGCTGTGTTCTGTTTATTTTTACTTCAGACTCACGTTTTCTCCATGCGTAACTAAGTTCCAGCTTCAAAGCTTCGCACTCTCTGCTGCTTCTCGGTTTTGCGCTTTTAGCCATACGGCTCCCACGGATGGGGGAACCTATGGGGGTGATGAAAGGGGACCTCGATCCCTCGATCGCCACCGTAGGGAGAGATCCCCTTCGTGCCACCCCAGGCAGAGCCCCTTCACTAGGGTCTCTGGGGGCTTGGCACCAGTCCGAAGCCCCTTCTTCCCACCGGGTACGGATCGCACTCCCCGCAGATGCGGAGGAGCGCGTCCGCCATGGTCGCAAGTCTTGCCGGAAGTCCAAATTTGCATATTTTTAAAAATAAAAACATGTATGTGATATTTGTTCCTGTCTTGCGGCTCTCAGACATCTGACGTTTATTCTATGTGGCTCTTACATTAAGCAAGGTTGGCCACCCCTGATTTAGATCTTCTGATGTAAGAATTGGCCAGCTGGCTAGATTTTCTATTCCTGTGTTAAAATAGATTAACTTGTGTGTAGATTAACTTCAATTTGAATTTTGTAGAAGCAATATTACTATTTTCCATAGTATGTTCTGATGAGGAGAAGGCACCTCCTTTTCTACCTTAATGTTGATTAGTGTAACTAAATAGTTCTAATGGCACAATTAAGTTGAAGTGAAAATAATAGTCTTCTTAAAATGTTGTCTGTTTGTTTATAGCACTTACTCAGGATTTTGAGAAAGGTTGAATTCAACAATAACACATTTCTCTCCATGAGGGGTCACTTTCTTCCTCTGATTAGCCTCGTGCCAGCTCCCAGGACTCTCTTTACTGCATACTTGCAAGTGCCCCTTTTCCTGCTTGCCACCCCTTCAATCTGTCTAAGAGTCTCCGTTCCTTTCCTTCTACTTCCCTGTGTAAAGTAGGTTACAGTTGTTTGACATGGTTGGCCATTTGACTAACTTTGGGTCGAAACTTCCAGTAAGCTGCAGTGTTTCTCCACGATTTTCATCACTTAGGGTTTTTTTGAGTTCTGTTTACTAGCTTGTCCCTGGAGAGAAGAGTGATTTTCCACTGTTATGTATAAATAAAAATTCATTTATTGGATTTTTTTGGTGAAAAATGATGATCAAGGACCTTTAAATAAACTGCTTAATAAGCTGCATAAATGAGACGTTTGTTCTGCATTACATACTATCCATCCAGCACAGCAAGGAAGATTGCAGGTGGCACTGGTAACAAAGAAAATACATATTGAAGTCAATAAAGAGATTTTGCTGTGGAGATCTGGCTTTGTTTGGCATATATACTGTGTGGCTTGCAGGAATCAGCAGGAATCTTTAGAAATGCCTTCCATGCCAAGTTCTTCCTTAGATCTCCTGACATCTGAGGTTCTGTCTATACCAGAGCCAAACTCACTGGGTTGGATTCAACCAGCTTTTCAGCTGATGAAAAAGGGAGGAGGGGTCCCCTCTCACCACCAGTAAAGCTGTGCTGTGCATCATGGGACCTGCACGGATCAAAACTACATAAAATCAGGGTTATAGTAAAGAGGGGGATGAGATGAGATTGAGTGAAAAAGCTGGCTGGATCCAACCCAACATGTCAAAATCAGGGTTTCTTTTGGAGGGTTGTTGTGCAACATAAAAAATGACAAAAAGAGAACAGATCTCTTCAGACCAAATCCTTGCTGTCCTGAAAAGCATTTATTTTGTTTTTATTTGCAGAACAGTGCAATTGTACTCTTGTATGACATAAAAGCAAAGAAACAACCGCAAAAAGATTTTGTGTGCATGCCTGTGTGTGTGTGTGTGTGTGTGTGCGTGCACGTATATTTTTGGAATGCAAAAGAGTTGATCTTATTTTGGGTTCTGTGTTGCACAAGTGTGCAAAGTAAAACATTTTTTCTTATACAAAACAAATAATGAACTTTCTAAATTTCTCTTTTCTTGCTGGAAGACTACTGGAGTAAAGCACAATAAGAATAACAGAGCAGAACTGAGATAAACAATTCATCTCCTTTTCCCCCCTCCAACCCTAATCCAGATGAACACATGACCTAATGCTCAGATACCTCTTCTTGGAATCCTGATAAAATTAGAAACAAGCTCTTATTTATTTATTTATTTAGTTTGTTTGTTTGTTTGTTTGTTTATTGGACTTATGAATCTCCCACCCTGCAAGCAGGCTCTGGGCAATTTACAACCTTATAAAACATTCAAAATACAATCAATGCATAATTAAATTTACCAACAGTAAATCAATAATTTAAAACCAATCCAATATAGTAATATAGTAAATCCCCTTTGCTGGCCATACTGTTGTCCCACACAGCAGAAGAAGAAGAAGAAGAGATTGGATTTATACCCCGCCCTCCACTCCCCAAGGGAGTCTCAGAGCGGCTTACAAACTCCTTTTCCCTTCCCCTCCCCATAACAGACACCCTGTGAGGTAGGCGGGGCTGAGAGAGCTCTTTCCCAAGCTGTCCTTGAGGGAACAGCTGGTACAGAGCTATGGCTTGCCAAAGGTCATCCAGCCAGGTGCAAGTGGAGGAGTGGGGAATCAAACCCGGTTCTCCCAGATTAGAGTCCGCGCACTTAACCACTACACCAAACTGGCAGGGCAGGAAGGGGTACATGAAGGCCCGTAGCCAGGATTTTTAAATTTGGGGGCATTTAAATAAGTCAGAGGCCACTGGAATAATAATTTTTTAAAACTCACATAGGCTGGCTGGCCCCTGCCTCAGCAGATCTTCTCATGCACAGAAACAGAGTGAGGGGGCAGGCAAGTGAGTGCCAACACACCCTGGAAGCTGAGCTGGCCTCTGCTGGTGTTCTGGCTGGACACATGGGTACAGGAGGAGGAGAAAGAGGCGCCCCGGCCCAGATCAGCTAGCCTCAGCCATGCCACACACCTGGCCGCATCGGCCTCTGAGTACCACAGAAAGCAGGGCCCGATCTTCCCGCACCAGCAAGATCATTTCCCCCCCCCCTCAGCCCCCGACTCCTCACACACCACAAGAAAATGCAGTTCAGCAAGAAGGACATAAAAGAGCCCCTTTCCTCTCACTGGAGACCCAGTTTTCCTTTCAGAAGAGCTGCAGGAGTCAGATTGAGGCTGCTGGCAGCTGCCCCATGACTTGATTCTCCCCCTCACCTGGGAGCCCCACACTGCCACACCACCACACTGCCAGCTCCTCCACCCAACAGCCAGCCCAAGATGGAGCCTGCAGGGCTGCTGGCAGGTGGGGAAGGGAAGGGGTGGCAGTGGGGGTGGGGAGTCGTCTGGGTGGCCCAAGGAATTGGGAGGCCTGGGCTGCATAAGAAGGGGGGCTTGACAGGAAATTGGGGAGTGGGCCCTGGGAGGCCTCATCATAGCTGTGGGCCTGGGTCCAGTGGGGGCCATAGAAGAGAAAGGGAGGGTGCCAGTTTTACTAACCCGCAACTAAAAGCCTGGCAGAACATCTCTGCTCTGCAGAATTTGCATTAGATCCCACAGGGCTCTGATGTTATTTGGCAGAGAGTTCCACTAGGTCGGGGCCAGGACCAAAAAGGCCCTGGCCCTGGCCCTAGTTGAGGACAGCCAGACTACCCCAGGGATCACCAGCAAGTTGATACCAGCTGATCTCAGCATTCTTCTGGGGACATATTAGAGCAGATGGTCCTGAAGATATGCGGGTCCATGACCGCTCAAAGCCTTAAATGTCACACTAACACCTTGAACCTGAGTCGGTACTCCACCAGTAACCAGTGTAGCTGGGGCATGACAGGTTGTATGTGTGCTGTCTGTGGCGTTCCCACCAGGACTCAGGCCACTACATTCTGGACTAGTTAGAGCCTCTGGGTCAGTCTCAAGGGCAGGCTAGCATAGAGCGATTTAGTAGTCCAGCCTGGGGGTGATCGTTGCATGGATTACTGTAGCTAGATCATGGTATGACAGGAAAGGGGCCAGCAGCTGTGCTTGGTGCAGATGATAAAATGCCAGTCTGGCAGTATTTGTGACCTGCACCTCCATAGTCAAGGAGCTGTCCAGAGTCACACCAAAATTCCTAATGGAGTGCACTAGTATCAGCAGTGCCCCATCAGGAGCCAGGAACCTGAGCCCCAACCCCGAAGCCCTCCCCGTCTTCCCTGGATTCAGCCTCAGCCTGCTCTTCCTTAACCATTCTGCCACAGCCTCCAAACCCTCAGCCAGATGTTGCGGAGCGGTATCCAGGTAGCACATACAGCTGGGTGTCATCTGCATATTGGTGGCACCCAAGCGCAAAACTCCAAGCCAGTTGGGCAAGGGGGTGCATATAGATGTCAAACAACAGCAGAGAAAGGACTGCCCCTGAGGAACCACACATACCAGTGGGTATCTAGAGGATGTCTCTCCTCACAGTGCCACCCTTTGTCCCTGACTATGCAGAAATGAAAAATGAGGAAAGCCATTGCAGGGCTATCCCATGAATCCCCAGTTCTGGCCAGTTCATAGGCAAAAGGGTCCCCTAATAACCCAACAATAGAGGACTCCCAAAAAAATCAGTGCTTGGCCTCAAAGCATCCAGCTAATCTGCATTGCTTGCATGAGAAGGACAGGAATCCTCTTACATAAATTACCTTTTGGCCCTTCTGATAGGCTAGACAGTTAGTTGTCCAACCAATGAAGTCCTGTGCCTTATTTGAATCTAGTAGGGGATGGGACAAGACCATCCACAGTCCCAATCACCAATAATGAGTTTCTATAAAAGAAAACAATTGCATTTATTATATTGGTCACATTACTTTAGCTAACAAAACATTTCTCTCTTCCCATTATCTGCTTTTAAAACAAAGAGGATTACATTTCACCCATTAGTACAATTATTTGAGTAGATTATGCTGTGCTGATTTGAGTACCTCCCTTATACTTCAAAATCAGAACTCCATGTCCAAAAATCATGGACATGTTACTTTTAAATAATCACAGCTGCACGGTTGGGCTGCTGAGCATGGCCTAATTCAATTGCTAGCTTTCTGTGACCACTTGATGCATACTTTACACAAAGCCTTCACAAATCACTGAAGAATTTATGCCCAGATGCATGAAATCATAAGCCTCTTTGCAGTCAACATTATGCACGCTGAAACCAACGTGCATGAAGGAGGAGTGAGCATGACCGTGGTGGCCTCATTTATTTCACCAAGTGTGATGTCATCTGCAGAGGGCTATATAGTCCTAAGAGTTGAAAAGGGCCATATAGGTCATCTTGTCCAACAACCTGCTCAGTGTAAACAAATGTGAAAACTTTTGATCACCACTTGTGATCTGGGTGTAGGTGTGACAAGGTAATACTGTGAAGTAATGGATGGGACTATATAAATAATAACTCCGGTGTGGGTTTGTGCATGTGTTTAACACACTGAAGCCCTCTGAGATACAGTATAGCTAGGGAATCATGATATGGAACTTTGTTTGTATCACTGCAGGCTACGAGGTGCCCTCAGGGAGATTATCAACAAGTCCTTTGAGGAGGGACTGTTCCCGGGGGCACTCAAGGAAGTGATGGTCCGCCCTCTCCTAAAAAAACCATCACTGGACCCGGCCGAATTGGCCAACTATCAGCCGGTCTCCAACTTGCCCTATTTGGGCAAGATTTTGGAGAGGGCAGTGGCGATTCAGTTGCAGAGTTTCCTGGATGACACTTCCGTGCTTGACCCATTTCAGTCTGGCTTCTGGCTGGGTCATGGAACGGAGATGGCGCTGGTCACCCTCATGGACGACCTCCAGCAGCATCTGGATCGGGGCGGCATGGCGGTGCTGGTGTTGTTAGATCTGTCGGCTGCGTTTGACATGGTCGACCACCAGTTACTGATCCACCGCCTCACTGACACAGGGGTTCAGGGGCTTGCCTTGCAATGGCTTGTCTCTTTCCTCCAAGGTTGGGGACAGAGAGTGGTGCTGGGGGAGCAGACGTCCCAGAGGCATCCACTGATATGCGGTGTCCCACAAGAGGCGGTGCTATCCCCAATGTTCTTTAACATCTATATGCGCCCTCTCGCCCAGATTGCCCGGAGGCACAGGCTGGGTTGTCACCAGTCTGCTGATGACACCCAGCTGTATCTGTTGTTGGGCAGCCAATCCAGAACCTCCCCAGATGACCTGGAGCGGGCGCTTCAGGATGTGGCGGGCTGGCTTAGGCTGATTCAATTGAAATTGAATCCAACGAAGATGGAGGTCCTGTGCCTGAGTCGGAACGGATCGGGGGTTGGGATCCCATTACCGGCCTTCGAGGGGGCACCACTGGTGCCAGCGCTGAGGGTCCGGAGTCTGGGAGTGCTCCTGGATGCCTCCCTAACCATGGAGGTCCAGGTAGCAGCCACTGCCAAGGCAGCCTTTTACCACCTGCGGCTGATTAGGCAGCTGGTTGCCTTCTTCGAACGCAATGATCTGGCAACAGCGATCCATGCAATGGTCACCTCAAGGTTAGACTACTGTAATGCTCTCTACATGGGTCTGCCCTTGTCTCAGCTCCGGAGGCTGCAGCCAGTGCAGAAAGACACGGCCAGGTTGTTGATGGACCTCTCGGTGAGAGACCACATCCAGCCTGTACTGAGGGCACTGCACTGGCTGCCTATAGCATACCGGATCTGGTTCAAGATGCTGGTTTTAACCTTTAAAGCCCTATATGGTCAGGGGGCTGCCTACTAAGGGACTGCCTTTCCCCATATATACCCCAGAGAGCACTGTGGTCAAGCACCCTACACTGCCTGACCCTCCCTGGCCCTAGGGAGGCCAGGTTGGCAACCACCAGGAACAGGGCCTTCTTAGTGGCAGCTCCCTACTGGTGGAATGAGTTCCCGGAGAACATCAGGGTCCTGCGGGAACTTTTGCAGTTTCGCAGTGCCTGTAAAGCGGAGCTCTTCTGCCAGGCCTTTGGAGCCACCACTGGCCATTAATATGGCCTGGTACATTTGCGGTGGAAGCCTCCTGGCTGGGAATAGGTAGGATGCTGTTCCTGGGGCTAGACTTTGTTTTTGCTGCCATCTTCTGTCGCCATCTTTTATCTTTTATGTTTTATTGTTCTGCTATATTTATACATGGATGTGATTTTAATTGTGTATGCTTTTGTTTTATATGTTGTTAGCCACCTGTGCTGGATAGGTGGGGTACAAGCTCAAATAAATAAATAAATAAAATACACAATACACCTGGCACATGTTGAGTCACAGCTGCGTGACTGGACTCGTGGTCAGAGGTACATTGGAGGAATTCGCCTTAACCAATATTTGTTTATTTGGCCCTGTGAGGGAGTGCTACAAGAGGAGAGAGGGAGCTTCTAGTTTCCCTCCTGCCCTACTTTTGCCAGCAGAAACAGTGGCGGGAGGTGGGCTTCTTGCCCCTTTTCTCTAGCTCCACATGTCCTTCTTGGGGCATCTCATGTATTTGAGCCATGAGGACTATCAGCTCAAAATTACCCCCATTGGGGCTTTTTGCTTGAGAAATATTGTTGGCCAATACTGCAGTGTACAATCATGGTATTTTAATCAGCATGCCTAATTCAACCAAGTGGCTTTGAAATTTTAAATAAACATGGAAGCATCACTCAGATTTACACTCCTGAATCTTTTGTTAAAATAGTTTTGAGTGATATTAGATTTCATCCAAATCATAAACTCCTGAACAACCTGAGTTGTGCCATTATGCACCAGCTATCGATCCATCAAATTAAATTTAGTTCTATGTAAAGTGGTAGTGGTAAAGTGGTAAAGTGGTAAAGTAACTTCAGAGGCATATTCTGATGAAAAGTTCTTAGATACATAAAACCATTCTTTTATTTTAGAAGGTCATGCTTGGTTTAATGCAATCTGTTATGTTATGTTATATCTTCAGATACTATTATTTTGTAATCTTTTTTCCATTATAGTTCCCTTTCCCATCCCTGTCCATTTCTCAAATGATTTGTATACTGTGGCTTAGGCTGAAAAACTATTTTTTTCCTACATCTTACATTCACTTATTCAAAATTTTAGTATATTACATATTTACTCTATTGTGTTCTGTTCTAAAGGTATTTTATTCCATGAAAATACACTTTGATATTAGCATTCTGCAACCTTGTATCAAAATGCTGGTACTCAAAGTCTCAGATATCCGTACAGACGGTTGAAGTCTAAAGAATACAAACAGTTGCTCAATGGAGGCCAGTTTGGCTCTGCATCTCAGTATACAGGACCTTGGCACTCGGTTTGAGTGTACAGTCTTTTGCAGAACGGAGCTTTATGGTAACATGGAGACATTGACCTAATCTGAGTGGTGAGTTGTTGCACACAAACAGCTGTTTATAAAGCAGTGACCATGGAAAGTAATTTAAAGTGGGTTCCAGCTATTCTGTCTGGTTTATATTCAAAAAACCCCAGTCCGAAAAAAAATCTGGTTTCCATGAATATTTTTCTCCCACATTAAAAAATGTTTCTATTGAAGGTAGGCTTACTATCACTATCAGGTACAGCAGCAAAGATGTAAAAAATCACTTTTGATCGGACTGGTGCCGGAACTCTCAAGAGGGAAATGAAGTTTTCAATCTGTATACTGAAAACTCATGAACATTTAAACATTTTTAAAAGGTTCCAGAACTCCGTTCCCGTGCATTCCCCCAGAAAAAGCAGGCCATGTGATGTGGATTAAAAACAGGAAGGACCATTGCCTTTACCTCCAGCACAACCAAACTTCTATGCCGCATCACTGTCAATAACCAACACTAATAAAATTAACCTCATCCGGCACAACACTTCTTAGGTTTTCACATTGTTTTTGTCACTGCAATAATGTTTTAAATCTTTTCCCAGCTCTCCAATTTTTAGCTATTTATTTATTTGCTATACTAGGTTGCAGAAGCAGATGAAAACAAAGCTGAAATGATGGGAACCTTAAAAAGGTTGCAGAAGTTAGTCCGAACCAAGAAAGCCAGTGTACACAGTTTGGATGACATCAAGCACGTCTTGGCTCCTCTCAGTAAGTGCCAGTCTCTGGTTGCATACATCCACAGTGTAGAGCACAGTACAGCAAAAAGTGAAGCCTGATCTATTCAGATGTAAAACACCTTGTTATTATTCTAGTGATATATTTTTATTGTAAACTACTGAGAAAATAAGCATTATTCAAGTTGGCTCAAAGAATAAGTGAATTATCAAGCTGGCAATTGAAACACGTTAGGAGGCACCACACTTCAACCTTGTAATGCTTTAACTACAACTAGGGTTGCCAGGTCTGGGTTGAAAAATACCTGGAGACTTTGGGGGTGGATCCAGGAGAGGGTGGGGTTTGGGGAGGGGAGAGGCCTCCACATGGTACAATGCGATAGAGCCCACACTTCAAGCAGCCATTTCTCCAGGGGAGCTGATCTCTGTCAGCTGGAGATCAATTGTAAAAGTGGGAGATCCCCATGCCCCACCTGGAGGCTGGCGACCCTAACTATAACTTGTAAGCTACTTTGAGCCATGAGGAAAGATGGGATAAAGCTATTTTAATTCTCCATGTTTGATACTGAAGTGGCTGCCCGCAATTTACCCATGCATCTGCCCACATTGTTTTATTATTTGTGTGTTTGAGGGACAGATATTGACACAGATTTAAACCACAATCTTTTAAAAACTTTTTGAAGATCCACCACCACAGCATGCCTGCCAGTCTGAAGATGAGGATGAGGTTCTGACATCCTGTATGAAACTAACAAAATCTCAGGACAAAAAAGTCTTGAAGGAGAACACAAGAGGAAAGGAAGAAAGTGAAACTAGAACAGACCTCATCACTGCTTCCTTAGGAAGATCTTATACCTCAAGATTAAGCAATATGGGAAATGTTTCCATCCGTTCAGAAACTGAATTTCAGCTCTGGAGTGACTGGAAGCCCTTTCCTGACAATCAGTTATGTCCTCGCGATTTTCTGATTACCAGAATAGAGGAGTGGGAAAGATGTACTTGCTGTTCTCACCAGCCCCGTCTTTCTTGTTCCCTTACCAATGTGGATCTCCCATTGTCATGGGTAAGTTGTTGATTTTTTTTCAACTAAAAAGCTTAGTATTTTGCTATATTTTGCATGTATTCTAGTTTAACTGTGGCCAGATAGAAATATCAAAAGATACCGATGTGCAGATTCCCATAAGAATAAAACCACCCCAAATATTCCTACAGTGAGTCCATATATTGTCAGGACAGATGATATATGTCACCTGTACATTACAGATGTGATTCATTTGGTATTTGAGCATCTTTACTCTCCTCAGTCAAAAAGACTCTCGATGTAACTTATAATAAAATAATACAACAAATCTGTTTATATTATATGGGCACAAATATATACATAAATAGAGGTTATCAGGTTCAAATAGGTGTTGGAGATGTAAGCAGCGCAGCTAATCTTCTCTGTATCATTCCAATTTTAGTATAGTATTTTTGTTCTGTCTGTATTGTAAGACACCCTGAGTTCCATTAGGTGGAAGGCAGCTAATAAATATCTTAAATAAACAAATAACTAAATAAAATGTGTGTGTATTAGGCTGTTTACAGTATGGGCTTATTTGGTCCCTTTGGGCCCACGCAGAAATGTTTTGGGCCTGTCTCGGCTTGGCTGTGAGAGAATTATTTTTTCAACTGCTTCATACCGTATTGGGGGCTTATGCATATTTAAATAGATCTGGTTAGAGCAGATTAGTAAAGTCCTAACAGAGCTAGCAGGTATGAAGCCAGCAGTACTGCTGGCCAGTTTCAGATCCAGGGTGGACGCATCCCAAATTTTGGTAGGCCACTTGCTGGCAGCAACCCACACCAGAGTCAGGGTTGCTTATTTGAAAGTAAATAAATAAAAACTTGTGACTTTGCTTACTTTCTTTTAAAAGTTTTAAAATTAAAAAAAAATTAAAAGTGAGATGGGTGGGAAAATTTGACAAGCACCTTGAGGTATTTATTGATGAAAGGAGTTTGCTTAAGCCAGCCACTTGTCAGCTGTTCAGCTGGGCAGCATAAGGAGAGTACTGTAGAACATTAAACTGAACTCTAGATGTTGTACGATATGGAGAGGTGTTGGTGAGGCTCAGGTGATCTTGTCACAATTCTGTGCAGAAAAAAAAGAAATATATATATAGGCAAAATAAGTTAAGAAATCAAACACCGTCCCCTTAAAATGTTTTAAAACCAGCATCAAAACAGCAAAACAAAACACTCTAATACTAAAATAAAGCAAAAGCAACACCATAAATAATAAAACATTTGTTGGATCTTATACATTTTAACAACTGGGGGCAGCATTGAATCCTGCTGAAACTGAATCCTGGTAAGACAGAGATTCTGTGGCTGGGGGGGAGAGTCACGGATAGGTTGCCAACTCCCATCTCTTGACGAAGTGCCCCTAACACAAGCATCTACCATCAGGAGACCGGGTATGACTCTGGATGCCTCTTTATCTATGGAGGCCCAGGTCACGAAGGTTGCCAGGATGGCGTTTCTCCAACTTTGCCAAGTCAGGCAACTGGCTCCCTACCTGTCTCACTCTGACCTAGCCACGGTAATCCACACAACAGTCACCTCCAGGACAGACTACTGTAACTCACTCTATGCGGGCCTACCTTTGAGACTGACCCGGAAGCTCCAACTGGTCCAGAATGTGGCCATGTAGGTCCTTACGGGGATTCCCCAGATGGCACATATTCAACCTGTGCTGTACAAACTGCATTGGCTTCCAGTGGAGCACTGGATCAGGTTCAAGATGCTGATTTTGACCTTTAGGGCCCTTAGCCGACAAGGACACACATACATTCGGGACTGCCTCTCAGTATGCCCCAAGAAGAGCAGTACACTTGGGAAATAAGAACCTCCTGGTGGTCCCTTGTCTGAGAGAGATCTGGCTGTCCTCAACCACGGCGAGGGCTTTTTTGGCCCTGGCCCCACATGGTAGGACTCTCTGCCAGATAACATCTGTGTCCTGCAGGATTTGTTACCTTTCCACAGGGCAAGTATTGCAGAGATGTTCTGCCAGGCATTCAGTTGAGGACAGTGATAGTACAGTATGTAGTCTGGCACTCTCATACCTCCATTCTCCACAGCAGCCCCCCCCCCCCCATGCCTATGAAATTTGAATTTTTTTCCCACCAACTTGGATTGACTAAATTATGCTGATGAATTATTGGTGCTGTATGTTTTATGTATTTACTAGGAATAAGGCCTGTTGTGGAATAAATACAACAGGCTCCAGAAAGAGGCTCTGGGCAGGTGCCCTGGCCTTGGGCACTCAGCATCAATTTGCTGTGGTGACCTCAGCAGGGTATAATGACACAGAGTCTACCGTTTTCTCCAGGGGAACTGATCTCTGCCATCTGAAGAACAGTTATTCTGAATGATCTCCAGCCTTCCCCTGGAGATTGGCAACAATGGTTCCCCAGGAGGAAATGGCTGGTTTGGAGGGTGGAGTCAATGGCATTGTACCTGTCTGAGGTCCCACCCCTCCTCAAACCCCACCCTCTCCAGGCTCCAGCCCTCAAATCTCCAGGAATTTCCCAACCTGGAGTTGGCAACCCTATCTCTTTCCCAGCCAACCATCAGCCTACCTTTATCTGCCCCTCTGACTTCAGCTTTCCATCTCTCCCCCTACCTGCAGGCTCTACTTAGGAAAAGTACAGTCTTTCTCCACAGTGGGGACCTACACAGAAGGGAAGCAACCTCAGCAGAGTATAACACAGAATCCACCCTGCAAAGCAGCCATTTTCTCCAGAGAAACTGATCTCTGCCATCTGGAAAGCAGTTGTATTTCTGAGTGATCACCAGCCCTCACCTGGAGATTGGCAGCAATCGTTCCCCAGAAGAAAGTAACTGCTTTGGAGGGTGGACTCTATGGCATTCTATTTAGCTGAGGCCTCTCCCCTCCCCAAACTCTGGCTTTTGTGGGCTCTACCACAACATATCCAGGAATTTCTCAATGTGGAGCTGGCAATCCTAGTCAGGACTGGCCCCAATGAGTTCACCAAGGCCAAAGTAGGCCTGGAATGGGCCTTCTGCCTTTGCCTTTTTACTGACAGAACTAAGCTTGGTTGCCTAGCAACAGCCGCTGAGGGAAAAGTTAGCCCCACAGGAGCCAAGCAAAAGAAGCGTCTTCATCAGGAGTGATAGCCATTTTGGCAGTTTATTTTGTCAGGGAAGTGGCCAGGTTGGCAGTGGGCAGGGAAGTGGAGCAGACCCAGGACCCAGCCAATGGCACATGAGTACTCTTGAGTGGCAGTTGATGGGCAAATAGCTGATGGAGTGCACAGAACATCCAGTGGGAAAGCCAGAAAGACCCAATACATTGTGTGTGTGTGTGTGTGTGTGTGTGTATACACACACACACACACACACACACACACACACATATATACACATATATACATATATATGATTCTTGGTTTTAAACTTTTAATTACTCATTGTATCTCCTCCTCTGTTGTAAGCTGCTCTGAGCCTTGCTTGCAAGGAAGGGTGGACTACAAATCAAATTAAATAAATAATGAAATAAATGATACCAACAACAACCAATTAAGTTACATGCTTTTGAATGGCTTTCCACAACTGGAGGGTTGCTTTCCACAAGGGGAGGGTGCCACAACCAAGAAGGCCTATCTTACCTAGGATAAAAGAGGTTAAAAAGAGCCTCCAAAGATTTTAATTAATGGACAGGTAAATACAGTAGAAGGGCTCATGATGTTTGAGATTTTAAAAATGCTCTGTTATTGAGAGATGGAACAAAGTTACCCCCTTTGCTTCTGCTACAAATGATGAATAAATTGAAATGTGGGTACATCAAATTTAATATATTCTTTGCTTCCTGAACAAGGGGAGAGATTATGCAAACTGGTTGTGTGTCACATAAATAAATTTTGAACTGAACTTTGGTTGCATATAGTGCATGGTTCCTTTTTTCATGGAATGGAACTGAACGCTCAGTTCAATCTACCCCTAATATTATAACCTCATAGATTTCCTATCAGCCACTGTCAAATACACTGCTTTTAACAGTACATTGATTAAAGTTTATCTTTTATTTTGCTCTAATTCACAACTCAAATTTCATTTCCAATTGTTATAAAGAGAAACTTCTTTTTCCATCTGTTTCCAAACTTTGATGGCTCTGAGCCTATGCATTTTTTCTGCTAAGTTACTATCTGAGAAGGATTTTAAATTTGCCCACCATTGCAATGACATATAACCATAGAATAAATAAATATAGTAAATATTTACTATGATATAGTAAATACAGTTACTCCTATATAACTATAGAATAAACATCTGAAAATTGCAAAGGTGTATTTTCCTCCTCAAAGGATGTGCATGTGTAAAACAGCCTGGCACATGAATACACTTTTATCAACTGCAGTTGCCTGTAAACTGTAATCAACTAATTTTGTCACCTCTCAGCCAATGAAGGGAAGGGAGGCTTGGCTTGGAAGGAAGCAGGAAGTAGCAGAGGGTGCTGGGCAAAAGTGAACTGCGATGTAGCAGCAGTCCCAGAGAAGGAAGCAGGAGGGAGCCAGTTGCCCACAGGCCAGATAAGAGCCCTGCAGGGGCCAGATCCCACCCACGGGCCGTAAGTTTAATGTCCCTGGCTTAAGGGGTTGTGAGTTCAGCAGTCTGATGCTCTGATATAATTCAGGTTGAACGGTTTGCTGATAGGAATTGCAGACAGCATAATATCAGGATCGCTCTTGGGCGGGGGGTGCTTCTATATTGTTTCTAAATCAGCAGATGGAAGAGAAAGAAATACTAGGCATGCTATTTCTGAATCAGATGAACTACTGTAATGCACTCTTTATGGGGCTGCCATTAAGACTGGCACTCACTTATGCCAGCACTTTTTCAGCTATTTCCCCAGGTAGTGGTAAGCTCTGCCTCTGGATGTTGGTTAGCCCCAGCTCAAATTGCCTTTCACTGGAAATTTGAAATATTATTATGGAGGGATTACAGTTGAGTTTGCTCCTTTCGGTGAGGCCTTTATTGCCTGCTGCTGTTTCCTAGCTGTTTTTGGTTAGCTTTAGTGACAGTTGTATTTGCATCATGATTATTGATGTTATATATTTATAATTTATTATTTTAATTTATATTCCAGCAAGGTGATCTTGGGAGCAGAGATGGTATAGGAATGATAGAAATAACAAGGGAGAGCCCAGGAGACTCATGGGGGGATCCCATAGCCCCCCCCCCCCATTGTTGAGCTGGCGAGGCTTCAGGCCACACTGCCCAACACTGAGCCTGACAGCTGGCATCCACCACCACAGTGCCTGGACTCACAGCAGCTCCTGGCATCTTCATCTCTCAGTGCCAGACCCACAGTGGCCACCAGTGGCCACCATCATGGCTGGGCCTGCAGAGGGTACTGGTGTCCACCACCACTGGGCCCAGAACAGCAGCCAGCATCCTACTCCACTGCAGCAGCTGGCTAGAGCTGCTTCCTGTATTGGGGGGGGGATTTAAATTCTCCTATGTATTTTTAAAAGATTTTCCTGCACACTTCAGGAACTCCCCAAGTGTGCAGAAAAATCTCTTTAGCTATCCACAGATGGGGGCCATGGGTGGCTAGTACAATATAAGATAATAATGGATTAATTCTGACTCAGTTCCATACATTCAAATCACACCAGTTTCTATGATCCACAAAGGAAGTGATGCAGCCTATGATGGACATAACTGCTACCCAAAAACTGTGACAGCTGCATTCTGCTGATTATGTACTGCAGGCTTGTTTATGTACCTTACTCATTGGTTACTGCTTGAAGACCCCCACCTAAATGTGTGTACTATCTTCATTAAAGAGTATGACGCTTGATTTGAGGTACAGTGATTATCAAAGTTCTCTAGCAGCTCATTCACAAATATTCAGTATATGTGTTTACTTATGAGACACCAATGCATATGTGATTGTTTGCGGCATATAAAGTCCAGGTTGGCCCACTTGCTCAAAGAAAGAGCAGGTAGCAACCACAACAAATGGAGCAGGTATATGCACGGGCACTCTCTACAAGTTACCATGTTTCCAGATGAATAAACTGGAAGTTACTCTCCATATAAAATTCAAATCTGCATTCACCAATTAAGCAGTCAGATGTCTTGATCATCTGGGCACAATCCAGTTGGAATTTCTCCAGATTTTTTTCCTCCACGTCCCAGATAAACAAATGGAAGTTGGGCAAAGCCACAAAACTGTTCAGAAGTTCTCAGTGTCTCCACTCACCACATCCTTTGACTCAGATATCATGTAATTGTCCATCAAGATTTGAACAGATTTTCAAACTAACTAAAAGAAAAAGTCTGGTATCTTCTGACTTGTATCATTAAGATACTGCCTAGGTACCCGTTCTCATATGCTGACTTTCAAAAGTACCTCTTTGTTTAGCCATCCTAAATTTGTAACTCAAGTTATTTCCGGTGCTGACTGACTTTCGGCATGTGTCATGCAGAATAAGCACTTCTGTAGTTGCCACAAATGACACAAAGGGGAGTGAGCAAATTACCAATGACATAAACACTTAATGAGTAAAATCTCTGTAAGCATAATGTATATTTAACATTGTTTTCTACATTTTGTAATACTTTGTAAAGATTAAGCACAAAATCTTTTTTTTAAACTGTGAATTATGGGCCTATTTCATGGCTGCTGTGATTTTCAACCAGTCCATTTTGGCTTCCATCTGTGCTGCTGTGGGATCCCCCAGTCAAACATCTGATAACTGCCACATGTTGAATATTTTCTGTCACGCAGTTGCAACCACTTAAAATCTGTTGTTGCAATTGATTACATAAAACTAATTTATCTGAGAGTTTAGCTATGATTGTTGTCATGTGGGTACCTGGCTCAGCTCATGGCAACACAAATGGCCGTGATCTCAAAAGGTTGTGTGAACAAACCTTTAAAAACAGAAAAACCACCACATTCCGTGTGTTTTGAGTGTTCAAAATAATGTATAAACATAAAGAAATTAATTGAAGGGTGTTGGAACTGAACACATCCCTTCTGGAAACCTTCAGTTTAAAGCTATAAGAGTCTGTGTCGTTTTTATCATGGTGTTTTATTTCAGAATTATGAAGAAGAGTATGTTTTTATACCCAGCTTTTCTCTACCCTAAGGAGTGGCTTACAATTGCATTCCCTTCCTCTCCCCACAACAGACACCTTGTGAGGCAGGTGGGGCTGATAGAGTTCTGAGAGAACTGTGACTGGCCCAAGGTCACATGGGAAACCTGGTTCTCCAGATTAGAATATGCCCCTCCTAACTACTACACCATGCTGGCTCTCCATTATCATCATCTTCATCTTCATTTATAGTCCATCTTCTCAATGAGATACAAGACAGGTTACAAAATATGAAGACAAATCCAATCAAACAGCCCAGATCGCTAATAAACAAGTTAATGCTCTGGGCTAGGATTGGATAGCTAGAAAACAATATAAGCAATTAAAAAAACCCCAACTGCCTAAGGCAACAAAACAGTCAATGTAGGCAAAAATTACCCAAGGCAACAAAACTGTCTAAGGTTCAAAATACCATACTGAAGAAAAGGTTACAAAGGTAGAATACATTGAATTGTATTAAAAGGCGGTGATATGTGTGATAAGCACTGCAGTATACTAAATGATATTCCTTGTAGAAACAACTTCTTGGGCTTATCTATTATGCCATAGTTCTGAACCCCTTATAAGAATGCCCTTCTGAACAGCTGTTGAATCAAATAATCACAAATCTTGAGTGAACACAGATTTCATTTACATGTTCTTGGGATAGTAACACAGTAGAATACTACAAGAAGCAGAACAGGTACAGTTTCAAAGAAATGATACCATTGAAGGAAATACAGTATCAGTGCTATCTTGCTAGAGTATGTGATGGTCCACCTTGCAGATTGTGCATGCCTGGTAATCTGATTTGCAGTAGCACTCATTCTCAACCCACTTCTCAAAGAATTGTTAGAAGAGGCTTGATGATCAGTTCCATCAAGGAGTTTTATTGCAGGTCAGCTGTCATGCAGCATTTCAGGACTGCTGGGAACTGAGGAGGGAAGGAGCATTAGCTGTTCTGTCCTGGGTGAACATGGAGAGAGGGAAGTGGGGCCAAGAGTAGGCAGAGTGAATTGAGCAAGATGGCAAATTATAGAACCAGCCCTGCATTTCCAGCAAGGGATGGACACAAACCTAAACAATCTGGTTTGGGTTTCGGGGTGGCCCCCAAACCAAACCAAGCCAAAAGTCCCCCACCCAAACCAAACCAGGTTGCTGAACTGTTCAGTTCCTACTTTCTCCTTCCTACAGCTCGCCATGGCCAGGAGAAAGGGGGGATCATCCAGGTAGCCATTTAACCCGTCCATTTTGCTTCCACTGCTTCAAAGAGGGAGGGAGCAAAACTACAGGGTTAATGGCTCACAGCCATTTCAACCTAACAGTGGGGCAGGTCACCGGTCAGCTGTTAGGCTGAAATAGCTGGCAGCCATTTCACCAGTTGGTTTTGCTTCCCCCCACTTCGAAGCAGGGGGAAGCAAAACCGACTGGTGAAGTAGCTTGCAGCCATTTCAACCTAACAGTGGGGTGGGTGCACCCATCAGCTATTAGGTTGAAATGGCTATCAGCCATTTTACTGGTCCATTTCCCTTCCCCATTCTTCAAGGTGGGGGGAAGTGAAACTGACTGGTGAAATGGCTCAAAGCCATTGAAACATAACAGGTCAGTTGTGTACCTACAACACTCAGCTCTTAGGTTTACATTGCCCCAAACAATCCAAGTTCATTCTGAATTTTTGCTCAGGAGCCAGTTAGTTCTAGCATAGTAGGCACTGTTTATACTGGCTGCTGAAAATCAATTAGTTGTGCCAGAACTAAAGATAGTCTTGTGGTGGTCTGGAATATGTGCAGAATTTTATGCATGTAATGTCTGAGAACTAGTGAGGTGCAGTGGCTACAATATTGGATGAGAATTGTGGAAACCAGGCTTTAAATTCTTTCCATGTAGAAAATTTTAATTTTGGTCATAAATTATGCTAGTTCATCACTATACCTGGAACTCCTGACTTCCCCACTCCCACAGCAGTTTGCTATGTAGGACTGCCAGCCCAGCAAGATATGTGGAGAGGGGGTAGAGTCCTGATTGTCAGCACTGATATATTGCTCTGATGCTGTGACATCATAAGAACATAAGAGAAGCCATGTTTGATCAGGCCAATGACCCATCCAGTCCAATACACTGTGCCACACAGTGGCCAAAACCCAGGTGCCATCAGGAGGTTCACAAGCAGGGCCAGAACTCCAGAAGCCCTCCCACTGTTGTCCCCAAGCACCAAGGAAACAGAGCATTACTGCCCCAGACATAGTGTTCCATCTATACCTTGTGGCTAATAGCCACAGATGGACCTCTGCACTATATTTATTCAGTCACCTCTTGAAGCTGTCTATGCTTGTAGGTGCCACCACTTCCTATGGCAGTAAATTCCATGTGTTAATTACGTTTTTGGGTGAAAAAGTATTTCCTTTCATCCAAATGAGGCTGAACCATATATTTATATAGGGGCATTACGATATGTTTTCAATCCCCTTTCTAATGATCCCCAGCACAGCATTTGCCTTTATTATTGTAGTCATGCATTGAGTCGACACGGAGTTTATCTACCATGACTCCAAGATCTTTCCTGGTCAGTTACTGCCAATTTGGATCCCATCAATATATATTTCCATATTTATTAACTAAAGAATATTTTATATTCCTCCTACCATTATAAAATTCACCATCATAGGTCAATGTATATTTATAGGATTTTTGGCTCCAGTGTGTATTACTTTGCACTTGCCCACATTGAACCTCATTTGCCATGCTGACTTACCCAGCCACAATAGATCCCTCTAGAGCACCTCATCGTCCTCACTGGTTCTTACCTTAGTGTGCCTTAGTGTCATCTCCTTAGTGTCATCTGCAAACTTAGAACTTACTCCTGATTCCAAATCATTAATTAAATTTTAAAAAGCACCAGACCTAATACCGAGCCCTATGGTACCCTACTGCTTACCACCTTTCACTGTGAAAACTGCATTTATACTCACTCTCAGTTTACTGTTAATTAACCCATTTTTAATCCACAGGATGTCTTGTCCTCTTATCCCATGACTGCTGAGTTTACTTAGGAGTCTTTGATGAGGAACTTTATCAAAAGCTTTTTGGAAGTCTAGGTACACAACACCTGCTGGGTTGTCCTTGTCCACATGTTTGTTCACCCCCTCAAAGAACTCTAAAAGTTTCATGAGACAAGGTCATCTCTTACAGAATCCATGTTGATTCTTCTTCAATAGCTTTTGTTCATCAATTTGCCTACTAATTCTATCTTTAATTACGGATTCCACCAACTTACCTGATATCAATGTTAGACTGACCAGACTCTAATTTCTCAGATATCCTCTGGAACCTTTTTTAAAGATGGGGGTTACATTATCTACCTTCCAGTCTTCAGGAATGCAGGGCAATAACAAACTCCCAGAGTTAAGCTTCCTTTGGGACCCACTATTTCCACCCATAGTGTTTTATAAGCGAATCTATTTCTGGCTTGAACCCAGAAATGACATCACCACATTGGGGTGATGCTCTAGGAACAATTCTGCGAGAGGGCTAATCCCTGAGTTCATTTCCATAAATATCCAAACCAAGGTACCATTTCCACAAACAATTTCTTCCCGCCAGGAGGCTAGCTGCAACTTCTGGCAGCTTTCTCTGCAGTTTCAGAATGCTAGTTTTTTGTGAAGTTTCTTTGCCTCGGATAGTGACTTGCACTTTTCTAATGAAAAATCTTCACACTCAGATTTTATTTCCTGCCTTGGTGCCTTCTTCCACAGTATCATCAGTGTGTCCACTATGACACATGTTCACCATGGCCATCTCCCTCCCTCCTCCCCCTCTTTGGTGTTTTCTTTTTTTAAAAAAAGGATGATTGGTTGCGTTACAACACAGTACTGCCCCTAACAAAATGTCATGAGTAGCTCTTGCCCAAATGAGTATTGCAGGCTGGATAGTCTGTCTTGCTATGCTCTTTGCTGTACTCTTCCTTTTATGACAGCCATTAGTTTCCAGTTCGAGCTCAGGAAACCAATTCCCCCATGTCCACCAGGGTTTGTTTGTTTTTTGCCTTTAAGCACACATGGCATTGATTGCAATTTGCTAGTAAATTGTTTTGCTCATTTGCAGCTGGATCGTGACAAGTATCACATACAGTTTAATGTATGCTCTCTTCAGGCGATCTCCCCCATTAGCTACCCAAACCTGGAAGGGGGGGTGTTGTTGTTGCAGTTAATTGCCTCGTATCTGTGCTGCCTTTTCCCTCCACCCTCTCACTCTCCCCCACCATCCTCCTCTGAGTTTCTGCTGATGCAAAAAAATGGAACACAAAGTACACAGCAAGGTGATGCACTGTGGGAGGAGGCGTGGCTTTCTTGGATGAGTTCCAATGTTACTGTGGAACAGGTGCCATGGATACAGTCCCGGGAAACTTCAAAGATTGGTCACTACTGTGGAAACGTGAGATGCCAATCCAATTCCTTAAACACGCAGGGAACCAGAGGTACTGATGTAGTTCGGAAAAGATTTAGGATTCAACTGAAATTCTAGAGTGGCTTGACTTTCAGGTTTACACTGAAAGTACAGTTGCAACATTGTCACAAGGATCTGGGGTGGGGGAGACTACTGTAGCAGGAAACCTGGCTGCCCTATTGCCATGGCCTCTACCATTCCACTCCCAGGGATCACTGACAATCATCCACTCCTTTCTCAACTGGAAAAGGAGGTAAATATCTAGGCCTTTGTATAAAAGCAGATCTATAAAATATTAGGGAATGAAAGGACTACAGTAATCTGAGGTATGATGGTGTCTTTTTTCTTTATTTACAATCTGCCCCTAAAATCTGGTTTAAAAGGTTTTACTTCACATGCTGCCCAGTTTCCTGCCCCACCTTATCATCAATGTTGCAGAATCCATTCTTTATATTAAAGACCATTTGAGAATTAAAAAGTTAAAATCACATACTACATTAGTCTCCAAAGCATTAAAATTCACTCAAAAATCCTATTTAACTAAATTATGTGCTTGTAATATTACCATCCTAGGTCTTTTGCTCTGTTTGGTATTTTCTACCACTAGTGCAGAGGTCAAATTTTCAAGGACAAGGAGATAATCAGGTCAGCTTTCAAGCTGCTATAATTTTTCTGATGCATGAACAGAGGAAATAGATGTGGGTGGGTACTATATCTCCTGAAATGGTCTCTTTCTTCATGTTTAACAATAAATATTCTAGTGAAAGGAGGCTCATATATTAACTCTACATACGAATTCTCTTTTTATTAATCACACAGATTTTAAAAGAGAGTTGGAAAGGGATTAATGCTTAAATTATCAAGGTATTCAGATCTGCTCTTAAAGCTGTATGTGCTCTTTAAATGGGCAAGAGTGTTACAAATACACTGATAACTCAATGTATTCCATTTTAATGGCTATGAAACACAGAATGTGTATTTACAAAAATGTATGATTAATATATTGCTAGGTAAATTATGGTCCTGTTGTATTTACCCTTAAATCACTTTATTGTCAATTGGGTTAGGCTTCTACATTTGCATTGCCACTGCCATTAACTAGGCTTGCCAACCTCTGGGTGGGGCCTGAAGATCTCCCAGAATTACAATTGATCTCCAGGTGGTAGAGATCAGTTCCTAGGGTTCCCCCTGACCACCAGCAGGACATGGGGAGTAGGCTGTCAGATGCATGTTTGGAAACTCCTGGAGATTTGGGAATGGAGCCTGGGGGGGACAGGAACCTCAGTGGGGTACAATGCCCTAGAGTTCACCTTCCAATACATCCATCTTCTCCAGGGAAACTGATCTCTGTAATCTGGAGATAAACTGTAATTCTGGGTGATCCGTTCCCCAGGTCTCACCTAGAGCCTGGCATACAGATCAGCACAAAATGGCTGCTTTGGAGGCTCAACTCTATGGCATTATGGTCCCTCCCCTGAGGTCCCTCCCCTGCACAAACCCCACTCTCCTGAGGGCCCATCCCCCAAATCTCCAGGAATTTCCAAACCTAGAGTTGGCAACCATAATTATCACATGTAAGAGGCTGAGATGCTTTACCCTTCAGAGTATTTCAAGATGGATTTTTTAAAAAATTAAGCGCCAGCCAACTACACTGAAATTTAATAAAAACTTTGTGAAAGTAGAGCTTGAAGTAATTTATATAATAAATGAAGCCTAGGTAATATGGAACTACAGAGTTCGGTATATAGGAAAGTCCTCTTAATATGCTCTGTTGGGATGAAACTGAGTTTTTTAGGCATTAGCCCACTCATGTTTAATAGAGTGGATGTTCCTTCTAGGCTGTGCCCATGAACACCTTTTATGATCTAACCGTTTAGAAGGTCTGGAAAAATTAGTTATGTCACCATATAAATTCTCAGGGTCTCTGTAATCTTTCACTGCTAGCTGCTAGTCCTCAGCCCCCCTCAGCATAAAATTAGCTCCTTAGATTTGCATAAATTTATGTCATGACCAAAATAACAAAATTAAATGCTAACTCATGTGAAAGATAATATACATATTTTGAGCATTCTTTCTTCAAAACATTTACTGTTAACTCAAGAAAGGCAGAGGACATTTCAAAATATATAGTACATCCATTTTTTTTCTCATCCATGCATCACAGGGGAAAAAATTTTAAGGACTGTATAATAAGGTAGGTTAAAATATATAATAGACACTGCTGCATGTTAAAGTTTCTTGTAAGACTTTAGAGAGAGAAAGTCAAAAATGCAACAGATTGGACTATAGATTGCTATGATGTTGTTGCTTTTGATAGAAAGCTATATTCATTTATTTATTTACACAGTTTTCTTCCCCAGTGCAGACCCAAAGCTGCTTAGAACACCATTCTTCCCTCTCCCTTGCTATCTTCACAACAACAAACCTGTGAGGTAGGTTAGGCTGAGAGAGTGACTGGCCTAAAGTCACCTTGCAAGCTTCCATGGCAGACTGGGGATTTGAACTTCAGTCTACCGGATCCTAGCCTAAGTACTACACCACACTGGCTCTAAATTTGTATCCCCCAAATCAAGAGCATTTAGCCTACTCTCTCTGGGTGTAATTAGTAGAACATAATAACAACATGTTTATTTATTTAAGCTTATATCCCACTCTTGTCCACAAGTGGGCTCAGGATGGTTCACAACATATAAAATATACAATAAAATAGGAATAAACATATAATTCAAAGCCCAATTTAAAACAATCAGAACAAGATGGCAACTAAGACAAAAACAATAACTCCAGAGCAGTCCATAGTGCCTTCTGCAGAATGTTAGTCAGATAATGAATTATTGAGGGCAGGGGAAGTTGAGATGGTTGAACATCTGCCACCTCAGCCAAAGGCCTAGTGGAATAGCTCCACTTTACAGGCCCTGTGGAACTGTAATAAGTCCTGCAGGGCCCTGATCTCAGATGGGAGCATGTTCTACCAGGCTGGGACCAGGGCAGAAAAGGCCCTGGCCCTGGCTGAGGCTAAGTGGATGTCTTTGGGCTAGAGACTACCAGTAGATGTTGGTTTGCAGAGCACAAGGCTTTCTGGGGCACTTATGGGGAAAAACGGTTCCACAGGTATGCTGGTCCCAGGTTGCATAGGGCTTTAAAGGTCAATACCATAACCTTGTACCAGATTTGGTTCTCAATTAGTAGCTAGTGCAGTTGGCGTAGCACTGGCTGAATGTGTGCCTGCACAGATGTTGCTCTCAGCAGGCGCATGGCCACATTCTGCACTAACTGCAGTTTTCGAGTCAGGTTCAAGGGCTGCCCTGCGTAGAGCGAGTTACTGTAATCCAGCCTGGAAGCAACCATTGCATAGATCACTGTAGCTAAGTCCTGGGAGGTGAGATAGAGAACCAGTTGCCTAACCAGCCAGTCAAATTCTGGTCATGATCCTTTGCCTCCACTATAAAAGAATACCTAACTTAACTAAAGGTCATTGCCCTGGATAGTGGACAGGATACTGTGGGTTCAATGTACCAAAAGTGGTTCTCTGCAACTTCTCCTATCTACTTACATGGATTTTCCAGGAGTAGTGCAGTACAGCATAATATGTCAGGTTACTTTAAATAAGTAAATAAAATCATAGGAATGAAGCTTACTGGATCTCACTGTTATCAAGTGTACTAAACACACTTAAACCAAGTACTGTGACTTAATTTCTGACAGTCAGGAGTAAAGTTTAGGGAAGAGGAATATGTCAGTTGAGCCAGTCAGATATTTTTGTGCAAAAGGATCCTAAAGATGAATTACAGTAAGTCCAGATTCCTATTGGTAAGCTTACTCTATGAAAAAAAAGATGGGAGAGAATTAACTGGTTCCTCCACCTTCTTTCCAATAGTCCTGCTTTACATAGAAACCCCCACAGAATGATCTGGTGAGGCCAGACATGGCAAGAGTTTTTTTAGGGTGGTATTAAAGGATGGTTGAAATATATCAAACACTTAAGAGGATTGTGGATTCCTGGTGTCACTTCTGCTTTTCAAAGTCATAATGCATCAAGCACTGTTTCTATGCAAGCTACCTTGAAATAAACGTGGGGAGAAGGGTGAATAATAAGTTTCTCTCTTTCCCCACCCCCTTCTTCTTCTTCTTTTTGGTCTTTCTTCCGCTGTCATGAATGTTTCAACCACATCTAACAGAAAGCCCTTAGTAGAATAAGGAAGTTTTATTTAGCTGATGTGAGTTCTTGTGAATCATTCACTGTTGCATTTTTATCTGAGAAGAGTCTACCAACTCTCCTCTGTACACTTATTTTGAATAAAACTGATTTTTAAAATGTTGAAGAGAAAACCTTCCAATGCTTCAGATAAGGAGAAATCTCAAAAGCCAAAGGTAAGAGAATTTAGATTTTGAAATCATCTCTTTTAGTTTGAAAAGCAGTGTTGTGGTGCTTACAATAGCATATAACTGTGGCACCAAAACTGTAGTCTTGGACTCCTCAATCTACTTGCTTGAGTCCGCTGATTGAGGGTTGATTCCCGTTAACTTCCAAAGTCATCTCATGTAGGGTAACTTTATGAATCTACCTATAGGACAACAAAATGGAATTGCAAAGTCACTGTAGGCAGACTATGCAGGCACATGCCTTATGTTCCAAGCAAGTGAAATGTCCTTGAGGATTTTTCAACATGTCCTAGATATTAACCTGAACAAATCTGAACTGTGGATAAAGTAAATAACAAAAAGCCCTAATCAGAAAGACACATGCAGAAAGATATATTCATCAATAAGATGGGTAGTGCTGACAAAACTGACCAGGGAAGGGGTTACATGTGTGGTTCCTAATGGAGTTGTAAGAACTGTACACACAACATGTGTTTGCAGTCCAGCAGGAGATATGTATATATATTGGAAGCCTGTTTTCATGTACATGTGCCCCTTAGATGATTAGGACAAAGTTGCTCATTTAGAAACATGTTGTTAGTACTTGTTGGAAAAAAAGACACAAATGGAAGGAATAGAAATCAATAATTAAGTTAAACTCTCAAACCTATATTTTGCCCCCAAAATTGGGTGTTATTTCCTCCCTAAGATTGGTCTGTTGGGTATGTGACTGTTCAAAGAAACTTTCTGTGAACTGGTTGTGGCTTGCATATAAACACCACAATAATTCCTGGACTGTGTTTGGTCTCACTTGATGGTGTGAGCCAGTATTTCTGTGTTTTCATTTCATTTAAAAAAAAAACCTTCTTTAAGCAGTAGAGGAAGTGATCTAAAAACTATTTTGCCAGTTGCACTTTCTGTAAATGCTTCTGTTTAAAAGCTTAAAATATATATGTTGTGAATAGGCACATTGTGACAATACAAATTAACTATTTTATGCCAAGCCTTTGCTGGTAATTACTTTGTCTCCCTTGTGGTATAATCTGTCACTGGCCTTCAGATTTTTTTTTTCAGTCCAGCATCTCTGTGCCTTTTTAGTAATGGGACTAAATAACAAACAGCTGGTTTTTTAAAGAAGTGTTTTGGGGTCATAGATAACCACCATGTTCATGGTTTGGTATTGTCACTATCGATCAAGTTGTGGCTCTACTATTCTTGTAATCTGGTATATTGTTGTAAAGAATTTCATCAGTTTAAAGGCAGGTTCTCAGTGAAAAAAAGTTTTATACTCAGGAAACTTTAAACTGATTTCAGCAACAGGTTTCCAAAAAGAAATTTTCTGATGTTAAACGTAATACATTTATTTATTGTTTTATTTAGTATATTTTTATCCTGCCCTTCGTCCAAGGCAGTATACGTCATGTTCCTCTCCTCCATGAGAGATTGAGAGTGACTGAACCAAAGTTATGTAGCAGGCTTCATGTCGAAGTGGGGATTTAAACTTGGTTCTCCCAGATTATAGTCTAATAACTGTAGCCACTATACCAAACAGGCTAGTATAAACAGGCAGGAGGACAGCTGGCTGCTAAAAGTGTTGTGGATTTTCTCGGGTCCATCTCTACTATCTTTGGTGCCATACAAGACATGGAGGAGAAGGAAAATAGAGAAACTGATTCTTGTATAGTCAATTTTATTTAAAAAGATTTTCTGGGGGAAAAGAATTAATGGAGAAATCATTTTTCATTGGTTAAAAAGATAGGCACAGTAAAAATAACAGATTGATCATTGTTATCAACATTGATACTGGTTACTTACCTGAGGAACTATCTTAATAATATTGATATGAATTTTAATACATAGTAATACTATTGTATCACTCAGGGGCCCCTGAAGAACATGTCTACCAGATTCTTTTTTTAAGTATAGACTGGGTCATTTGCATTTAAGAATACTATGTAGATAAGCACCTGTATTATATGAGAGAAGAAAGTGGTGCTGGTGAGCAAATGAAAGGAAGAAGGTGGAGCCAATGGGATGGACTATCAATTTATTACCTTTCACTATAAGACAGAGCTGGTCAATTACTACCCAGTCTCAAATTTGCTGCTTCTGGGGAAGGTAATGAAGAGGACAGTGGCTGAGCAGCTCCTAGATGAAACTTCCACATTAGATCCATTCCAGTCTGGCTTCAGACCTGGGAATGGGATAGAGGCTGCACTTGTGGCGCTGGAAGACAACCTTCAATGGCAATTGGACCATGGTGGGTCAGCAATGCTTTCCACAGCATTTGACATGTTTGACCACCCAGCACTGATTGACCACCTCACCTCCCTGGAGATACAGGGTACCATGCTTCAGTGATTTTCCTTGTTCCTCCAGGGACGTCTACAGAAGATTGTTGTCAGCGGCAGTTCACCTAGTATGCCACTTGTTTGTAGTGTTCCTCAGGGCATAGGCATCAACTACGGGGTGGCTCGAGGGCTCAAGCCACCCCCGAAATTTCCCGAGGGGGACTGAGCCCCCCCCCCGGGAAAACGGTGTGCCCTCCACTGCGCCTCCCTTGGCCCTTCCTAGGGCCGCCACCGCCGTATCTCTCCCCCCCCCCGCCTGGCCACTCCGACCCTCTCTCCATCCATCCAGGGGCCAGCTAAGCAAATGCCCAGTTGGCCCCTGGATGGGCGGAGGGACAGAAGCAGGAGTGGTCAGGCAGGGGGGAGGCAGCGGGAACATGGTCCCGGCAGGTGCACACGCAAAGAAGAGCCCCCGCCCCCCCCCAGAGTTTTTAAACTCTACGCCCCTGCCTCAGGGCATGATCCTATCACTGGTGTTATTCAACATCTGTATGTGCCCTCTGGCCAGTCTCATCAGGGGTTGTGGGGTGGGGTGCCATCATTACACAGATGACATCCAGTTCCATCTCCTGCTTGGTGATTGGGCGGAGTCTGCTCTCCCTGGACTGTCCCAGTGTCTAGATGCTGTGGTGGACTGGTTGAGGGAAAACTGGCTGAGGTTAAATCCTTCTAAGATTGAGGTCATGTGGCTGGGTTGGCATGGGCCTGTTGGCAATATACAACTCCCAGCTCTTGATGGGGGTTCCGCTTACATGGATGGACTCCATCAGGAGTCTGTGGGTATTGTTGGAGACTTCACTCTCATTTGAAACACAGGTGTCCAACATTGCATGGACTGCCTTTTACCATCTACAATGAGCCTGCCAAATAGTTCCCTACCTGTCTTGTTCCAAACTTGCTACAGTGATTCATGCCATGGTCAACTCTCACTTAGATTACTGTAATTTACTCTATGCAGGGCTGCCCTTGAGGCTGCTCCAGAAGCTTCAGGTAGTTCAGAATGCAGCCTCCAGATTGTTGGCTGATGTAACCTGGGATGCACATATCCATCCTGTGTTGTGACAGCTACACTGGCTACTTATCTATTTCCAGATCAAGTTTGAGGTCCTGGTACTCACGTTTATAGCCCTAAATAGTCTGGGACCATCATATCTAAGGGACTGGCTCTCTCACTATAATCCCCTTTGTATTCTGTAATCATTGCACAACTTGTTGGTGGTGCAGGGCCCCAAAGAGGTCTGCTTCACTACCACCAGGACAAGGACCTTTTCTACCTTGGCCCCATCCTGGTGGAATGTAGGGATGTACACAAAGCACATTTTGGTTGTTCAGTTCATGGTTTGTGGCTGAACCACGAACTGAACCATGAACCCATATGAACCGGGAGGTTGGTTCATGAACCAACCTCCCTATTCATATGGGTTCCTGAGCCATTTAAAGTTTAAACCTCTGCTTTCTGCCCCCTGCAGCTTTTTGCAGAGAGCAGAAAGCAGGGGGTTTCAAACAGCTGAGTGGTGGAGTACAGAAAGCAGGGGGTTAAATGGCTCCAAACAATTTAAATCTCTGCTTTTTGCGCTCCCCTGGTTTTCGCAAGGAGCGAAAAGCAGAGGTTTCCTCATGAAAACCAGCTGAGCAGCAGGAGAGCTTTCTGTTCCCGCTGCTCAGCTGTTTTTCTTGAAGAGCAGAAAGCAGGAGTTTAAATGGCTTGGAGCCATTTAAACCCCTGCTTCCAGACCTTCCTGAACCACCATGGAATACCACAAACTTCCTTAAAATTCATGGAAGTTCATGGCTCTCTTAAGTTCACAAAAATCACTTCATGAACCACAAACTGCCCAAAAGTTGTCACAAATTTCCATTCGTGAGCTGTTTCATGCCCATCCCTATTGGAATGCCTTGGCAGACAAGGTTCGAGCCCTGTGGTACCTTCCACAGTTCTGTGGGGCTTGCAAATCAGTCTTGTTCAGAGAGGCCTTCTTCTGATCATGTTCTGTTGGCTCTCCTGGAACTCATCCACTTCTTTATATTTTATTGATTATTTATGAATGGCCAGTGTCTGATTTTATTATCTTATATATTCTGTATTTTTATATGCAGTTTTTGTTTTATTGTTGTAATCTGCCCTGGGCTTTTGGGAAAGGGCAGAATAGAAATCTAATAAATAAAAAAATAAATATATTATTACTCATCTATAAAGGTAATGCCTTTCTTTTAACAGAAACAAGCATGCACATTTTTTTCGCATCCTCACTGAATTAAATTAGCATGCTATCTACAAAGTAACAAAAATGCCTCACCTATTAAAAAAATACCGTGGTTCGTAAACTGACCACACAGTTCTTAGGTCAAGCAGACTCCTTAAACTTTGCCATGTACCTGCTTTAAGGACTCCATCTTGAAAATCCATAGGCAGGCATTTCTAAAAGATTTTTACTCCTTGAGAAGTGTTTCTGGCTCTTGCACATAGCATCTCCTCGCATGCAGAAGATCCAAGGTTCAATCACTAGCAGCTCCAATTTAAAGATTCAGGTAGAAGGTAATGTGAAAGACTTACCTGAGACCCCAGTCAGGGTACATAATACTGGATCTTGGAAGATAAATGGTCTGATTCAATATAAGGCAGCTTCAGGTGTTCACTGGTAAAACTGTACTGCCTCTTTGAGGAGAAAAGTGGGTCCACATAGGATTGACAACTATGGGCTGGGAAATTCCTGGAGATTTCAGGGTGAAGCCTAGGGAGGGTGGTCTTTGGAGAAAAGAGGGAGTTCAGCATGGATGTAATATAACAGAGTCCATCCTCTGAAACTGCCATTTTCTCCAGGGGAACTGATCTCTGTATCTGGAGAGCAGATGTAATTTTGGGAGAACTGACTCCACCTGGAGGTTGGCAACCCTAGCATTCAGCAAATGGAGTCAAAGGTGAATTATTCTTTAAGTTTATGTTTAATAATTTTTCATGTGGTGTGCTTGTGTTAAGAGGGGCTTCCAGACATTTCAGACAACAGCATTACTACACTTTTACAGCCATTCACTAATCTAGTGAGGCACGGGATTCAGTAAGGCCCCATTCCTTGTGAGTGTGGAATGTTAAATGCCTGCCACTCAGCAAACCACCAGTGTGGACAGTAGGAACTGATGTCTCCATTTCTATAAAATGTTATAGGTCTCCAATTGTTTTTTTCTCCCAATGGGCATTCAAAGTGGCTTACTTGGTATCCCCTCCTTCATTTACTTGGTGTCCCCTCCTCCATTTTATCCTCACAACAATATTGTGAGGTAGGCTAGGCTGACACAGAGGGAGTGGTAAGGTTGCTAGCTCCAGGTTGGAAAATACCTGGAGATTTTTGGGGTGGAGCCTGAGGAAAGCAAGGCTTGGGGAGGGGACAGACTTCAGTGGGGTATAATGCAATAGAGTCTACCTTCTAAAGCAGCCGTTTTCTCCAGGTGAACTGCTCTCTGTTGCCTGCAGATCAGTTGTAATGGTGGAAGATCTCCAGCCACCACCTGGAGGATGGCAACCTTAGGAACTGGCCAGCTCAAGGTCGCTCAGCAAGCTTCTATGGCAGTATAGGGATCTGAATGTATTTCTCTAAGATCTAACCACTAACTATGCTGGCTGTAGGTCATATGATGGGGAAGAAAGTTCATTTACTATGTGGCATATTGAATCATTTTTTCCACTATAGTAAGTAGCTGAAGAGTTTTAGCACAAAACCAAATTGTGCTAGCAAGACAACATGAAAGTATATTTTCCTTGTTCTATTTGTTTCAGACCAATTTTAAATTGTGTTTGTCTGTTATTGAAAGAAGGGCACAATTAGACAATGTAAACAATTAAATCTTTGACGTGAAGAGAGAAAAAAACAAATTAAAATCAAGCCTACATTTGTCATGCTGAATTTTGCAACATTTCCTCTGAATAAGCAATTTACCAAACTCACCATATGGTTGGGAAATGCTTAAAGCACACATCTATCGTCACAAAGCCACTGGCAGAATTTCACAATTGACTTCCTTGTGTGTGTATGGCTTCCTGCTAGCCAAGCTTTACTGAAGCAAAGTGGGTATCATTCTACAAATGCTGTGACCTTTCACACTTAGTACAGTTTTGATCCTTATCAAACAGCAATATCCATTTCTTTTTAGCTTAATTTGGAAATAGTTGCTCTGTTTTTACTACAATGAATCCCTTCCTTCCCCTTGTAATATAAGTTGTCTATTTTTGAGATTTCTTCTTTCCTCTCCTACTCACTTTTCTTTATTTTTCTGTATAAATATTTGATTTTGAATTTTGTTGGACTTAACAGCACTCTTTAAATAACATATTTTCCAGATGGCTATTTTTGGGGGGGAGGGGGACGGATGTGGAATGGTTGCATAGTCCAGTCTTGTCAGAACTTGGAAGCCGAGCAGGGTTGGTACTTGCATGGGAGACCACCAAGGAAGTCTTTGCAGAGAAAGCAGTGGAAAATCACCTCTGCCTACTCACTTGCCTTGAAAAACCCATGGGGTCTCTGTAAGTCAGCTCTGACTTGATGGCACTTCACACACACACATTCACTGGGGCAATTAGTCTTCTGTTATTACTAAAAATCATTTCAGCTTTAAATCACCACTCTGCCATGTAGCTCAGTATGTATCTTGGACCAGATAATTCCTAATTTAGCTATGCATATCACAATAGTCTAGTTCCAGACATCTAATTTGTTCTGAGTGCTGTGAGCAAAGTTAGCATAGAAATTGCCCACTTATGGCTCTTTACCTGAAAACTATTAGAAAGCAATTTCTCACCAGTCTCAAATAAACATTGCTCTGTGTTGCGTACTGGGTTCGACTCATGGAGAAGCTGGACAACAGCGTGATGATCAGCTCATGGTTTATTGGTACACAACAACACACACTACCGGCCGAAGTGGCTAACTATATACAGCCCCGAGACACACCCACCGTCCTATTGGAGGTTTTGAATCTCCCGCCAAAGTTCCTGTTGGTGTACTGTAGGAGGTCCAGGATCCTTAGCCCCTATTGTTTCCTGGAGCCAAGCTCGGACTGCATGTCGCTGGACCCTAGTGGCAGTCAACGGACATAACACTCTGTTTCACAAAAGGCATTGTCCCTGATCCACAGCACCATGAATGGTCCCACTTATGACTAAGTCCGCGGTCACACAGCCCTTTAAAGCAGGAGGAACTGCTGTTTCCTCCTGCATTTAAAGGGACTGTTCACAACGGCCAGGACAACTCCCGTGCTGAAGCAGGCTCAATCGTGGGTTTCTCCTGCATTTTCCGACCCCGGGAAAATCAAGTATTTTTCTGGTGGTCGCACGAGAAACCCATGATTGAGCTGATCTGGACAGCCCTCTCTCTCAATGATTGCGAGAGAGGGCTGTCCAGATCGTCCCTCCAGTTTCCCCCCCTTTGCACTTGGGCGCTTGGGCACTCAAGCACTCACTTGCACTCAAGCACCCAAGTGCAGAAGGGGGGAACTTACCAGGCGGCCGGTGGGGCTCGGGGAAGGGTGCCCCCAGCTGCTGCTGCTGCCGCCTCCACTGCCGCCGCTCACCTCCTCCACCTCCTCCACCCGCTGCCTCCACCTGCCGCTGCCACTCGCCCCCTCCGCCCCCTCCACCAGCCACTGCCACCACTCACCTCCTCCGTTGCCTCCGTTCTTCCTCCTCCGCCACCAGCCGCTGCTGCCGACGGGGTTGGGATGTGTAAACATCCCAATCCGAATTTTTTTAAAAAACCAGTCCCTTTAAATCCAGGAGCCCTCCCGGATTTAAATGTCCTTGTGACCACAGCCTAAGATTTCCCCAGTCACTTTAATGGCTGGATGGAGAAGCTTCATAATCAAAAGCACTTAACAGAACTGCTTCTTCCTTTGGTTTAACTATGGAGGATAGGGTTGCCAGGTCTGGGTTGGAAAATACCTGGGGACTTTGGGGGTGGATCCAGGAGAGGGCGGGGTTTGGGGAGGAGAGGGGCCTCAGCATGGTCCAGTGCCATAGAGTCCACTCTTCAAAGCAGCCATTTTCTCCAGGGGGACTGATCTCTGTCAGCTGGAGATCAGTTGTAAAAGCAGGAGATCCCCAGGCCCCACCTGGAGGCTGGCAACCCTGATGGAGGACCACATGAAGGACTGTGTGCATGTTTTACCTCCTAGACATGGACTGAGCACTCAGTGGGTTGATGACATTAATTCTGTCCATAGGTAAATAGGGAGAATTACATGAAAAGTTGCGGAATCAAGGATTGATTCACATATGTATTTGTATCACTCAGTATTTCTATATTTGACAACTAGCTACTGAGTATGTGATCCCACTAATTCTGAAGTTCTATGGATTAGATTCTACCAACTATTCTGCTATCCCGAGGAGGAGGAGGGACATTTAGTTGCTCAAGTCACTGCATCATGCATAACTTTTTGAATGTGTTTGTCTGGTGACCCCTGGCATACACTTTACAGAGATCAAAGGGATCCTACTTTTCTGTACTAGTGGGAAAAGTTGATAGGATCACATAGAATGTGTGGTTTTACATCTTTGAAGACATAAGTCTTCACCTGTGCAAACTCATTGTTTGATGTAATTATCAAATAATAAATATCAATCTTTGAAAAAAGTCTAGGTCACTTCAAACTAGTGGCATTGTGTACATGTGTGTAATGGCATTATGTATATAGATTAGGTAGATCCTTTAAAAAAATCTGACTGCGGTTTCCCTGTATTATGCTAGATAAAGTAAATTTCAGAACAACCTACAAAAATAAAAAAGTAAAGTCAAACTAATACACCACTATTCAAATTATAATTGTAGGTTTTGAAGACTCAGATCTGCAGTGTGGTAGTTGTTCAGTATTAATTAATTACAAAGGTTTGTGTGTTTGGGTGTTGCAAAGCTGAGCTTTCGATGTCAAAGGTATTTCTGAAGTTCATCTCTAAAATAGAAAAAAAATAGGGTTTTTTAGATGAGCCAATAATTAAGTAATTAATGCCATAGTAACTGATTTTTACAACCTATTTGACAGGAGCATTTTCTCCATTTGCATCTATATATTAATAGCGAAGGCGCCCCCTGCATGTGGATATCTAAATCCGTGGGGGGGGCACCTGGGGGCATGGAAATTTTTCTACACACTTGGGAGGCTTCCCAGATGTGCAGAAAAATCTAAAAAGTTTTAAAAAATATTCGGGGGGGGATTTAAATCCCCCCAAAAGGTAAAGAGCAGGGAACGCACAGGGAACGCTCTTGGAACTCTGAGGCAGCCCGGCAGCTCTGGTTCCACCCCCATGGCATGCGCAGTACTCAGCACCTAAGCCATGGCTTGGCGCACCCGGCTGGGCCTGCCCCACCCAAGGAGAGGACTCGACTCTGTCTGCAAAACTCCTCCGACCGGCAAAGAGGAGGAGGCGGCTCCACGCGGATGCATCTGTGGCTTCAGAGGCAAGCTCTGGCCATTGAGGGGAGGCTCAGTGGGCCTGGCGGCTGTGCGGGGGTAGGAGGATTGGCAGGCCTTGATCCCAAAGGCACTGCCCCTGCCTCCTGCTACAGACAGACGGGCCCCGCCTCACTCGCAGCCTCCCAGCTCGACCTTCAGGGGCACGCACCCGCATGTGAGCTGCCTTGCACGGACAGCCACACTCAGCCCCTGCCCCCCCCCCAGCCAGCCAGCCAGCCAGCCAGCCACACATGGCCCTTCCATAGTGGCAACAGACCGGTGCCTAATGGGGGTGGGGGAAGGCTCCGGTTCTCCCTGACGCTTCCTCCGAGCTGTGGCATCTGGGGAGCAACAGTCCTCCTTGGGAAGCTCCTCCCGGCATGGTGGCAGGGATGGCAGGAACCACTCCAAGCCCAAGCAGTAGGAAATGTTGGGAGGAGCTCCGGGCCCGGCTGCAGCAGCACAGAACTCTGGGAGAGGCTCTGGGCCCAGCCACCACAGCGACAGACCCCAGGAGCTTCTCCAGGCCTGGCTGCCAATGGGAGCTGCTCCAAGCTTGAAGCATCTCCCAGGCACTGCTGATGCAGTTGCCAAGCTCACAGGTAGGCAAAAGGAAGGGGAGTAGAGAAAGAAGGGAGGATTGGCTGGGGAAGGAGAGAGAAAGGGAAATATGGGGGTATTGGCTTGGGAGGAGAGGAAGAATGGGGGGATTGGCTGGGGGAAAAGGGAAATTGGGATATTGGCTTGGTTGGAGATAAAGAAGGAGATTAGCAGGGGAAAGGGAAATATGGGGTGATTGGCTTTGGGAGATAGAAAGCCGGGTTATTGGCTGGGGAGAGAGAAAGAAGGGAGATTGGCTTGGGGGGGAGGAAGAGAAAGAAGGAGGTATTGGACTGGGGAGAGAAAGAAAGGGAATGAAGGGGGGGAAGCAAAGGTGGAAAAATGCCCCCTCCCTGCAAGTTTCTTGCAGGTTCCCACTTGTTTTGTTCTAACAATAATGAGAGGTGATGAGCTGATGGTAATCTATTTTCTCCTGGCTTCCTACTGTGAAAATTTATCCTCACAGACAAAGGTGGCAGGTGGATCTGTCATCAAAGGTCTTTACTGTCAAGATATTTGCAAATCATTTTTTTAAAAAAACCCACACAGATAAGATCCAGCTATGAAAATTTCTACTGGCAATACTTGTAAGCTTTATCAGATGAGGTCCACGTATACAATACTGTAGAAACAAGTCTGCATATGCACAGGTATAAAAAGAACTGCAGGTGACATTTAAGATTAGGTTTTCCTGTTTCCTGCAGGCCTTGTAAATAAACTAGGTCAGAGCTAACATTGGTTATTGCATCACATAGGCTTGTATGTGTATGTGTGTGGTCTTCATCTAAAGCTTCCCTAGCTGACAGGTCTGCATCTTTTATGGTATTTGTTTCACTGTCCTGAAAATTGTGCCCCTTAGCAGCTCCCAATCAGCCTGTGGAAGAGAATTTCCCTGTAGGTTGTACCCTGCACTTTTCACTGGCGATAGCATGTTTCTAACTTAAAAGGTATATCTTATTGGAATAAAAAGAAATATTGATCTATTTTTTTAAAACCACATGACCCTTTAACCATATTTATACACTGTAATTTGAGGATTTGAAACATTTTATATTTTAAAAGATTATTTAGTAAGTTGTTAGTGCACTTATATTGTAGCAAGATATGATAAAGGCCCAGTTTTTCAAACACTTCTGACTGCAGAAGTTCAACTTCATAATAAGTTCTTAATTAATTTGTAATAAACTCTGCAGGTATTTATTAAATGTAAAAGATGTTTAATATTTTTTTTGATCATTGCAACATTTTTTTTCCTATCTAATGTTGGATCACATACATTGTGATAGACCAGTTTAACACTTGTTTGAAAAGTTTGTACAATGATAGATAAAGCAGAGGGTGTGATCTTAGTAGTATATTAGTACGGTCATTGACCAGATACATATAAGTCAGAGACTGTGATAAAAGGTTATTTGGGTATTACGAGAAAAACATTCCAATATTCCATATTAAATTATCCTATTGGGTTGGATCTTGTATAAATACTCTGTGCATAGCAGTATGGCTCCCCCCTCATTTCCTAAGTAGACTGAAAGGCCTCTGAAATTCACAGGCGTCAACTTCAGGCGGGCTGAGGAACTGGAGCCCCCCCCCCCGAACTTTTCCAGGAGGTGCTGAGCCTCCACCGGAGACAATGGACTGTGATGTCTCTGGCTCAGCCCCGCCCCCCCCCCCCCCCGGAAATTGGAAAGTCTACGCCCTTGCCCTGAATGGTGCTGCCGAAGGATAGGACACCCCTAGGAACAGTCCAAGGGGCAGCTGAAAGGGCTGCCAAAGCAAGGGAAACATTGGTGAAAACTGCCAATTGCTTGCCTTAAGCATACAGATCTTTACAACAGAGTACAGCCCATTATATTTACCACAGGCTAATTTAAGCATGCAAGTAAAATATACAAATAACAATGAATATGAAATAAATGTATGCATAATATAAGTAGCACGGGTAGTCTTATCAGTTATTGTCTGATAGACTGTCTGGACAGGAAAATCCAGGAGTTGAATCACAGCAATAGTGAAATATCCAATTATGAAGGATCAAGCTTATTTTGCTCTGCAGGTTTTTCTCACATGCAGAGTTTGCTTTACCAGCCCATTAAAGCGTTTTCCAATTTTCAGACTTTGCAAATGTATTTCTAGTTTTCATTCTTCAGAGTACTTCCAACAAACATTTATACAGCTGCATTTTTTGTTGTTCTTCTTCTTAGTCTTTTTGTCTTATCCATGGAGGTAGCCTTAGAAAATCTTATCCTCAGAGGCTGAAGGGAGGGCATAAAATGTCATGCATCAAGGAGGGGCACACTCAGGGATTTGCATGCATCTCCACTGTACATTCTTGCTGCTCTACTTTTTCCTCTCCACCACTTTTTGACCCCCTTTGGATTTCTGATTCATTTTTATAATATCAGTTGGATTCTTTAATATCAGAAGTAAAGACTGCTGTATTAGGAATTCAGTCCAACACTTTTTCTTATTATTTTTTTACTTTAAACAAACTAATAAATAAATATGCCTCAGTGTATCTATAAGGCAAATGGGCTGCTTTTTGCTGCAGGGAAGGCAACAAATCTCCACAGCTCCAGATACATAGCTCTGCTTTCCTGGCAGCCAATTCAAAGAAAGGCTTTGCTTTTATCTGTTATCAGGCACAGAGGTTCCTGTCCCTTCTGACTGGTAGGCCGTACTAGCCAGCCTGAATGCCCAACAAAGGGACACACCACTAGACTGGCAGCTAGGCAGAACAGACTATATGTATGTGGGGAGGGTGATGACACAGAGGTCCAAGATGCAGGCACTCTAGTGCTATAGCACCTTGCAGAGAACAGAAGGAAACACTTTGTACTTGAATGCTTAAACAGCACCCTGGTACAGTGCCATAAAATGCTGTATGATTTTTAAGGGGGGGGGGAGCTAATGACTGTCAATATTTTGACTCTAGTTTTACTAAGTGAGTCTACAGGAAAGAGTCTATAGGAAGTATTTATCCACCTTTGATCCAAATTTGTAAAGTTGAGGTGATATAAAAATTAAAATGAAGCGTATTTTGAATTAAAATATAATTGGGTTTTTTTAGTTTTTGTTCCGTCAATTTGCTTCACATTCTTACTTCCAAGTGTTTTGTAATGCTTAGTTACTAAGGAAAGTAAATCAAAAATATATATATACAAAGCAAAACTAGTGAGCTATGTTTTTTCTGTAGGCGTGCTTTAGATTTCGTTGAGCCTGCACTTCTGGTATGAAAGTGGCACAGAACCTCCAATGTCATCTTTTGGGCGGTTTGTGGTTTTCTCTTTAACATCACACCTGGTGTAAAAAGACTAGTTTTTCCTGTCAATAACATTCAGCTATAAGATGAAGAAATCTGAAGAAAACAAACAAGATAGCTGTGAGAACTGAAGAACCTGAAGTGGTACTGAGTTATAAGAACATAAGAACATCTGGCCAATGCCCCATTCAGTCCAACACACTGTATCACACAGTGGCCAAAGCACAGGTGCCATCAGGAGTTCCACTAGTGGAGCCAGAACTCCAGAAGCCCTCCCAAGCACCAAGAAAACAGAGCATCAGTGCCCCATACATAGTATTCCATCTGTACCTTGTCGCTAATAGCCACTGATGGACCTCTGCTCCATATGTTTATCTAGTCATCTCTTGAAGCTGTCTATGTTTGGAATTGCCACCAGTTCCTGCGGCACTGAATTCCACATGCTAATCACTCTTTGGGTGAAGAAGTATTTCCTTTTATCTGTTCTAAGCCTAATGCTCATTCATTTTATTGAGTGCCTACAAGTTCTTGTATTGTGAGAAAAGAAAAGTGCTTCATTCTTGACATTCTCTATCCCATGCATAATTTTGTAAACCTCTATCATGTCTCTCATTAGTCGTCGACCTAAAAAGCCTTAAACTCTTTAACCTTTCTTCGTAGGGAAGAAAGAAGTGAGCAGTAACTCATGAAAGCTCATACCCTACCACAAATTTTGTTAGTCTTTAATGTGCTACTGGACTCTTACTCTTTTTATAGGGAAGGTGTTCCATCCCCTTAATCGATTTAGTTTCTCTTTTTTGCATTTTTTCCAAGGTTATAATATCTGTTTTGAGGTGCAGTGACCAGAACTATACAGTATTCCAAATGAGGCCGCACCATACATTTATACAGGGCCATTATGATACTGGCTGATTTGTTTTCAGTCCCCTTCCTAATAATTTCCAGCGTGGCATTTGTCGTTCTTATTGCAGTCGCACACTTATTTAGCACAACTCCAAGATCTCTTTCCTGGTCAGGTACCACCAGTTCAGACCCCATCAGTGTATATTTATAGTTAAGGGGTTTGGCTCAAATGTGCATTACTTCGCACTTGCCCACACTGAACCTCATTTGCCATGTTGATGCCCACTCGCTGAGCCTTGATAGATTCCTCTAGAGCACCTCACACTCCTCCCTGATTCTCACTGCCCTGAACAACTTAATGTTATCCACAAATTTAGCTCCTGCACTGCTTATTCCCCACTCCAAATCATTAATGAACAAGTTAAAAAGCACCAGACCTAGTACTGAGCCCTGTGGTACCCCACTGTTTGTTACCACCTTCCACTATGAAAACTACCCATTTATATTCACTCTCTGTTTCCTGTTAATTAAGCCATTTTTAATCCACAAGAGGTCTTGTTCTCTTATCCCATGACTGCTGAGTTAATTTAGGAGCCTTTGATTAGGAACTTTATCAAAAGCTTTCTGGAAGATTAGGTAAACAGCATCTGTGGGGTTACCCTTGTCCACATGGTTGTTCACCCCCTCAAAGAACTCTAAAAGGTTATTGAGACAAAGTCATCCCTTACAGAATCCATGCTGATTCTTCCTCAGTAGCTTCTGTTAATCAATGTGCCTACTAATTCTATCTTTAATTACAGCTTCCACCAACTTACCCAGTAAGTTGGAACCGTTTTAAAAGATGGGGGTTACATTAGCTACCTTCTGGTCCTGGGGACTGCAGGCAGATTTTAGCAACAGATTGAATATTTTTGTCAGGAGATCCACCACATTTGAGTTCTTGAATGTATGCCATCTGGGCCTAGTGCAGGGGTGGCCAAACTGTGGCTTGGGAACTGCATGTGGCTCTTTCACTCATATTGTGTGGCTCCCGGCAGGGCAGCTGGGGAAGCTAAATATCATTAGCAAACAAATATCACTGGACAAATAAATATCATTATCAATATCTGCTTTTTCCACTTTTGTTATTATTTTTGGCAGTCTCGTTTAATATTAATAAAAAGCAAATTTGTATATTTCCCAGTAAAAATGTGTAATATTTGTTCATGCCTTGTGGCTCTCAAACATGTGACGTTTATTCTTTGTGGCTCTTATGTTAAGCAAGTTTGGCCACCCCGGCCTGGTGATTTGTCAGTTTTTCATTTGTCCATCAGTCGTAGGACCTCCTCCCTTATCACCTCGATCCAACTCAGGTCTTTTGACACCCCTCCTTAAATCAGTGGTTCTGGAGTGGGTAAGCACCTCCCATCTTCCACAGTGAAGACAAAGGCAAAGATAAAGACAAAAAATGCATTTAGCTTCTCTGCCATTTCCCTATCATCCTTTAGTAATCCTTTCACTCCTCAGTCATCCAATGTTGCCACTGCCTTGCTGGCTGGTTTCTAATGTATTTGAAGAAATTTTTATTGTTGGTCTTTATATTTTCTGCAATATGTTCCTCATAGTCCCTTTTTGTCTATGTTATCAGTGACTTGCACAATATTCCAAATGAGGCAGCACTTTAGATTTATGCAGGATCATTATGATACTGGCTGATTTATTTTCAGTCCCCTTCCTAATGGGTATTTATTCAGATTAAAGTGGGCATCAGACTTCCATCATTCCTTAATGACTGACAACACTCATTCTGTCCTTTAAAACACAGAATGAACTACAATGGTACTTCAGATTTGCTCTGCAGGAGAGGACTATCATTCCTATTATATAAAGCCATTTTCAAGATTCCAAGGGGCAAGATTCCATGGGGCGCCAAAATCAGTAGGCTGGATGGACTGCCACTCAAAAGGGGGTCCCTGGCCATTGGCTGCATTCTCTCTTTGCTTTGCCTCAGTCCCGCCCACAGAGCCACTGGCCAGCATCTCGGCCTCAGTCTGGAGGAAGCCAGTGAAGGGGAAGGACCAACTGAATGCTGGGTCCACTCTTCTCCGCCCACTGCCAGGTGGGTCTAACTGTCCCCTCAGTGGCCTGCTTCTGTCAGTGAAAAGACAATGGACTATCAGCATAACCCCCACCACCACACACTGCCAGCGTGCCCAGAATAAACTGTCAGAATAAACTGTCAGAAACAGGGGGCATTTCACACAGCACCCCATAGCGCTTCAGGACCGGTACAAAGAACTGAAGAACACTTGGGAGAAGGTTTCAAGGTAAACTGGCTCAGAAATGCTTCCCCAATGGGAGAGGCATATTTCTGTGTGAAAGGGCCCCTATGCTCCATTAGGAAACCGGTACTAATACGGTTCTGTGTAAAATGCCTGACAGAAACTGTTCCTGAAGAGTTCCTGAAATGGAACATATTGGCTGTGTGAAATTCCTCAGATTCTTTCTCCTGCTTAGCTCCACCATGGCTAGCTGGCTAATGATACGGACCAGCAACCAACAAACCATTCCCTTCAACCCCCTGCACTGCAGCTGACTTCCCCCTAGGGTTGCCAATCTCCAGGTGGGACCTGGAGATCTCCTGCTGTTACAATTGATCTCCAGATAACAGAGATCAGTTCCCCTGGAGAAAACGGCTGCTTTGGAGGGTAGACCTATAATGGCATTATAGCTTGCTGAGTCCTTCCATTCCCCCCCAAAAAAATGCTGCCCACCAAAGGATCCACCCCCCAAATCTTCAGGTATTTCCATCATAGGGTTGCCAGGTCTAGGTTGGAAAATCCCTGGATACTTTGGGGGTGGATCCGAGAGAGGGTGGGGTTTGGAGAGGGAAGAGGCCTCAGCATGGTACAATGCCATAGAGTCCACCTTCCAAAGCAACTATATTCTCCAGGGGAGCTGATCTCTGTCAGCTGGAGATCCATTGTAAAAGCGGGAGATCCCCAGGCCCCACCTGGAGGTTGGGAACCCTATCCCATCATTAGAGCCAGCAACTATCCCCTCAGTGCCCGTTGCTAGGCAACCAAGCTTGCTTCTCTGAAAGCCTCTATCCACACCTATGTTGGCCTTTGGGAGAAAACTCATTGGGGCCAGCTGAACAGAATGCCATAGAGGCCACCCTCCAAAGCAGTCATTTTCTCCAAGGGAGGGGGGAGGATCTGTTGTCTGGAGATCAATTGTGATACCTAGCGATCTTCAGGCTCCACCTGGAGGTTGGCTACCCTAGGCATTTGTGTTTGTGTGTGTGTTTGTGTGTGTGTGTGTGTGTGTTTGTTTCTGTGTGTGTTTGTTTCTGTGTGTGTGTGTGTGTGTTTGTGTTTGTGTGTTTATGTGTGTGTTAGTGTGTGTGTGTGTGTGTGTGTCTGTGGTGAAGAGGCATGAAAAAAAACGGCAGTCTGAAATGGCAAACCGCTCTGAAGATGGCTCCAAAATGGTAGGGGAAGGGCTGTCTGAAACAGCTGTCACTGTACCAGTTTATTACAAGCCAGTAAGCAGGATCTGCTAGACCCATTGTTGCCAATCTCCAGGGGTGGGATGGAGATCATGTTAAATTACAACTGCTCTTCAGATGGCAGAGATCTTCCCCTGGAGAAAATGGTGGACTGTGTGACATTATGCCTTTCTGAGGTCACCACAGCAAATTGACGCTGAGTGCCCAAGGCCAGGGCACTCTCCCAGAGCCTCTTTCTAGAGCCCATTGTATTTATTTCCATAACGGACCTTATTCCTAGTAAGAAATAAAACTAACACCCTCTTCCACTGTTTATAAAAGTGACTTTAATGCTTGACATTGTGAAGTTAGTGATAGTCATCTTGAGAAACCATAAGATGCTGCTGACAGGCACAAGAGTGGACTTGCTAACACATGCTCCTCTTGTGGCTTCTTTTGAATTCTGACCTGTTTTCCAGAAGGTTTCTATGGGGCTTGTAAGTCATCAGCACTGAATAAACACAACAAGGAGCCTATTTGTTTACATGTGGCTGGGGATTTCTGCAGACAGGAAAGGAAACGTAGCAAAACCAATGACTGGATTCTTGTTTGACTTCAAATGCAAGCTATTAACAATATAAAGTTTAAATGAACGAGAACAGTTTTTAGATTTAAAAGGTGAACAGTGTCCTATAAAAGTAGCACACTGACTTGCAACGATATTCCATTATTTATTACAACATTTCAAGGATGTTACCACATTCTGAGCCTGCCTTGGCAGAGGGGGCAGGATACAAATCAAACTAAATGAAAAAAATAAATAATTTTTTGACACCTCTGGTTTAGTATGAATGTTGAAGTTTCATTTATGTTTTTTCACATAGGAAGAAATTCTGGTCATCCTTTTTGTCATCATATTCATGAAATTTGATAGACACATTGCCATTAAACCTGATAACCTATTTTTGCATCCATTGTTTATAAATGTGTATAACCAGTCTTTTTAAAGCTTATAATGAATAAATAGCATTTAAAAAACAGAGGAAATTTTCCAAGGGAAATGAGCAGGATGAAAGCAGTATTCCTGAGTCTGACTATGCACAAAAACTGAAAGAAAAAAATGCATACTTCAGTCTATGGATTAATCTTTTTGATCTTTTTGTGCTTTTTCCAACCCGTGATACAGTTCCCTTCTATACTTCGTTACTCTACTATTTTATTATGTATATTCCTTAACAGTAAAAAGCAAAGGAACAAAAAGCAGAAATCAATTTTGCTAGCAGCCTGAAGGATCCAGACAGTATACTAACAGTGAAACCCAACAGAGACTTTTTAAAGCTTATAATGAATAAATAGCATTTAAAAAACAGAGGAAATTTTCCAAGGGAAATGAGCAGGATGAAAGCAGTATTCCTGAGTCTGACTATGCACAAAAACTGAAAGAAAAAAATGCATACTTCAGTCTATGGATTAATCTTTTTGATCTTTTTGTGCTTTTTCCAACCCGTGATACAGTTTCCTTCTATACTTCGTTACTCTACTATTTTATTATGTATATTCCTTAACAGTAAAAAGCAAAGGAACAAAAAGCAGAAATCAATTTTGCTAGCAGCCTGAAGGATCCAGACAGTATACTAACAGTGAAACCCAACAGAGACTTTAGCAGCAAGCACTATTCTGCTCTGCCCCCACCCACTGATGAATGCTGCTATTGCAGAGACTCTGACTGGGGGTTGCCAACCCACAGGTGGGGCCTGGAGATCTACCAGCCTGTCAGCTCATTGGTTTCCCTGGGAGGAAGCCTTAAACCTTTCTGTTTCCCTATCCCTGCCCTGAAGTAAGGGAAAACAAAATGGAGGAGTTAAATAGCTTCCTCCAAGGGAAACCAATCAGCCTGGTGGCACGACTACCTTCTCTTCTCTCCCTGACATGTGCTCCCCCCCTGACTCACGCTGTAACAGCTGCATGCATCAGGGAGAGAAGGGAAGGTATTTAAAGAGACATAGTACCTTCCCTTCTCTCCCTCATGCATGCTGCATTGTGGTGTGACTTGGGGAGGGAAGGAAAGGTATGGAGCTGAATAAATTTGACAATACTGATTATTTCCCAAATCCCAGTATCAGTATATACTGATAATTTTCAGGTTCAGTTATACCCAAAACTGAAAAATTCTGATTTTTTGTGTGTGTGTGCATACTGTATCTGGACACAAAGAGCAGGAATAATCCTCAGAGATATATACCATCTCTCAGTATACATACACCTTTAATGGGAATTGGGGCTTTTATATATGCATTCATACATACAGAAACAGAAAGACTAAACAGAAGTGATCATACAACCTACCTATCCATACCTTTGTGGGGAATGGATTGTGCAGGCCAGATCCACTTATATAGGCATTTAAGTGTAAGTTATTTGTGCACATGAATCCAAAGGTTGCCCGCACACTTTCCAACATGGATAACAGATATGCTCATGCCTTGTGTGACCACAACCCAAGTCACTTCAGTATTGTTGCTAATACAGCCTATATGTTTCAGCCTTTGCTTCATCCAGTCTTCATATGAGGTTGTACAGGCCTAAAGGCCAGTACACAGGCAACATTCTGTAATTGTCAGCCTTTGATTGTGTTTTGCTGGTACTTTTCAGTGTCTTTAATCAGAATGTTCCAGTACTGACCATCTATCAGACAGCTACCTGAAAATCAGTAATTTACAAATTCCAGTGTATTAACAACTAGTACTAATAGTTCTAAAACTGTTTCAAGGCCCCCAATGTGAGTTGTCGTGACTCTCATAATTGGGTCACAAGGCTCAAATGCCTGAAATGGGTCAGGATGCTCTGGAGTTCCCTCCTTTTATAAGAGGACAAAGAAGAAGCAAGAGCAGAGCTCCTGCATTCCCACCTCATTGCCTCCTTTGCCCTGAGGTGCCATTTATTTCCAGGAACTCAGTTCATTCCTAGCCAATTGGTGGTCTGGAAGCTGATGGGTGCAGCTGACCAGTGTAGCTGACAGCCTTTGTTTCCCAGATGCACACTACCATACTGGTTCCAAAATGTTAAATATAGAAGAGGGTGCCACTGCAAAAATTTAGAGAACCACTGTCTTATATAGGGTTGCCAATCTCTAGGTGGTACCTGGAGATGACAACTGGAATGACAACTGATTTCTATACGACATCAATTCCCCTGGAGAAAAATGGCTGCTTTGGAGGCTGAACTCCATGACATTATACCCTGCTAAGGTTCTTCTCCTTTACAAACCCTGCCCTCCCCAGGTTTCACCCCCATATCTCCAGAAATTTCCCAACGTGGAGTTGGCAACCCAACCATGGCAACCATAGTTACATTTGAAACAAAACAGAAGTCCAGTGGCACCTTAAATACTAACAACAGTTTAAGCTGCTACTGTATTTCTGTGTTGTTTTGCTACAACAAACTAGCACAGCTACCCCACTGGAATTACATTTTAAAGTCTGAGGGATCCAATCATATTTGAACTATATTTTCCTGACTTTGTACTAGTTTGAAACCCTTGTGGAATCAGCAACACAAAGCCATTCCCTCTACATTTTTCTTCCTAACCACCAGCTTGCAGAAGGCAAACTGCAACATCAGCATTTGTGCTTGTTAGGCTTCTAAACTTTTTCCTCCAAAGACCTGAAGAAAAGATTTACTCATTTTTTACTAATCCTTTACTCATTAGGATTACATATGGCATGTCTGCCCTGCATAAAACTGTCATTGACTTTAAAAAACAAACAAACAAGCTTCAGATTCCAAAAAAGCTGGGAGGTTGCTTGTGGCTTGAGCATGGGATTGTTTATATGCTCTACTATATTCATTGCAGCACTCAACCTCAGGTGATATAAAGCATGCAAAAAAGAACTTTCTGTCAGTTTTATTATTTCTAAAAAGGTTCCCCTTGAAGGAGAAGAGTGACCTTGTTCTGCTGAGCTGACATATGCCATTGAATTAATGGCTGAGCCTTGCTTTAGGGAAGCTTGCAGAAACATTACAACTCTAGTGGCTGAGTTTGCTGTGCACATTAATCAGGTAAACCAAAATGATGCCTCAAACATTCATTTAAAAGTAGTAAAAGTCCTCCCTCCCCCTCCCCATACTTAAAAAAGAAATCTTCCTAAGAATTAGTATACTGTTGGTCATCGCCACTGGTCAAGGGCATTGTTGCATGGATGCAGTAAAACATAGTAGAGAAGGCTGAAACATTTATTAATCTCCAGAAACTAAGCAGGTTTAGAAGTTAGGTGAAACAGAGAGAGGTTACAGCCTTTATTTAGTACAAATGTTTATCTCCTAGAACAGATAACTCTCATTTCTCCAGCCATTAAATTTTTGACAGACATTATGATTCATAAGGAATGAAAAAGTTGCATCACACTGACTGAAGACAAAAGGGACACTCAAGAGGCCCCCTGCCTGTGATCTTAGTTCCCTGATAGGAGCGAATGGGAGAAGATGGTCCTTCAGATACCCTGGTCCCAAGTCATGTAGGGCTATAAATGTTAAAAAAAAAATCAGCTTGAATTGGGTTTGGGAGTGGATCATAAACCAATGTAATTGCTGTAGGATTGGGATTACATGAACCCCGGTAACTGACCCTAACTACAAGTCTAGCCTCAGGATTCTACACTAGCTGCAGCCTCCAAACACTCTTCAAGGGTAGCCCCAAGTAGAGTGCATTGCAATAGTCTATTAAAACCAGCTTTAAAATACATACATAAATCAAGTAAAAGCAACATTTTAAAAAAGATATATGAACATAAACTGGATAGTCAGTGAGAAAACACCAAAGTGGGAAAGTCTTCACCTATTGGTGGTAGACCAAGATAGAGGGGGACAGACAAATCTCTTTGGGGACAGAATTTTATAGTTTTGATGCTGTGGCCAAGAAGGCTCTTGTGTTGCCACCCTACAACTAGCCTCACATAATGGGGGGCATCCAAAGCAAAAACCTTGAAAACTGTAATGGTTTGCAATGCATCAGAAGTTTGCAATACATCTACAAGAACTAGGGTTGCCAGCTCTGGGTTGGGAAATACCTGGAGATTTTGGGTTGGAGCCTAGAGAAGGCAGGGTTTAGGGATGAGACAAACCTCAAAGGATATAATGCCATAGAGTCCCCCCTCCAAAGCAGCCATTTTCTCCAGGAACTGATCTTGGTCATCTGGAGATCAATTGTAATAGCGAGAAGTTGACAACCTTAGCAAGAATGTAAAAACAGTATCAAAGAGAATAGAACTGTCTCAAGAGATATTAACTGTGGGAAAGTTGCTTCTACGGGGCTGAGAAAGTCTTCCCCAAGACAGCAATGACTGGGAAGCTTTACTGTGGAAATGAAGAACTCCTCGCCCAATAAAAAGCCTCCCTAAACCAGAATCAAAGGCATTACAAAATTAATACTAATATGAGCAAATATAATTACAGTAATGAACATGATTTTCATGTTGTTTTTGATTAGTCCATAAAAGAATGCATATCCCTAAAAATAATCTCTATTAGAAGCATTTTTAGAAAAGTTCAGAATCAGAATTTAGAAAAGTTTAGAAAAGTTCAGAATGACCATGCTATGACTCAAAAACCTGTTCAGTTCAGTTCAAAGTTCAGTGGAGTAATGTAGTGGAAGGATACTGGCTGGCTGTTTTCTAAATTGTGCTGCTTCTCCATTCAGGCTATTCTGAACTAAGCAAAAAACTTCCCAAGTCTCAATTAGGTGGCTCAGTATTACTATTCACAAAATCTTTTATTCTTCCAAATAACACTTTAATTCTCTCACTCTTGATTGGCCCTAAAAACATTTTTTTGCCTCCCTACTCATGAGTAAATTACCACAACTGTAATCCCAATCACAGTTACTTGAGAATGACAGTGCAATCCAAAGCAGAGTTATGCTCTTTTAAACCCATTGACTTCAATGAGTTTAGAGAGCTGTAATTTTTTTTACAATTGCATTGAGAGTGTGCTAGATATATTTTGTTATCTTTTTAGGAAGGTCATGGCCCTATGTATATGTAATCTGGTATATGTCAGTGTGCACATTCAAAATCACAATTCAAAATAAAATTTAGCACAATTAGCAATAACCAATCAGTGAAAAGCAAACTGGATGTGTTTATTATATGATTTCATTTCACAACATGTTTGGGAGTGCAAAGTGTTTCATAATTCTTACCCCATTTATCCTTGCAACCACCCTGCAGTGTGGATTAGCCTGGTATATAATGACTGGTGCCAGGCTACTTAGTGATCTTAATGAATGAGGAAATTTTAACCTGGATCTCACATACTAACCACTACATCCCGCACAGATCAGCAGGCTCCAGTCCTCTGGATGTACATTTTTGTGAAGTTGCAGGGTGTGTTTTCTGCAGATGTAATCACAATAGCAGTCCATGGAATCAAGTCAGTTCTGCTCTGCTGCTTATTCATAGCAATCTCATCAGAACAAGTTACTCCAGTGTATCAAGTGTGTAGGGATGTGTGGTCATTGGCTCTAAGATAGCTAAGATGGCTAAATTCTGTATTGTCGACCTGGGCAACACCTCCCACACTCACTAAGCACACTTTGGAATTGGTCTCAGTAAACTCAGATATTCTGCTGAAAAAGGAAAAAGCACAGTTCCTAAAGCACAGGCACCATTTCTAAACCTTCCATAAAATCACCCCCCATTTATCTGGCTTCACTGGTTGCCATTAGTGACCAGCATTGTCAGTTGGACAGCCAGGAGGACAAGCAGATGGAGGGAATCTCCCTGCATCTCCAACTGCCCCCTGGATTCTTAAACCTTGCATTTGCCACTAGAAGCACCTGGAACTGTAATCACAAAGTCCATCAGGGTTCCAGGAAGCACCTTGTATCTTGGATACTACCAAAGCAATGTTAGAGTGTCTAGTAAAAGCAGTGAGGGCCCAACTTAGCCAAGGCCCAATTTTTGTGGCGCCAAGCATGGGGAAGAGAGTTGGCTGGGGGCGGGGTGTAGAGTGATGGGGAAATTGGACCTACCCCCTCCCTCAGGGACCAAGATGGATGGGGGTGGGCAGTTATAAGGGGAAAGGGCTGGCCGCTCACCTCCTGCCCCCTGTCATGAGTGCCTCTGGGGATCTGCCTTCTGCGGATCTAAGTAAGGTGGAGGATCAGCTCCCAGCTCCAGAGGAGCCTCTACCTGAGCCAGATGAGGCTCAAGCAAGCACCTCTCAGGCTTTTGCCCCAGCAGCAGCTGAGCCACAGCTAAGTTCAAGCCCACCTGATTCACCTCCTCAGGTGGAACGTCTAAGATCCCGATGCAGGCAAGACTTAGCTGTGAGAAGGAAAGAGGCACGCCTGCGTGGTTGCAGATCACTAAGCCCTGAGTTTTAGTAGGAGCTGGGACCTCACTGCCAGCTGTTAACTAGCACAGGAAGTGGCTGAGTATTTAGGCACAGCACAGAGACTACCAACTTGTGCTAGCAATAAGTCTTCTTGGCTAAGTTCTGCACCCATTCGGCTTGTGACTTGACCTGTTTCTGGAACCTCTGGCTTTTGACTCTGGACCTGCTTGACTTTGGCACTGTTGACTCCTTGGACTGGTTTACTTGTGAGTTTTCCTGCTTTGACCCTGGCTTGGACTGACTCTGCTTCTGGCTCAGTGTTTGGACTTGGCAATTGGTTCCTGCTTTGGTTTGACCTTGGACTGTCCTGGACTTCTGCTTGACTCCTGGCCTGTTGGCACCCAGCCCATGAAACCTCCATCCTTTGTCTGATCACAGAGCAGTTGCCCACCCATCACACCCTGTAGAGAGAGTCTTTGGAAAATGGGAGACAATTTAATTTTGAATGCTGTTCATAGTATTCTATTGTTATTTACTTATTTCAATTTATATCCCACCCTCACTATAAGCAGGCTCAGGGTGGTCACAACAATAATATTACAAAACCATTAAAACAGTTATAATAATAAATAATTAAAACAAGTAAAAGCCAAGTTACATTATTTACTGCCATGTTCTAAGCTCTATTTCTAGTCACAACTTTTGGGGCCGGCATGGGGCCGGATCTGTTTATAGAAATTGGCCTGCGTGCCTTTTCCTGGATACGGGGAACTCCTTAAGGGATCTTGATGTGAGGACTTAGGGGAGCAAACCTGCTCCAGGACTGCCAGTGCTTGCCCTCATGAGCAGATGGCAGGGAAGTCCACAGAGAGGCAGTCATCCGTATAGGCTCTTGCAACCTGACATCCCACAGTTCTCCACCCAAGCAGCTAGCTGGGTGTGATGGGGTACATTGACTGGCATGGGCCAGCCGATGCTGCAGATCTGGGTGAGGGGCATGCTGTGCCAATGCTTCTAACAGCTGTAACCAATAAAGTTGTGGCCATTTTATTCCACAAAATTTTCAAAATCTGGTGTGGGTCTGTTTTTGTTATACTGGGTTGTGGATACACACTGGCAGGACCTCTCCCTTTCCACCTAAAACCTAGAGCCACAAGACAAGAAGAAAAGGGAATTAAGGAGACTGGAAGTCTCTTTGTTCTTCTCAGTTACTTGACGAAGCACTTAGCTCAGCTGACTGGGAGCTGAGGTTAGGAGGTAAGAAGAATGATAAAATAGATTATTTCCCAGCTCAGAGAAGAAATGCTTGCCTTTGTATTGAAGATACTGAGCCACTGATGGTACTATCTCAGAAATAAAAATGTACAAAATATGAACTCTGTAATTTTGGGATAGGATTGGGGAGAATTGGGTTCACATTCCTGCAAAAACATGAAATTCATTGGATGACCTTGGGCCATTCAGTATCTCTCTGCCTTGAGGTTTGCTTCTGATGTAAGCCACCTTGAACCCTGCTTGCAGGGAAGGGTGGCCTAATAAATCAAATTAGATAAGTCAATACATTAAAATGGAGAAAGGGAAAACTATATATCACACCCTGAGCTCCTTGGAGGAAAGGAAGGATAAAAGTATGATACAAAGAAGGTAGTAAGGTTTCCCTTGCTCGAAAGCCAGTCGAATCTGACTCTAGGGGGTGGTGCTCATCTTCGTTTTCAAGCCAAAGAGCCAGCATTGTCCAAAGACTTCTCTATGGTCATGTCGCCAGCATGACTAAACACTGAGCCGCACAGAACGCTGTTACCTTCCCACCAAAGTGATACCTATTTATCTACTTGCAATTTCTTGCTTTCAAACTGCTAGGCTGGCAGGAGCTGGGGCCAGAGACAGGAACTCACTCCATCACGCGGCACTAGGGTCTCAAACTACTGAGCTACCGACCTTCCAGTCTGCAGCTCAATGTCTTAACCTCTGAGCCACCGCAGCCGTACACATGAGATAGATTGTGTCAAATGCTGCTTTTATTTTTCCTACCCAAGGTGCCGTGAAATAGTGGCTGTTGTTAGCCTAATAGCATTAAGCTAGGCATCCATTAGGATGGAATACAGTGAGGTCATCTGTTAATGCTAGTGCACCTCAACTGCACAGGGGAAGTGTGCCTTGGTTGTATGGACTTTTCTGCTACACTGGCCTACAGAGAAAAGCATGGCAGTTAATTGTAAGGATTAGAAGCCAAACCTTGACATTCATTTCTACAGTAAAATCCTTTGTGAAACAATAGATGAAGACTGGTATACTGTCAAAAGAGATGTGATTGCCAGTTCTCCTGTAGTGTAAGTCTGGCTTATGCCATGAAGCCAATACATATTTATTAATAACATTAAGAACTCATAAAAATTACTTTGGGGATTGGGTGGATGGAGTTGCTAGCCAACAGATTCCCTGTACAGGTGGATCATCCTCATTCAAACTTTGATACCTTGGCAATCTACATTGTGATACCTTTTTCATGAGAGCCCCCTGACTCTCAGAAGGGGCCTTTGAGTTCTCGGGGGGGGGGGGTGTATGGCTGCAAAGGAAAAGGAAAACAAAAACATCCCACTGAGCTAGTGCCTTCCCCCCCCCCCCCCGACAACCATAAGATTGAGCCCATTAGACTTAGGTTTGTGCTGGGGGGGGGGGGGGGGCTTGCTAAAGATTTCCTCTCCTCTACCTCTCAATACACTTTTTGATGAAAATATTCTAAGGTAATATAGCTATCTTTGACCTCTCAAATATAATGTAAATAGTATATAAAGGTAAACCACAGTTTGCTTATATGGTCTGTACATACCTGTATATCCTAAAGACATTTGGGAAGGAACTGTTAAAAGTGTTCATTCTACTTTTGTAGGTTTTCCCTAGGTGGAAGTATTCTCTGTCTCCAGTCAAGGAAATATTCTATTGTCCTCTAGGTGCTTATACACAATTTTTTTTTTGTAAGAAAGTTTTTATTTTTCAAAACATTAAAATTAATACATTTGTTTTATACAAATCCTTTTTTCCATATTATATAACATTTTGTTCTATTTGTATAGTCTTGCTTTTATCTTGTATTGGTGGTTTCCCACCACATCTGAAGCATAACACGTTTTCCACTTTATCCAAAATAGTAATATTTATCTCTATGTTTACATTTCTGGTAACGGTTATATATCTTTAAAATACTTATATATCAATTCTTATTTTCTATATTCTTATATAATTCTAAAAAACAAGTTCATTATCTAATTATCCTTAGTACATTCATATACTCAATTTCTATTCCTTTATGCTATTATAACCATGTATAAATGTAGTTTTTCATGTCCCAATATTTTTCAACATATTCTTTCAAATCCTCCCAATCTTCTAAAAAAGTCTCTGAGTACAGATTATTCAACTTTCTAGTCCATTTATCCATTTCAGCCATATATAACAATTTTTTCAACCATTCCCATACTTCTGGTATTTTTTCATTTTTCCAATTTTGTGCATACACCATTCTTGCTGTTGTAATCATATACCATATTATTGTCCTTTTCTTTACATTTATCTCTTCTAGTTTAAGTCCAAGCAGTAACATTTCAGGCAACTTCTTAAATGTACATTTCAAAAAATTTTCCATTTCTGCATGTATTATAGACCAATAAATCTTCGCTTTATCACAAGTCCACCACATATGATAGAAAGAACCTTCTTTCTTTTTACATTTCCAACATTTGTTAGACATATTTTGATTAATATTTGCAATTTTTTTTGGTGTCATATACCATCTGTACATCATTTTAAAACAGTTCTCTTTTAGATTATAACATGTAGAAATACTCATTGCATTTTTCCATAAAAATTCCCAAGATTCCATTTCAATGTCTTTGTTTAGGTTTATCGCCCATTTTATCATTTGTTCCTTTACCATTTCATCAGCATTAAACCATTTTAACAATACTTTATACATTTTAGAAATCATTTTTTTCCCATCTTCCTCCCAAATTTGTTCTATTTCATTGCTTTTTTCTCTAAAACCAGATTTTTTATCACTTCTGTACATATCATATATTTGTCTGTACCTTAACCAGCCATAATCAAAGTCCATCTGCTGCTGCTCCTTCAATTTAAAGTCTTTACCATGTCTTTTTAACAGGTCTCTATATTTCAACCAGTCTTGTCCTTTGTAGTGAGATGATGGATTTAAAACTTCTGCAGGTACAATCCACATAGGTATTTTTTCTGGAAAAAAGTTTTTATATCTTGTCCACGTATCCATTAATGTTCTTCTCAAATAATGATGCTTAAACATATTGTCCATTTTTGTTTTACCATAATACAGATATGCGTGCCACCCAAACCTACAGTCATGACCTTCCAAGGACAATAACTTTCTGTCTTGTAACATAGTCCATGTCCCTATCCAAGTCAAACATACTACATCATGATATAGCCTTAAGTTTGATAACTGGAACCCACCTCTCTCTTTAGCATCACACATTATTTTCATCTTAATTCTTGGTTTTTTCCCTCCCCACACAAACTTAGTCAATTCCTTCTGCCAGCATTTGAATGTTTTTACATCTTTCACAATTGGAATAGTTTGAAACAGAAACATTATTCTTGGTAACACATTCATTTTAACCACTGCAATTCTACCCAGCAGTGACAAATTTAATACATTCCACCTTTTAATATCTTGCATAACTTGCTGCCATAATTTCTCATAATTATTCTTATACAAATCAATGTTTTTCATTGTTAGGTTTACACCTAGATATTTTGTCTTTTTCACCACTTCACATTCTATAAGATTTTGTAATTCAATTTGCTTATTATTTGGCATATTTTTACACATCACTTTCGATTTGTTCTTATTTACATAAAACCCAGCCAAATCACCAAACTCTCTTACTTTCTGCAACAAATATGGTAGTGTAGTCATAGGGTCTTCAGCTATAAACATCACGTCGTCTGCAAAGGCTCTATATTTAAAAGAGAAACCTTTTATTGTTAAGCCTTTAATTTCTTTATCTTCTTTCAAATTTAGTAACAAGACTTCCAAAATCCAAATAAATAGCAACGGCGAGAGTGGGCATCCTTGTCGTGTTCCTTTTTCCACTTTAAAGTAATCTGTTTTTTCAGTATTAATTATTAAAGAGGATTTCTGTTCTCTATATATTGACTTAATAAGATTAAGCATATAGTCTCCAATTTCAAGATGTTCCAACACTTCAAACATAAAATCCCAATTTAAATTGTCAAACGCTTTTTCCGCGTCTAAAAAAAGAAAGCCCACTTCCTTCTCCGGATGCTTATCATAGTACTCTATAGCATCCACTACTACTCTTATATTGTCTCTTATTTGGCGATTAGGTAAAAATCCTGCTTGTTCTGTCTGTATAGTCTCTTTAAGATGTTCCTTAAGCCTATCAGCTATAATCTTGGCAAAAATCTTATAGTCATGGTTTATCAAAGAAATTGGTCTATAATTTTTAACATTGGTTAAATCTTGACCTTCTTTCAGAATGAGTGAAATGGTTGCTTCTTTCCAAGTCTCCGGGACCTCACCTGTCACTCCTATGTCATTCATTAATAGCAATAACACTGGTGAGATCGAATCCTGTAGTGATTTATAAAACTTAGCTGTAAATCCATCTGATCCAGGTGCTTTCCCTAATTTTGAATCATTTATTGCATTTTTAATCTCTTGTAGTGACATTGGGCAGTTAAGTAGTTCTTTGATTTTCTCCGTTGGTTTTGGTAATTTTAATGACTGTAGGTATTCTTTAATCCTTCTTCTGTCTTTATTTTCCTTCTTAAAAAGCTTTGCATAATATTTTAAAAATTCTCTTTTTATTCCCTTATTGTCTATTATCTCAATATTGTCCCGTATCACTTTAGTAATAAATTTATTTTCACGTTTTTTCTTTAATTGCCATGCTAAGTACTTTCCAGGTTTATTTGCACCTTCAAATGCTTTTTGTTGCAATTTTTTCAGGTTCCAGTAAGTCTCTTGATTCAAAATAGCTTTTGCTTGGTCTTGTAACATCCAAATTTCCTTTTGCAGTTTCTTTTTTCCTGGTCTGTTCTTCAGTTCCTTTTCTTTTCTTTTAATGGCTTGTACAATGTTTTCATATTGTTCTCTTTTCTTTTTATTGTCTTTAGCGTTCAATGATATCAATAATCCTCTCATAACTGCTTTGTACGCATCCCACACAGTTTGAATTTTTACTTCTTTTTGTATGTTCGCTTGAAAATATAAATCTGTCTCTTCATGTAATTTTTTAACTATTTCTTGGTTGTCTAATAAGTCCTCATTTATTCTCCATCTCCCTTGCCTTTTTATTTGCCCAGAAGTCCATGGACAAGGATTGTGGTCTGAGATTATTCTAGGTAGAATTTCAACTTTTTTTGTCTTAAATGTTAGATTAATAGACATCCAGATCATATCAATTCTTGAATGTGAATCATGTCTGTTAGAGTAAAAAGTATAGTCTTTCCCTTGTGGGTTAACCTTCCTCCAAATATCCTCCAGCTTTTCCTGTTTTATCAGTTCAAAAAATTTTTTGGGAAGTTTCCCTAGTGTGCCGTCTTTTCTCTTTGAGCGCCTATCTATTTTATTATTCACAGTCCCATTAAAGTCTCCCAACATTATGATTTGTTCATAGTTTACACTGTCCAGTTCCATTTGTAGTTCTTTAAAAAAGATTTCTTTAGCTCCGTTGGGGGCGTAAATATTTACAATCAAAGTCTTCTGTCCGTGTAACAGAATTTCAATAGCTAAGTATCTTCCTTCTTTATCTTTAAATATTAGTTTAGATTCCAAGTCTTTTTTGGCATATGTTACCACTCCATTCTTTTTATTACTTGCCAATGAAAAAAATTCTTCTCCCAACTTTTTTCTTATTAAATATTTGTAGTCTTGTTTCTTAAGATGGGCCTCTTGTATACAAACTATACTACATTTTTGTTTCTCCAGCCAGTGTCCTACCATTCTATGTTTTTGGGGTGAATTAAGTCCATTTACATTCCATGAGAGTACTTTGTAATCCATCTTGTTGTAGTCTTAAATATCACCAAATTCTTCCTTGTTCTCACCAGCAAAGGCGTACATTTCTGCTGAATTTTTAATCACCATTCTGTTGTTACCATAATAAAAACTCAGTCCTTGTGGTATTTCCCAACGAAATCTTATTTTTTTCTCTTTCAGTTTGTCTGTCAGACGCTTGAATTTTTTCCTGTCTTGCAAAATTGCTCTGGGCAATTCTTTCATTACGATAACTTTTTTTCCACCTATTTCAAAAGAGTCTGTAAAACATTTCTTGTAGATTTGTTCTTTTGTTCTCTTCATTGTAAATTGAACTACCACGTCCCGTGGTATATTTTTGTCTCTCGCGTATGTAGAATTGACTCTGTAAACAAGATCCATATGTTCTTTAACAACTTCCTCTTCCTCTTGTAAAAAATCTGCTAATGCTTCTTGCATTCTTGTAAAAATGTCTTCACCTAATTTTTCCTCTATACCTCTAAATCTCAGATGGTTTTGCATGTCTCTATAGTGCATCATCTTTTACATTCTGTCATTTTCCTTCATTGTTTTTTGAGTATTTTCTTCCAGTTCTTTTACTTTAATTTCTATGTCTTGTGTTCTAGTGGTTAACTTTTGTAATTCAGCTTTTAAATCTATAAAAATTTTGTCTGCTTGTGCAGCTATACCATTCGTTTTAACATTTACCTCTTCCGTAACAGCTAGTAATTCTTTTTCTTTTTTTGCTGCCATTGTAGGAGAGGACCATGTAGCTGCTCTCGATCTTAGCCCGCGATCCGTCTTGTCTCTTTAAAAAAGATCGATTTTATTTTATATTCCAAATCAAACACCGTTTAGTGTAATCACACAAGCTAGTCTTGCCAAGTCAAATTTCGTTGGTTTCAGCCTTCTAAGTTATATAGTTTATGAGATATTACTGTTTAAAAATTTTATAAATCCAAAATGGCGGGCGCAACTTCTCTATGGTTTGTGTCAAAGGTTATAGTCTTTTTACCTTGCTTCTGGCTTGCCGTAGTTTCCTTTTGTCCCTTCCTCTTGCTTACTTGTCTGCTCTCCGCACGTCACTTCCTGTTGTAGTCCTTTTGGTCCGGCAGTTTTTACAGTCCCCTTTGCTCTCTTCCGGTTCTTCTCCGCTTCCCTTCTTGTCTGCTCCTCAAGCCGTCTCAGTCCTCACAGCTTGGTCTCGCGATGCTTGGTTCCCTCCTCCCCTCTTTGTCTCGCGATGCTTGGCTCCCCCTCCCGACTCTTCTTAACCGCAGGAATGTTAAACAACTTGTTTTTTTTGGCTTTTTAAGTTCAAATTCAGCTTTTTAACGTTTCAAAACTGCACTCATCCAATCTGCAACAGTCTATTGCTTCACCAGATCTGCTTTTCGTCTGGTAAGGCAAACACGGTAATGGTAAGGCAAAAAGTTTTTTTCCGTTACCTTATGTTGTTACTTCTCTTCAGATGTGGTCCCAACATTTAAACTTTGTCTTCTTTGTTAAGGAATCAGGGGAATTGGAGATTTTATGCTGATTAATCAGCCCAGCTCGGCTCCTTAGAGATACTTGCAAAAATCTTCTTCGGCTGCAGTGCTCAAGGTGTTGTAAAAGTCTCCTCCGAGGCTTTTCCTTCACCGAGCTTGCTCAAACCTGGATTATATTGCTTGCTGGTCCTCACACTACCTGTGTGAGGTTGCGTCAGGTGGATTTATCCACCCAAGCTGTCAAGAAGAGCCGCTGTCCGCCCTGCGCATTTGCAAAGCGTGTCAGACCTCCATTCCTCCGACCGGAAACCCGCCGCTTATACACAATTTTAATATGATAAGAAGATCTGGCATAATGCAAACAAAGATATTTTTGTAAGGTGTAAACAGGAAAACATAGAAATGAAAAAAAAATCTGATGCTGATGATCTGAGATATGAATAGCTTACTAAAGTCTTGCAACAGTTATCGTAAGACTGTAATCTAGTTCCAAAGGAGCACTTATGGTGATGAAACAGTTTATGGCTATATAAAGAAAAGATTTTGCACTGGGGACAAATAAAGGCCAATGATGTGAAACCAGGTGGATGAATCTCCTCTGTTCAGCAAAAGCCCCCCTACTGATTTATCCTTTGTTTTCAGTGGTCCACGAAGCCCTATGCTGGGCCTGTTCACAGCAGAGAGCCAGTCTTACTTGAAATGAATATTTACCACAGGTGCAATCTAATAAGCACTGATCTCACACACATGCACATACACCCCCTCCACATTAATTTCAACTGAGCTGATAGAAGAGTTTGATCAGGCATATTGGGACTGTTTCAGTGACCAAATGTTTATGAGCTAAACAGATAATTCTTTTGTTAGCACAATCTAACTAAACACAATATATGGCTTATGGCTTCCTTGGGCCTCATTACTGTGTTGTTATTTTTTTAACCATAAGTAGAAACTGATTATTAATTCTCAAAAATGTGATACTAGAATTCTGGGTAGCTCTCCAGAAGCACTAGCTTCTCTAGAGAGCTAAAGATAGCTCTCCCTCCCCACGCCGGTAATGGAGATTTAGTGATTATTTAGACAGGGATTGAAAATGCAAATATAATAATGTCAGTATCTAAACTAATGGGTATTTACAGCTTTAGTTCTATGTGTTGATTTCCCAAAGGATTTGGTGAAAGTGAAGGAGGAGGAGAAGGGGGGAAATGATACAAATAAAAGCAACGAACATGTCTATCTTCCAGCCAGGGAAAGAAACAGTGATTGATCCTCTGACCAAAACCACACATGCACTGTAAAACAGAAGAAGGTCAAAATGCTATTACAATGTAAATCAGCTTTCTGGTTTGACCATCAGTTGTTTCAGAAACCAGATACAAGTGAATTTGTTTTTTATGTGTACAACAGCAGCAACAAGGAAAGGACTGAGGCTGTGTTCACACACACTAAATAATCCACTTTCAATCCACTTGCAACGCACTTTCCAACTGGATTTTTCCATTTCACACAGTAAAATCCAGTTGGAAAGTGCACGGAAAGTGGATTGAAAGTGGATTATTTAGTATGTGTGAACGCAGCCAATAAAACACTTTTAAGTGCTACATGTGAATTCACAATTTAGTAGCATCGCTTTGCATATACAAGGTGCCAAATCCAATCCCTGGCATTTCCAGTTAAAGGTCACTTTAATGAATACACCATGATCCCAGTTTCCACCCTATCCTGGTAGTGCTTGAATGCTGGAGTCATGTGATACAGGCAGACCACTGGAAGATTCCCAAGCCAATGCCAAGGTCTCCATCCTTGCCACACCATTTCCTGGAACTGACCTTGCCATCGATTGTATATCATTTTGTAAAATAAGGAGGGTTGGCTTAGCAGAATCCATGTTACTGGCAGTGGCTGTGCAAACTGATAGCAGAGTAGGTAGTCAGAATGGCTACAAGGAGCAGTATGGCTGGGAATGAGACAGTATTGGATCTACTCCAATTAGGATGAATTCCAGAAGCTGTGAGAATGGACCTGAGTGAACGTATTCTAAATATCCATTGTGTGAATTCTCCTCCTATCAAATTATTGAGCTGGTGCTATGCTACATCTGTGGAGTAAATACAGTCACAGAAAAATGTATAATTTGGCCCACATAAACAAGGCTGCATGTATGAATAGAGCTGTAGGTAGAAGGAGAAAAAGAAAAGAAATACTGGGAAACACATGAGACTATCCCATTTTAAACAGTTGCTTTTATCCACTAGTGCCAAAGCCATGAGCCCAAACAAACTGACCAAAAAGTCTGTTTCTGCTCTGCATGCCTCTTGCCCCAATGAATCATCTACTCAGAAAAAAAATGTCAAGGCTCAAAGGGAGTGTTTGGCCCTCTCCGTTCTTGTTCCTTCTTAATGGGGGCAAGCAGCCCCTTCCCTCTGGCAACACATTTTTATGTTCAAGGAGGTTAATTTGCTTAATGCAGCCATTCTGCCAAAAAGAATCACTTAATTTTATGGGATACTGAATACCCATGTCAAAATCAATGGCCCATTCTCTTCCAATAGACTTGCATTTGCTTTAAAAGCTTTCCTGAAGCTGGAAATAAGGTTTGCACATTACTCCAATGGCTGCACCAAGCAGGTATCCACTGAAGCTTAATGTGGTGGCCGACATGCACTAGCAAAAGCAAAACTGTCGCAGCACTCAGTTAGTTCTTCAGTGGGTTTTCTCCCTTTATACTGTTGTCGTGGGGGTTAAATGCATTTTAAGAAGTGGCAGCTTTATTGATTGCTTAATGGGGGGGGGGGGAGTTAAGGCTGAGGATTGCTGAAGAAGCCCTGCTTTATGCTGTCTTGTGGAACAAAGCCCATTATCTTGAATGGTGGAAACCGTCTTGCAGCCCTTATTAATGTTTAATAAGTACAGAGCAATGCTAAAGTACATGACAAAAGAGCCCAAGAGCCCAAGGTTCAGAGAGGATATAAGAGTGTTCAGAGGCTCTGAAGGAATAACTGATTTCCCTGAGCTCCAGCTGTTTATGAGAACAGCAGCGATAAGCATTATTTCCCCTCTGCTCCTCAGTGGCCCGCCGGCACATCAGCAATATACGGGGAGTCCTAATAGGGCTGCTGAAATTATGAAATGTTACAGAAAGGTGCTGGATGTTAAATTTGTATCTTGCCCTAAGCCTGCTTCCAAATTAACTGGCATTGTTATGAATTCCAGCCGTCTGTTGTCCTTTCTTCTCTTCCATCTATCCACAATGCTGTGGGGCACATACAGAAAGAATGAAAAGTCAGCAAAAGGTGTTAATCTTACTTGATAGACCCATAATCCTCAGGGCTGTGTGTTATATCACACTATTGAGCTGCCCCTTGTCACTTGTCAGGATATTGTTCATCGAGTTAATATAGGAAATCTTTAAATAAAATGTTAACTGTACAGGCTAAAGGGCTCTTTAATCAGTTCTCATTAGGTTTTTTATATAAAGAAAAAAGGTTAACAGTTAGCCAATAAAAATACTCAGCTGGAATACATTCAATTAAGGGAACCAGTAATTAAAAAAGGATGCACATTGCAAACATACACCCTAAATCGTAAGAATATCTACTTGAAAGAAAATCCAGTTGGTTTCAGGAAAGCTTACTTCCACATAAATGCAGTTTGGACTGCAGTCTTAGGTAGGATTGCCAACTTTCAGGAGGGCACTGGAGTTCTCCTGAAATTATAACTAATCTCCCAAACTGCAGAGATCAGTTTCTGGAGGAATGGCTGCTTTGGAGAGCACACTCTATAGTGCTCTCTGTAGAGCTTGCTCCATACTGAAAGCTCTGCCCTCCCCAAGCTCTATCCCCAAATCTCTAGGAACACCTCAAGCCAGAGTTGGCAGCCCTAGGCTGTTAGGACTGGCTCACAGTTTCTACATACTACAATAATCAACTACCGGGGGGGGGGGGGGTTGGGGCCAGTTGCTCAGATCCTTCCTGGCCAATTATTTCTCTTTGTCTCAGTCAGATGATGATTTAGTAGAATGGTCCCCTGTTATTGGCCCAGCCCACACAGTTCCTGTATTTAGATTTTTACTGTAGGAGCATGGGCTGTCACTACCACCAAGAAGATACCATGCCTCTAGCTGTAAGTGTGAACTGGGCTCTCTCTCTAAACCTCAGTTTCAAATATAAATTATATTTATCAAGCCTAAAGGATTTTGGGAACAATGGGCATAGGGTTGCCAGCCTCCAGGTGGGACCTGGGGATCTCCCACTTTTACAACTGATTTCCAGCTGACAGAGATCAGCTCCCCTGGAGAAAATGGCTGCTTTGAAGGGTGGACTCTATGGCATTGTACAATGCTGAGGCCCCTCCCCTCCCCCAAACCCCACCCTCTCTTGGATCCACCCCAAAGTCCCCAGGTATTTTCCAACCCAGACTTGGCAACCCTAAATGGACAGCAATGTATTCCTAAACATATCAACTCAGAGGTCAGTCCTACTGAGTTCAGTGGTATATACTCACTAGTAAGATCTGATGGGTTTACAGATCCATATGAGAAATTATTGCTACTCTTCCTGAACCTAAGATTAATGCAAGCTATAAAAACAAAATATTCAAGAGGTCTGAAATTATCAGGATTATTCTGCATATGATAAATTTAGGCCATTCATAACCTGCCTATTACTCTTGCAAGAACCATTTTTATTTACAAATAAGTGTAAAAGACATGAGACCTAATATGGGTAATAAACTTGTGACTTACAAGACAAGTGGGGATCCATAAGAAATTGGGGGTACCTCTGGCTACTTCTTGTCATTGGGTCACTTTTTCTCTCTGGAATGGGATGGGTCAGCCAGTGGGGAGGCAAGAAAAGAGAAAGCCACAGCAATAGCACATCCTTCTTTTCTTGTCTACTCGCTGCCACCTTCTTTTTCTCCTGCATGGGGATGGAATTTGGGAAAAGACGAGTAGCAGCAGTTCCTCCTAGATACAAGGAATGCTGCCACTTCCTTTTTCCAGCTGCTGCTGCTTTCTTGACTGCATGGCTTCTTTTCTGGCTTGCGTTGGCTCCTTTAGGTCTAGTCTCACTTAGGAGTCCTTTCTTCCTGCCTACTAGCTTAGCTGCCCTTGTTTCTCACCACCATTGGCCATTTTGCAGCTGCCCACAACAGACAATGTCTATATTTTGGAGGTTCTTGTAACACACACACACCCATTTTTTAAAAAAAGTTTATGATTTTTCTGCAAACCTGGGGGTTTTCCTAGGTTTCTAGAAAAATGATCCTTGTCTCTACCTGGGTCCATTCTGTGGATTTTTCAATATACATTCTACAAGTCATGTTCAGAATTAGATAACACAAGTGGGGGACCCAAAAAGATTTGCAGGAGGCATCTCATTTTTTTCTCCCCTGCTATTTCCCTGTTCCCACTTCCTTCTGACCTTCTCACCCACCTGCCAACCTACTTGCAGGGGTCCGTTGGGGCTGGAGCGAGGCGGAGCAAAGCTCCGCCAGCTCAGAAGTAGCCACTAGGGCAGCCATGGGCCGAATCAGATTCTCTGATCTGATTCAGCCTGCTGCCAAATTCGGCGGCAACTTTAAAAGCAAGTGGAGGGGAGGTGGTTTGAGGGAGAGGCTCCAAACTTGCAGGGAAGCTGCTGGGACCTCTCCCCCAAATACCTACCAAGTTTCAAGAAGATTGGACCAGGGAGTCCAATTCTACAGGCCCCCAAACAGGTTGCCCCCATTCCCTCCATTGTTCTCTATGGTAGAAAAAAAGGTAACATTTTTCCCACCATAGAGAACAATGGAGGAGATGGGACAACCTGTTTGGGGCCCATAGAATTGGACCCCGTGGTCCAATCTTCTTGAAACTTGGTGGGTATTTCAAGGAGAGGCCCCAGCAGCTACCCTGCAAGTTTGGAGCCTCTCCCTCAAATCCCCTTTCCTCCAGCCCCTCATATACCCTATGAGTTTTTGCCATTGATTTCAATGGCCCATAGGGTATAATGGGGCTGAAATTGACATTCCCTTTCTGACACACTTCCAGTGATGTCAAGGGATGTGGCATATGCTAATGAGTGATGCTAATGAATTATGCTAATGAGCTCCTGCAGCTCTTTTTCTACGAAAGGACCCCTGCCTACTTGTATTTGTCCCCCTATTGTCAGCTTTTCCTCCTTCCCTCCCTTTGGCCTCCTCTTTCTGGTAAAACTGTGTGTGGTTCTGGCCACCAGGCTGGGCCATGCTCAGCTGTGTGGTGCTGGTGGCCACCAGGCCAGTCCCAGTTGCACAGTAGGGAACGCAGAAGAACTTGAAAGGTATCCCTCATTATCCCCTGTATTTGCACCATACTATTTGCTCCTGGGTGCCCACATATAATCACATTTCCCTGCTGCCCTCTCTCTTTCCCATCTGTCCATCCGTCCAGCCAGCCAGCCAGCCAGCCACCCTTTATCTGTCCCCCATAATCAGCTATGAGCCCCCAAAGTAGCTCACATCATTCTCTCTCCTCCACCAACCTTGTGAGGTAAGTTGAGTGTATGTGCCTGGCCCAAGGTCACCTAGTGAGCACCATGGCAGAGTGGTGATTCAAACCTGCACCTTCCAGATTCTAGTTTGAAACTCGAACTCCTATGCCACAATGGCTTTCATGAGGTGGCTGCTGTTGAACAATAGTAAATAGCGTGGTCTGGGTGAGTCACGCAGTTCATGAGGTATCAAGTCACCCAGTGATTGTTACCTATTAGTCCTCCCACAAAGGCCAAAACAACCTTGGAAAGGGCCCTGTTATAGGATCATAGAATCACAGAGTTGGAAAGGGCCATACAGTCCAACTCCCCCTGCTCAATGCAGGATCAGCCAGAGCATCCCAGACAAGTGTTTGTCCAGTCGCTGCTTAAAGACTGCCAGTGAGGGGGAGCTCATCACCTTCCTGGGCAGATGATTCCACTGTTGAACAACTCTAACTGTAAAAATGTTTTTCCTAATATCCAGCTGGCACTTTCCCACCCTTGATTTAAACCCATTCTTGCGAGTCGTATCCTCTGCTTCCAACAGGAACAGCTCCCTGCCTTCCTCTAAGTGACAGCCCTTCAAATACTTAAAGAGAGCAATCATGTCCCCCTCTTCTCTAGACTAAACATTCCCAAGTCCCTTAGCCTTTCCTCATAGGGCTTGGTCTCCAGGCCTCCAATCATCGTCATCACTCTCCTCTGCACCTACTCCATTCTGTCCACATCCTTTTTTGAAGTGAGGCCTCCAGAACTGCACACAATACTCCAGGTGTGGCCTGACCAATGCAGTGTACAGCAGAACTATGACATCTTGTGATTTGGATGTTATGCCTTTGTTGATACACCCCAAGTTCGAATTAGTCTTTTTTGTCGCCGCATCACACAGGCTGCTCATATTTAATTTACAGTCCACCCATACCACAAGATCTTGTTCACACACACTGCTACCCAGAAGTGTATCCCTCATCCAGTATGTGTGTTCCTCATTTTTGTTACCCTCCTTTACTGACAGAAACCAAGGCTTGAAAGCTGGCAATACTTCTGTGATTGCCTAGAAACAGCCCCTGAGGGCATTAATTAATTTATATATCTCTGTGTGTGTGTGTGTGTGCACGTGCACACACATCTGGAAGTCATGACAACCTCTGGTGACTGACCCCTACTGGGGGCCTGGAGGATATTCAGAGAGGTGGCTGAATAAAGCCTGCCCCTGCCTCCCACCTCTGGTATTTCAAGGTCTCCCATCCAAGTACTTGCCAGAGTCAACTTTGCTTAGCTTCCAAGCTCTGACAAGATGGGGCTTGCCTGGGCTATGAAAGTCAAGACTGAGGGCATTAAGTTCTTAAAGTTATAGGCACTGCTTCTGTTATTTTTGAGGGATTTTAACCCTCTTCATTTGTTCTGCTGTTGTTTAAGATTTCAGATTTTCATCAAGCCTGGGGCAATTTTCAGGTCTGTAAAAAGATCTGTCTTGTCTGTTCTTGGCTCCAGTCTCCAGATTTAAGTATCCACATATTTGGCCATGTTGAGAATGAGATATATTGATTGACTGATAAGTAAGATCATAATAATACGTAACACAGTTTGGAGTAAAAAAAACTCCAAGGGATATATTTTGTAAACTGTGCAGTTAGGGCCAAACTAGATGAGACAGCATCAGTGTGTCCGATTTGTAGATGCAGCTGCCATTTTAAAGCAAATTAAAAATGCTGCAAGTACAAGATCTTGATCGGGCCCACCGTGCAGCATCTGAGGAACTCTTGTTTCCTCCTCACTGCACCTTTTCAAGTATTGCAACAGCCACAGAGGGGTGCGGGTGGCCATCTCAGCGCTTGAAAAGGCGTTTGGGGGGTGACAGTACCTCAGTCTGCCATTCTATAGGCCTGATTGGATTTTAAATTACTTTAAAATCATAGGGGCAGATCTGTAGACACCGTCTCGTCTAGTTTGGCCATTTGTGTCAATTGTATGAACATTGTTCTTCAAATCACCACTGCCTGGAATGTGTTGTCTTGCACAATAGTCAGAAATGAAAGTGTTTTAATATGTGGCTGTTTCAGCACCTGCAAAGTTGATGTGAAAATACAGTCAAGAAAAGAAACTTGGATGCAATGAATGACGCTCCAATCTTAGTTAAAAGCACTTTGTTACACTTTAGGGATATTAAGCAAATATGTGCAATGCATGTGTATAGATAATTTAAAATGTGACTGATCATTGTTGTCTGAGTCAGATAAACCTAGCAGCTTTGTTTGTAGCCCTTTACAGTATGGATTGAAGCCATATGGTATTAACAGTGAATCCTTCTGTTGGGATGAGTGTGGCAAGATGGTGACTGTTAATTTCGAAATCTGCAAAGTTCGGTTTACTTCATCCAGGACTTTTATCACTATAGTCCCCAAATACATGAGAAACATTAATAAATGTTCCCCCTAGTAATTTCCATACCATCTGTAAAGAACACTTAGTACAGTTCTAATGTCTTGGAAGCAAATGGCTTTTTAAAATAAAATGATTTATGAGATTGTATGTATAAACAAATTTTCTTTTTTAATAGCGAGCAAGCAGCTTTGGAAACTTTGACCATAGCAGACATCCATCGTCATCAAAACCAGATGATTCATCTGAGGTTTGTATATTGCACCATCTACTTCTTTTACAATATGTTCTCTTGACTTTTGTAAAAACAACAGCTCTCAGCTAATGATTGGTTGTGGGGGGTGGAGGAGTAGCTCTTCCCAGCACTCCAAGATCTAATTGCTCTTACTGAGCAAGTGTAATGTTTCTTCCAGCTGTCCTGGCACAGAGAGTGCCATATTGACTGACTTTGTATGAACAACATGGTGACATAACAGCTGGCTGTAAGACCGTTAGTGATCCATGACACATTCATGATTTTGGAAGACTGCAATGGCATGCCCAAACACAAACTAAGGCTACGGTGGAGCTTTCATCATTCACCTGCTATAAACAAACTGCAATCTGAATTAGAAAAAGATAGCTGGCCAAGCACTCTATGGGCCATGTCATTCGACCCTGTAAATGCAAGGATTAAGCTGCCCCTGAATACACTATATCCTGGCTTTTTTTTTCTTCTATTCTTTCCACACATTTCTATTTTTCTTTAAAACCATAGATTTGTGAAGTAGAGGCTGCAAGTGATGGTGGAGAACCAGGACAAAATAAAATCACACATAATGGAGGAAGCCTTGGGAAGAAAATGCGGGCAATTTCCATGACCATGAAAAAAAAGATGGGGAAAAAGTACATCAAGGCACTTTCAGAGGACATGGTAAACATAAATTCTTTTATGACCGTGTGTGCTTGTGTGTGTTTACTGCTTGCTTTCTGCAGAGTTCTACACTGTAAACTGTTCCATTGCATCATAGTCATCTGTGTGCAACTTCTGTACCCTAAGGAGGTCAGTCACTATTTCACAGCAACAAATGTTAGAAAAGTTCTTCAAAACAGAGATATAGAACAAGCTTTGAACTCAGGCTCATTCACAAGGCTTTCTCTACCCACCCACTCATACCCCCATTACCATCTATCTGTTTGACTGGATGTGTGTGTAGAGATCTTCCCAGCTAAGTGTACATCCCACTACAGGATGTAAGTGTCTTTGAACTTCAGAGAATAAACATTCAAGATGTCCTTTTAGCAGGAATGCTTCCCTTCCCACAGCCCTTGATTGCATAAGAGCTCCATACATTACTGGTATCAAAATAGGAATCTACCTTAAATTTGAAGAGTCCTCAAATTCTTCTTTTGCAATTCATTATGAGTTAAGAAATGGTTCAGATACTCTTGAGGTTGCTGTTGAGTAATCAGTATGACCTGCACTGTCTGGGTCATGGTTCAGAGTGGCTGGTAACTCAGAGACTCATATGATGGAGGGGACAAGAGGGATGGAGGATGCTTCTATATCCAAACTGGTGAACTGCATCTGGTGGGGAGGGAGAAGAGAGACCAAGAGGGAACTAATAGGACGTCTCTAGCCATTGATTTTATGGGCCAAAACTGAGCAGTCTTCACCTGCTGCTCACAGATTTTCCACTGAAAAAGTGTTTTAGGGAGACAATAGCAGATCTCTTCCAGTGACTGTGCACTCCTGACCTCCAAGGTCCCCCACTCTGTGCATAAAGGAATCAGGGCATGGTTTAGAATCAGAGTTCTATTCTATCGTGTATTGTTAGTACTACACTATGCATGTCAAGAACACGCTGGGTTAAATGTTTCAATAGCAATGTTAGAGAAAGCATGAATTTTGTTAAGGAAAGCATTTAAATGATGTGACGTTTGTATCATGTGGCAATGAAGGCTGCTGTGATGAGCCGACAATGTTTGTTTTATGTGAGAGAAGAGGTGAGCTTGGCTTCATATTTGTAATCCAGCTGTCATTTTCCCATTATTAGTCCCTATCTCCTCTGCTGTTTTCCCCTAGCTTCCTTCATTTTTCTTCATTGCCCATTCTGAACCTTCCTTCATCCGCCTTATCTCTGGGTTTCCCGCCCTTAGCTTCTTTACTTCTCTGGATTTCTTCTGTCAACCTGCTAGCCAAGTTGAAATACAAATATGGATTTGAGCCAAGCAGCCAGTTCTTTAGCTGTTGGCTTATAGTATAGATTCAGGTGGGTAGCCATGTTGGTCTGAAGCAGCAGAACAAAGTTCAAGACCAGCAGCACCTTTGAGCCCTTTAAGTTTTATTCAAGGTATAAACATTCGTGTACGCGCACACATTCAGATACATTTTTCAGATATCCCCTACCTATATGAATGGACCAGCAACTTTCATTTCAATGTATCTGACGAAGTGTGTGTGCACTTGAATAAACCTTTGTGGGTCTTAAAGGTGCCACCGGACTTGAGGCTTATAGTACAGTTCAGTTTCTAAGATTATCAGGAAACACGTAAACAAGAAGAAGAGAAGAAGAAGAGAAGAGACTGGATTTATACCCCGCCCTTCACTACCCAAGGAAGTCTAAGAGCGGCTTACAAAGTCCTTTCCCTTCCCCTGCCCACAACAGACACCCTGTGGGGTAGGTGGGGCTGAGAGAGCTCTGACAGAAACTGCTCTTTTTCAAGAACAGCTGTGCCAGAACTACGGCTCTCCCAAGGTAATCTAGCAGGTACAAGTGGAGGAGTGGGGAATCAAACCCGGTTCTCCCAGATTAGAGTCCGTGCACTTAACCCCTACACCAAACTGGCAAACTGGCAAAGCTATTTATTTACAAAATTCGTATGGTGCCTTTCTGTCCATTCAAACCCACCAATGCATAGGGTTGCCAGATGGGGCCTGGAGATTTCCCAGTATTACAGCTAGATTTCCAGACTACAAAGTCCAGTTCCCCTGGAGAAAATGGTTGTTTTGGAGGGTGGACTCTGGCATTATACCCTGCTGAGGTCCCTCCCCTCCCCTGCCCAAACCCTGCCCTCTTCAGGCCCCACCCAAAATCTCCAGGTATTTCCCAACCCAGAGCTGGCAACCCTATCAAGGTGGCTAACATTAAAAAGAAAAAAATTATAAAAACATCATAAAACAATTAAAACTAAAACACACATTAAAACATAAAACAGTAATTAAAACATATGGCAGGAAGGAGGAACTATTAAGGGAACACAATATGAAACAAAAATGTTTTCTCCCACCGATGGAAGACAGTAACATGAGTAACATGAAGAGATAGATGAATATCTTTGGGGAGAGAGTTGCAGGTTGTAGTGCCACTGCTGAGGACACCCTCTCTTGGATTGCCACCTGCCTACTCTCAGAAGGTGTGAACCCCCAAAGCACAGCCTCGAAAGATGACCTTAGCAGTCTGATAGGCTTGTGTGGGAGTAGGGGTTCAGGTATGCTGGTCCCAAGGCATATAGGGCTTTAAAGATCAACACCAGCACTATGAATTGGGCTCTGAAACAAACTGGGAGACAGTGTAGATGAGCCAAAACTGGAATACAGACCACTCTACAACCCACTCCAGTCAATATCCTGGCTGCAACATTCTGTACAAATTTAGGAAAAGGCTATATGTTTCATGGTGTTCTGTGTTATGTTCATCCACTGTTTGGTCCCGTTTAATATTGGTCATGATGGACTTTCAGACATCTTTTGGGAAGATCCTTTCACCAAATCTTGGTTTGTTTGTTTTTAGTGAAGTTGTTGGGACATTGAAATAAATATAATTCTGCAGTTGATTTTATGGTAGAAAAACAATGATTTATTTCCAAATGGACAGGCAACTGAAACTTAGAATTCTTGCTTTCTGACCCAGAAACTTTTGCCTGAGTTTCAGGACTGAACTACAACTTACAAATGTAACAAAATGCAGTGACTGCCTTTCCTGGGGAAAATGTGTGTATCCCTTTTCCTGTCCACTGCTCCTCTGCTCCAGATCCCCTCCCTCAGTTTTTGTCTCCCTTGCCCCCCTCCCAGCTGCTTAGGCTGGGAAACGAAGCTGTTTGGACAAATGGAAACTAGGGAAAGGTTAAGTGTTTCTGTCCCTATTGCTTCTCTGCTTAAATGCCCCCTCCATCCCATACCCTTCAGAATTTCATTACACATCTTTCCATCCAACATGAAGTTCTGCCCTCAATGGGGAAGGGAATGTAATACTCAGAGGAACTGTTTATTAATATTACTCCATTTGTTGTAGGACAAAGTTTGCCTTATAAACAGATGTTAAGGTTGAGCCCTAGTTCAAATTATGTGCTGAATATAGGGTAGGTATATATATATTTGGCGTGTTCTTTCCGCTTGATAGCGCCTTCAGCAAAATGGTCACTTTTAAGAAAATCATCCATGAACTGGGAAAGGGTGTAAAAAAGTAAGGTGGGAAAATTTAGGGAAAGCATTAAAGTAGACTGAAAAATTACAAAAGGATCTCATAGAATGGGAAACAAAATAGCAGCTGAATGTTCATTAAAGCAAAGAAATGTACCTTATAAAAATAACTCAATTCTACTTTTACATTGTTAGGCCTTGAATAAGCTATTATTGCCAGTGAAAAAGATTGTGAAGTCACAATGTATAGCTTCTGTAAATGTCCACTTAGGGCACTAGCCTTGAAAAAGCAAAGAATCTAAGGCTTCCTTTTCCCAAGGGACAGAATATATAATAAGTTCCTGAATAAGTACATGGATTATTCAACCCTCTTACCCTATTTGCTCTCTCTGTTTCAAAAAAGTGATAGAATCTAGAAGTATTAATAAGACCAGATGAAATCGTCAAGGAATGAATTCATGCAAGGAAGTCTAAATGATCAGGGTTCTTCTGTTCTAAGAAAAAAGAGATAAGATAAATAGTTGTCCAAACACTGGGAGAAAATTTGTCAGGATGGGTTTATTCTTTGGCTAGAACTAGCCCATGAAATTTGCACACAGCAGATTTAAACCGTAAGAACTTTATTTCACACAAAAACTTTATCTCTTCCAGTGAAATACTACAAGAGATAACGTTACATCAGAGGATTCTCTAGGACTCTGGTTAAACTGGAAGTGACATCATGTCAGGACAATGCTGTAGGAGTTGGGTAAATCCAAAAGCATTGTCCTGACATCGTGACATCACTTTTGGTTCTTTCACCAGAAATGACATTGTGCACCAGCATCCCTGTCCTTGTGTGAGAGTCCTACAGAGTCAGTCACCAACAAGTGTCCTTAAACAGGAATGCTTGCTTGAGAAAGGTCGGCTATGGACATCTACACTTCTTGTGTTAGTAATGGTTGACATAGCCCCAAGCAGGACAATTATACAGAATTCAAAAAGGAATTGCAACCAATCCCCAAGCCAAAGAAAAGGCGATTAAAATACTGGTTTATGATTCCCAAGGGAAAAGTGGGAAGAATTAGAATAAGACAGGAGAAGAGATACATGGGCAGGCACCATCACACTTCAAAGGTCAGAGCAGCTTGAATAGCGATAAGCATGCCATGAGAAATATTACATAACATTCCACAGACCCGACGTCAAGGGTTCACTTATCTCACCTCCCAGGCAGGAGATGGCAGCATTAGCTGACACCTTGTCTTCCAGATCCTCATGGTGGGTTGCAAGCTCTGGCTAGCACCCCACACACACACACACACACACACACACACACATCAATCTCTCTTGGCTTGAGTAGATCACTCTTTGATTTGTGTGTGTTTTCTGCACAATAATGCAAGAATCACCTGAAGAAATGCTGTTTTTGTCACCTTCAGTCTTTCCCCCACCTGTCCTGCCCCATGACAAGGTCATCAGGAAATTAAGGGATATCCACATTCATACATCATGTGAAACCATAGTTAACTGTGGTTAAGAACATATGAAAAGCCAATGTTGGATCAGGCCAATGGCTCATCCAGTCCAGAACTCTGTCACACGGTGACAGCGAAAAGGACCACGTGCCATCAAGAGGTCCACCAGTGGGGCCAGGACATTAGAAGCCCTCCTACTGTTGCTCCCCACCCCCAAGCACCAAGAATACAGAGCATCACTTGCCCCAGACCGAGTTCCTAAATATACCTTGTGGCTAATAGCCACTGATGGACCTCAGTTCCATATGTTTATCCAACTTAATGAAGTTAATAAACCAGCTTCAAACCACGGCTTCAGATCTTAATTTGACATATCCTAACCAGCCATAGCTAGTGTAGTGACCCACATTCAGATAATCACACTAAACATTCAGTTTAATTAAGCCATGTTTTTGCATGGCATCTGGATTGGCATCATACATCAGAGGAAATGTGCTGTGGCTCATGACATCTTATGCCCCAATGAATGTGTTAGTCTTTAAGGTGCTACAACAAGCCTCTATGTTGTGTTGGCTGCACTGTCTTCAATGTCAAATCAAAGTGTTATGTATGAGTTCTCAAATGATGGTTAGCTTCTGGACCTCCTCCACCCAGCGGAACAGATGTTTAATTACCTTTGTTCACTTTTCAAGTTCAGTGACATATTCTTGTGAATTCACTCTAACCTTCCAAGTGATGCACATTATTTCTTGATTAGTGTGCATGTCATGTTTCCTTGTAATAATGAAACACTATGAAGAAATTGCATCCCTTTATTTCCCCTTTTATTATGAAGTGATTACTTAATTCTTTAGCTTACACAGTGATGCATGGTAAAGGTAGGACAGTATTATAGCTGTTTATAATATCTACCCATTTTGAAAAGCCATTTACTGGTATAACCAGAGTAGGTATATTTATGGGTCATGAGCAAGACTTATACTGTTCCGGGCTTGACTCCTCTGTTTGCAGTAAGGAACTTGCTCCAGGACTATGTGGGACAATGGGGGAGAGGGGGTAAGAGCAGAAAGATGAATGGTCAGTTTTCCTCAACTCTGGATTTTTAAAAATTATTATTTACAAGCCATTTTTCAAAGAATATATTTCTCCGAGGATGTGCAGAAAGCCTTTGATTCACCAGTCCACAAACAACCTGAATAAATAGTCCAAAAATAGCAGCCTGAATAGCCCAGCTGTATTTATCAGAGTTTAGAAGCTAAACATGGATGGCCATGGTAGGTGCTTGGATGGAAGACCGTGAAGGAAGACTGGAGTTGCTACATGGGTGAAGGCACTGGCAAACCCCCTCTTGCTTGTCTCTTGCCCAGAACGCCCCATGGATGGAGTAGCCATGATTTGGCTGTGACTTGATGGCACATGCTTTTTGTTCCATAAACAATGTGAATTCCTGTTCAAATCCAGGATTAGGCCTCAGGGCTGGCCCAAGGATTTTTGCTTCCACTCCCCATGCCATGGGGAAGCCTCCCCCACTCAGATCACCCTTACTAGGGCACTCACCACAGTGCCCCACTAGTGCCGACAGTAGGGCTGCCAAGTTGCCCTGGGGGGAGGGGAATCCCCCGCTACAGGGGTCCCCAATCCACCGGTTCGGATGCGGCCGGCGGGGGGAACCCCACTTCTGAAGTCGTCCTATCAGGACAACTGCCCCAGCGTGATGACATCACCCAGAAGTGACATCATCACTCTGGGCACATTGGCCGGGGCAACGCTCTAGCAATCGCCCCCAAAACTCTATGGTACCATAGAGTTTTTGGCCGATTGCCAGAGCGTTGTCCTGGCCACGTGCCCAGTATGATGATGTCACTTCCGGGTGATGTCATTACGGCGTGTGCACGCAAAGCGCATGCACTGAAGTCCCAGGCCAGGGACACGAGTCCCCCATCGTCAACAAGGTAGGACTTGACAACCCTAGCCCACAGAGCCCCACCAGTGTCCAGGGCCAATACAGAAGATCCCAGACAGCACAGGACCCAACTTAGGAAGGGACAGAGTTGTGATATCCTACTGGTCCTCCACAACTGCTCTTGGTCATCCCTCCTCCTTGGGAGGGGGCAGAACTGACAGGCAAGTGACTGGGGCTGGCAGGCATGCTTCCAGGTTGGCCGCATGGGGCCCTGCTCAAGGCAACAGGGTTGGTGCTCAAGCTGAAGGGTTGGCATATTCATCCTTAGCCAGAGATAAGCTGCCATCCTTCCCCTCTACCTTCTCATAGATGAGGACCCCATTATGAGAGGCTGTCAAGTTCTAGTGGACTGGTGCACCAAAGGATCCTGATATAAAAGCCCTAGCAGCAAGCTACGGAGGAGGCTCCAAAGCTCCCTCATGAGCTGGGTGGAGGACAGAGGAGTATAGTAGGAAGGAGGAGACCTTCACAGTCACCTTTGGTTTCCTCCTGATCCTGCCTGGGACCTGAGGCTGGAGGAAGGTCCCTCCTACTCCCTGGGTGCCTCTCTGTAGTGTCTGGTCCTATTATGCTGTGGGAAGGCTGGCTTGGTATCCCTCCAGCTCTGGGACAGACTGGTGCCCTAGGCAATTGCCAAAGTACACTTAGTGGACAGGCTGGCTCTGTTAGGGCTAAAGACAGGTCTGAACACTAGAAAACTTGACTATACACAAGGCAGCTCAACTGCAGATTAAAGGGCTCTGGAGGGGAAACAGTATCAGGCAAGTCTCATTAGTACTACCAGGCAAATTTCACTGCAGAAAAATAATGTTTTTGGAAAAACCTAAATAAAGAATAAAGTAAAACAATAAAGGGTCCTTAGTATGATTATAAGTCAATCACTTTCCATAGAAGTTGACATGCCATATTATAGATATATTACTTTGAAGTTTGAATAAAGTATAGCTGGATAATATTCTGTAGTCTCACACTGATCTCTGCCCTCCCATTCTTTTCTCATCCACCTTTTAAACTGAACCAGAGATCTTCTCATATGACACAGTGTGAAGGAATTCAGTTTTGCATATTTCTACATTATTATAATTTCTCCAGCTCTTTAGAGACTTTCCATATCATTAGATGAAACATTATTATTGCCCTATTAAGCTTGTGACTTTATGCTTGCAAGTGGAAACATTATTTAGTCAAATAAGGCTCCATTGTTGTAAATTGGATGTCAGTCAGTGGTCACATGGGATTTACAATCCATTTCAATTGAAATTTAAAAATTAAGTAACCTAATTTACTAAGGTTTCATGTTGACGTGTGCTATATTTCTAATTTTATGTGCATTTTTCGTAGAGAAAATCAGAAGTCACTTCTTTATATTTATTTTTTCCCTATCTTTTTTTCTTTTTTATTGCTTTTTTTCCTTTTCAGTTTTGTATTTCTGTCTCTTTTTTTAAAGGCTTTTTGTTAGTTTTTATCTTTTGGTTCTAAAAAATTCTCAATTAATTTTTTAAAAAAGAGAACCTCCCCTCCCACACACAGTTGGTAAGACTCAGGCATTGGTCTTGAGACAGGGCTGGGGCCTCACCTTAGGCAGCCAACTGGCCTCCACACTTGATGGCTTCTTCTAAGACTTCTGTGCATTCCTTCTTGTGGTAACTACTGCACATGCAGATTGGAGAAGAAAAGCAATAATCTGGCACCAACAGCTCAACCACATTTTATTTTTTATTTTTATTGTGTGTATGTGACAAATAGTTCACCACACTAGATTTTTAGTGTAAATAGTTCATCTCTTCAAAGCCCCATGATTGGTGACTACACATGTTCACAAATACCATGTGGTACATTGCTTAATATTTGCAGAAGTACTACCTCCACTATTCAGTGTGACATCACCAGGTATTACTCCATGATATCATTGGACCCCACCCTTAATTTCATCAGATCCCATCCAGTGATTCTCAGGGTATGGGGTGAAGAACCTTCTGTCCCACATAAGAATCCTTTCCAGACTTCCTAATTCTGCTGGCAAATTTGCTAGAATTCAGTGGATTCCAAGGTTTCATCAGAAGTATAGATAATTTTAGATAGAAGTGTGCATGCACACACAAACTTATACCTTGAATAAAACTTTGTTGGTCTTAAAGATGCCACCAAACACAAACTTAGTACAACAGAATGCCATTCACATTATGCTAGCCTCAATATGGAAGTCTTTGGAATACACAGAACTTTCAGGAAAGCTTTTAAGTCCAGGTTTCATCCCAGTTCAGTTCCTCTATAGTTCCAATCTTAAATTTGCCACTGAATATTTTTTGGATGGAACTCAGCAATATCCCTATTTTCTGGAAGCCAGGGGTGTTTTAATGAATCTGGTCCAGTTAAAGAACAGGAGATGAATTGAATTAACATATCTTTTGACACTGCAAGCCTACTTTGATAATGTCTACTCATTTACTGAAAAGTGTATTAATCAAATATTGTTTTTTATGTTTAACTATTCTTTTCTCTTCCCTTAAAGAATGAGGAAGGAAAAGAAGATTCCGGCTCTAATAGAGACAGTGACCCTGGAGGAGGAACAAACACTGAGAAAGCTTCTCTGAAAGCCAGTGACTCCATGGACAGTCTGTATAGTCTTAATAGTGGTCAGAGCTCATCAAGTAAGTACAAAACAATCCTTTACTTAACACCTTAATTATGTCTGATTTAATCAAAATTAATCTTATTTAATCAAAAACAATTGTAGATAGGGAAGGGAAGAAAATACCATCAAGCTATAACCACTGTTGTAGTTTTACCTTAACTCAACAGATTAGCCCACTTAATGCACCAGCAAAGAACAGGACTAGATATGAGACATTACTTCCACTTACAGCAGAGCTCTATTTAGAGATGGCTGTGGGGTTTTTTTTAAGTGTTTTTCCACAAAATTATTTAAATTTCAATAAGCTGAACATTTTTGGTGTCCCCAGTCAAGAAAGAACTATTATGACAATAAGCAATATAATAATATAAAGCTTACATCTGAAAAAAAGGAATGTAAAATTACTGGCTTCAGTCCAAAAAGGTAAATTTTCTAAAAAAAAACCCTGTGATTTTTTAAAGATTAAGTGCACATTGCTGTGTACCAGATTGTGATCACTGCCTTTTTAAAAGTAGTTTATATCTTATAATAATATTTCTATTATACTTTGGAGTGCTGAAAGACTTGCTTGTACATCATATTTCAATAATCCTTACACTCACGCAGCAACTTAGGTCTCATATTGCAGATGTGAACACACATGAATGCAGAAGCTTAACTTATTCTGAGTTAGACCATATCAAGGCCAGTACTGTTACTTTGACTGGCAATGACTCTCCAGGGCTTCAGATAGAAATCTTCTACATCTCCTAATACCTGATCCTTGTAACTGAAGATGGCAGGGATTGAACCTGGGACCTTCTGCATGCAAAGCAGATGTTCTACCCCTGAGCCAGGGACCTTTTCCAAGGCAAAAGGAAGAGAATCAGTGGCCTATGGGTAGCAAGTTCAAGACCCAGGTGAAAGTGACAGTTCAATCCTATATATTTGTTCAGAAGGCCTACCTTGTTCAGTAGAGCCTAGGTCCAGGTACGTGTGGTCAGCACAGATTTAGAATGGAGATTCACTGACTCAGACTTTTGACCACTACACTATCTTTCCTTGTTATTTAATGGCAATAAATTAGATTTGAATCTTCTAGACAAAATCTATGTTTTATCAGTTTTAGTAGTTGGACAGAACTGAGAGACTCATATTGGAAAAATGTTCTGAACTTCATGGCATATACTTAAATGGCTAATAAGAAGGCAACTTGTGCTGTATACAAAAGTAGCACAAGAGCAAAATGAATGAAACCTTTTCTGTTACTTCTGCTGTATATCAATAAAATGAGTGTCCCAGAACATATTTAACCTGATTCACCAAATATTAGCTCATCCTTTATCTTTAGATGTATCAACAATGTTCAAATGGCCAGCTCAGACAGGGATGTTGTTATCATATGCTATTTCCTGAGAAAGTCTTATGTAAGGTCTTACATTCTTATATATAATTGATTAATTACATTGAAGCACCCCACTTTAGTTCTCTGAGCTGAAGTTTACATTCACTGTACAGTGTAACTGTTCACTGACATATCAATTCAGTTTTCACGTTCTGGGTTTGGAGTAATTACATTTCCCAAGAGACATGACTCTAGGCCCATTAACTGCTTAGATAGAAGCAGGTGTTAATTGTTTCCATTTACCCACAACAGTGAGCTCATAAAGGTGACCATACTAATCTGTCAGAGGGTGGTTGCCTGTTTTTTTATTTAGAAATGTGTATTCCACCAAGAATAGCTCCAAGTATGGCTCCAGTGTCCATTTACAGTGTTATATAAAACCTTAATAAAATCAATAACCATTTAAACGATGCATATTAAGAATGTATTTTCACCAATAGCTTTCAAAGGCAAACCATTGTAGGATATATTGTAGTACCTACTATGGTAAAATCTAGACCAGACTACTCAAAGCCAGTAGAATGGTTGCTAGGTCATGATTTTCCAGTTGCTTCAGTTTATTTGTTTATTAAATTAGGCTTTTATACTGCCCTCCCTGCAAGCAAGCTCAGGGCGGTGTACAACAGATCTTACAAAAATACATAAAATCATAAATAGACACTACTGCCCACACCTTGGTTAGAAGCAGTACTCCCAAACTACACGCTTAATCCAGTAGTGATAATTTAATCTCATTTAGAAGAGGGAATTCATCAAATGTGATATTAACTGGGCTTCCTGTCATCTGTCTCCATTTTGTAAGACTGAGTTTCTGTTCATACACCCATATAGCTAACTACAGGTATCCATTCAGAACTTCCCACTCATCTTTGCTCCATACAATGTCTCCAACTATTTAATGTAAGTTTTAAAAAGCATACCATATATAACAGAATCTTGAAGCAATAATAAGATAAATCCCATGGGGCAAAACAGTAAACCCTTTTCACATTACTGTTCTAAACCAGATTTTAATTGTGTGGTTTTTTTATTTCGAGTAAAGCGATACAGGGACGGAGGTTTTATACAGTGAATTCCATTCCATTAATGAGCCGTCCCTGAAGCGCTATTGTCATTTCAAACAGTACCACTTTCCCCCCACCATTTTTCAGTGCGTGATCTTCCTCAGACTTTTAAAAAATGTTCTAAGTTGAGTGCTATAGTGCTAATAGCACTTCAGTCCTATAGCAATGCCATTGAGATGCCTTGACTTCATCAATGGAGAAGGAATCTCAATGCTGCCACTATATCACTGAAGTGCTATATTGGTTTGGCACTACAGCACGCAACTTGGAACATTAAAAAAAAAGGTCTGCGAAAGATCATGTGGTGAAAAAGGGCAGGGGGAAAAGCGGCATTGCTGGAAGGCTTATGGACATTTTAAACAGCATACCACAGTGATTCAGAAGTGCAATGAAGGGGTGGAAAATGGAAGAAAGCAGTGTACCTCAAGAGTGGTTCAAACATGCTTTGCTAACTGGATTGAAGCCGGTTTGTATGAATGGATAAATAAATTCCACTAGTAGCTGGTTACTAAAACAGGTCTGTCTGAAATGACAGAAAAAATCCATTTGCAGACCTATCACTAAAACAGAATACAGACCATTTCTGCAAAAGAGCAACTCCCCGTGTCAGCGTTCTTAAATAATCAAACTATGCAGAAGTGTCCACACAACATTTTTGCATCCCCAGGAGTAGATCCAAATGTTGTTCCCCCTTACCCCACATTTTCCTAATCCACCTTTTCAGCTATGTTTTTCCCCCTTTGGATCTTAACTCAGTTTTCCAGTGAGGAATTCTTGTGTTCAAATTTGTTTTCCTGCCACACCACACCACCATTTTGTGGCATCAGTGATGTGTGTTCATCCTGCCTACTGTCCCCCCCCCCCCAAGTTGTTCCAGAGACATCTGCCATTTTTTAAAAATAATAATAATAATATTGATTGCATCACAACATGTTTTCCACTGCAGTACAGCATTGTTATAACGTTGTGACAAAAAGGGCTGTATGAACATGATTGCTTGCTGTGCTGAGGTCAAGGAGAAGTTGGGTAATGGAGCTGGGTGATGCACGACTGCCCATCCACGAAGTTTCTCTCTTTTGCTTTCCATTCATAATTTCATTTACGTTTTGTTGTTGGGTGGGTTATGCCACCTGGCACTTGTGTTGCTTTTGTTCCCCCCTTCTTTCTCTCCCCCCATAGCTCTCCTGGTGCAATTACTCATCCATGAAGTTCCTTTGCTTTCATTTTTTGGGGGTGTAGATTTTGACACCACATGTTCATGGTTTTTTCTTCATTCTTCCCCCATTCTCTTCCCCTATAGTTCCTGGTGTGTTTTCTTTTTACAATTTTATGATGCTATAACATCACTGTATATGCAAAAAAGAGGTTCCATCAGTGACAAAGTACGTGACAACGCATTTAGTGTGCTTCATAATTTTTTAAATTTTTTTATTAAGTTTCCACAAAAGAAAAGAAAAGAAAAAGAAACAAGAAAAAACATACAAAGATAAAAACATACTAATAGATACGGAATCCGTACTATACATATCTATATTAACATGTCTACTAGAATCAATATCTAATTCACCAAATTAGCTTATCTCAGTTGTATAGGCGCATACAGTTAAAGTTAGTTCATTTTTTAAAAATGTTCTTCCAACCATTTGTAAAATCTTAACCAGTTATTTTCAAAAATTTCCTCTCTTTTATCTGCTATTTTCAATGTTAAATTGTTTATTTCTGCAGTCCCCAATAGTTTATATATTATTTTCTTCTTAGAGGGAACTTCTTCTCCTTTCCAATACTTTGCATAAAGAATTCTAGTAGCAGTTATTACATGAATAATCAGATATTTATCTAATTTGTTAAAAGTTTCTGGAATCATATTCAACAAAAAAAATTCTGGCACAAATGGTATAGTCAAATGCAACATATTTTGCAATATTTCATGAATCCAGGTCCAATATTTTTTACACATTTACACATCCAGCACCTATGAAAAAAGGAACCAACAGTTTGTTTACACTTCCAACATTCATTCGTCATATTTGGATACCACTTTGCTAAGTTCTCGGGTGTCATATACCACCTATAAAACATCTTATAAATATTCTCTTTAAACACCATACATTTTGTAAATTTTATATTTGTTTTCCATACTCTCAACCATTGCTCTTGTTGAATATTATGTCCTATATTTTGTGCCCATTTAATCATAGCAGTTTTTATTATTTCATCCTGCATTCTCATTTCTAATAATAATGTATAAAATGCTTTTATGTATTTAACATCATTTGCCAACTATATTTTATCTAGCCCATTTGATTTCTCAGCAAAACCAATTGGTTTATCTTTTACAGTGTTCTTCATAATTATTTAATAACACTGTTATGAACTGGTATATCCAGTTTGACAGTTGCCAGCCATTTTCTTAGTTGGTGACTAATGAGGAGTGGGGGACCTTTGAAATGGTGGTATGGTTGCCAGCCTCCAGGTGGGGCCTGCAGCATTCCACGTTATCACGCTGGGACCATCATGTGGCAATGCTCTAGCATTCAGGGGGGGACTCTATGGTTACCATAGAGTTTTTGTCCCAAACGCTAAAAAGTAGCCATGCGATGCCCTAGCATGATGATGTCACTACTGGCAGAAAAATCCTGACAAGGAGTCAGGAGCCCCTTGCTGCAGGTAAGAAGAGACCTGGCAATGCTACTAGGGTTGCCAGCCTCCAGGTGGGGCCTGGGGATCTCCTGCTTTTACAACTGATCTCCGGCTGACAGAGATCAGCTCCCCGGGAGAAAATGGCTGCTTTGAAGGGTGGACTCCATGGCATTGTACCATGTTGAGGCCTCTCCCCTCCCTGCCCTGCCCTGCCCTCTCCCAGATCCACCCCCAAAGTCTCCAGGTATTTTCCAACCCAGACCTGGCAACCCTAAATGGTGGCAACCATGTTGCTCCCCATAATACATTCAGCCTTTTTAAAAAATAATGTTATGATGTTATAATTTTACTGCACATGCACAAAAAAAGGAGGTTCAGTCGGAAATGAAGTACATGACAACACGGTTGCACAACCCCTTTTCAAAGGAAGTGCAGAACACATGGGGAGGGTCAGATTCAAATTCAAGAAAAAATCCCCCAAAATAAATGCCCTTTTGCAGAAGAGGTGCTGCAAAGTCAGTTGGGGATTGAACTCACCAAGAAACAGCGGAAACACTGAGTTGTGGAAAAGGTCACAAAGGCAGTTTGAAACATGCCAGTACTATTGCAGTATTACTGTACCATTTAAACAAAGGGGAAAAATCACTACAATATGATATATCTAATGCTAAACCTTATAAGGTGACTCAGAAGAGTACCATGGTCAATGGTATTGAAAGCAGCTGCTACATATAGGACAATCAGCAAGGTCAAACACACCCTTCTCCTAGCATAGGTAAAGTACCAGAAAGCCACCAAGGCAGTGTTAATTGCTAAACTGACATGAAGCCAAATAGGGTCAATATAATCAGCGTCATCCAGAAATCTGTGTACCATCACCCCCACTCAATCATTTGTCTTAACAGTGGTTTGTTAGAGACCTGCTGGTAATTGTTTAGAGTAAAACAAACAAACAGTGGTCTTACAGTTTCCTCCTTCAAAGCAAGTGGAATCACCCATTTCTAAAGGGAAGGCTTCATCTACCTGGACCACATTTCTAGTTTTTCCCAGCTGGTATGAACTAGTTGAGATCAGCAAGGATTCAACACACATGACCAGCACATATTTGCAAGGACATTCTTTGCATCCTCAGAAATCATTAATGAAATTCATCAAAATGTGACAAGCAGAGCTTAAGAACATAAGAGAAGCTGTGCTGAATCAGGCCAGTAGCCTATCTAGTCCAACACTCTCTGTCACACACTGGCCAGTTCACTAGTTCACTGGCCAAAACCCAAGTGTCATCAGGAGGTCCCCAGAGGGGCCAGAACTTCGGAAGCTCTCCCACTGTGCCCCAAGCACCAAGAATACAGAGCATCAGTGCCCCAGACATAGTGTTCTATCTATACCTTGTGGCTAATAGCCCCTGATGGACCTCTGCTCCATATGATTGTCCATTCCCCTCTTGAAGCTGTCTATGCTTGTAGATGCCACCACTTGCTGCAGCAGTGAATTCCATGTCTTAATTACTCTTTGGGTGAAGAAGTACTTTCTTCTATCTGTTCTAAACCTACTGCTCATCAATTTCATTGAGTGCCCAAAAGTTCTTAAGTTGTGAGAAACAAGAGAAAAGAACTTCTAACTCTACATTCTCTATCTCATGCATGATTCTGTAAACTTCTGTCATGTCACCGCTCAATCATAATTTCTCCAAGCTAAAGAGCCTTAACCTCTTTAATCTTTCTTCATAGGGAAAAGTGTTCCATCCCCTTAATCATTTTAGTTGACCTTTTTTTGCACCTTTTCCAATGCTATAATATCTTTTTTGTGGTGCAGTGACCAGAACTGTATACAATATTCCAAATGAGGTCGCACCATACATTTATACAGGGGCATTATGATACTGGCTGATTTGTTTTCAGTCCCCTTCCTAATGATCCTCAGCATAGCATTTGCCTCTTTTATTGCAGTCACACACTGAGTTGACATTTTTAGTGAGTTATTTACCATAACTCCAAGAGCTCTTCTCTGGTCAGTTACCACTAGTTCAGACCCCATCTACGTGTATTTATAACTAGGATTTTTGGCTCCAATGTGCATTACTTTGCACTTGCCTGCATTGAACTCCATTTCATGTGGCCATGCTGATGCCCACTCGTCCAGCCTCACAGTCCTCCCTGGTTTTCACCGCCCTGAACAATTTAGTGCTTTCTTCCCACTCCAAATCATTAATGAACAAGTTAAAAAGCACCAGACCTAGTACCAAGCCCTGTGGTACCCCACTGCTTACCACCTTTTACTGTGTAAACTGCCCATTTATACTCACTCTCTGTTTCCTGTTAATTAACCCATTTTTAATCCACAAGAGGACTTGTCCTCTTATCCTGTGACTGCTGAGTTTACTTAGGAGCTTTTGATGGGGAACTTTATCAAAAAGCTTTCTGGAAGTCAAGGTAAACAAGATCTTCTCTTACAGAATCCATACTGATTCTTCCTCAATAGGTTTTGTTCATCAATGTGCCTTCTAATTCTATCTTTAATAATTGATTCCCAAGAAGTAGCTTCTAGACAGCTCTTACATAGGAACTACCAACATTGTAAAATCCAGTTCAGAATGGACACAATTTTATCCACAATGAGCTTGCCTAAATGTCACAGTGACACTGAGTTAGATTTGGTCAGAATTCAGACCACATCTGAATAGCCAGTGAAGTTGGCTGGCAGTGCCTTAAAGATAATTTGGAAGAACACCTGATCCATCAGCCATCAGGACCTAACCATCTACCCCTGCACAGGCCTGGAGTCATAGGGCGTGTATCATCACAATAAAATGGCTGCTTGGATGGAAAAACATCTTCTTGGGAACTTTTGTTTTCTTCAGGACTTTTAAAGGGACAGAAGGGAATGCAATGGCTCTCTTAAGGACTCAACCCTAGTAACTGACGGAAGATGTTGTGTTTTGCAGTCTAAGTTATCTATGCAAATACAGCTGTCTAAGGAATTGTTGGATGGGAAAGACCAAAGAAAGAATATAAATTAACCCTGGCTTTTCCAGGTTGCAATACTGAGAAGTCCCTTGTTTCTTTTACACCCCGTGTTGTCAGAAATGAAGACATAATCCTGGCTTCTCTTGCCATACTTCTTTCCACAATCCTTTTGTTTATCCTAACCGTCCTCCACAGTGGGGCAAAAAAAAAGTTCTGCTTGCTTCAGCAGGTGGTGGACCATAGAAGGCACTGGACTGGAGAAGGTACATGTAGCTGCAGTACCTGTCATTAACAATGGGTGGATAAAGAGAAACCCAGTCTTACAAAATAGAGAGAGATGACAGGAAGCACATTTAATTCCCCCTTCCAAATAAGAATACACAACACTACTGGATTAAATGTGCGGTTTGGGAGTATTGCTTCTAAACAAGGTGTGGACAGTGGTGCCTTTTAACAACTGAAGCATCTCCTGAAAAAATTATTACTTGGTAACCATGCTATAGGCTTTGAGTAGTCCAGCCTAGATGTTACCATTGTATATACTACAATACATCCTACAATGGTTTGCCTTTGAAAACTATTGGTGAACATTGTTAATACGTATACTTTGAAACAAATAGACAGGCAAATCTCAGAGGTGTCATGACCTGACTACTATTTATTCTTCTCCAGTGCCCACTTAATCAACTAAGTGAGGTGAAATCCTTTTCTTGTTCCGTTATCTGTTTTGTGGGAAAAAATTCAAGGTACCAATGCTGTTACCGTAAGCATATTTAGAGGGAATGTAGCAGAGCTTGCTCAAATGTGCTGATGTTGGACTGTTTGGCTCTGACAAAATGACGTCTAGAAATCTTAAAACTTTTCTCCTCTGCAATGCTTCAATCTTTGGAAGTTTCCTGCCTAGCATACCTTAGGACATCTACAGTAAACTCTTGTTCTTGGCTGCCTGAATAAAGAGGAAACATTAAACAGAAGCTAATTTAATTGAAGCACTAAAAGCACATATTGCTGGGTTTCAACTTTATTTCAGCAAGCCCCAAGGAAAATCCAGGCTCCAGTCTTCACAGCTCTCTGCTGATGTGGGTTTTATCATTTTAATGGCATTTGTGCTGTTTCAGGACTTGGAGGGGCTGCATTGCCCATCTGTTAGTACATCATCACAATTAAGATTATCCTGCAGCATATGTTAATAAATAATGTGAAGCATGATCCAGACAAAGTTAAGCACTTTTAAACTCCATTGATTTGAATTTGGGACTATAAAGTGCATCAACCTACCATGCAGATGATATTTCTGTGTTTGTAGTAGGGATTCTGATGTTTTATTTTAAAAATATTTCTCATAGAGTTTTTTGGCATTATATACTATCCATCTCAGGTGCCATGTAAGAGTGACCCTCCTTATTACTTTCAGGTGGAGTAACTAGCTGCTCAGATGGGACCAGCAACAGGGACAGCCTGAGGCTTGATGACGAAGTCCCTTATACAGGACCCTTCTGTGGCAGAGCCAAAGTGCACACAGACTTCACACCAAGTCCTTATGACACAGACTCTCTCAAAATCAAGGTGAGAAAATGCTCAGGCTTTCCTTTTATGCTGTAAGGCCGTTCAGCAAGTTTGAACTGTAAGTTTTTAGAGGGGGTCTGTCCAAAAAGACGTACTAATAAGAGACTGGAGATTTCCAGTTTGCACAACACTGCCAAACACTTTGCTGCTGTAAGAACTTGAATTATGGCTGGGCCGGGTAGTGTGTGGAGAGGTGCTTCTCTTTTCCATATTAGCAAAGACAAGACAATGTTTAGTGCCCATCTTTAAAACACTGTGAGGTGTGATTAAGTGCTGCTTCATTGCTGACTAAGAATTCTGAAGTAATAATGTGAGCCCTGTGGGAATGGAGGATCCACCTAAGTTGTCAGCTTTTACTGGAGCATATCAATGGCTTGTTCTTGGTTAACATCTAAAGAAGAAACCAGTAGCTCCTCTAAAACTTTAATAATTTAGCACAAATGATGCAGGAGCCAGATATACTACTCGCCTAATAGGTATTTTTGGCCCAATTTGTTATGATTTTGACCAAACACATTGATCTGGATGCTTCAGTACTTTGTTTAGGAAATGTAATATTATAATATAGCTGAATCTATGGATCCATATCACCATCAATATGCATGACATTTTACAGAGTAGAGGGAGACAGGTCCCTACACCTAGGTACTTATGGTCTCAAGTATCACACAGAGAAGACAACAAAGACACAGAAGATGGATGGAGATAAACAGGACAAAAATATGCATTAATTCACATAATACCTTTTAATGCAAATATGCATTAATTCGCATAATACCTTTTTATCATTTGGTTTGATTTTGGTACAAAGGTGGTTGTACCAAAGGCTTAATAGGAAAAGTGGGTTTTGAAGTAAGAAAGTGAAGTTCTGTCCTGTGAGTTTTATGAAAGGGAGTTTCAGATAGGGGACAGAAAATGAGAAATCATATTACTACTGAGGTAACCATCCAAAGGTTTCCTGCTAAGAGTGGTGCAAATGAAAGAGCACAGATCATAGGGAGGAGTGTATTCAGATATGAGAAAGGACAAGTAAAAAGGGGAGTTATTGCCATAGAGGGCTTTGACCATGAAAATGAGGAATTTGGGCTGGATCCGGAGCTATTAGGAAGCCAGTGTAGATGCTGAGACCCCTAGTGGATCAGATGACAACTCTCAATGCCAAGATGGATACAATGCAGAAGGAAATGAAAGAGTCCCGAAAAATAAATGAGAAGCTGCAACAAGAACTCATGGAAGTAAAAGCAACAACAAGTAAGCATGACTCAAGACTACAAAAAATTGAAAAAGAAAAGGCTTTTCAAAGCGACAACGTCTTAAAACTTCAGATGGAACGTTCAAATTTTTTCCTGAGACTGCAGAATGTTCCTGAGAAAAAAGGGGAGGATCTTAAAAAACTATTGAGTGAAGCATTAGCACCGTTGACAGGTATTGAAGCGGAGAAACTACAAAGCGACATGGGTTTGGTCTACAGGACCTATCCAGATTTTGTGAAAAAGAAAAACCTGCCAGGTGAGATCATGATAAGGTTCTCCAAAAGATCAACAAGGGATGTGGTGTTAAAAACCACAAACAGAACAATGCTGAAGATCCAAGAAGAGGAAATCAAGGTTCTAAAAGACATTCCATTTGAAATTCGAAAAAGAAGAAAAGCCTACAGGAATATAACAACATGGTTACAGTCTGAGTCAATTACGTATCGTTGGAATATTCCAGAGGGACTGTCTTTCAGCTATAAAAGCAAGAATTACAAGACTGACTCTGTAGAACAAGCCAAAATATTTCTGGGAAAATGCAAGAAAAAGAAAGCGGAGAGGGAGTCAGATGACTCACTAGAGTCACAGGAATGTATGTATGGCTTTGATGGCTCAGAAAGTGGAGAAGAAGCATCGGACTCAGAAAAGGGAGCTGCTGCTCCCAAGCTCAGCAAAGAGACTAAAAAGACAAGAAGAGGAACGAAGAAGAAATAATGTTATAAACAATATGTAATGATGGTACACTATGTCTAAATGTAAACGGAATAGTAGGCATTTTCTTCGTTGCTGTATGTGCCAGTTAATCAGCTTTGTTATGTGTAGAAGCAGAAATATGAACTTAGAATGTTTATCCAAGAAAGTATATTGCTTTTCAGTTTTAAAAGTTAGTTAACTTGATTATTGCAAACAGTATTCTCTGTATAGGATAATATAGTGTAGTTATTAGCAATAGAGTTGTAGAAATAGTAAAAAAAAAAAAAAAAAAAAAGGAAGCCAGTGTAGAAATTTAAGGATGACTGTTGAATGGTCAGAATGATAAGAGAAGTTAATTATTTTTTCAACAGAGTTCTGGATAAAGGTGACTGGACTGAGTTATGGCAACAGAAATCAGATAGGGATAGGGTTAGAGTAGTCAAAGGCAGGAGAAGATAAGTGTCTTCACCACAGTTTTTGCGAAGGAGGGTGTTTGGCTGCATTTTTTTTAATGCTCAAAATGGTGAAGCAAATTAGTGGCACACTAAACATGGAGAACAAGAGAGAGATAAAGAGTCAAAAATAAAGCCATGGCTTTGTGCCTGTTTTCAAGGTGGATACTGACATCGATGGATCTGAGGAGGTGGGAAGATAAGAATTTTCATCTTGGACAGGTGGTAATGAGACCTTGGAGTTGAAGCATCACACAGGCATCTTGGGATGTGGGACTGGAAGGAGAAGGGGAATTCAGTGGTAGAGGGGTAAACCGTCAGTTTTAGGTGGTTTTTATAGTCATTGAATTTGATGAAGGTACCTAAATACAGTGATCATTCTCCTTACACATATGCAAGAGATATTAGAAGAGGTGGTCTTGTTATTCATTGGCACTTTGGGAATGTAGAAGAGCAAGAGTTCAGAAGCACCTTAAAGACTAACAAAAGATGTGGCAGCAGGGAATAAGCTTTCATGAGTCATTGCTCACTTCTTCAGAAGGGAATGTGTAGACCTAAAGTGAAGTGTGTATTTCATATATCATATTATATTACTTCTCATAAATATGTCTTTGATACTTACTGAAAAGGTATGGAAAACAACCATGCTGCAGCAGATACTGTGCAAACATGAATGGAGTCATGTTTGTTCATTCTTGTCCATTTTAGCTTTTTGTAAAATGAGTTCTATTTATTTTCCAAATGCACATAAATATTTGAGAGGACTCAAATTTTTCTTTGCAGGGGCTCTTTTTTGAGCAAGTAGAATTAATTATTCCTGGGAATCATAAATAACCTGTATGACTTCCAACACCTCTCATGGTTTTTCTTTGTTTCAGAAAGGAGACATTATTGACATCATCTGCAAAACTCCTATGGGCATGTGGACAGGGCTCTTGAATAACAAGGTGGGAAACTTCAAATTTATTTATGTGGATCTTATTGAAGAAGAAGAAGAATCTGCATCCAGAAAGATAAAGCCACGCAAGAGAAGTAAAAGGGCCAAGCCTAAATCTCTTCAAGAACTCTTGGAACGACTCCATCTCCAGGTCAGTAAAATAAACACTGTTGTGGTTTCTTATGTTTATCTTGCATATAGTTAATTAAATGTTCATCTTTTCAAGCCTACAACTACAGTTTCATCAGGCCTTGATTTGTAAGGCCCAGGATACTTTTGTTGTCTTTGCCTGAAATTGCCTAATGAGACAGTTTGTTGTCTTCTGGAATCAAATCACTCCATGGTAAATTGAGCAGATGCTCTCAAAATGTCAAACAATATATATGTAGCCAGATAATTGACTATTTATTGGATAAGTGCTGATTATAGGCTGAGGACAGACTGGCAGTCTGGCCCACTCTGCCTCCGCTTTAAAAGCGGAGGCAGAGCGGGCTTCCAGACTGCCGCATCTGCCCCGTGGAGGCGTCCCGGACTTACCTCATCCGGCGGCGCGCTCCTCCCACAGCAGCCGGGCACCACTTCCAAGTGGTGTCCCAGCAGCTGCGTGCGCGTTCCACCCGCTTCCAGCGGGTGTGAACGCACGTGGGCGGAGCCGTGCAGCGTTCTGCTGCTGCTGGAAGCCGCCCGCAGTGTGGACGCTGCGGGCGGCTTCCTTGCGGTGGCGTCTGAACGCCGCGCTGCGGGGCAGTTCCCCCCGCCTTGTTCTGCCGCGCTCCTGTAGTGCGGCAGAACAATAGTCTGTCCTCGGCCATAGATATTTAGGAGGTACTAACCTTTTCCCAGCCTCCCCCTTTATGTTATTAATCAGTAAGGTATCTAGTTACCAATCATTCCCCCCCCAAAAATCAGAACAGCAGAAATTAGTCTCCCCTCATTTTATCCTCACATCAAATCTCAGTGGTAACTTAAGCTAAAACAGAGTGACTAGTAAGAGGTCATCTGATGGCTGAATAAGGATTTGAACCTGGGTCTCAACAGACCCAAATCCAAGACCCTAACCTTTACATAATACTGACATGATGGTCAAGCAGGCTACGAAATGTCTGCTCAGCACCTGCATGTGCACAGAGGTCTTAATTCAGCAAGAGATAAGTAAGGTGATGCTGTTGTATGATAGGAAAAATGTTGTATGAAGTGGGAATTGGGAAAATCTCAGTCATTTGAATAAGATCTGGGCTGAGCATGTGCCCATTCCTTTTTTATAAGTAACTTAAATCCAGGTCTTGGCTAGCCCACAAGGAAGGCAGAATTGGGAACAGTCTCCAGTATGCATCTCAAATGTTCCTAATTACCTCTTTCTTTCCTTTTTCACTACTAGGTGTTTCTAAATTACATTTGGTATCTTAATCTCAGTAGTGACCTCATCTGAATGCAGAGGAAAGAAAACCATTTCATATATAGTTTTTTTAATTCTATTTAACTAGCAGAAATTAATCTTTGAAGCTTCAAATCAATGTGTTCCAAATGCATCAGCATTCTCTGTCCTCTTGTTTCTTTTACCATCAGACAAATAGAATGGAGTGGCACAATGGGTTGGATCCTGTGGATATTCCACTGCTGGAAAAGGGGTGATTTTACCCAATTCTTCTCACTGTAGCCTGTAACCAGCATGGCTTTCTCTCTGCAAGGGACCTCTGAGCCTCAGTAATGCCTTTTGGGTGGGTCAATAAAGGGCTTCTGCAGGAGAAAGACCCACTTCCAGTAGAACATCGGTAGAATCCGGATCCAATTCATTTTTCATCAATTCAACTTGAAAATAAACTCACAGACTTGGAGTTTAAGCCTTGCTTTACACAACACCCTTTTTGTTGTAGAGGCATCCTCAAATGCAAAATGCTAGGAGGTTCCACTCATCCAAGTGTCTTTCAGTGAGCTGAGAAGCACCTAGTGCCAGAGGAAAAAAGTGGAAAACCACCTCTGCCATGGACAAAAAGAGCTGCAAATGGAAGCAAGGTTTAGGATTCAGGCCAACACAATTGCACTGTTGGCTTTCTTTTTTATTCAATGGTGAGTCAGCAAGGGCTTGCCTTTAAACAACACGCCAACAGTCTGCTACTAACTTTTCCCATCCTGCTAAAAAGGCACTTTTAAAACCAGCAAATCCATTTGATGAGCCTGTCAGTTGTGTACTTATTGTTAAATTTGGTTCATAAAATCCTTCACTCCATTTTCTTTATGACTGAAAAACACTTTGCAGCTGATTTAAATGCTTGGGGAGGGTGGGAGAGACTCAACACTTACTCTGTTTAACCCATGGGGTAAGAACATTGCAGCATTGAATAGAAACAGTATTTATGTAGTACTTCACAATTATACCACCATTTTCAAATGTTAATTGTTCCTCTTAACCTTGTACCACAAGATATATAAATGAAATTCTCTCACATACTCAGACTTCAGAAATAGATGCATATAAATATATAACAAACTGTTATATCTCTATGGCAATAAGTAAATTCTTTATGTTCTGTGCAAAAATGCCATGCTGTTTGAAATGGCATATTTATAAGATACTATAGACACTGTTTTCTCTACAAACAAAACATAAACATTTCTAAGATTTGTCAAAAATTTGACTGAAGAATACATCAAATGGGACAGTGTAAATATAGAAGAAAAGGTTTGTAAAGGATTGCATTTGCACCAGCATATATGTTGCATTCTTTTACTGAAATCCTAGTGTATGCAGTTAAAGATTTGGGTGCATGTCTGAAATTTAAAGACACAGGCACAATCTTGCCACAGTTAAGCAGGTGTGTTTATGTCAACAAGAGAATAAATCATGTGTCTTTTTCCCATCATGAAATAGATTTTGCACTTATTATATTATTTAATTTCAGTTTTTACAGTAAAAATCGTTTCTCACTGTACATTTGGATTTTGAACTGTATGTTATCCAAAAGAACAGTATTTACAATTAAACAGTTACAAAATATTTGCTCATGTAGTGAAATATCATATCAAAATATGTATTAATGTAAACAGATTACATAAATTATATACACCATTTCATACTGTCTGTAAAGTTCCCATATGAAACAGAGATGATCTTGGGAACCTCAGAGACTCCTGAACCTCTTCTAACAAAACTGAAAATGCCTGTCATTTAAAAAGTAGGAATTTGCATTCTTTTTTCAGGACTACATATCAACACTCTTGCTAAATGGCTATGAGAAACTGGAAGATTTAAAAGATCTAAAAGAGAGCCATTTGATTGAGCTAAAGATTGAAAACCAAGAAGACAGAATGAGATTGCTGTCTGCTATTGAAAGCCTGCAGGACTATGAAAGTGAGTGCTAGTTTTTCTTAGTATTATGTTGTCATTTTAATGAATAACTGCGATTAAAAAAAAACGTGAAGCAATGGGCATGTCTTCAGAAGGTATACCTTCTGAAGAGGACATTCAGTAGATTTAGCTCTCAACAATGAACAATGTACATTTGAGGAAAAGCCAGAAAGCTACTTAGGAAAGCACTTGAACATATCTTTAAAACACATTGTCTGTATTTGTCTGCAGAACACAGTCTAGCCAACTGAATGGTAAGGAACTGTCTGCATTTCTCCTATGTCCCAAGACCAAGCCTGGATATTCCTATAATTTATGTAAACTATCATGTCATTGGTTTAATGGTGACATTACTGTAGTATAGCTCTCCAAGAGCACTAAGTTGGCAACTGCACTCTCCTTGTTCCCAGTACTTATATTTATTTCTCTACTAGGAGTAAGGCACGTTGTGGGAAGAAATACAATGGGCTCTAAAAGGAAGCTCCAGGAGAGTGTCCCGGCTGTGGCTGGTGGGGTGGAAGAGGGAAGGGCAAAACAGAGGGAGGCAAGCCATGTTTATTTCCTTCTGCTTAGCTATAAGGCAGTGCATGGGCGTCAACTACAGGGGGGCTCGAGGGCTCGAGCCCCCCCGAAATTTCCCGGGGGGGGGCTCAGCCACCCCCGGCAAAATGGAGCGCCCTGCCGGCCTGCCCTCCTGCCTCCCTGGGGCGGGGGGGGGGGAGAGAGGCGGCGACGGCCGGCTGACTGGCCACCCTCATGCGCTCCATTTTGCCGGGGGAGGCTGAGCCCCCCCCGGGAAACTTAGGCACGAGGCGGGTGTGTGTGTGTGTGTGCGTGTGTGTGTGTGCACGGGCGCGCAGGCCCCTTGGAAGACTGGCGGGCTACAAACCAGAGAAGAACAAACCGAATCCATCCCTCGGAAGGGACACGTGGCGGCGCCCCTCCGCGGAAAAGATCTCTCCCCCCCGAGACTTGACCAGGAAGCCCTTCGGCCCCTCCCGCGCTGTCCTTGGGGTCACTCGCTCGTCCCTTTTGCTGCTTCAGGGTGTCTCCCCCCCCCATGAGTTTTGCTCTCTCTCCGGGCCGGGCTCCCTTCCCGGGGCAGAAGCCGAGCCTTTTCTCCCGGGGGCGCGTCCCTGCCCGGCCTCGGCTCCCAGCAGCTCCCTTGGGCGGGGGGGCTTCCCCTCCTCCTCCTCCTGGATTCTTTCCGCCCCACGAGGCGCAGCGGGCCGGGCTGTCCCCCTGCCCTTCGCTACCTGCCCGGCCTCCCAGTGCCGCCGCGGTCACCTATTTTTATCCGGTGGCTACCGCCGGCCAGGACACACGGGGACATTCTGTGCCGAGCTGCCAAGGCCCAGGCTTCCCTCTGGCCGCCGCCACCTCTCTGTTTGTGCCCGGCCTCGCTTAGCAACGCCCCGCCCCGGCCTGCCCTGGGCGGCCGAGGGGCTTCGCGAACCGGGCCCGGGAGGGGTTAACGCCGGCTGGTTCCGAAGGGACCCCTGCTTCCGGGGAGGAGGAGGAGGCGTCGAAGGAGCACCCTGCTGCAGGCCCGCCTGTCGGGGTCCGGGTCGTGGAGCATCCGTGGCTCTCTCCCTCTCTCCTGGCCCCTCTCCCCAAACGAAGAGCAGAGCCCCTGGCATGGGTGTCAACTACGGCTCCACGTAGCTGAGCCCCCCCCCCGGGAAACTTAGGCATGAGGCGGAGCGGGAGCCCGGGGCCCGCAAGGGCGACGCGCCGGCCCCGGCTGCAGGCAGCAGCAGCCAGCAGCAATCCCCGAGGTGAGCGGGGAGAGGGAGGGAGGGAGGGAGGGGGGCGGGGAGCGCGGCAGGCGGGCGGGCATGGCCCGGGGGCAGCAGCAGCTCCCTGGGGGGGGGGAAGAGCGGCAGGGACATGGTCCCGAGCGCGCGCGTGCAGGAGAGAGCCCCCGCCCCCCCCCCGGGGATTTAAAAAGTCTACGCCCCTGAGGCAGTGCTGTCTGAAGTCATTTTGCTGCTCCAAGTGGGTAGGATAGGAGGACAGCCTCATGGTAACAGATATGGTTCCCTCCACCCCTGACTTATGTTGATTTGGGGCTATGCAGTGGCAGCGAAGGTAGGAAAGCACCTCCTCCTATGCCATGTCTTCTGGGTTCCAAGGGTCTGGAAAGCGGTTCCATAGCCAGTTACAGGGCTGCCAATTCTGGGTTGGGAAAGACCAGTAGATGTGAGAGGTAGAGCCTGGTGACAGCAAGGTTTGGGGTGTGGAGGGACTTCAGCAGGGTATAATGCCATAGAGTCCACTGCCCAAAGCAGCCATTGTCTCCAGGAGAACTGATCTTGGTCATCTGGAGATCAGTTGTAATAGCTGGGAAATGTTCTGTAGGGGAAATGATGTGCTGTGGCTTGGGAACACTGTGAATTCTGGGAGATCTCCATGCCCCACGGGGAGACTGGCAACTCCAGTGACCATTCAAGGGAAGATTGGGATATGTATTTTACCTCAGGACACATTCAGTGACTCCCAACAGCAACAGCAAACTGTTTGGAATGTTAGAGGCAAAGGCCAATCAGGCTGCATATGCAAACAACCTCTGTGTTCCGATTAGCTATGAGGGGGAGAAGAACAGCAAGCTGTTTAGAATGTTGGAGGCGAGACTCAGGCAACACAGCCAGTGGATAGGGACAGCTTCTGAGTGACACCTCATGGAGCCAACTAATTTAGGAGGATGTGGAATGTTCAGAAAGTGCCACCTCACTACTCAATTATATATAAGGAGAGATTTCTTTCAGCGAAGAGCATAATGATATTTCTGCCCGTCACAAGGCAATGGATCTGCAGCCATTTCCCCTAGTAGCCTGACTGTTATCAGAGTTTTAAAAAATTGGCATAATGTCCCTTCCACCCAAGAGTGCTGCTAGAAGATAGGATATGGTGTATGGGTCAAACATACTTATGGCACAATGCATTCAGTGATATAACCCATAATATTAATGGAGTTTCTTGAAATACACTGTGTACTTCATGTGCATACAAGGAGTAGCTGAAAAAGGAAATAAAAATGAGGTCTCACTGAAAACATTCATCTTTCATTCCTACAGAATAATAATGTTTTCTCCCTGGTGTTGATTAGTAATGTAAAAGATAAGGGGAAAATCTGTTAAAGTGTATACTGGGATATAATAGGTCATTCAGTCAAGTAATTATAATGAAAGGATGGGAGCCAACGTGATCCTGGGGTTAACTCTTAGCAGAGTAAGTTTGCATGACCTTGGCTAAACCACTGTGTTTCTGTCAGCCCAAGTGGAAAATTGGGTTGAAAAAGCTGGACATCATTGTTTTAAGTAAATATTGAATCTGAAATCAACTTTCCAAGGTCAATATCTTTTTTGTTAAGTAGGCATGATTCTGTCTACTAGAAATGATTTCCTGATTAAAATTGATTATCTGTAGTGCTTAGAAGTGAGAAGCATAATCACCCAATTGTACAAAAGAATCTTGTTACGGACTATGGGAATTACACTGAAATACCCCAAATACAAGCTCAGCCATTCCCCAGATTGCTTAGACTGAGCATATAAATTCAAATGGTTTGGTTGGGGCTGTGAATGGGCTTGAGTTTACTTCTAATAAAGTCAGATTCACAGCACTGTAGCTCTTTTACAGAAAGTTGTACTGAGTGAATTCATATATGGAACAAAGCTGCCCAGTGTCCTCAGTGTGAAGGTTATCAGTTTGCAGCTTCTGGGCAATAACTTCAAAGTTTATTTTACCAACTTCAAGCTAGATCAGTCTTTCTTACTTTGCAAGGAAAACCTCCATCTTTATATGGGAGTAGGTGGTTCTTATGGTATGCTAAATTCAAGCCATTATAGACCTTTAAAGGTCAATACCAGCTCCTTGAACTGAGCCCAGAAGCAAACTGGGCGCCAGTGTCAGTGGAAAAGGACTTCCTTGCTGTTTCTTTCTACTCATGAGTTTTAAGTTTTGGGAAGGGCATTTTCCCCCAGCTTCCCAACACAGAGGATGCAGCTACAAGCACTATTCCCTCTAAGCTGAGTTAGTGTGAGCTAGCTCACGGTTTTTAGCCTCCAGCTCACACATTTTTGTCTTAGCTCAGGAAGGATGGCTCCAGAGCAAACTAATTTATGCAGTAGCCAAATTGCTCACTCACAACTTTAATGCCAGTTGCTCACAAAGTAGAATTTTGGCTCACAAGACTCCACAGCTTAGAGGGAGCATTGGTCACAAGCACATGCTCACTTCCCACACTTTCAGTGTCTAGGGGTAGGTAACTGAAGATTAGCAAACTGGCCTTCAGAAAAACCAGTTGCTCAACCCAAAAGAAGACATTGTTGAGGTGAGACAGATGGCAATCCTAGAACTGGCCTGTGTTGTGTTGTGTTGTGGCACTGAAATTGTGAGAGTCCATCCCCAGGGAGTCTGGTTTATCTCGCTCTATTACTGTTTTCCTTCAACAGGTGAAAGCATTATTGTTTTGTTCAGCATTCCGTCAGTGACCCTCCTTCCTGTTCATGTGTATGAGTCTATGTAATATTGAAGAGTGTGTGTGTATTTAAATTTTTGTTTTACTTCTTGACTATTTGCGGCCTTGGGGACCCTGAACTTAGTAGAAAAGCAGCACAAAAATGCTTTAAATAAATGCCCAAGTTGTTTCTGGGAAAACAAGAACTTCAAATCACACATCTATCAGTCCCGCTTTTGTCTTGAAAGGTTTTTTGAGTGAAAATTCACTGCAGCTCTAGATAGGGTTGCCATCCTCCCGGTTGTGGCAGAGTTTCCTCCAATTTTGGGGGCCCCAGTCCACCTCTGGCCAGCTGGCTGACAGGGGAAGCACCACCCCTGAAAGCCCCCTCCTGCAGCGGCAGCACTAGCATGATGACATCACTTGGAAGTGATGTCATCGTGTTGCCACTGTCGGAGGTGATGCTCTAGGTTTTGGGCAAAATCTGTGGTTTTGAGGGCAAACTCTATGGTTTTGAGTGTTGTCCCCAACATTGGCAACACAATGATGTCATTTCAGGGACTCCTGCTGGCAGCCATGTAAGGACTTGGCAACCCTAGCTCTAGAATAATCACACAGCCCAGCTTTTGGAGGAATGTACCTGTTCAGACTGCAGATAGCAGTTTGCAAGCATGTTTGAATACCTGCTTTGGATAACTACCTAGGTAGTACATTTTTATCCTGTCTTTCTTCCATGGAGCTCAGGTGATGTACATGGTTCTTTCTTCCTCATTTTATTCTCATTATAACCTGCAAGATAGGTTAGGCATATGATCACTCAGTGAGCCTCTGGGCAGAATGGGATTTTCATCTGGGCCACTCAGTTCCTACTCTGACACTTTTTTCCACACCACCGCACTGGCTGTCTTTGTACATACAGAACCAACATATCACAGAGAATCAGCATACATATATGGTATAGGCCTACTACTAGGAGATATCATATAGTGATTGGCACAAAGTATGATCATGTCTCAACCAATTTATGGTGACTGTTATGTCCTAATGTCGACCGCGCATGTGGTCAGAGAAACGCACGTGGCCAGGCTTCGCTTCTAGAGACAATAGCCCTGGCGGATTGTAAATCAGACCAATCGGCCACCCAAGATCCGCCAGGGGACCTATGCCGTAGGGTCACCTGTAATTAACCCTATCAGGGAGATTGGGCGAGGCTGGGTATGTGGTTTAGACGGACATTTAAGCAGACCCCCCTGAGCCCTGTTCTCCAGTCGTGAATTGTACCATCAATAAACTTATGAGCTGATTTCACTGTAACATGTCTCTGGACCCAGTACTTTATAGTGACCCTGTAGGATTTTCAAGGCAAGAGATGTTCAGTGGTAGCTTGCCATTGCTTGCCTCTGTATAGTGACCCTGCACTTCATTGATGATCTCCCATCCAAATACTAACCAGGGCTGACCCTGCTTAGCTTCTAAGATCTGACAAGTATGGGCCATCCAGATGAGGGCCCTATGATTATCATCTTCAGAATCAAGTACTTTTAAACTGCACATTGGAAAGGAGACGCATTCTCACATCTAATATAGTGACCTGCACACATGTAATGCTGCCACACACAAACACATACACAAAAGCAAAGATCCAAGGGCAAAATAAGGGCAAAAATACAGATAATTAATATTTATAACATAGCTCTTGTCAAAGTGTATGCATCAGACATATATTTCTTCAGTATCCATAGCGTAATCCTAGAGACTAAAGTAGTATCAGAATATACATGTCAAAATGATGCATATCGTAGCTCTGCTAACCCTATCTTAGACAACTCTTGACTGAAAGCCATTTATCTTGTATGAAACGGCTATGCTTTAGGAAAATTACATGACTTCTAGTAGTTGATAAGATACCGTGCTCTGCTGAATCTGCAAAATTTAATAGGGGCCTTTACAATCTCTCTACCCTATACCTTACACCAATACTCTAAAATTCTAAAACATGCCTTGTGATTCAGGAAGTCTAGCTCTCAGCTTTAAGCTGCCAGGGGTGGGGGTGGGGGGACAAGGATTACTAAGCAGTTGGGCCCAGCACTGGATGTCTGCCCAGTAGTTCTCAAGCAGCTTCCTGCAGCCCTCATCCCCAGGAGCCAGCTGCTCACTGATCACTGGAAAGAGGTGGGGGGCTGGTGGACCAAAGGGCTACAGGCTTCTTTCTTATCCATAGTTCAGGCTGAAAACAAATGGGTTGAAGGTGTACTGGGCATTCAGGAGCTCTATCCCAGCAAAAACGCACCCTCCCATCCCATGGTTTCAGAGTTTATTTCAGCGTGGCTACTCATCCTTTGCTAAGTCTGCAGGGAGTTGCTGGTTAACAGTGAGCCAGCAAGGAATTTTACCCAGGGCTCTGATTGGCTAATAGACCCTGGAGTTTTCACCTTCCCCATAGCAAAGTGCATATATACTGCACATGCTTGTTTATACTGGTAAAAAGAGCATAATTTTCACAACTGATTGCTGGCATTTAGGCACTGGCTGGGGGTAATAGTGGAGGTTGTGTAGAGTGGGCTCCCAGCATGACCAAAAAGGGATGGTTCCCTTAGGAGGCTGGGGGGGGGGGGGCAGCCAACCTACAGGTTAACACATTGACCATGCCCCCAGAAGGGAGGAGAAGGAAAAGACACACTTCACTTGGCGTCTCAGAATGGCTAACAATCTCCTTCCCTTCCTCTCCCCACAACAGACACCCTATGAGGTAGGTGGGGCTGAGAGAGCTCAGAGAGAACTGCTCTTGAGAGAACAGCTTTCAGAGAACTTTGACTGACCCAGGGTCACCCAGCAACTGCATGTGGAGGAGTAGGGAATCAAACCCGATTTTCCAGATTAGAGTCCACCACTCTTAACCACTACACCAAAATGGCTCTCAGGAATAAATGTTTCCGCTGCTTCCAGCCCTAATACCAGTGTTTCCAACAGGCTGATTGGAGTAGGTGCAGACTGTAGTTGGGCTGTCAACCACACCCATTGTCCCCAGCCTATGCTGTACCAAGAACTGAGGAACCCATAATCAATAAAGTTGTGGCCTGATTCTTCAGAGCATGGTATGTCTGTGTTGTCTTTCTCTCCCCCCCCCCCCCATAGGCTGGTCCCCACTCCAGGCACAAAGCAAAGCTATTGCTGCTGACATTTGAGGATTACAGGGCATATTGTCTGAGGGCCAGTTCCTATGATTTGCTGTCTTGTGACTATAAATCTTACAACTGGGCATTAGAGTTCCCATATTGGTTTATGAAAGCAACAGGGCACAACCTCTTAGGACAATAGCACTACAGCATACCAAGTCAGCAGCTCTATTATTCAGGAACAAACATTTTACAGTGTTTGGATAAAAATAGGAGAAAGCTGTCCCTGCCCTTCTTGTGCCACACTGAATGGGCTTTTGCTGGCTTTTGGAGCCCTTTGGAGCCATATCACTAGCAGTTGTAGTTTGAGTGAGAGATTCTTATCAAGTGGGAAAAACACTGGAATTTTGCTTGCATAAATTGATCCAGAGCACTGGGTGCAAGAGTCTTTGTATGTCACTAAGACAGCTAAGGATATGGATCAAAAGTAAATTCCTTGCTCACAGAAGGAGAAGGGACTTCTTTATTTCATACCTCAGGGTCCCTCTCTCCCCTACATTTCAGGAGCACCATACTGTGGAGATCAGTGGGCTGAAGTGGGAGAGTGGAAGCTGAAGACTTGTGTTCTGGTGATGGAATATTGATTCTGCATTAAACCCAAGTCCTTTTTATATGCTACCTTACAATTATTATTTTTTTCATTAACTCAGTGCAAAAAGCGTATGCATGTGAATAGTTTCAAAGGGTAACCATGTCAGTGTGCAGCAAAACAGTCAGATTTGAGTCCAGGAGTACCTTAGAAACCATTAAGGGTTTCAGGACATAAGCTTTAGGGAGTCAAAGCTTATACCCTGAAAAGCTTGTTGGTCTCTAAGATGGTACTGGACTCAAACCTAACTGTGCATGTGTAATGTAACATCCAATGATACCATAATCAGCTAGATCTAAAGACTTTTCATCTGAGTAATAGTTTCACTACCAATGGAGAAAGCTTTTGAACTCTCACTTGGCAGAAGTCCAGCCCGGCTATATTAGTCAATAAAATATTAGCATGTCTTTAAAACCAAATATTATAAATGCAAATTGAAATTAAATGGCTTAAAGAAACTACTATTCCACTCTGTCCCCTTCACCTGATGATTGGCACTACTGCAGAGAGTCCATTTTAGGGTTACCAATCCCCAAGTGGGGTCTGGAGATTTTATTGATTTATTAAAAACATTTCTGTGCTGACTTTCTACACACATAGGGTTGCAAAGGTGGTGAACATCAAGGCATTCACACATTTAAAACAGCATTTAAAATGTATATGAAAAATATTTAACCATACAATAAAAACATATAGACATACCAACACAACACATCCAGGGTGGAGGACCAGTAGATGTCTACTAGAGCAGGGGCGTACACTTTTGGAAATCCCGGGGGGGATGGGGGCTCCTTAGCGCGCGCGCTCGCTGGAGCGATGGTCTCCCCCCCGGAAACCGCCCCACCTCCCCGGGAGCCTTCCGAGGCCCGCCAGCCGCTGCTGCCGGTGCCTCTCTCGCCGCCACCCCGCCACTCCTTCCCTCACCCTCTCCAGCAGCGGCCGCCGGGCCTTGGAAGTACCTGGGGAGGCGCGGCGGCAGGCACTCAGTTTTCCCAGGGGGGGCTGAGCACCCCCCCAGGAAATTTGGGGGGTGGCTCAAGCCCTCGAGCCCCCCCCCCCCCCGTACTCTACGCCTATGTACTGGAGGTAAGCCAAATGAAACAAAGTGTCTTCACCTGTTGGTGGAAGACAATGACAGAGGGAGGCAGAGAAATCTCCCTGGGAAGGGAGTTCCAAAATTTTGGTACCATGACCTAGAAGGCCTGAATTACAACTGATCTCCAGACTGCAGAGATAGTTTCCTTGGAGAAAAATGGCTACTTTTTGGGGAGTGGCCTCTATAGCATTGAGGTAACCCTACTCTGACTTCAGCTCTGTACATACACTATGGATTACGTTTCTTGAGTTTAGGAAATATAGGCAATATTTATTTCCATGCAAGCTTCCTCCTGCTGAATTGGACTATCAGACATAGGGTTGCCATCTCTGGGTTGAGAAATTCCAGGTTATTTGGGGGTGGAGCCTGGAGATCACAGGGTTTGGGGCGGGGAGGGACCTCATTAGGATAGAGTGCCACAGAGTCCACTCTTCAAAGCAGCCATTTTCTCCAGGGGAACTGATCTCTGTATTCTGGATATCAGCTGTAATTCTCGTAGGCTGACAACCTTAGAAGGCAACTAGTCGTTTCCTGCCTGATGTCTCTGTTTATAGTGGAAATGGGTACAAATGGAAAAAATGATTGCAAAATACCATGGTTTATGCAGCCATGTAGCCATCACTGACATAAATGTTTTTTTTTTAATATAATATATTGTTTCATTTTTGCAGATGAACAAGACCAAGACACTGAGCAAGTACCACAGACCTTAAGCCCTGACCTTGGCTTTAACAAGTCACAGTCAAGTGACTGTCCAAGAGACTCTGGCTGTTACACTTCATCGGAAAATTCAGATACCAGCAAAGACGACCCAGATACAGAGAACCTCTCTGCCCTGGTGCATGCAATCACCATCACTGAGTCAAACTAAATGGGCTTGCATTTCTACAAGAATGACTCACACTGAGTTTGCAGCTTTGGCAAACACCCTGAATTTATCTGTTAGCATGCAAATGAAATAATAGAAAGTAAAGTTCATTATCAATCAGTTTTGAGACACAATATGCAATTGGTTTTTCATCTAATGGCATTTTCTACAAGAAAATATGTCTCTTGAACAATCCTCTACTTTCTTTTGTAATTTTGCTAAAGATCCAGTCGTTGCATTTTTATACATAATCTGTACAGCAAGTTCCTTTTTCTGTTAAGAGAATGGCTAGGTAAATGCTCTGTATTTCTGAGACTGCTCATTTCCAAAACATTTCTAAGTACTGTAAATAGTGTAAATAATTGTTATTTTACAAGGCAAAGAAATTATCTTGTCCTTCTTATCCTCTAATACACTTTGTTTTCACCAAAATGCCACTGCAGTTAAAATGCAGCTGGCCGAATATCTGAAGTCTGAATATAAAACTTTTAGCCCTAATTTTATCAAATATAATACAAAATTAAATTCAGTAATCACTTTAAGATAATTTATCATGTTATAAAGGAATATTTATATACATAACAATTAAGATATTTATACCTGGAAAGTGTATTCTGAATATTCACTTGCTTGTTTTTACATTAAAAGTTTCCTTATTCCTATTATTCTCTTTGTAAACATCGTGAAAATACAGGTACTAGAATTAAGGATTTTTCTTTTTTTTTAATTTTGCATTCGCAAAACTCTTTTTTAATGTGCTTAGTATATAAATAGACAATCAAAAATATCTATTTATTAGCAAACAGTCAATAATTGCTTAAAATTACCATAGAACATTGTCCATCCTCTACTCAGTTTCAAGTGCTTGTACTTTTACAAGTTTTTTAACTTCCTAAAATGTTCCTTTTCAAAATAAAACAAAATGACTTGAATTCATTTAATGTCAAATGTTATTTCCAAGATTGCTTCTCAAACTAAATATATTCCGTGTATATTTTTGTATTACATTATTTGTTGTTAGTTGTGGAAAACTGAGCATATCACAATATACACTATTCACAAAGTGAATTGTGCACAGAAATTAATACATTTCCCTTTAGAAACATAATATTTTGAGCAGAAACAGATAGAATTATGACGCTGAGCTACAGAACCGGTTCAGCAGATATGGAGTTTTCAGCTGGAAGCATGTCATAAGTCCACCCCACTTTCCCAAATTCCAGAACCCATTCTGCTTCAGTTCTACAGATTCCTCAGTTCCACCAATGAAGTATACAAGTCCCATAAACAGAGAACAACTAAATGTATGGCACTCCTGTTTCCAGTGGTGAACCCTGTAATTCTTAATGTTGTCTCACCATCCAGTGAGAAGGTGATTCAAGAAAAGATGGCATATATATGAGCGCTCTTCCCCTCAGTTTTGTGACATTCTCCCTTGTCAAGGCCACATTGCTCTTGTTCCAACAAACCTTCCCTGCAGCGGAGGAAACTGAGGGCCTCAGAATGGTGAGGAAACGGGGTTATACCACCTGATCCCGCCTTCCTGTACTCTCACACCTGTCTGGGCAGTGAGCAGCAGCAAAACTGGCAACATAATTCCCTTGGTTTTTGCCTGAGAAAGCTGCTTGGTGAAGGATGCGGGAACCCTTCCTCCCCTCCCCTCAGCATCATTGCAAGCGTATTTGGGATCTTCTTTTATTTTTAGGGGGCTGCAGTGGCTCAGTGGTTAAGACACTGAACTGCAGACCAGAAAATCGGAAGTTCAGCAGTTCAAGACCCGAGTGCTGCGTGGCGGAGTGAGCTCCCATCTCTGGTCCCAGCTCCTGCCAACCTAGCAGTTCGAAAGCAAGAAATTGCTAGTAGATAAATAGGTACTGTTTTGGTGGGAAGATAACAGTGTTCTGTGCGCCTCAGCATCTAGTCATACTGGCCACATGACCACGGAAAAAGTCTTTGGACAGCGCTAGCTCTTTGGCTAGAAAACAGAGATGAGCACCACCCCCTAGAGTCAAATTCGACTGGCTTTGAGCAAGGGAAACCTTTACCTTTATTTTTAGAAGCAGTTCCTGGGGGAAAACAGAAAAAACAGGGTAAACAAATGAACAAATGTAACATGTAGCTGACTCCTTGATATAATAGAGTCATTGCATCTATTCAGTTTCAAACCATGTTTTTAAATAATCCACTTCAGGTTATTAATACCAAATTAAAATACAAATTAGTGAACTTGTCAATGCAGAACTACGGCTTCTGGTTTAGGAGCTGGATACATGCTAAATTTTGCAATGGTAGAACTGAACTATCCTGGCACCCCCCCCCCCCCCACTACCATAGCCTGCTGATCTCCATAGAATGCTGCTACTGGGAGACAGGGACCCTGTGGAATGACATGAGGGTGGTCTGTAGCAGCAGCAAGGGGGATTTTGTCAAAATTACCAATTTAGTCTGGATCCAGCCCTAGAATTCTTTACAAAAAGCATGGCAGGAAATTGTCTTCTCCTGACACACAGCTGCAATTATGGAAGAAACCATAGCTGCAGAACCTATACCTGAAATATATTTATTAAGATATTTATAGCCTGCTTTTTTCTTCAATGGGGACCTTAATTGCCTTAGTGTTGCTAGCTCCTCCGTTTTCTCATCAACACAACCATGCTGTGAGGTAGGTTAGGCTAAGAGAGAGAAACTATCCCAAGGTCACCCAGCAAAATTCTAGGGCAGAGTGGGAAGTCTAACCTGAATTTCCCTGACCCTACATAATATGCAGTACAATGCTGTACTGATGCTCTAAAAGCCCTCTGAAGACTGGAACCATCCTGTGTAAACAGGCAGTACATCCACAGCATTACAGCCTTCTTCAGGGGGAGAAGTATTTCATTGCTGTGGAAATGTCAGGGAGGTTACACAACACTGGTCCAAAACAGAAAGGGTTACAATTCAACAGTTATAACCGCAAGAGTTACAATTCTGGGATGTAAATTTCTAGCTAGTATTACCTCCATATCGCACAGTGCCTTATAATTTCATACAAAAGCTCAGGTAATATTCATCTAATTAAAAGCTACTCAACTGAAAATCCTATTTATCAGAAACAAATGTTTGTCCTATCTATACCATCAACAAACTCTTCACATGAGCTGCTTGCAATAAACAACAGAAAGTTGCACAATGAATGTCAATTAATGCAATTTGCTTTTCAAATAAACTCGCTCTCTATGTGCATAGCGTAAGTACTGTCCTGTGTATCCATTATATAAAGGTCAATTAACCTCAATTCCAGTTAATGTGTTTGTACTAAAATAAACCCAGCAGAAGACCCATTATTTCATTCTCTGCTGTTTGGTACACAAACGAAGGCAAAATATGCCCAGTTCCTTCAAAATACTCCATTATTTTGGATTGCAAACAATTTTGAAAAAGATAATTCTAAAATAAAATAAATGACTGGCACCTCTCAAGTGTATTTTTATACAAAGGGGTTTTATTATTCAGTACATAATATACACATCAGAAAAAGAGGGATCTAATGAAAGAATGGAGACACATTAATCCAGGGCTGTGCTGGTACCACCTTTCTTGATGTTGAAATCCTTGCTAAAGATAGCCTGGATCACAAACAGGTTTTATCTTCGGCCTTGGAATGTCAGCATTTATGGCAAAAGTCAATCAAGTGTTTACTTTCTCTGCTTAATCAGAAAGAATGCTTGCCATGTAATGGGCAGCTCTGGAAGCCCTTGTGTGGAATTATGCAAGCAGCACTAATTGAAAGGTCCATCAGTGGTTTAGAAATAATTGAAGCCAAAGCAATTGGTTGGAGTCAGGAGTATTGGCTTGGGGGGGGGGGAATAATTCTCCCCCAATAAGGACAAGTGTTTGGAAAGAGTATTTGGTTTCCATGCTGTGTCCTCATTACCTTCTGAGCTTAATCTTTCCTTTCTTAGATCAGCAGCTTCTATACCTTTTTCTGCAGGGAAGTATGGAATGTTTGGTGGCTGTTCTAGCTACGGGATGGGCTCTAGCTCAATGGTAGAGCATCTGCTTGGCATTCAGAAGATCCCGGAGTTCAATCCTCAGCAACCCCAGTTAAAGTAGGTGGCTATGCAGACTGGCAGCAGCGCAGGCATAGGCGTAGACTACGGGGGGGCTCGAGCCCCCCCCCCAAATTTCCCAGGGGGACTGAGCCCCCCCGAGAAAATGTAGCACTTGCCGCCACGCCAAGCCACCGTGCCCCCCTGGGCCCTTCCGAGGCCTGACAGCCGCTGCTGCTGGTGCCTCTCTCCCCCCTCGGCCTGGCCACTCCTCTGTCCTTCCCTCTCCCTCCCTCTTTTCCGGGCAAAATGCCCAGCGTGGTGGCATCACCCAGAAGTGACGCCATCATGCTGGGCACATTGCTAGGCGACGCTCTAGCAATCACCCTGAAACTCTATGGCACCATAGAGTTTCAGGGCGATTGCCAGAGCATCACCCTGGCAACGTGCCCAGTGTGATGGTGTCACTTCCGGGTGATGTCACCACACTGGGCATTTCGCCCGGAAAAGAGGGAGGGAGAGGGAAGGAGTGGCCAGGGCAGGGGGGGGGGAAAGAGGCACCGGCAGCAGTGGCTGGTGGGCCTCAGAAGGGCCCGGGGAGGCACAGCAGTTTCCCAGGGGGGACATCACCCCAGCAAGCACGCACACTAAAGAGCCCCCCCCCCCCCGGAATTTACAAAACTCTACGCTCCTGGCAGCAGGTGATGTGAAAGACCTCTGACAGAGACCCTGGGAGGCAGCTGCCAGTCTGAATACTGACCTTGATGGACTGATTCCATACAGGGCAGCTTTGTGTGTCTTTGTGTGTGTTCAAAGCCAAACAACCATCTTCTCTAGACTTTTTCAATATTTTGTTCAACCCTCAGCCAAGGTACCAGCAGCTCTGGAAATCTCCTTGCAATCCTTCCACTGGAAGGTTCAAAAACATCACCTGGAACAGCACAGTGTGAGCAGAACAGTAGGGACACTGCTGCCAGCTGATACAATCATTTGGAATACTTTAAAGTGAACCCAAGCCTTTTATCATAGAGCCTGGCACACTGCTGGTCTCGGGATAAAAAAGTCTGACATATGACCAGAATACAGTTATCATTATCCTAATGGGGTCTAATCATTCTGACATGTGTTGAAACACTCACAAAATAAGCACAATAATAGCCACTGGAAAGGCAAAATAACCTGGGCTGACTGTCATATAAAAACGTGGTTTTATATCAATCTGTTTCTATAGGTCATCTTTTAAAACAAACAAAACCTGATAAGACTCTAGTATAGTGTCGGAGTACCCTTTTCAGAGAAGATGGTGACACTGTTTTCTAAGTCTGTGATATTTATATAAAAAATGCTGATCTGTCAGCAAACAAGTTAGATTACACTTATCATTATGAATCACTTTTTCCAAATCACATTTTTGGTGGAATGCAGGAAGGGGAAGAAATCGAATCTGTAAATGTACGCTGTTTGCAGGTCATTGGATATATAACGTTCTCTGTTATTGTTTTTACCTCTTCCAAAGAAAAGGAGATGAGGGAGCAGATTTTGACCAAACAAATGGCTGAGGACAGGGTTAAATATCCTGACCTCAGACACAAGTTCTCTATTCAACCTGATACCAACCACCTGATAACATCCTGATGCAACATATAACCTCAAGTGCTGAAGCAGCTGTAGGTAGTCTTTAATGGTGCAATCATAAACAGAGTTATGCTCTTCTAATTCCATTGAAGACTCAGAGTCAGTGGGTTATATGCTTCATCATGCCCCAGCCTTCTGAAATACATGATTAAAAGCCTTGTAAGAAGGCTTCACAGATATGTACAAATATCACCTTTTAATGAACAAACAACTGGGGAGGAAAAGGTTGAGCCATCCCTTCCCTCTGGTCCTCTGCTCAATCTGAAACCATGTGCTCTCTTGATGAAAGGAGGTCCTTGAGGGAAATGACTCAAAGAATTCACATAACCTGTAGCTCTGCCATTAAAATCCCTGATCTTGATGTGAAGCAGAGTTATGAACCAGTGCACAAAGGCCCATTCAGACGCACAGAATTTATGGTCCAGGTTAAAAAGCAGAACAAGGAAATTGTTTTAGGAGTTCAGCACCTTACATCTTCCAGTGCTTTCAGTACTTCTCAACAAGCCAGAAAAGACAGTATAATTTTTTGGTATTCATAGGTTTAAGGCATCATTTCCTGTGTTCAAGTATTCAAAGGGCTTTTTAAAAGGAAATGAGATGGATTAATAGAGTTCTTTTGACAAACATGATCCCTATTTCATTATATTACTAATATTCAGTCAGTTTATCATTTACAGAAAATCTGGGCAAACGTATCTTAGAAAATAATTTAAAATATCCTTACCAGCACAATCCTAAGAACACTTTCCTGGGAGTAAGCATCACTGAATAAAATGGTACTTCCATGTAGACCATTTTAGGATTGCACCTAATAATGTCAAAATAAGGATCTTAGTAATTTTAGTATATAGCTGGGCTGTGCTTTGGTATTATGGGCAATATGAATCCTGACATGGTCTGCATAACACAAATCCCATCAATATCATTCATCACAGTCCAGAAAACATCCACCACAACACATTCACTTAAGTCTTCATGACAACATAACTATATGCAACCGTACACATCATCAGTACTTAGAATGTTAAATTATAGCATTTGAACAGAAGACTACTGTGTAACTTAGCCAGGTTAACTGAGCTGTAGGAATCTCATATGATCCACTCAGCTACCAAAAGAAGCATCATAATGGAGGGCTTTGGGTGTGCTTCATGGGCAAGATAATAGATGTAAAAAGGGAAGATTCACTAGGCAACCATCTTTTGGCCACAGAGCAGGTCTAACCCCAGTTGCCTGACCTGAATCTTCAGTAGTGATGGGCAAGAACTGGGAAAATGCATTTCATGACAGTCTGTGAACCATGAACCTTCACGAACCTTTAAGAGCTAAATAAACTGGTTCAGTTTGTCAGGTTCATGATGCAGTAAAGTGCCGACCCCAGCATGCTAGAGACACCTAAATCCCAGGGATCTCCAGCTGACTCTCCTCTACCTGCCCTCCAAGTTTGGTGAGGGTTGAATTTACGGGGTCCAAATTATGGCCACCCAAAAAAGGTGCCCTTATTCTCCATTGGTTTCAATGGAGGGGGGGAAACACCAAAAAAGCAAGGGTGACAGAAGCCCAGCAGAACAGAATCAGAGTCCCCAAGAATATCTGCAGTAGAAACTGAAGGTGGGGAACATTTTTCAGACCCAGCAGAACCAGTGCAATGTGCCCAACAGAACCAGTGTCGCTGTGGCAGTGCAAACCCAGCAGGACTAAGGGGTAACCAGAGAATCCCTGCAGTAGAAACTGAAAGGGGGCATTTTTGCAAGGCCAGCAGAACCAGTACAATGTTTAGAGTGCCCAGCAGTACCACTGCAATCACAAAGTGCCCAGCTAAACTCAGTACTATTGTGACAATGCCAACTCAGCAGGACTGATCTCAAGCACTGAATCACAATCTAAGCAGAGGGGGTTGCAAGCCCAGAAGAACTGGTGCAATGTACAAGTGCCCAGCAGAATCCAGTGCCAATGTGGCAATGGCAGCTCAATCACAATCCAAGTGGGGGGCATTTTTGCAAGCCCAGCAGAATCAGTACAATGTACAAAATGCCCAGCGGTACCAGTGCAATCATAGTGCCTAGCAGAACCCAGTGCCCAGTGGCATTGCAAGCTTAAAAGAACTGATCTCAAAACAATCACAAATCTGAGCAAAGGGGATGGGATTTTGCAAGCTCTATGCAAGAAAATGGAAACTGAACACAAAGGAATACCAGCAAGGGGGGGAACCTTCCTGAAACTGACATGACTAGTTAAAAACTAACAAAAGTGTTTCCAAGGCTGGAAAATTCTGCCCACAAACCAGCCAAAATTCATCACAAACTTTAGTTCAAGAGCCAGTTCATGCCCATCCCTAATCCTCAGTCACAGTGGGAAATGCCAGTGCAATAAAAGGACTCCCTGGATAGCCCAGGATAGCCCGATTTTGTCAGATCTTGGAAGCTAAGCAAGGTTGGTCCTGATTAGTGTTTGGATGGGAGACCACCAAGAAAGTTCACAGCTGTGACACACAGGCAGGCAATGGCAAACCACCTCTCTCTCTTGCCTTGAAAACTCCATGGGGTCACCATAAGTCGGCTGCAACTTGATGGCACTTTCCACCACCAACAGGACTTCTATTATGCTATACAGGGATGTGAGAATTTAGGCCTAGAAATCACCAGTGGCAAGCATCACATTCATTTCCCTCTCTCTCCCCCTCTCCCTCTCACACACACATATACACACATCTACTGTAAAATGTGTTTGTCCAAAATGTTCATTCCATTTAAGTATCAGTTACAAGATAACGAGATTTCAGAGATGAATATAAGAACTGCATACTGGACAATCCACTTGATCTTCCAAATAGTCTTACAAAGTGGAGTACTAAAAATAAACACTTCTTCATACACAACAATTGGTTATGACATGACTGAGCAGGAAGCACTCATTGGTCCTTTTCATAGCGAATGTGATAGTTTGAGCTGGGCAGCAAAATGGGAATCCTCCCCCAGGTAGGCATAAAAATATTCATTTTCAATTTTTTTAAAAGAGAAAAGGCCCAAAGAAAACAGTACTCTACAGCAATCACAGGATACTGAAGGCAGTTTAACACTAGTTAAAGAAAAAGAAAACAGAGGCTAAGATAGCGGAAATTGGCCTGCCCATGCCTCCATAGTATTTTGAAGGGGGCAGATTGCAATCTGGGGATAAGCATCCTGAGGCACTTACCCCCAACCTTAATTCCCTTCCGAACCAGTTCAAGATGCTGTCTGTGCTTTTAAGGCCTATGATTCCATTGAAGCTAAGAATATGAAAGTGATTAAATAGGATTAGAAACAAAGGACTAGCCCCTAACCTAACTCACCACACTCTCCTTTTTTTTTAAAAGATAATTTATTGGTTTTACATTTCCATAATTAAAATAACAAAACTTATAAATATAATTCCAACATTTTTTCGAGCCTCACATTCATTTCTTTTCTATCCACACGAAAAGTTTTAACCAACAGTCTTTCTCCTTATTTCTTGTTTCTTGCGTATAGAGTTTAGATCTTTGACCACACTCTCCTGAAGACTTATACACTGAAAGGAAGAAATTATTACAGTGTCACAACATATGAGTCAAGCTGAGAAAGAGGGCCTTGCTATCCAAAGTTGGTATGTCTTGATTCATTGCTTAGTCTCTGAGCCACTAATCTATGCCTGCTTTTATTTATTTATGCACAGAGAGAGGGAAAGCAAAACTGTTGTATAAAGCAGGACTTGGCCTGGAAATTCTGTTCCCAACATTGTATAATATCCTCATCTGTAGAATGAAATTAGGACTGAGGATAAGTATTATGAGGTATACATTCCCCAGCCATAGTTTCTAACTTTGCAAACCCTTTCATATAGCGCCGGGGGGGGGGGGGGGTAGGGACGACACATCCCTTCTGCATTGTACCATTCAGGTAAATGAATAAACCAGAGCATCGTTTAGTCCTGGACTTCATCAGGCCTCATCATGTCTAGAAGATCAAGAAGCTACTTATCTAGAGCCAGACTACAGCAGTGTCACACTTAATTCCCTTCACAGTTCTTCACACCTCACTACAGCATCCTCTTGTTTTCTGAAATTAATTTAACTGGATGTGGTTAGACAAGCATTTTGTTCATAATTTTATAGGGAATAAAAAACTGTTTTTAAACAACAAAATATAAGAGAAGTGTTTGGAGTTTAATATAAAAATATTCAATAGAACACAAGACACACTGAAATATTTGGTGAGAATCTGGAAAGTATTATAGAAAGAACAGATGACACAGTATTTTCTTTAGCTGGAAGAGCATTTCCCCAACCGCCTATGGTATCTTTGTCATTTCTACACAGCCAGGACATTCTTACCAACACCATGGAGGCTGAGAAGATGAGTGTTCTGCCTTTGACTTTGTGTTCATGCGTGTGCATGCAAGAAGGGAGGGCACAAACAGCAGTAGCGATTTAAAGCTAGAAATGAGGCCAGTGGTGCTGCCCCCAGGTCTGATCTGTTGCAGATAGCTTCCAAGAGGCAAACATAGGTCAATTTCACATTATCTTTTTAAACCGCATGGTTTCCGTTATTGGCCTGTCATCGAGTAAACCAGTACAGGGACAGATGTTTCACGCAGCATTTACCTTCTGGTAAGGAGCCGTCTCTGAAGTGGTGTGTCACTTCAAACTGTGCTGCTTTCTTTTCCCGCCATTTCCCCCCATGTGCACGATTTTCCTGAGAGGTTTTTTTTTTTTTTTTTTTTAAACCTTCTATTGGGAGTGTTATGGCACTGAAGCAGGACCACAAACCAGCGCCATAGCAACCCCATTGAGATGCCTGGACTATATTTAAATTCACTGATATTTGCTACTGCTGTCACCTGGAAACAAGGAGCTTACTGGATACAGAGTTCGGGGGGGGGGGGTGGGTGGACTGGACAGTTTTGAAACCCAAGAAGCTCTTCTTCACTCCCACAAACCATGGCATGTGTGTGTGCCTGAGTCTACACTTCCTCTAAAGCAAACTTTTAAAAAATTGACCAAACATTTGTCTCACCATTCACTTATGCCCCTGATCTCCTGCTCAAACATGCTGTCCAATCAGGTACTTGTTTCCAAGTGACAGCAGTAGCGAATGTCAGTGTATCTAAATAGAGTCTAGGCATCTCAGTGAGGTTGCTATGGCACTGATTTGCGCCACAGCTCTCCCAATAGAACATTAAAAAAAAAGAGGATGATCACGCATGGAGAGAAAAAGGGTGTGAAAAAAAATCATTGCAGGAAGTGCTATGGGGCATTTTATACAGCATCCCACAGCACTTCAGAAGTGGTGGGAAGGATTGAAGATCAGAAGAAAGCAGTTTGGGTCAACAACACTTCAGGCCACTTTCCTGAATAGGATGGAAGCATATTTGTCCAAACAGGTAAATATATTCCGTTAGGAACCAGTTACTAAAATTAGTCTGTCTGAAATTACAGGAAAAACCTGTTAATAACCAGTTCCGGAAACAGAATACATAGGCTGTCTGAAATCAGCCATAGTATTGGGGAACTCAACAAGTATACTGTTTGCTTCAGGTAAGATAGATCATGCTACTTTATAGATTAATGCTGCTGTTTGGGTATTTAGCTTGCTCCTCCACACTTAATTTTTATATCTGTATGTTAAGAGATATGAACAAAGGCATTATCAACTCTTTAACACTGCTCCTGTTTTACCTTTCAGGGAAATGGCAACCATGTACTAGTATCTCTCATCTTGAGGTTAAATTAGGCAAATGAGGAATGGGGGCCAAAAAAGGTCTTTAAAAAGATGAGTATCTATATATCATCCAATTATACACACTAGTTTAGGATTTAAAAATGACTCTTTGGTGGCAATCTAGCCTAAGACAAATGCAAATACTACCAAATCAACTTGAGGGGTCCACAAGAAGTGCATACGAGCTACTTATAATCTGTGTTCTCCACCAACTTCTCCCTCTCTTTCCATATCCTCAGAGGGGTTGAAGGACAGCCAGGAAATGTGTCATTTGCATTGCATTACAGACTAGAACAAGAGAGACTTGTGTTATTTCTCACCTTCTCAGAACTGCTGCACAAGTGAAAGCTTGGGAAAGGGATATGTACTCCTGACAATCCTTCTCACCATTAAAATAAAACATTTTCAACATTATTTTACATTGTTCTCCTCTCCTCCATTTAACCTCCACAACAGCCTTGGGAAGTACGTTAGGCTGAGATTGTGTGACTGACCCAAGATCACCCATGACAGAGTGGGGATTCAAACCCATATCTCCCAGATTCTAATCTGGCACTCTGTCAACAAAAGAAACAACAAATGAGGCTAACCGTCCAGTGACAGATAATATTTGAAATCAAATAGAAGAATGACCATACGAGCTCATCCCTACTTAGAAACTTTTAAATGTTTCACAAAGATAACTAGCCCAAAAATGTACCAAAAAATGCTGAGAGTTTGGATGTCTTTTTGTATTAAGAGCAAACACTTAAATAGGTCTTATTAACAGGCAAACACTGTGGAGAGATAACCCTGTGAACCACCTGATAGGTATTTGATACAGGATAGTAATGATTAATAACTCATGTCTTGTACTTTGATAAAGCTGTAAGAAATCTGCCATCTGAGGCAGCCGCTTTAGATTGAGGCAATGCCTCCTGCAAAGCATCTTGAACATCATCAGGGGCTTGTGGAACAACATTTTGATTAGCTAAGTGAAAATGAATCACAAGAGTTGGCACACAGTTATGCTACAGTTCTTATTCAAAGAATGATCAATTGGTTGCAGAGCTGATGAAACATTAAAACAGAAAGATCAATTGAAGACATTATATCCTTATAAGACTCTGAGATCCTCTGCTCAAGGCCTTCTAGGTTCCACTGTTCTCATCAGACACAGATCATAATTACAAAAATATGGTAATTGCGGGCAGTAAATCAGGCACCCAAGCAAGATCTGCTGTTGCACCAAGAACTCCTTCAGTGTAAGCTGGCAAAGAAATTCTTCTCCCCAACTGGCACAACAGGATCATCATTAGCCAGTGGCACTGTGGCAGTCACCATTTTCAATCTGGTGTAATTTGATTAATTGCAAACACCAGTCTTCAGAAAAATCTTTTGAATGGCTAGTTATAACCTTCAAAGTGTAGGATGTGAAAACAGTCTAGCAATGCATTGCTGAGTGCAAGACTCTGGAAAATATAGCACAGAAGTGAGAAGGCCTTATAATTAAGGAATGGAGTTGCCAGTCTCCAGGTGGTGGCTGGAGATTTCTTGGGATTAACTGACCTCCAGGTAACAGAGACCAGTTCATCTGGAGAAAATGGTTGCTTTGGATGAAGGACTCTATATACTAATCCGTGGCCTTAAGTGATACAAATGTTGCGACAATACTGAATCCGGAATTCTTTGTATCAATATTTCTTGCTTTCAAAATCTTTTTAATATTTTATGACCAAATTTAAATATAACATGGAGAATTAGAATCCTTGGCATGCTGTACAGGGTCAAAAGGTTAATCACCACAAATACAAGGGCCAAATAATATTAATTTAAAACATATAACATAAATATTATCAGATATACCAAAATACATGTATTTATTACAAATTAGATAAAAACAGATACAGGCCCAATAGCAGCCTCAAAACAGGATAAAATCATAGGTACTAAACAGAAAACAGATGTGACCAAGACCATACGAGTCAGCCAATTTGGTCTTCCTCAGTGGTTAAACATTAGCTCCAAGTAATACAATAAATACTGAAAGTAGGACCAATTAAAAATGGCAGAAATGAAACACAGAGGCCTCATTTTTAAATACCTTCTGCCATGGTCTTGAATTATGTGTCTTTCTCTCTTGGTCCAAAGAAATATATTCTCATGCAACTTGGAGCCAATAGCAAATGCAAGTGTTTCAATTTAGGACGCAGAAATTATGAAGTGAATGGAAAGCTGAGGAATTGGTGGAGTTCCATCAACGAAATGGAACTGTCTGGTATTGCTAATTTCCCTGGGAAATCTCCCCAAATAAAGATTTGGTCTTTGACAAATGGAAGCTAGTCTGTCCAGTAAGCTTAACAACAGCAAATATTAGGAATAAGTGGATGCTCCTTATAGCTCTGGAAGGTGAGTGAAATTACATGTCTCTTTTTTTCTGGATTAACTGGAAAATTTCTGTTATTCTGGAACTGGGGCATGCACCATTTACTACAGCTGTCAATTCATATTATCTTTTTTCCTGCTCCATGTTACTGATGCACATGTGAACATTCACTCCTAGACTCTATAAAAACACCACATGGTCTTGCAATAACTGCTGCAACTCAGTTTCCTCACTTAACTTTTCCTGTTCCCCTCAAAAAACTATATGGCCCTGTCCACACTGTCACTTTTGTGGCTCATTTCTCTCTATTGCTTCAGGTTCCCCCACCCCCCATATTTTTTGTTCTCTCTAGTAGTCCCAGAGGGAGCAAAACACATGTGGAAAAGGGGGAGGAACCCAAAGCAATAGGGAGAAATGAGCGACAAAAGTGACAGTGTGGATGGGGCCTATGTTTAATCATAGAGGTAGTCTGTCACAAAAGTTGGTTCCTTGCCTACCATACCTACTTCTCCCTTGTTCTCAAGCTGAGGATACCATCACTTCTATCCTGGTTTTAGGCACCATTCTATGCCCTTGCTTGCTTGCTTGTTTTTTTGTGAGTGCACAAAGCAAGTGCTCAGTGGCAATGTGTGTCTCCAATACAATGACTGCTGCACATATACAAACTGACCATTTGTACAACATACATTGCCCTAACACACAAGAACAGCATTTGAGTGCACTTCCAGTAATCATAACACACATGGAGACATTAAGAGCACAGAACATGCAGAATAATTCTGAAGGAACAGAAAAACCTGTGGAAACCCATGTTTAGCACTAGCTACATAGCAGCCCTCTCCAACACACTAGTAAAAATAGCAAATGATCAAATAACCAAAACTCAGTAGCTATGCAAGTTGCAGAGTAGCCCTGTCAATTTCTCTATTTTTCTTAGTCTCTAAATTGTTGGTTTGAATTCACTTACCTGGCCAGCCAGGTACCTGAATAAGTATTAATATTTGCTTTTAGTTTTTATGATTAATTTTCACTATAATAATGGTATCTGATGAACATTTTCTGAGGTACAAGGAGTGCACCTGAAATGTTCATCTGTTGTTGTTGTTGTTAACAAGATTTTTACCCCACCTTTGTCCTCCAGGGCGACCGAAGGCAGCTAACCGATGAAAACATACAAATTAAAATATCATCTCAAAAACCATTAAAATCAGCACACAAATACATAATTAAAACAATTTAAAACCAGAGCTTAAAATAAGTACAAAAGATAAAAACAACAGTTCACCTGTGAAATTTACAATAGATGGTTTCAATTGTCACATTTCCCAAAATAAGTTGGGATGACCATGTTTCATTATTAAGAGGGAAAATGGATAAAATGAATATAGGCCAACGCTACAATGGTTTGCCTTAATAGGAATACTGCTTGTTTAAAAAAAAAAAAGTGAAGTAATTATTCTGCTCTATTTGGCACCAAGCCTGTACGGCTTGGGACAGACTTTGACTTTTATATTTGACTTGGCATCAGCAGGCCTCATTTGGAGCGCTTTATGCCATGTAGGGCACCACATTTTGGGAGAGAGAGAGGGGGAAAACTGGAAGGAGTTCAGATGAGAGCAACAGCAATGATGATCAGTTAGTAAATAAGACCTCTGAAAGAAGCAAGGTTAAGAGTACAAAGCCTGCTCAGTCTCAGGGAATGAGGACTGAAGGGAAGCATTACTGTCTTCAGATATGTAAAATACTGTTATGCAAAAGAGTTATTCTCATTAATGCACAAGGACACAACAAACTGTAATGGCCTTAAGAGGCAACAAGGGGGAATTCAGCTGTAATGGGCTGAAAATGCTAGACTCGTCAAAAAGGATAAGTGATAAAGCAAACTTCCCATGATCTCTATCAAACTACTATATTATACTAAAGATGGACAGTTGGAAGTCCACACAAGAAGGGTACTAAGAAAACAGAGTAAGGCTGCCTAATAAAAATGTTAGTTGATTTTAATGTCAAACTCCTACTTGTTAACTGGAGAGATTCCAACAAAATCTAACATTGCCAGTTCTCTGAATGTAATGTTTCACAAGACTTTTCACGTACAATGCACTTCTTGAAACCATTTTAAAATCTTCTTGTGGTCATCTTCATAACAGCCTTGGTCAGTAAGGCACTATTATTCACTTTGAGAGCCCCATAGGATAAAAATGGGGAACACATATTAGGAATAAATAAATGGTATATTGACAGATTTGCTCAAGGCCACCCCATGAATTCATGGTGAAGTCCAGGCTGGCTTGATAGCAATTGCTTAGGACAGCAATATTTTGATAGCGTTTCACAGAATGTGCAAAAAATTGTTCAGGAACATATTTTTTTAAAAGGGATTAGAACAGTAATATACTTGAAGAGCACGGGAAATTATTTTTATAAGGGACAGTAATGTAGTCTATTGCACTTTTCATTGTGGCCTTTTTCAGACAGCCTATCTATTCTGTTTTGGTAACTGGTTATTAACAGAATTTTTCTGTCATTTCAGACAGACACATTTTAGTAACCAGCTGCTAACGGAATTAATTTACCTATTCAGTCAATCTCGCTTGTTTCCTGTTGGGGAAGCGTGCCTGAGTCGCTGTTGACGAAAACTGCTTTCTTTTGTTTTCAAACCCTTCCTTCCGTTTCTGAATTGCTGTGGTGTGCTGCATGAAATGTCCCATAGCGTTTCCTGCAATGCCAGTTCCCCCTCCCCTTTTCACCTGTTTTTTGAGGATTACTGAAGCCGCAGGGAAGATTGGGCGGAGCCGTGGGTCAAAATGTACCCCGTGGCAAATAGTGTGAAATTCAAGCACTGCACCAGGGCAACCGGAGGAAGAATGCCGGGGCAATGCCTGTGAGAAATCAGTCTTAGTGTGTGTGTGCTCCATAATTATGTAAATAGTTAAATAAATTCTTTTATTTGGGCTAATAATCTGTATTGTGCTCTGACCACATAGTCTCCCTTGCTCTGCACAATACCAAAGGGAGACAGTAGCCCAGGGAAGCAAGGAAAGGCCAGACCCTTGGGTTGCCAACTTCCCAGGGATTCCCCAAAGACTGGGGATTCCATCTCCAAATAAGGAGATTTGGCCACAGGGGTCTCACTGTCCCTCTAAAAGGGCAGTGACAATTCTGTGAGTGATGGCAGTAAACTTAAGGAGTGAGATACACCCACGGGATGAGGGTGGGAGGCAAACAGCTGAGTTGTAAACTGGAGCCCATTTCACCACAGTAGGCAGCCAAGCTTGGTTCAGACAAAGGAAGGAAACCCTTTGCAGGCCTTTGTGAGGAACTCATTGGGGCCAGTCTTAACTAGGGTTGCCAGCTCCAGGTAGGGAGATTCATGGAGATTTTCTGGTAGAGTCTATGGAAGCCAAGGTTTGGAGAGGGGAGAGGCCTCAGCTGAAAAGAATGCCATAAAGGCCACCTTCCAAGGCAGTTATTTTCTCCGGGTGGGAGAGATCTGTTGTCTGGAGTTCAGTTGTGATATCTGGTGATCTTCAGGCTCCACCTGGAGGTTGGCTACCCTAGGTATAGCAATCAGTGCTTCAGAGCAGGGTCTGCTAGATCCAGGTTCTTGCTTTAGAAGCTGAGTGGGTGATTTTGGACCAGTCGCAGACTTTCAGCCTAACCTACCTCACAGAGTTGTTGTGCAAGTCAAAAGTGGGAGAGTAGAATGATGTAAGCTGCTTTGGTCCCCATTGCAGAGAAAGATTACTTTTCCTCCTGGGAAATTTATTTATTTAAATTTTAATCCTGCCCCCTCAACCACTATTGCCAATCTCCAGGTGAGGACTGGAGATCACTCAGAATTACAATTGAACTCCAGGAGGGAGGGGGGGGAAGAGATGGAAAGCTGAAATCAGAGGGGCAGATAATGGCAGGTTGATGCTTGGCTGGGAAGGAGATAAGGTTGCCAACTCCAGGTTGGAAAATTCTTGGGAATTTGAGAGGTGGAGCCTGGAGAGGGTGGGGTTTGAGGAGGGGCTGGACCTCAGACAGGTACAATGCCATAGGCTCCACCCTCCAAACCAGCCATTTCCTCCTGGGTAACAATTGTTGCCAATCTCCTGGTAAGGGCTGGAGATCACTCAAAATTACAACTGCTGTTCAGGAAGCAGAGATCAGTTCCTCTAGAGAAAATGGTGGATGCTGTGTCATTCTACCCTGCTGAGGTCATCACAGCAAATTGACGCTGAGTGCCCAAGGCCAGGGCACACTCCCAGAAGACTCTTTCTAGAGCCCGTTGTATTTATTTCCACAACGGGCCTTATTCCCAGTAATGTCATAGTCTACCCTCCAACGCCTCCATTTCCTCCAGGAGAACTCATCACTGTTTGTCCAGAGAGCAATTATAATTCCAGGAGATCTCCAGGCCCCACCTGGAGGTTGGCAATCTTAGGTCTTTATGTCTGAGGTGCTTCTACATCTTGCCTTCCATGTGCAGGGATGACATCAGGCTCACACTGTAGAATACATGACAGTGTGAGGAGGAAATTCTGCACTGAAAAAGAGACAAAGGACATGAGCAATTCATATATTTAGGGTGATATAGAAATAAATTGAAAGTATTCTTCTCTGTGCAACAGAACAGGTGTTCCACAAAGCTTGTCACTGACCCAGCTCTTCAAAGCATTTCTGAGACTAGAGTAGAGCTCCGATTGAGGCACAAGCTGATAAAAGAACTGATATGAAAGGTCAGTCTTCTAGGGAGAGGTGCCAACATTCCTAAGTCTCTAGAGGCAGGAGAGAAGAAAGGCAAGATTTTTCTTTGCAAGCACAAGATTATTAAAATCAGCTTGGCAGAGAAGCAAAGCTCAAGGAAAGGAGCCAAAGTTTGAGAGAACTGTGATGTTCGTAGCCATAGCAATAATTTTGCAAACGACTAATAATACAGAGTCAATAATCAGAAAGATGTTCTCTGAAGTGAAGACTACTAAATTACTTCAGGGAGAAAATCAATTATCTCCCAGGCAGCTGAAGCGCCACAGTTCAATACTGAAATTTATGAGTGCTGCTGCAACTAGAGAGTCCTGAAATTCAAAACCTTTCAACAAGAAAGTAACCATGCTTTCTTTGATCAACTGACAGGTCTCCTATGCTGCAGAAGTATTTATTTATTTTAAAATGTTTATATTCATTCTTTTGTTTTCAGGGCAGGTTACAAAACGTTTTCCAATATACCACCAAATAAGACAAAACTACTACTACTGCTACTATTACTACTAAAAATAATACCAAAAGCCACAGAGAAAACCAGCAACAGAAAATCTATTCTAGAGTCTACCAAAATCCCAAGAAAACCAGATTACCTACCATCTAACATCCATCAGTGTAAGTGCCAGTAGAATAGATATGGGAAGGCTGTTATTGACCTTTAATGCTGTATACGGCTCAGAGACAGCATACCTGAAGGTCCACCTACTCCAATATGAACCTACTCGAGCTCTCTGGTCATTTTTATAAGGTCCTGAGTGGCAACCTGAGAAAATGCCTCCTTGGTTGTGGCACTGAAACTTTCAGGGAAATTTGTATGGCTCCTTCTATATCATTGTCCTCCTCCAGCAGGTGAAGACTTTTGTGTTTGGTTTGGTGTTCCCTTACTAATTCTGATTAGCTCTCCCCACCCCACCCCATATGTGTGTTTTCAAGTGTTTATATGTTTTGTTTTAAATATTTTATATTTTTATTTTAAATGCTTTTTAATATTTCATTTAAAAAAGCATTTGTTGCCTTGAGGAACCTGAGAGGCAACATAGAAATGCTTTAAATTAATTAATTAATTAATTAATTAATTAATTTCTCCCCACACATCCCCTGGCATCTTGGACACTCCTAAATACATGAGAAATTATCAAGGGAAATGACCCATCTTTTGACAACAGTGCCGGAACAGTAGTTGTACAGTTAGACACACCTGCTTTGGACATTATAGAGCTTAAGGCAGTAAGTTATCATAGTTGAGCTTGTCGACACTATGAGGATGTAAATCTAAATTAAGGTACAAATTAATAAATCATCCCTGTTATGTTTCTTATGTTGTTTTACATTGCATCATTAGGCCTCTGGTATTCTAGCTCCCTCAATCTTATTGGCTGCTGAATAAAGACTTCCTATTGGTCCTTAAGCCAATCCTAGGAACCAATCAAAGAGCCCTGCTTAGGTCCAATCAGATTTAGTATCATTAGTTACAATGTATATAGTTATGTGTTGAACAGTATAAGTTAAGTGCCGCTCTTGCCAGAGCTGTGTTTGAGCTGAAAGATGTTTAGAATAAAAGCCTGCATTGGATTCATCACCTCCTGACCCAATACTTAATAATCCCCAAAGACTCACAGTTCACAAAGAACATTATAAAAGACTTGAAATAGGCTTGCCACTGAAAACAAGTTTATGCAACTTCCATACACAACAGGCCACCCTTTGGTATATATGATACATTTCCATTCTGAGCCTTTAGGCTAGCAAAAGTAAAAGAAAAAAAATTAAAAGCTGCCCATCTGTAGAATATTTTATGGACTGTTTCTTGTACTAATCTCTGAGAGATTGTCTCCAGCTCTCAGGATTACTAAACTATTATTCCAATGAAAAATTTACTCCCTGGATATCTCCTCTCTTTATAATTATGGTTAATGTGAAATGCTTATGTACTATATCAATTTAATATCAGATATGGCCTCTGTCAAGGTATTATGGCCCTGCACTTACTGGGTGATGGACTCTCACCTAATAGGGCTTTTTCCTGTCTAACTACCCTAACCCAGTGTCCATTTTGCTATTCAAATGGAACAGTGTTTGCTGAGATGGAAAACTAGAAAGCAATACTTAGATGGAATAATTTAAATTTAACAGCAGTTTTAAATGCATTTGTTTTAAATTGCAATAATAACAGAGGGGAAGCACATATGGAAACACGAATACATTTGTGGTGAATATATCAACCCAAGAAGCCTCATCTTTCGCTCTGCTGCTCTTAGGCTGCATAGAGCTCAGTTGTGATACCTATGACTGTGCTCACTTTGTGGAGATGTACCTGTTTAGACAGCAATGAACTTTTTCAGTAAAGCAGCACAGAAAAGTTGAAACATGGGTCAGACTGACAGGGACTGCGTGATAGTTAATAACTCCAAAATACAGTGAAATCCAAACACCAGACTCAGAAAGTGATACCTAAGTACACATTACCTACATGTAAATGGGCACTGTCTTTTTTGTTAATAAAAAAGGGGTACTAGGTTTGAGGGTGGTAGATTTTAAGAGAAAGAACTGGTAAGGAGGGAGGTTCATGCCATAGTGCACAATGGATGGAAGCATGAAGTGCTTAAGTTACCATCCAAATCACAGCTAATCAGTAGCTGAGTACTTATGTGCCTGTGACTTGCTGCCTTATGTGCAACCTTCCCCCCTGGTCTATGTAGCCTCTCCCACTTGCTCCTACCCCAGCTGCCAACATTTTGGAAATCAAAAGTCAGTAGTTCTATTTGGGAGTTCACTGACACACAAAATCAGAGAATACAGATAATACATTTCCTTCTGTCAATTCCAAAGCAAAGATCATTTCTACAGGGGTTACTCAAAAGGCTCAAAGAAGGGTCAACCAATAAAGATAAATACCACATACCTAGCATTACCCACCTCCATGAGGGGCCTGGAGATCTCCTGTAACCACAACTGATCTCTGGTCTACAGAAATCATTTCACTAGAGAAAACAGCACTTTGGAGTGTGGAATTTATGGCACTACACCCTGCTAAAATCCCTCCATTCCCCAAACCCTGCCCTCCCCAAGCACATCTCCAAATCTCCAGGAATTTCTCTACCCAGAGTTGGCAACCTTAATCCCTGAACTAAGGATTGTTACTGAGTACATAGTAACAGTAGGCTATATAAGTATGCAGCCCAATAGGTCTATAAATATCAGTCAGCAAGAGACTGTGGGTGTGTATTTTTATTGTTTTGTGGTTGTACTGCCAAGAGTGGCTTCTATTTTTACAGCTAGTCTTGTTTTCAGAGAGGTGTACAGCTTCTCTACAAGGACTGTAGGTTTACAGTATCTGCTTTCAACAAACTTTTTTTCTCCAGGCCAAAAGACACTTGCTACTCACATGACAGCACATGGGGGAGTGATGCTGAGAAAAGGAGACAAGTTGTGGCTAACATTTTTGCTTGTCTTGTAAGAATAATCTGACTAATGTCGGAATGATTCCATCAGTGTTGTCAGAAATAGCTCCAAGAAGCCTCCAGGTATGTTGAAAGGCTTAGCGGACGCTACAGCTAATACAAACTGGATGCCAATTGAGTGGAGATTTCTGGAAAGTTACAAAGCAGTAACACTGAAGACCTTGACTTATGCTGATGAGTTCAGAATAAAGTTCACTTTCTTAAATAGAACAAGCCAAGATGCACTGTGACTGGGCTTTACCAAGTGTCGTACTCATATGGAGCCTAGTAATGAGTTTATACAGAACTGTACCCAGCATAATAAAAATTGATTAGTTCTTAACAATTCCAACAGGGCATTATCCCTTATTAATCATTATTTCACTTTGTATTGATTAACTATATCCTACTGTAAAATAATGAAGGATGTTCACATACTAATGACACCTCTCACCTCTGCCTGAAAGTCGTAGAGGCTGCACTTGCAATTCATATGCAAGGTATTGTTTAAACTTTGTGCAGCACCTAGCATTAATATGTAGATGCTCAACAGATAAGCGACATGGAAATTTATAAACAAATGTATTGTTTAGAAACCAAGGAATACCTATTGCTTTTACACCCTGGTAGAAAGACAACCATAAGAGATACTGGAGATAGTCTGCCATTCAGTTATTGCAGTCAACTATTTTTAGTGTGCGGACAAAGCTATTTCAACTGACACTTGGCCCAACTTTAACCTCCTGAAAGCTTATGAGCACAATCCAGAGAAGGATAGACTCATCTATGTTTCTCCTTTCACCCCACGGGGCCAAAGTTGCTTTCACAACAATGTACTCTCATGCATATAGAATTTGACCTAAAATATGCTTATCTGTAAACCATCCTACTTAAAACAATTGATCTCATGCATGAGTAAAGGCTCTTAGGACAAAAGCCTGTATTTGTGTTTTAGGCAAGTGGAAATACAACTGCAAAAGTTTTCATTTATTTAAACCAAGAATTCTCTAATTTTGTTTGGAACCCAGGACCTAGGCCTGAAAGTATATGTGGCAAGCAGACTCAAATGACTGCAAATGCAATGTACCCCAGAGTGCCAATAGCTTCATCTTCTTGGGGATCCTGCAATAAGGAAGAGGGAATTATGTTTAGATGCAGGAACTCTATGGGTGTACGCAGCTGTGGCAAGACAGAGGCTGAGGACAGACTGGCAATCTGCCCCGGGACAGTTCCACTTGGGAAGCGGGGGAAGGGAGCCCGTTCAGACATGCGCAGCTGTCCCTCGGCTCCCTTTCGCACTTACTCGCTTTGAAGCCGGGTTTCTTGTGCTTTAGAAGGACACCAGGAGAAACCGGTGTCCGGAGGCCGTCTTGCGCTTGCCTCCCGCTTCCAGACAGTGTGAACCGGAAGAAGGCGGGAGGCAAGCGGAGGCAGCAGTGCAAACGTGGCGTTTTGCTAGTTTGCACATGAGCGTTCATGTGCACATGCGCACATAAGCGCATGCGCACACACGCAAATTGCCGAAACAGCCCTATCACGAGCTGCAGAGGCTGGCCCACCTGGGGCCACTCCGCGGCAGTCTGAACACTCCGTAACGGCATCCTTGCGCAATATACTGGCCAGTGTGAACAGCCAGCCCCGGGGAGTTTTTCCCCCGCAGCAGTTGCCTCCGCATTCATCCCGCTCCAGACTGCCAGTCTGTCCTCAGCCAGACATTGTCTTGATCCAATGTTTCTGCACTGACACAATTTTCATTTATGAAGAAGCAAGGTAAGTCTGTTTGTGGGTCTCAGGTATCTTCCTATTAAAAATGCTCAGACTGTTCAGACTGACTTGCACCATGTGACTGAAAGTCTTTTATGGCAGAACTTAATCTCTAGCATTGTCTCCTTTGTCCTGCTTCCTGCACTATTTGCCTATACCAGGGGTGGCCAACCTTGCTTAATGTAAGAGCCACATAGAATAAACGTCAGATGTCTGAGAGCCGCAAGACAGGAACAAATATCACATACATGTTTTTATTTTTAAAAATATGCAAATTTGGACTTCCGGCAAGACTTGCGACCATGGCGGACGCGCTCCTCCGCATCTGCGGGGAGCGCGATCCGTACCCGGTGGGAAGAAGGGGCTTCGGACTGGTGCCAAGCCCCCAGAGACCCTAGTGAAGGGGCTCTGCCTGGGGTGGCACGAAGGGGATCTCTCCCTACGGTGGCGATCGAGGGATCGAGGTCCCCTTTCATCACCCCCATAGGTTCCCCCATCCGTGGGAGCCGTATGGCTAAAAGCGCAAAACCGAGAAGCAGCAGAGAGTGCGAAGCTTTGAAGCTGGAACTTAGTTACGCATGGAGAAAACGTGAGTCTGAAGTAAAAATAAACAGAACACAGCGGGAAAGGCGGGTGGAGCAACCCCCCCCCCTCGAGACTGGCGTACTTACGGGACTCTTTACGTGGCGTTACTGCATGAAAAAACGTACGTTTGGCTTGCTAGATGGCGGCATCACTCTTTAGAGGATATGAACTTTAAAAAGATATAAGCGCAGTCGTAGAATTTGCTTCTTTCGTCCATCTTATCTAACTATCAACAAAGAAGCGCAGCCTCAACAATGGCGGGGAAACCGAAACCTTCCCCCAAACTAGGAAGTACAGCTCCGAGTTCAAAGGTTGATACCACAGAGATGAGCACTGTGTTCTCCTCGTTATTGCGACCTCTAGTGGACCAAATGACAGCTCTCAACGTCAAGATGGATAAGATGCAGCTGGACCTGAAGGAGTCGAATAAAACTACAGAGAAGCTGCAGCGAGAACTTCTGGAAGTTAAGACTTCAGTAAAAAATCATGATTCAAGGCTACAAAAAGCGGAGAAAGAAAAGGCCTTCCACTCTGATCAGCTTTTGAAACTACAGATGGAAAGATCGAATTTTTTCCTAAGACTTCAGAATGTACCAGAGGATAAAGGAGAAGACCTTAAAAATCTGTTAAGTGAAGCGCTTGAACCAGTGACGGGCTTAAAAGCAGCGGAAATAAAAAGCGATATGGATATGGTTTACAGAACCTATCCAGATTATACTAAAAAGAAAAGCCTGCCTGGTGAGATTCAGATAAGGTTCTCCAAAAAGTCAACAAGAGATGTGGTGCTTAGGACCACAAATAAAGCAGTTCTGAAGATCAAAGGAAAAGAAGTTAAAGTGATGAAAGATATTCCATTTGAAATAAGGAAAAGAAGGAAAGCCTATGGAAAACTGACATCTTGGCTACAGTCTGAATCTATTATCTACAGGTGGAATGTTCCGGAAGGACTGAGCTTCAGCATCAAAGACAAAAAATACAAGATTGACTCTGTTCAACAGGCAAAAAGTTTTTTGGAAAAAAGCAAAGAAAAGAAAAAAGAGAGAGACTCAGATGGTTCGCTGGCATCGCAAGAAAGTATGTATGGGTTTGATAGCTCAAAGAGCGAAGAAGAAATTTCTGACTCGGAAAAAGGAGCAGCAGCTCCAAAGGTACAAGAAGAGACTGTTAAGACAAGAAGAGGACGAAGAAGAAATAAGGGCTGAAATGTTTTTTGAAATTGCACTTATATATTATATATAATTTGTATAATTAAGCATTCCTTTAAAAGAACATGTCTGTCAAACAGCTTTTTTATTTTTCATATATCATCAGTAACAATCTTAATTGAATATTAACCAAGGTTTAAAATGCTTCATATGTATTAATGGTAAGGTAATATTAAGCAAATGTTAAAGCACACTCTGTATAAGGTAAATATAGCTTAGAAAAGTAGCGATGTAGTAGTAGAAATAGATAAAATCAATAAAAATCTTTTAAAAAATATATATGCAAATTTGCTTTTTATTAACATTAAATGGGACTGCCAAAAAATAAAAACAAACGAGGAAAACCGGTTATTGATAATGATATTACTTGTTTGCTAATGATATTGAGAGAGAGAGAGAAAAAGAGAGAGATGGAAAGAAAGAATTAAAGAAGTGGAAAGAAAGAGAGAGAGAGAAACTAGGAAAGCAAATAGATGGGAGGGAGGAGGGAAGGAAGGAAGGGAGAAAGAGAGAAAAAGCATGCCTCCCCTTTGCTTTCCCAGCCGCCTGCCAGGAGCCGCACAATATGTGTGAAAGAGCCGCATGTGGCTCCCGAGCCACAGGTTGGCCACCCCTGGCCTATACCCAGGTCAAGTAATGATTTTATGTTCTGCCACCACTATGGCACACAGGAAGACATGACCACCACAGTACAGCTGAACACTGGCACAATCTCATACTTCCTTTGAATGCACTTTTGGTCTGAGTTCTTTACATCAGCAATAAGATAAGACAATATTATATTATAACTCTCATACTGCAGACCAGGGGAATGGAAGGAGTGACCTGAAGTGGACTTGGTCCATGGACACCCAAGCTCACACTTATGTACTATGCTGCACCAGCTCTCTGAGTTCACTTTGCCACTTGAACAAGACTGGAAGTTGTGTCAGAATTGGTTTATATTGTTCTCTATGAGGTAAAGCGAAGGAGATTAATAATTAGTCCAAAGCGGGGGATGCTTCTGGAAGATTCACTAGCTATACTGGCTTGAATCCCATGCTTATTTGCCAGCCCAGCTGCTCATAGGATTTGGCTGTTAAACTGCTAACTCTTCAGGTCAAGATCTCTTACAATAAATCCATGGATATTTTTTTAATGGGAGCTTGCTCATTGCTGTTGTAAGAGAAATATTCTTGCCTCTCCTATAATTTTTGAAAAATAAAGGCAAGATCTCTCAGATAGGAATCCTCTGATGAGCTATAGGCGCATTTTGCATTACTTCAGATAAGAAACTAAAAAAATTCTGCCTTCTGCTAGGAGCCATGTGGGACAATACCTCACTAATGACTGTGAGCTGCTTTTCTCTATCAAACAAAGGCAACATCATCAAAAAGAACACACCACACAGGCCCCCATCAGCTGTCCCTCCCTCACTTTAAACTGCACCCATCAACACAAAAGCTCATTTACAGATAACAAATCAATAGGCATCCAGTTGTCTGACATCTCTTTGGGTTTCCACAACAGGGATGGAAACCCACACCTGGAAAGCAGCAGCTAATAGGCCCTAGGGTACTGGGCCCTATAAAGTACTAGGTCCAGAGATGTGTTGAAGTGAAATCAGCTCATAAGTTTATTGATGGTACAAAACACGACTGCTGAACGGGGCTCAGGGGTCTGCTTAAATGTCCGTGTTAGCTGCACCCCCGGCCTCGCCCAATAGCTGCACCCCCAGCCTCGCCCAATCTCCCTGATAGGATTAATTACAGGTGACTTTATGTCATAGGTCCCCTGGTGGATCCTGGGTTGCCGACTGGACCAAAAAACAACCCACACGGGCTATTGTCTACTGAAGCGAAGCTCTGGTAGCCAGCCCAGACACGTGCGTTTCCCTGACCGCGTGCATGGTCGCCATTAGGACATAACCTCTGTTCCCCCTATAAAGTACTGAGTCTAGAGATGCATGGCAGTGAAATCAGCTCATAAGTTTATTGATGGTATAATTCCAGGCTACTGAATGGGGCTTGGGGGTCTGCTTAAATACATATCTAAACCGCACCCCTGGCCTTGCCAAACTCCCTGATAGGATTACCCTGATAAGATTACGCCCACTCCCTGATAGGATTACTCCCTGATAGGATTACTCCCTGATAGGATTAGTCATGAGTTACGTTAAACCATAGGTCCCCTGGTGGAACTTGAGTGGCCACTTGGTCAAATTTACAATCCTGCTAGGCTATTGTCTTTTGAAGCAGAGCTCCGGTAACCAGCCGGACCACGTGTGTTTCTCTGACCGTGTGCGTGGTTGCCATTAGGACATAACACCCCCATAGTTCGGACCTTCCCTAGCACACAAAGTCCCTTAGGTAGGTGGGTTTTTGCCGTTCCCTGGCCAAGCGGCGTAATACCAGTTCTGTGGCGGGTGCTCGGGGACTGCTTTGGCTGGTCTGGGGGAAGGTTCTGGTTCATCAGCTGGTGCTGGTGCTGGAGGGATGTTGATGTGCGTGTCGGCCACTGTGCTCAGCCGGGGAAGCTCAGGTGCGGATGTCTCGCATTTGTTAGCCAAATTGCTTTAATTTATGTTTAGCAATCAGCAAAATACACGGGTTCTTGCCAACTATACCAGGGTCCCACCCCTCCCGGGAGTTCTCAAGGAAAGAGGCACGTGAGGCAGTGTTCCAGTTAAATGTAGTTTACTGGACAATGTTGTTCAAGCATACAAAAAACGTAATCACACACAGAATCACACAGGCCTAATGAAATAAAGACAGAACATAGCACATTCACATGAGCAGGGAATCGTTGATGGGGAAAGCACAGTACCTTAGATGCGTTGTCTGATGTCAGGCTGGATTGGATGGGGAGAAAAATAGAAAGACTATGGGGACACGAGGCTTGAACCTGCAAGACCACGTGGTTCTCCTGGATCGCGATTCCAGAGAGAGAAAATGGGGTTCAAAGATGGAGGAAAGGGTTGGGGACAGCAAGCTGGGCTGAAGGGTCAATAGAATAGATAGAGGGCGACGGCTCAAGAGGACGAGTGACTCCGGGTTTGGACTTTTATTGGGGGGTCTTGGGGCGGGCTTTGCAGACCACATCCCACTAACACACCTACTAGGCGGTCCGTCCCTTCTGGACACTTCCATAGGTTAAAGGTGAACAAAAGGTAGGAGGTCCAGGGGACGGACAATGTTGCAAGAGTATGATTTCATCAGGAAACAGACACTGAGCCTGGGGTCCGCTGACTCACCTGGCCACCTCTACTGTAAGTCAATGACTTTGGCCTGTTGGTTAATGTCTGGCACATTAGTTGCTAGGCAACTTAGTTAGCATATCTATCCAGATGTGTAAGAGAGGGGGCAGGGGTTTGGCCAGCGTTCTCTGAAACAGAAAGAAACCTCATGGCAAGAGGAGTCCTTTGTCTCTGGTGAACTATACTAGGGTGTCAGCCTCCTGGCGTGGGCTGGAGCTGGCTCCTATTATGAAGAAAGCACATGGCCCTTCCATTTAAGGCAGCCCAAAGTTCAGGTTTATGAATATCACAATTCATAAGAGCACTAAGAGTGCCTTGCTGGCCACCACGTTCGCCTTCTCTATCGCACTCTGGAGCGGGGGTTTCGTCCTCGCTCTCCTCAGGTGCGTTGGTTCCTGTGGTCAGGAGCCAGCAGCAGAGTGGTCGATGTGTCATTTCCATAGTTGACTGTCTTCTCCTAAGACCTTGTAGGATAGGGGCCCTGTCACCTAAACTATCTGGCCCAGCAGCCAGGTGGGACCCCTTGCAAAGTTCTTTACATAGCCTGGGTCCCCTGGGAAGAGCCTGTGTGGAGCCTTCTGCTGCTCTGGGCCTGCACCGTGTTCTAAGGCGCAGTCTGGGTGGAGGTGGTCCAACCTGGTTGTGAGCCACCTACCCATCAATAGTTCTGCAGGACTGTGCCTGGTCAGGGTACATGGGGCTGTCCATTGGCCAAACAGGAACACTTTGAGTTTGTAGGTCCAGTCACCTTTGTCCATGTGGCGCAAGGCTTCCTTAGTGGTGTGGACTATGCGCTCAGCCTGGCTGTTGGTACCCGGGTGGAATGGGGCTGATTGAACATGCCAGATTCCATAGTAGTCCATGAACTGCTGGAATTCTCTCGATGTGAAGGCTGAGCCACTGTCGGTCACGAGTGTGTCTGGAATGCCGTGGGAGCTGAATATACACCAGATAGCTTGAATGGCGGCCTGTGAGGATGTGGAGGACACTGGAACCACTTCCAGGCATTTCATGTAACTGTCCACTAAAATAAAAAAGTTGACCCTGGAATGGTCCCACAAAGTCCAGGTGGAGCCGGGCCCATGGCTTGTGGGATGTCTGGGTGCCTGGAGCGGGTCTGGCCGTAATTCCGGGCATTTTGGGCACTGCCTGACTTGTTCCTCAGTCTCCCTGTCTAGCCCTGGCCACCAGACGTAGCTTCGGGCCAGGACTTTCATCCGTACGATGCCGGGATGAGTCTCATGTAGCATGGCGAGCACCCATTTACATAGTGGTTCAGGGACAACCATTTGACCGCCCCAGAGCACACACCCCTTGTGCGCTGATAGTTAGTTGCGCTGGGCTGTGAAGGTGGCAAACTCGGATCCTCGGCTACTGGGCCACCCCCTTCCCACCCAGTCCAAGACCCAGGACAAGGTGCGATCTTGGGCAGCATGGTGGGCGATGTCCTTCACCTGGATGGGCCAATCCAGTAGTTCCTCCAGCAGGGTGATGTGATGGGCTGAAGCTGGGTCTGAGTCGCAGGACGGGAGTGCCAGGTGTACTGGTAACTGGCCATAAAGATTGACTAACGGAGCACCCTAGGGGAGAACATCTGGGGTTTTTGGCAGTCTGGCACAAACAGACCCAGGAGAGGCTTGTAGTCCATCACAATCATGAAGGTGTGGCTGTACAGGTAGTCATAAAATGTCTTGATTCCCGCCACGATTGCCAGAGCCTACTTGTCTATCTGCGTGTAGTTGTGCTCCACCGCAGACAGGGTGTGGGAATAGTATGCAACAGGGACCTCCCTCCTGTCCTTTAGGCGGTGCCCCAGGACAGTGCCCACCCTGTACAGTGAAGCGTCACATGCAAGAAGTACCGAGAGCGACTTGTCAAAATGTGCTAGGACAGTATTTGATGTTAAGAGTTCTTTGACGGCCTGGAAAGCTGCTGCGTGGTGGGAACTCCACGCCCATGGGGCATACTTGTTGAGGAGTCAATGGAGGGATTCTGCCACAGCTGCCTTGTGGGGGAGGAAGGAGTGGTAGAAGTTGAGGAGCCCTAAAAATGCTTGGAGCTTCGCTTTTGAAGTCGGTGCATAGGCCTCCGCAATGGTGCGGATCTTGTCAGGGGTTGGATGGATGTCCATGGTGAAATCCAGAAACTCTACAGACGGGACCCCCAGTAGGCATTTCTTCCTTTTTAACTTCAGGCCTACATCGTTGAAGCACTGCAGGACAGATCATAGCCGGGCTGCGAAGGTCTTGATGTCTGGGGCTGCTATCAGAACGTTGTCAAAGAATGGCTGGACCCCGGGGATACCTTTGAGCAAACAGTCTATTAGATTCTGGGAAATCCCCAGGGCGATGCTGACCCCAAATTGCAAACACCGCACCTTGAATGCCTCTCTGTGCGTTACAATTGTTTAGGCTTCGGCGGTGGCATCATCCACCAGGAGCTGCTGGTAGGCCTGTGCCAGGTCCAGCTTCCCAAACACCTTGGCCCCTGCCAGTGAAGCAAGGACATGGCTAATCACTGGTACCGGATAAGTGTGGTCTTAGAGGGCCTTGTGGATAGTGCACCAATAGCCTGCACAAATACAAACATCCCCATTCGGCTTCATCGGGGTCACAATAGGGGTTTCCCACCGTGCATGAGGGACCCGTTCTAGTACCCCTTGGTCAACCAACCATGTCTAGCTCCATCGATCCTCTGGTGGACTGCTGGGGGGGGTTGCCTGGATTGGACGGATTGTGGGGTCTAGGTCCAGGGACACTGTAGGGCCCGTATATTTGCCCAGCGTGCCATCGAAAATGGCTGGGAATTCGTCACTGACTGACTGGAAGTCTGTTCACACGTTACCCCCAGTCCCAAGGGCCTGAACCAAGACAGTCCCAGTAAGCTGGAAAGCTTGCCCTCCACCACCAGGCGGTCCAATTGTCCATCAAAGTCCTTGTACTGGACTCAGAACTTGCCTCTCCCCCTGATCGCCACCAGGTTCTTTTGGAAGTCCCATGGCTTAAGTCCCCTGGGCTTCCGTAACATGGGTCCCCCCTGTGGACAGAGTCTATGAAGGAAGTCCATGAAAATTATTGAGAACACGGACCCCGTGTCCAGTTCCATTTTGCAGGGGGATCCTTCTACCATTACAGGCACAAGGATTTTGTTGGGGGTGTCCCACGGCAAGTTCATTACCTGGTGGTGGGAGGATGTCATGGAGTGCAGGTCGGAAGAGTCCAGGTGCGCGGCTTGGGAGCACTGGGAGATTTGGGAACGGCAAACCCGGGCAATGTGCCCCGTATTGCCACAGGATCAGCAAGTCGCCTCATGGAAACCACAACTCCAGCGTTCATGGGGCTCTCCACAGCTGGCACACGATGTGGGCACACTGGTGCACAGGCTGGCCTGCGCGGATGCAGCAGCTGGGCACAGCAGTCCTCAACGGTCTGGTCTGCAGATCTGCAGGACGTCCTCCTCGTCTGATGTCGCGGGGCTGGTGGTGGTCGCTAGGCAGTGCATTGTGGATCCTTGGAGATCCTTTTGCGCCTTCTTGAAAGCAGCGGCCGCTTTGCAAGTGGAGTCAAGTTTCAGTTCCTCGATAGCCACGAGCTTCTGGCGGAGTTTCGGCTCACAGACACCCCCCCAGACAAAATGGGTAAGGAGGGTGTCCTCAATGGATGGAAACTCACACTCCACTGCCAGATACCAGAGGTTGGCCATGAAGTCCACTGCAGATTCTCCGGCCTTCTGGGAGTGAGCGCAGAAGTCCATCCGTAGCACCATTTTGGATGGTTTAGACATGAAATACGTGGTGAGCACAGTTATCAGCTTGTCATAGGAGGAATTGTTCAGCGTCTTGGGTGCAATGAGGCTTTGCACCAGGCAGATCATGGAGACGCTGCAGGAGCTGATGAGCCAGGCTTTCTTCTTTCCTGCGTTGGCCATGTCCTGGACCAGGAAGAAGTACTTTAATAGTTCAACCCAGGCTTCCCATAGCTTGGGGCGAGTGGGGTCAAAAGCGGTGAGTTGTCCCAGAGCGGTGGCCATGACTCCGGAGCGATGCGGTGAGCAATGTCCTGTGAAGCTGTCAGCAGTGCCAGGTGGCGCTGGAGCCTGGTGTTGCTCGGTTGCTGGAGGATCGGTGGTTGATGCGGTGCTGGAGTTGGAGTCGATGTCACTCATCAGGATCCCATCCCAGTATAAAGTTCTAGGTCTAGAGACACACTGAAGTGAAATCAGCTTATAAGTTTATTGATGGTACAAAACACGACTGCTGAACGGGGCTCAGGGGTCTGCTTAAATGTCTGTCTTAGCCTCACCCTCAGCCTCGCCCATTCTCCCTGATAGGGTTAATTACAGGTGACCTTATGTCATAGGTCCCCTGGCGGATCCTGGGTTGCCGATTAGACCAAATTACAATCTGCATGGGCTATTGTCTACTGAAGCAAAGCTCCGGTAGCTAGCTCAGCCACGTGCATTTCCCTGACTGCGTGCACGGTTGCCATTAGGACACAACAGGCCCCACACGAGCAAAACCACAGCTAGATTGCAAGGGATCTCATGATATTCATCCACCATATTGTTGTTTTTTCATTGCAGGGAGTACCCATCTACCTCATAAGCCATCCTCTAAATGGGGCCTGGAGATCTCTCAGAATTACAACTGATCCTTAGACTACACAGATCAATTCCCCTGGAGAAAGTGGCTACTTCAGAGGGTGGACTGCATGCAGCATTTTCCATGGTTTTCTCTTCCCCTAAGTGTCCTTGCAGGGCCCATGAAGTTAGTTTTCTTACTCTCAGAGCTGCAGCACCAAGCCACAGCACCCTTACTCAGCTAATATTCTCAGCTTCATCATAACAATATAGCAGCCCATTTGGCTAGCCACAGCTTATACCTCAGGAGAGAGAAAAGTGTCTATTGACAGAGAATTACAAGAAAAATGCTATGAGAGGTGGAAGAAAACCTTGTATTTTTGTGACTCCCCCACCTCTTGCAACAGCATCTGTACCACAAAAGAGTCTCTGGGCAAATGTCTTTGCTACCAGTCCTTTCCTTGACATCTCAGAACAGCTGTATTTCAGTATTTAAATATCAAAGTGAACAGGATCATTACAATTTCTCATAGATGCACTTTAACGAACTGTGACCCACCATTTTAGATTTGCAGGACTCAAAACACACTCCATGGACCCATTAAGTATCATTTGACTTGATAAATCCTTCAGTACAGTATTGAAGCACCGCAGCATATCTTGAATGACTTCACTGCTTAGGTCCATAATTCATAAAACAAGCCTTCAAGCACTCGTGTAAAAATCCCACTGACTGCCCTGTACATTCCAGATTACATGACCTTTAACTATGTGGACTACATTTGTGAAAAGGGAAGAACAGTTTTCATTGAGAACTTCCAAAAGGATTTCACAGGAAGGTTCAGTGAATTTATTAGACTTAGAGAATAAAATATAATACGCAGAAAATGATGAGGCTTCTTTATGATTTATGCATTTGCAAAAATTTGGATAAAGATTACAAAAGGTTAATGTGCTCTCTATGAATCTGAAACTATTAAGATCTTTCCCAAATCAACTTTCTAGCAATATTCTGACACCTAGTGGAAAATGTGCGTAATAAATGCCTCTACTGAAAGCTTGCACAGTCCCTCTCACAAAATATTTACTTTATTGTGCATACTTGTCTACATGAACTGTTTTCTAACCAATATGGCTGTGAAGAAATTACAAATTTTAATTAATAAAGGCCGTAATCCCAAGAACATATTCCTGGGAACAAGCCCCACTGAATAAAACAGGATGTACTTATGAGTGGACTCTCCTTCTGAGGAGGATTACTTTCTGCAGGGGTCATTTCGTAGAAAAAGAGGTGCAGGAGCTCATTAGCATAACTCATTAGCATATGCTACACCACCTGACATCACTGGAAGTATGTCAGAAGGCAAGAAAGAAAGAAGAGGGACGGAGACAGGGAGAGAGACAGACAGACAGACAGAAAGAACTGGCAGAGAGGGGACCGCTACTAATCCAAGCCTCAGAAATACCACCATTCTGGGAGGATAGCTTCAGTGGTGGCTGAAGCCTTCAGAAGGCTGGTCGGAGGAACAAAGACCTTTCCAGGGGATGGGGTCATTTTGCTGCAGCAAGTGTAAGCCAGCAAGGCATTCTATATGCTCTTATGAACTTTAAAATCATAAGTTTGACCTTTGGGTTGGTTTTATGCCTAAGGCAAAGGCACTCTCTATTGCTCTGAGAGGCTCCAGCCCACAGCGGGAGACTTCCTTCAGAGTTCACACTTCCATGGAGACCAGAATTCCATATCAAAGAGCTCTCACATCTACTTCACATGTTCTCAACAACAGGAAGACCAAGACTCCATTTCAAAGGGTCCTTTTCTCCTTTACGCTGGACTCTTCACACCTGCCCCCAGAGTTCCAGTAAGAGATTAGGTTGCCCAGCAACTAATCGCCGACCATCGAGTGACCTGGCCGAAGCCATCACGAGACCAGAGATTGGCGCCAAGAAGACCGACCAGGAGGCCCAGGTGTTAGATCCTGATTAGCACCTAGATTTGCAATATTGTCCACTCCTTCCTGCCCCCTCCTCACTATGACACTGACCAATAGCAAGGCTAGTAAGGATGGACAACCTAGTGGGTGTGACAATGGGATGTGGCCAGTGCAGCCCGCCCCAATGCCACCTGATAAAAGATCTTGCACAACAGAAACACATTGCTTAGCCATCTTTGACCCCTATCTTCTTACCAACCTCTTATGTCCAGCTTCCTGTACCCAACACCTTGCCTCCATCTTTAATCCCTGGTTTGCACAGCCAGGACTGGAGCGTGTATCTGCAGGTTCAGATCTCGTTCCCCCTATTTTTCACATTCATCCCTCCCTCAATCTTCTCGTGGAAGTGATTAACCCACCATCAAGACAGGTAACGTAACTCCCCCGCAACGATACTCCTGCTCATGCAACAGTGCTATTTTCTGTCTGATTTCCTTAGATCTTGTGTGTATGTGGTTTTATTATTATTCCTTGTATGCTTGAACATCTTTCAGTAAACATCATTCAAAGAAACCACTCAGCCTCCGCGCCTATTTACTGAGAACTCCTGGAAGGGGCGGGACCTTGGTATAGTTGGCAAGAACCCGTTATTACGCCAATTGCTGAATGTAAATTAAAGCAATTCGGCTAACCCAAGCAGGCATTCCCCCATGGGGGGGCTGGGGGCTGGCACAAACTCCTGGAGCTGCACTCCCCTGAGCTCCTGCTCGAAATGACCCAACTTTCTGAATGTGCATAAAATTACATATAGATAGAATCAACAGTTCTAAAGAATAAAAACACACTTCCTGGATCACAGTGAGTAGGAGTGAGTCTCATAGATTGCCTTCCTCTTTAGCATTCTCCTGGGTGGTCTCCCATCCAAGTCCAGACCCAGCTTAGCTTCTAAGACCTAACGAGACTGGGCTCTATTTTGCCACCTTCTCTCCCCCTCCATATTTTGAAAGTTTCCCCCCTCCCCCAGGCCTGGAAAGGCGCTCTTTAATCGCAAACGGCGACATGCACCCCTTGCCAGGGCTCAGCAATCAGGTACAAAAACTTTCCCGCCCTCTCCCAGCCCCGGGATGGCGCCCTTTAACTCCCCGTCGCAGCTGGTGCAGCGAGAGGGGGAAGAGGTGTCCCTTAGGAGGCCGGCGACAGGGGGAGGTGCAGTCCCTCCATGCCTTTTGCGCCTTCCTGCCATCTTCCCCTCAGCTCTGGCGCCATTTCCGCGCTGCCTCTCAGGCCACTCCCCCGCCCTGCATGGACTCCCGATGAGGAGCGAGGCAGGCCGGAAGTGAAGCGATTCGAAGCCAGCGAGGGAGGGAGGGGACTCGCCGTCGCTCACGCAGCCCAGCTGTAGTGCCCCTGAGCCCCAGTGGGGGCGCATGGAGACCTCACCAAGTTCCCTGCTGGGAGAGCCAGACACCAAAAGCCCGCCCCTCTGATCTGCCGGGGTGGCGAAGGAGTACCAGAGGAGAGGAAACAATAGCAGCCGCTCTACAGGGAATACCTCTCGACGGGTCGGGTTCAGGCAGCCAAATGGAGCAGCAGCAGGGAGGGGGGGAGGGAGTTGGGTTGGACTGTTTTCAGCTGGCGACTCACATCAAACCCGTTTGAGAGCCGGGTGGCCAACGGGGGTGTTGTGTGCCAGCTTGGGCATGCTGTTGGAGCTCTGTCTACAAAGATGGATGTTCAGATCTCAGCTGTAGCACCTTTAACCAGCTCTGGCTGGTGTGCCAGCTGTGGACCTTTCTAAAACAATCAGATTTGGCTGCATTTATATTTGCTCTCTAGTTATATCAGGATTGGATTTCTGCATCGTTCCATATCGGCTTGGTTTTAAAAGTAGTACAGAAACTTCAGTTGGTTCAAAATGAAGCAACCACCCTATTGGGCGGGCGGGAGGGGGGAATGGAGTATAAGGTTAATATTTTGAAATAGCTTCAGTGATTAACAGTTTGTTTCCGGGTTCAGCGAATTTATAAGACCCTAAATGCTCTGGAGTCAGGAAATTTAAAGGGTTCCCGTATTGACCTGTCCAACAATTAACATTTTCATCAGATCACTTCTAGTGACCTAAAATGTATGACTTCACTCATATTATTCTTTACTCCAAAGACTATATTGCTGGGAATTATAGGTGACTAGGAATATGGCCCATTGTGGAAATAAATACAACGGGCTCTAGAAAGAAGCTCTGGGAGAGTGCCAAGGCCTTCGGCACTCAGCGTTAATTTGCTGTGGCGACCTCAGCAGGGTATAATGACACAGAGTCCACCAGTTTCTCCAGGGGAAGATCTCTGCCATCTGAAGAGCAGTTGTACTTCAGTGTGCTCTCCATCCCTCCCCTGGAGATTAGCAAAGATGGTTTTACATGAGGGAACAGGTGGTTTGGAGGGTGGAGTCTATGGCAATGAACCTCTGAGGTCCCACCCCTGCTGAAACCTCACCCTCTCCAGGGTCCACCCCTCAAATCTCCAGGAATTTCCCCACCTGGAGTTGGCAAACCTATCTCCCTCCCAGCCAACCATCAATGTATCATTATCTGTCCCCTGGCTTCAGCTTTTCACCTCCTCCCTCCTCGAGAGCACTTGTAATTCTGAGTGATCTCCAGCCCCCATCTGGAGATTAGCAAGAATGGTTCCCCATGAGGGACTGGTTGGCTTGGAGGGTGGAGTCTATGGCATTGTACCTGTCTGAGGTCCCACCCCTCCTCCAACCTCACCATCTCCAGGCTCCATCCCTCAAATCTCCAGGAATTTTCCACCTGGAGTTGGCAACCCGATCTACTTTCCAGCCAATTATCAACTTCACTCTTCAACTTTCCTTCTCCCCCCTGGAGAGCACTTGTAATTCTGAGTGATCTCCAGCCCTTGCCAGGAGATTGGCAACCATAGTTCCCGTGAAGAAGTACTCTCTCTGCAAGGGGGACCAAAGCAGCTGACATTTTTCTCCTCTCACCCTTTTGACTAGCACAACAACCCTGTGAGGTAGGGTAGGCTTAAAGTCTGTGACTGGCCCCAAATCAGCCATTCATCAAGAACCTGGGTCTAGCAGATCCTGCTCTGAAGCACTAACTGCTACACGTAGGGTAGCCAACCTCCAGGTGGAGCCTGAAGATCATCAGGCATCACAACTGAACTCAAGACAACAGATCTCCCCCCAAAACCATTTTCGGGGGGGGGGGCTGATCTCTGTCATCTGGAGATCAATTGTAACAGTGGGAGATCTCCGGGTCCCACCTGGAGACTGGCAACCCTCGGGGGAAGTCAGCCGCACAGCAGGGGGTTGAAGAGAATGGTTTGATAGTCGCTGGCCCACCTCCTTAGCCAGCCAACCATGGTGGAGCTAAGCAGGAGCTGTTTTCAGTTTATTCTGACAGGAAAGTCAGTGGGCGGGGGAGGGGTCCACATCCCTTGAGCGCCTGAACCCCACCCCCAAGACCTGCCAGCTGCCCCCAACCCTCTCCCTCCCTCCCCAGAGACTCCAAAGGCCAGCTGATCCACTCAGTGGGGGAAATCAGGGGCCTGGTGGGCACTGGGCAGAAGAACTTAAAAGGGACTCTTCCAGCACCTCTGCTGGGGGGAGGGAATGGGAGGGACACCTCGTATGTGATCTACAAATCGGCAAAGCCACAAGGGGTGCGGTTTCTCACTGGGAGTTAAAGGGACCCTTCCGGGCCCCAGGAGAGGCGGGCGAACCCCGCAGAAGGGCATCTGCAGTTGCCACCTAGAGGTTGGCAATCCTAGGAAGAAGTAGGAACTACTTTATAGGAACATAGGAAATAATGAGGTAACAGCTAAGGCAGGGGTGGGCAAACTGTGGCTCGGGAGCCGCATGCTGCTCTTTCACATACATTATGTGGCTCCCGGCAGGGCGGCTGGGGAAGCTAAATATCATTAGCAAACAAATATCATTGGACAGATTAAAATCATTATCAATATCTGCTTTTACCCCTTTTGTTATTATTTTTGGCAGTCTCATTTAATGTTAATAAAAAGCAAATTTGCTTATTTTCCAATAAAAGAAGGTAATATTTGTTCATGTGTTGTGGCTCTCAAACATCTGTTTATCCTATGCGGCTCTTACACTGAGCAAGTTTGCCCAACCCTGAGCTAAGGCATCTCCCCAGGAAGGGGCGGGTAGTTTATTCTTTGGTTCTAGAGTTAGAGAGTACGCCTGCCAGAGAGTTAGAGGATATCTGGGAATGAACTGCAGGAAGGTCCTCTGTAATTCAGAAAATGATTTATCAAGCATCTTAAGTTCTTGATTTCCATAGGTTCTGCATTGTTTTCTATATTCACATTTACACATACACACACACACCCTTTATGACAAGTGAATTGTGTGAAAATGTTTGCTTAAGAAAGTTTGCCAAAACTTTCTTGAGCCACGATTTCACTTCTTCTGATACACCTTGAGGTGGCAGCATAGCACAGTGATTCCAGTCTCAAAAAAGGTACACATGAGGATGTTCTGCCCAAGGACATACATTCAGACTCTCTGCAGGCACTTTGTTGTGGGGCAGACAAAATGCAACCTAAGATGTGCTGACTGTGCCATCTTCAGCACATCTATTCAGAATCCTACCAGGGGAAATTCAATAGGGCTAACTCCCATGAAAATAGGGCTTCTTTCCATGTACTTGCATATGAGTTAAGGGCCACCAAGTTGCTTCTGTCTTATGGAGACCCTATGAATGAATGTCTTCCAAAATGTCCCATCCTCAACAGCCTCGCTCAGGTCCTTAAAAAGAACCGAGGCCCAGTGACATCACATTCCATTGTCCCTATCTATGGGAGACATGTGGGATTTAAGAAGGGGCTATCGAGAAATTTAGGGGGGCCTGGGAGTCCTTTGGAACACAACACCCCCCCCAGACATTCCCCTGGGCTGGGCTAAACCCAGGAAGAGGTGGGAACTGGCCAGAGGTTATAGCGATATCTCAGTGGTCTCCTGCAGTGTCCTTTATTTGAATTCACTTTTAGAATAGTCACTTTAAGATCTGCAAATATACATACCATGTGCATAAGACAAACAAATGGTCACAAATTTGAAAGTAAGGAGGGCAAGACTAAAAAGCCTGTAGGGGAACAAAGAAAAAAATTTCCTGGACATTCATTTACAGGAATCTTGCTCAGAAATTGAGTGCACAGCAACTGTTTGGTATTTTGGCTCAGCCACGCATTTACCAAACAAAGGCATCTGTGATGCCATAATTTACTAAAATTCAGTACAAAGTCACCCAAGACTTTAAATACTCTTGGGGCAATAATAGGTAGTGGGCTGATTCCAAACTAAGTTGGAAGTTTCCACTGATTCCTCCTTCCGATTGCAGACCTCCCCAGTCACTTCATTCCTCAGATACCCTTTCCCCCAGAAGCAACATTTCATGGCGCTAAGTGGGAGGAGAGTGGCAGGAGAGTTTCATTCTGATGCAGGATCCAGCACATTGTTTCCCATGGCTGAGTGCATACATCGTTGGATGCTGTACTTGAGCAGTCATTGGCGATTGGGGCTTATCCATACAAGAAGATCCAGGTGCAAATCACTGCTGTTGCAAAAGAACAGTGCCAAAGCCACCAATGTGTGGATACAGCCCACATTCTACTGTGTGTATGCAAGTGCCGTCAAGTTCCAGCACACAAGTGGCAACCCCAACAAGCGGCTTTCAAGCAAGTGGGAAGCAGAGGCAGTTTGCCGTTGCCTTCCTCTTTAGCATCCTCCTGGGTGGTCTCCCATCCAAGTCCAGATCCGGCTTAGCTTCTAAGGCCTAACGAGATTGGGCTCTATCTTGCCACCGTCTCTCCCCCTCCATATTTTAAAGGTTCCCTCCCTCCCCAGGCCCGGGAAGGCGCCCTTTCACTGCGAACGGCGACATGCGCCCCCTCGCCAGGGCTCGGCAATCAGGTGCAAAAATTTTCCCGCCCTCCCCCAGGCCCGGGAGGGCGCCCTTTAACCGCAAAGGGCGAGATGCGCCCCTCACCGGGGCTCGGCAATCAGGTGCAAAAAGTTTCCCGGCCTCCCCCAGCCCCGGGACGGCGCCCCTTAACACGTAAAGGCAAAATGCGCCCCTCGCGTCTGATCTCCGAGTGGAGGGGTGCCTCCCGGTCCCCCAGGCCTGGGAAGGCGCCCTTAACCCACTAACCGCGAAATGCGCCCCTGGCGGCCGCTGGGCGATCAGGTACAAAAGGTTTCCCGCCCTCCCCCAGCCCCGGGACGGCGCCCTTTAACCCTCCGTCGCCGCTGGTGCACAGAGAGGGGGAAGAGGTGCCCCTTAGGAGGCCGGCGGCGAAGGGAGGTGCAGCCCCACCATGCCTTTAGCGCCTTCCTGCCGTCTCCCTTCAGCTCCGGCTCCGTTTCCGAGCTGCCTCGCAGGCCACTCCCCCGCCCTGCAGGGACTCCCGACGGGGAACGAGGCAGGCCGGAAGCGAAGCGACTCGAAGCCAGCCAGCCAGCGAGGGAGGGAGGGGACTGCCCGTCGCTCACGTAGCCCAGCTGTAGTACCCCTGAGCCCCAGCGGGGGCTCATGGAGACCTCGCCGCGCTCCCTGCTCGGAGAGCCGGACACCAAAAGCCCGCCCCTCTGATCTGCCGGGGTGGCGAAGGAGTACCAGAGGAGAGGAAACAATAGCAGCCGCTTTATAGGGAATGCCTCTCCACGGGTCGGGTTCTGGCAGCCAAATGGTGGCCAACGGGGGTGTTGTGTGCCAGCTTGGGGATGCTGTTGGAGCCCTGTCTACAAAGATGGATGTTCAGATCTTAGCTGTAGCACCTTTAACCAGCTCTGGCTGGTGTGCCAGCTGTGGACCTTTCTAAAAAAATCAGATTTGGCTGCAGTTATATTTGCTCTCTCCTTATATCAGGATTGGATTTCTGCATCATGTTCCATATCGGCTTGGTTTTAAAAGTAGTTCAGAAACTTCAGTTGGCTCAAAATGAAGCAACCACCCTATTGGGCGGGCAGGCAGGCGGGGGGGGATCGAGTATAAGATTCATATTTTGAAATAGTTTCAGTCGGGTTATTTCGTAGAAAAAGAGGTGCAGGAGCTCATTAGCATAATTCATTAGCATAACTCATTTGCATATGCCACACCCCCTCACATACCGGAAGTGTGTCAGAAGGCAACACCCACTCCTCAGGCTCCACTCCACAGGTGAGTGAAACTGACCTGCTCTTCCTCCATTCCCTTCCCCATCCAATACTTTGTGCAATAAAAAGCGAAAAAAACACACCCTCATTCTCTTCCTGCTCCCTTGAAACTACCAGGTTTCAAGTAGACTTGAGATACCCAGGACATGTGCACTACCCATCCCTTCCCCTTCCCTTCCCCACAAGACACCCTGTGAGGTAGGTGGGGCTGAGAGAGGTCTTTTGAGAACTGCTCATGAGAGAACAGCTCTGAGAGAACTTGTGACTGGCCCAAGGTCACACCAGCAGCTGCATGTGGAGGAGTGGGGAATCAAACCCAGTTCTCCCAGATTAGAGTCCAACTCCTGACCACTACACCAAACTGATGGGGTGGAAGCTGCTGAAGGGTTGGTGCAATTTCTCCAGTACTTTTGTGCCATGTGCCCAGATAAAAAATGGTATACTCAGGGGTCCTTTCGTAAAAAAAGAGGTGCAGGAGCTCATTAGCATAACTTATTTGCATATGCCACACCCCCTGATGTCACCAGAAGTGTCAGAAGGCCACACACCCCTTTGGAGGAGTGAACTCTATGGCGCTTGTAGGCTGCTGAGGTTTCTCCTCAAACCCCACCCTCAGGCTTCCACCCCAAAATCTCGAGGTATTTCCCAACCCAGAGCTGGCAACTCTATTAAATTGCCGTGTATAGCTTATTGTAAGGAGGAGCCTATAATGTAATTTCTGTACCACTTAATGTGTCCTGTGAAGACTTCTGTGCTCCAGTTGTTTCTGGTGCATCCAGACTTCTTCACGCCTAGTGCGTTGGTTACTGAATGTCCCATTTTGCTGATTGTACTATGTGCAATCCGCCTGGAGTCCCTGTGAGAAAGGCAGACTATAAGAGAGCACGCCTAAGCATGTCTACTCAGAAGTAAGACCCGTTTTATTCAACGTGGCTTACTCCCAAGAGAGTGTTCTTAGGACTGCACTGTAAATAATGTGAGTAAAATAAAATAAAAAAAAGATATAGCAGGTGGGCTGCTGCATTTGGACCCGCTGCTCATAAGCTGCACACAGACCTACTCTATAGTCAACGTCAGAATCAAAATGAAACCTGGGGAAATCCATCTTTGATTTCATTGGAACTGTTGATGAGCAGGGGATTTCCTCCCCCCTACACACACCCACACCCCAGAGGCACTTTAAGAAGAATCCTGTGATTTGTGTCATGTCTTGCCCACTCATATTAAAAATAAAAATGGTTGCCATCTCTGGATTGGGAAATTCCTGGAGATTTGGGGGGTGGAGCATGGAGAGGGTGGGGATTGGGGAGGGGAGAGAGTTAAATGGGGTATAATGCCATAGAGTCCAGCATCCAAAGCAGCCATTTTCTACAGGGGAGTTGATCTCTATAACCTGGAGACCAGTTGCAATGTCAGAATATCTCCAGCCGCCACCTGGAGACTGGCAATCTGAACTACCCCTGGCCCACCACGTTTTAAAGCACAGGATGAAAAGGCAGACGTAGAAACCGAAGCCAAGAATGAATAACTTTCAGAATGCTTCTGTTTGCAAGAAGCAGAAAATGTATATCCCACTAACCAATCCTAGACCGCAGCAGCGTTTGTCTGTCTGTAGCAGCAGAAAAGAGCTAGCCCAGCAGCACCTTAAAGACTGGACACAATTTGTGGCAGGGGAGGAGTTTTTGTGAGTCACACAAAAGCTCCTCCCCTGCCACAATTTTTGTTAGTCTTTAAGGTGCTGCTGGGCTCTGGCTCTTTTCTACTAACCAACCCAATAAGATTTTTTTGTACAGAACTCTGAAAAGCTTCACTCACCAGCCACATTTCTGTTCATCTGTAACTTGAACTGACTGATTTTTACATTGGAGTCGCCCTACATTTTCTTTCCATTCCTTAGTAAGCCCCGTTCACACTACAAATTGAGATGTAAAAGTTTCCTGGAGTGCCACATTGCCCTTGAATCCATTCATCTGTGAAAACGGCCACCACCCTATTTTTAATGCTGTTTTGCCGTGTTAATTATCAGATAACATCCCAGAGCGAGCAATGAAGGGACATGCTTCATACATGCCGAGAGGCCCCCTGTTCTTTCCTATTCCTTACCTCCTGAGCAATGCTCCCTCTAAGCTGGGGAGTCTTGTGAGCAAACTTTCTACTTTGTGAGCTCCTGGCATTAAAGTGGTGAGCCGGCGATTTGGCTCCTGCAGAAAGCAGTTTGCTCTGGAGCCTTCCTTCCTGAGCGAAGACAAAAGTGTGTGAGCCGGAGGCTAAAAAACTGTGAGCTGGCTCACACTAACCCAGCTGAGAGGGAACACTGCTCCTGTGACAACCCTAAAAACGCTTTTCCGGGGAGTAAGCCCCATAGAACAGACTGGAGTTAGACTCTGAGGAGACCCACCTGAGCCTGTCCGTCTTCGCCTTCCAGGGGAAGGCTGCTCTGCTGGAGTGACCCGGTTTGAGGAGCCCCACCTTCCCAGGCGGGGCGTGGGACCGCCTCCCTCCCTCTGCTGCTCCTGCCCGCCCGCGCATGGCGAGCCCCGGGGGCTGGCAGGCAGGCGCTGCTGCGGCGACGGCGGCGCCTCTTTCCTGCTCGCGAGTAGACATGCTCACGCCTTCCTCCACGGCGGCCAGGCCGGGGACATTGAGCGGGGGTGGGTGCGGGGTGGGAGGGAGGGGGTTTCTTTGCGTGGGGGGTGGATGGGAAAGGACTCCCCGAGGACATTTAGTGGGGTGGGTGGGTGGGAGGGGTTTTTTTGCGCGGGGGGGTGGGTGGGGGGTGGGAAACGACATTGAGCGGGGGTGGGTTGGAGGGTTTTTCTTTCCCCGGCCGCCGGCCTGCCGCCGGCTCGGGGACATTGATCGGGGTGGGTTGGTGGGAGGGAGAGAGTTTCTTTGCGCGGGGGTGGGGGGTGGGAGAGGGTTTTTTCCCCAGCCAGCGGCCTGCCGCCGGCTCAGGGACATTGAGCGGGGGTGGGTTGGACGGTTTTTCTTTCCCTGGCCGGCGGCCTGCCGCCGGCTCGGGCACATTGAGCGGGGTGGGTTGGTAGGAGGGAGAGAGTTTCTTTGCGCGGAGGTGGGGGGTGGGAGAGGGTTTTTCCCTGGCTGGCAGCCTGCCACCAGCTCGGGGACATTGAGCGGGGGTGGGTTGGAGGGTTTTTCTTTCCCCGGTCGGCGGCCTGCCGCCGGCTCGGGGACATGGAACGGGGTGGGTGGGTGGGAGGGAGAGAGTTTCTTTGCGCAGGGGTGGGAGAGGGTTTTTTCCCCGGCCAGCAGCCTGCCGCCGGCTTGGGGACATTGAGCGGGGGGTGGGGTGGGAGGGGGTCCGAACCAGCGGCGGCCCTGCTGGGGGCGGGGCTTTGTAATGTGCCCACCCCCCAGCGTCTTCACTGGCGGAGCGGCGCTCCGCTTCACTCCGGCCCCAACGGAGCCCTGGGTATACTTAGAAAATGTATATGCCACCTTGAGCAAGTCTCTGGAAAAGCAGCACACAGTCATAAAAGGAATAGTGATAAAATTATCAATATTAAAACGAAACATTAAAAACAATAAAGACCCTAGCAGGGCTTTCCCCGGGGCGCTGCGCCTCTGCACTGCTCGGGGAAGCCGAGGAGGGGGTGGGGCTTGGTCATGTGCCTGCCCCCTGGGCTCCTCATTCCTGGAGCTGTGCTCCTGTGTGCTCCCGCTCCAACGGACCCCTGGCTTCAGTGATTCAGCGAATTTATAAGACCCTAAATGCTCTGGAGTCAGGAAATTTAAAGGATTCCCATATTAACCTGTCTAAGAATTAAAATTTTCATCAGATCACTTCTAGTGACCTAGAATATATGACTTCACTCATATTATCCTTTACTCCAAAGACTCTATTGCTTAGAGCCACGATGTTGAATCTTTCTATACAAAGACACTAGCAGTTGCCAGTTCAGATGAGGAAAGAGGGAAGGGCAAGACATTTCCTAAAATGGTGATCAGGGCCACACATCATTCATAAGGTCTTCTTTAATTGGCTCAATTAACTAATTAATTGTTCTAGTGGCAAGTTAAACAGAAATGGCATGTCCGAATGATGATATACCAGATTGGAAGGACTATGGAAAAGAGATCTTTTATGATTTATAAAGCAGTGATATATGAGCATCCCATGTCTCCAGTTAGAAGTCCTCACCTGTGGATATGGCTTAGGTTAACAAACAAGTTAATTATAAAGGTTACTTAAAAGACTAAATTTTGCACAGTCTTCCTATCGTGACTCTACTCCACAGTTAACTATTTAAATATATGCCTTATTATGAGCTCCCACACCTTCCATTTTGCAACAGCATCTGTACCACAAAGAGGTCTCTGGGCAAATGTCTTTGCTACCAGTCCTTTCCGTAACCTCTTAAAATAGCTTTATTCCAATATGTCAATACAGAGCTAAAGAAGGTAATTAGAATTTTTCACACAGGCAGTTTAACTTACTGGGACTCATCATTTTGGCCTTCTCTCCATTTGAACAAGTTAATTATGAAGGCTACTTAAAAGGCTTGATTTCATATGGTCTTCATATAATGACTATACTCCAGGGTGAGGAAGGATTACATTTAGAACCATAAATATAAATCAGTGATCACAGTGGGTGACTCACCCATTGTGGTGGGGCCTTGCCAGTGATATAGTGACATCACTTCTGGGGACGCTCTAGTATTCAGTGAAAACTCTTTGGTTGAACTATAGACTTCTGTGTGAAAGCTAGAGCACCTCTGGCTCTGCAATGACATCACTTCTGGTTGCCCTGGAAGTTATGTGATTGCAGCAGTCACAACCTCCTCCATTTTTCTCCTACTGCCCAGTTGAGCAGTGGCAGGATGAGTCAGCAGGGTGCAGGAGGACTCCTGCTTCAAGGGGAGACCTGGCAAGCTTGGTGATAAGCATTTTGATAGTGTGACATCAAACAAAGCCTCAAAATATGGATTTTCTACATCAACAAAATCCTGCCCTGGACCGGGGGGGTGGGGGGGCTTGCTACATCCACACCTGCCTTCTAAGAAAATATAAAGATGTATCTAAAGGATCAAGAAAGCTCAACTGTCTCTCGTTAGGTAGCACCTGCTTTCTGGATCTCCAATTAGGCAACCTGGTCTCCACTGGACTATCAAAAAATCAATATACTGGCAATTGAATCAATTATTTGGTAGCCAGTGCTATGGAAGAGACAATGGAAGTCACGTACCTCATAGACCCATGTTTACCTATTGGAAAATAAGTACTGCAGGATCACATTCCTCAGCTGGGCAAGAGATGCAGAATACCAACTGTCCTTGCTGCCTTTTCTAATTATAGTATTGGTAGTCTTAAGTTATTGAACGCTTCTTTGTTTTCCAAAGTTCCAACTCTGTCACTTAGGTTTTAAACTGGTAACCAATTTCAGATGAAACACATTTTGAGTTTTAGTGTAGAGCAGCTTCACTTGTGCTCACAGTTCGTTCTTTCTTTTTTATATGATTTATTATAAATTTTCAAAAACAAAGTATACTACATAAATAAATGTTATAGAGTTGAAAAAGCCAAAGAAATAGCCTGTCTTGATATTCATCACTCCAAAGTATAATAATTGAGTCCCTTTTCCCACAAACTTGTCAACATAAACTTCTGGATATCTCGATGGTCTAGAAAAATATGTTCGTTTTTTTCCGGTAGTTCTCTTTCTTTACTTCTTTCCTACCATGCAAAACAGCATACAAGTGAAGCAGTGGACAACTTCTGTTTCTTGCCACATGCCAGCAAAAAAATTATTTATTTGGATTTATATTCCACCCTCCCTGCAAGCTGGCTCAAAGCAGATCACATCATAAATGGATTAAAACATATATTAAGAAATATAATATCTAAAACAACTAGGTAATAAAATTTTAAACAATTGTGTATAAACACAAACACAAAAAAACCAGTCTGGGTGTGCAACATGGAAACACAGTAAAAATAAGTACGGCATCCTACCTGGTACCTGCACATTTGTGCTGTAGGGGTAAACAACGACTATGCAAACCTGCTTTTAATTTTGTCTTGTGGCAACTTCTAGAGACACGAAGACAGTTGTCTTTGCTTGGTCACCATACTGGCACTTACGTTAACAGAATTTATTAGAGCATTTTTATCCCATGCTTATCCAAGACTAGACTGAAGGAGTGCTATACTATTAACTAGGTAGCAGTGTCAAAAGAATGGCACTTGTTACCCAGGAGGAATGGATTTTTTTTTGCTGATTCCCCCAAAGCAATGCAAATCCTCCAGTTCTGTATCCATCTCTCCACACTAGTTCCGATTTCACTCATTCAGACATTCTTACCTTTCCCTGCTTCCTTGTCTCCTTCCCACCTACCCACCTTTTATCTGCCCCATTTCCCATCTTTAGCTATATTTATTATTTACTTCATTTATGTTCCACCTTTATCCACAATGGGTTCCAAAGCAGTTTACATTATTCTCCATTCCTCCATTTTATCCTTACAACAACCCTGTGAGGTAGATTAGAATGAATGTGTATGACTGACCCAAAGTCACCCAGCGAGCTTCCATGGCAGACTGGTGATTCTAACCACTACACTACACTGACCTTTGTGGAGTGGCTGTTGTTGAAGAGCAGCAAGCAGTCAGGCTTAGGTGAGTCATGCAAGTGAGGTGCAGGAAGTGACCCTGTCGTTGCTGCTGGGCTTGGCCTCAGTGAGCCCTTCCCTCAAAGGGCAAAACAGCCGTAGAAAATGTTCTGCATTTTACAGACAGAAACCAAGGCCTCAGTAGGCAATACTGCTGTAGTTGCCTAGCAATAGCCACAGAGGGTGTTTTTTCTTAAACATACAGGTAGTACTTCCAGGGGTCCGTTGGAGCGGGAGCGCACAGAAGCGCAGCTCCAGGAGTGAGGAGCCCAGGGGGCGGGCACATGACCAAGCCCCACCCCCTCCTCGGCTTCCCCGAGCAGTGCAGAGGCGCAGCGCCCCGGGGAAAGCCCTGCTAGGGTCTTTTTTGTTTTTAATATTTTGTTTTAATATTGATAATTTTATCATTGTTCCTTTTATGATTGTGTGCTGCTTTTCCAGAGTCTTGCTCAAGGTGGCATATAAATAGGGCTGCCAAGTCCAACTTGGGAAATATCTGGGGACTTTGGGGGTGGAGCCAGGAGAAAGGAAGTGACATCATTTTGTGATGTCACATCCTGTGATGTTGCTTCCACATGCTTCCACATGAACTCATGAAGTTTCCTAATACTGAATCAGGCCATTGGTCCATCAAGGTCAGTATTGACTACTCAGACTGGTAGTGGCTCTCCAGGGTCTCAGGCTGAGATCTTTAATGTCACCTATTACCTGATCCTTTTTTAGCTGAAGAGGCTGATACCTCCTGCATGTCAAGCAGATGCTCTATCACTGAGCAATGGCCCTACTGAATCCTTCCTCATCTCGGCAGAATATGAAGCCCTAAGTGCTACACAAGTGCTAAATATGATTTTCATATCATAAGAACAGGAGAGAAGCCACAGTGGATCAGGCCAACAGCCCATCCAGTACAACACTCTGTGTCACACAGTGGCCAAAAATACCAGGTGCCCTCAGGAGGTCCAGCAGCGGGGCCAGAACTCCAGAAGCCCTCCCACTGTTGCTCCCCAAGCACCAAGAATTCAGAGCATCACTGCCCCAGACAAAGGGCTCCATTTAGACCTTGTGGCTAATAATAGCCACTGACAGACCTCTGCTGGATGGGGACAGAGAGAGAGAGAGAGACAGACAGACAGCTTTTTCACTTACTCTTGCCCAATTCCCAGGCTTTATTTCTGGCCCTTGTTTCACCCAGCTGTTGTCCATGTAAGTCCCATAACTTCCCCCCCCCCCCCCAGCATAGGCTTTTTGGTGGCTAAAGAGGACCTTTGTCCTCCCCTTTTAGCCAGCAGAAAAGCTAGTTGGATCCATCCCTAACTTAAAATACCGGTTACTTGATGTACAAATGCTTTTAAAAATGCAGATTTTTACTGGGGGGGGGGGGGGGGGGACACGGTTGAAAGAAACAGAAAATTGGCATAAAAATGAGGAATCCCAACTTTTATTTGCAGAAGGGAAATGAGGATTGGGGGGACCCAAGCAGCCACGACAAGACATTTTAAACAATCCCACTCCCAGACCTTCTACAGGCAACCTCTCCTTGTGATGTTTACCTCTTTGGAAGTGACAGTTTATTCCTTTGACAAAACCACAGTGGACAGACAGACAGAAAAAAGAAAGAGGGGGAGGGGGAGAGACAGAGAAGGAAAAGAGCTCGCAGACACCAGCAGCTTACCGGAGCAGTTTACTCCAGCAGCAACCTTGCACGCAGTAGAAAGAGCTTAGTCCCGCCTTAATCTCTGGGCGGGGCTCTCTTGCTGGCTCAGCTCTTAAAGGGGAAATTTCCCTTTTAAGAAGTTCAAGAGGCCAGCAGGGCAGGCTCCGAGGTTCCCCTGCTGGCAGCCATTTTGTCCCCCCGGTGGCCAATTTTGGAAAAGCGGGGGAAAGCTTTAAAAATCGGTGTTTTCCCCGCTCTACCGGGGGACTTGGCAGCCCTACATATAAATTTTCTAAGTATACCATTTTTTATCTGGGCACATGGCACATAAGTACTGGAGAAATTTCACCAACCCTTCAGCAGCTTCCACCCCATCAGTTTGGTGTAGTGGTCAGGAGTTGGACTCTAATCTGGGGGAACTGAGTTTGATTCCCCACTCCTCTACATGCAGCTGCTGGTGTGACCTCGGGCCAGTCACAAGTTCTCTCAGAGCTGTTCTCTTATGAGCAGTTCTCAAAAGACCTCTCTCAGCCCCACCTACTTCACAGGGTGTCTTGTTGTGGGGAGGGGAAGGGGAAGGGATGGGTGGTGCACATGTCCTGGGTATCTCAAGTCTACTTGAAACCTGGTGGTTTCAAGGGAGCAGGAAGAGAATGAGGGTGTGTTCTTTACGCTTATTTTTATTGCACAAAGTATTGGATGGGGAAGGGAATGGAGGAAGAGCAGGTCAGTTTCACTCACCTGTGGAGTGGAGCCTGAGGAGTGCGTGTTGCCTTCTGACACACTTCCGGTATGTTAGGGGGTGTGGCATATGCAAATGAGTTATGCTAAAGAGCTCCTGCACCTCTTTTTTTACGAAATGACCCCTGAGTACTTCTATTATTCTGGAGGAGTTTTAAACCCCTCAATGTTGGGGGTTTTTTAAAAAGATTTTAGATCTTTCTGCAAACCTTGGGCTTTTCTCAGGCTTATAGAAAGATCTGTATTATTTGCCATGTTGAGAATTAGATATATTGATTTGAAAGGGATGCTGGCAGGACAGAAGAACTTACCTGTGCAGCTATGCACCTATCCATGTCTTATTTACCCTGGTCCTCAGCCTTTACATGAGCAGTGTCAGCAATCCCAAGATTGGTAGTCCAGGAGAGCATTGCACTAATGTCATCACTTTGCACACACATGGCAGTTTAAACAAGATATTGGGTACCTACAAAGTACACAAGTAAGTTTTTCTTTCACTAGCACTATCTAAAACAGTCTTTGATAATGTATTTCTCAGGACTGTTGTGAAGACAAGTACAAAAAACAGGGAATGCCATTTTACAAATCCTCTGAACATTTATTTGTGAGGAAACTTCATAGTATTCTATGGGACCTGCTTCCAAGTAAACATGCACAAGCTAAAGTAGCACTCATACTATAATCTGTGAAAATTTGAGGCTTTTATTACGACTTTCTACAAAAACAGGTTGCTTTTACATATGTTGGATAATGCCCTTTCAATACACTTGAGCAATTGTTTGCAACTGGACTTCCCTGTTTTTCACAGGAAAATCCAGTTGCAAACAATTGCTAAAATACACTTGGAATGCACATCCAATGTGTGTTTAAGAAGCCACAGTTACACCAGATAAAAATAATTGTGTTACTATTGGAAGATCAAGTCTTGGGGGGGGGGGATACCACTTTTAATATGTGTTATGGAACATGTATGTTCTGCAGAAGAGGTATAGTAGCTAGTATAAAGGCTAAGTTATATTTGGCTAAAATACGCAATGTTCCTTTGAATCAAGAGCCTGGAAGGCTACTTTTAAATTGAGACTGAAAACTCTCTACATGACATCTAATGCCCAAGGGGGTCTTCTTTATTTTTTAAAGGAGGAGAATTATAAATGCACATGGACAAAACATATAAATAACAAGCTGGAGAGTTTGGTCTTGCCCCTACAGTGCTTAACAATATCAAGAAGCACTAAATTTGATTAGGTTGAGGGTGACAAATATTGATCAACTTTAACACTTCAATTTGGGCTAGGCAAGTATGCACCAACTTTGCGTTAGAGATTGTGTCACCTAAGAAAATTCCCTCATATATGAGTTTTCTTACAACCCCTAGATTTAGATATGTTTTTACGCTTGCCAGGCTGAATATTTCTCCAACTGCAGAGCTAAGAGGTCGTTTTGCAAAAATTCAGTATTCACATAGATTGTGCAATTGTGGGTCAGGTGCAAAACGGATTTTAGATCATCTTGTCATTTTGCCACTAGCGGATTGGCCCCAGATCCAATTGGATTACTCCTATTATAGGTATCACCTTCCCTTGGAATCTTGGGTGATAACCTTACTGTTAGCAGATGAGAACCCTGAAACAACTCGCTCGGTGGCTATATATATTCTAATATATTCAGAACTTTTAAAATTGTAGAGCTATATGTTGTGCTAAAGTTATAACTTTCATTCCAGACATTTTTTCCTTTAAAGAAGGAAATAAATGCACCCCATATCATTAAAGGGAGCATCCCCATAAAAGATTACTTTCTACCGAAAGCAAAGAAAGGATTTGATATTTACAACTAGGAAGAACTGTACTCAGCGTTACCTACCTGATGAAACAATTAACTAAGAAACACACGGTCTTAGAAAAGCCCCTCACCCCCAGCCCTCCCTCATCACCAGACCAAAGTAAGGCAGGTTCATGTCTACTGACAATGTGTTCTTATCACAGCTCCCGAAACACAAAGCACAGGAAAACGTCACAGCAGTTACACCCAGCCACCCCCCATGCACCACCAGGAAGTTTCCTCCCTGTCCCGTCAGCCCCATCATAGAGATTCGACGAGGTATTTTGGGTAAACGCGGGAGTACGTGCTTCCTCAAATTGGACTACCTGACGGGTAATGTAGTTTTTATCCACACTGTGTACTGGGACCCTCGCTCAGCGAGACTACATTTCCCAGGATGCCAAGCGACATACCGGTGGTTTCCGAGACGCTCATGCGAAACGAAGGTACAGTCATCACTCCGCTAACAACCCAGGAAGCCGGTTAGTGCTAGAAGAAGTAGCATCGTACAGTTCGCGGCAGAGGACCAAATCGAATCCTGCGAAGATGGCCGGGGAAATGACGATACTGGGTGAGTTGAATGCCTGATTTGTCTAGCTTTTGCCCCGCGCTTCTTTGCGAGCTCTTCTCGCCTTTCTACTTTCCGGGGAGATAGCCCCAGCAACGCAGCCTCAGCATAAGGCTGGCATCGGCTCTTGTCAGGCAGAGATAAAGACGGGTGTATTCGAGGGTCTGTAGAGTGCTTTCCAGTTTTTAACCCAAGAGGGCTAGGCACATTCGAGACTGGGGATGTGTAGTCGCCGGTCGGACAACTTGGTTTCCAGATTGGCCAGTGGCGGGAACAGGACAGGAAGGAAGCCGGTGTAGTAGAGCCAAACACTAGGGTTCAAACTCTCTTTTAGTTACGAAGCTCATTGGGTGATCTTGGGCTAGCATGAACTACCTCATTGAAGTAATAAAATGATAATGTGAGACATCTTGAGCATTGTGTAGGAATGATAAGATTACGGTATGGTCGTTATGGAAGCTTTTGATGGGGATTTAACTAGAGTTTTATTGTTTTTAACACTAAATAATGGCATGGTACAGATCAGTTTATTGCAGCTGAAGTAGTGGGCCTGTTAAAGGTTATGCTAGAATAAAATGTTATAGTGCCACAAGGCTTCTGTTAATTTGGGGGAGAAATAATGAAATCATGTATCAATAACAAATACTGGCATTTACCTACTAAGAAGGCACATAGGACAGAATAATAGGAGCAGGGAGGGAGGTGTGGCAGCATGGACCAACACCATTTGTTAATCCCCCCCCCAGGTTTTACAGCAGCACACTTTAATTTCCTTGCTCCTGGCTGCTCATAATTCTGTAGATTGTCCTTTATCTCAGTTAGGCTTCTGTGATGGTAGCAGTGGTACTAATGGGAGAGTGCAGCAGACAGATGTCCTTCACACATTGTACTGTTTCTGTATGTAGGTTTCATTCTCTTGTGCCTTACTTGAGCTGGAAGGATTTGTTTACTCCTCATTCCTGATTGTTCAAGCTATTTAGGAGATGCGGTGCTGCTTACACTCTGGCTGTAGCCCTTCAGTGTATGCAATGCTGTAGTAGCCCTGTAGTGCAGGGGTGGCCAACCTTGCGTAACGTAAGAGCCACATAGAATAAACGTCAGATGTCTGAGAGCCGCAAGACAGGAACAAATATCACACACACGTTTTTATTTTTAAAAATATGCAAATTTGCTTTTTATTAACGTTAAATGGGACTGCCAAAAATAAAAACAAACAAGGAAAACTGGTTTTTGATAATGATATTACTTGTTTGCTAATGATATTGAGAGAGAGAGAGAGAAAAAGAGAGAGATGGAAAGAAAGAATTAAAGAAGTGGAAAGAAAGAGAGAGAGAGAGAGAAACTAGGAAAGCAAATAGATGGGAGGGAGGAGGGAAGGAAGGAAGGAAGGAAGGGAGAAAGAGAGAAAAAGCATGCCTCCCCTTTGCTTCCCCAGCCACCCTGCCAGGAGCCGCACAATATGTGTGAAAGAGCCGCGTGTGGCTCCCGAGCCACAGGTTGGCCACCCCTGCTGTAGAGTATGCAATGCTGTAGTGTGTATACCATTTCAGTAGTGGTTCCCAAGGTGTTGTTACCTTATAATCAGTGTCAGCAAACATGCTTGCCACTGGTCACACTGTTTTTCATGCTGCCTATTTTTCATCTTTTAAGACAAAGGAGTCTGCAGCACATTGCCTTTAACTGCTTCACAGCACAAGGCTCATAATCAGTTTTCAGTTTCAGCTGTCTTGTGTCTCAGTCTGGTGTATGTCCATTTTTTTTGGCCACTGAGAGAGAGAGAAAGAGAGCGCTCAAAACTGCTATAAAACCCTATTTCCCCACTTCTTTTAACTTTATAGCAGATAACAATAGAGAGATCTTTTCTTTAAAAAAAAACCCTGAAATTAGATTTGCAAATCCAGAGAGTTTCAGTTAAATCTAATCGTTAAATCTAATTATATGCATAGTTGTTCAGAACTACGTCCCACAGGATTTAATGGCACTTACTCCCACGCAAGTGTGCACAGTGCTGCAGCCTTGAACTGAGTCATACGATTGGTCCATCCAGCTCAGCACTGACTACTCCAACTGCTAGTGGATTTCAGTGTCTGAGATACAGATCATATGAGCCATTCTACTAGATATTTTTAATCTGGACATGCCAACATCTGAACTGGGGACCTGCCATCAAAGCATATGCTGTAGATTGTGGCGCAGGCCTGAAAAATTGATTCTGTTATTTTGTGAACTCTTACCACTAGAGCTGTTGGCTTTTAGGTACCCCAGAACTCAGTGTTCTTGGAAAATTTGCTAGTCCTCTTCACTTCTATAATGAATTCTTTGAGTCAGAAGTTTAAATTAAGCATTGTATTAACATACTTAACAGCACATGCACAGTGTTTGTAACAAGCCCAAATATCATGTGGTACAAACAAAACTCCAAACTTTAAGAAGTTACACATTGGGTTGAACTTAGAATCATAGAGTTGGAAGGGATCTCCAGGGTCATCTAGTCCAACCCCCTGCAGAATGCAGGAAATTCACAAATCCCTCCCCCACACACCCAGTGACCTCTGTTCCATGCCCAGAAGATGACAAAAAATCTCCAGGATCCCCAGCCAAACTGGCCCTGAAAAAAATTCCTTTCTGATCTCAAAGTGGTGATCAGCATTTCCCTGGGCATGTAAGAAAGGGCCTCAAGAACTAAGCACTTAAGCAACCCTTTCTGCCCTCCTTCTCATAATTTGCCTAAGTTCACAGGATCAGCATTGCTGTTAGATGGCCATCTAGCCTCTGTTTAAAAACCTCCAAAGAAGACCTCTGTATGTGGAAAACCTCTGCGTAAAACCAGTCTAAGTAGACAGTACTGACCTTCATGGCCCAGTGATCTGATTCAGTATAAAGCAGCTTCATGTATTCATGTAGGTACCCTAGATTAATTTGCCTCTGCCTCAGTACTTGGTTGAATCAGTACTTTGAATTTATAAATTTGAAAAATGATAATCTGTATTTTTTACTGAATGAGAAAATTTACATTTGTTCTTGCCTCCCTTAAAACAGCCTAGACAACTCCAGAAAATGTAATAATCCACACAACCATTTTACTAGACTGTCAACTAATTTTTCTTATGTGAGGCTTTGTCTCCGAATACAGCAGAATGAAATACTAAAAATCTGAGGTGAAAAAATCCACTTCAGATGGGAGTAGGTAATTGCATGTGTGATTCTCCCTTCTTAAAAAAAATCCCTCCAAATTATAGCTAGTACCTTTTTTGCACAGTATGCCAGTTCTTCACATTTAGGGTGTCTAGATGTGGATGGGGACTCTGTCTCTCCTGCAACCATCTCAAAGGCAGGGGAGGCAGGTGGGGCTGCAGCCCCTCATCAGGGAACAGAAGGGGACAAAAGGCTTACCTGCGGCTCCAGTGGCAAGGCTGGTGGTAAGGTGCAGCTGCAAGATAGCTGAAGCAGATAGTAAGCTGGCAATGGCATGGCTTCAAGCCCTGGCAGGGCAGAAACCAAAGCCATGTCTCTGCAACTGAATGGCAGCCTGAGGGGGTCAGGCCAGGGAGAGGCCAGAGCAAAGTTGCTCACGGGGGTGGGGGTGCACATTTGTCCAAGGCTTTTCCAGAGATGAGATGCAAGACCTGGCATTTGCTGGTCCGCACAAACCAGAAAAAGAAGAAAGGAAGGGATGGTGAGAAGCTATTTAAGCTCCTTCAGTCCAGAGTCAAGGTGGACATGGTCAGGGCTACTCTTCTCTCCATAGAGCTAGCTCAGAGAGGAGGGCAGGGGAGTCCTAACGGGAGGAGGTGGATGAGGGTGAAGATTCAACTCCCTCCCCTCTCAGTCTGAGGCCTCTGGAGGTGTGGAGGGTGAACTTGGTATAACATCAGATAACCTCATATCTGAGGAGGTGAATGTGCAACTCCTTCTCAACTACCTGCCAGGCATGGATCATTGGATGGCCTTCACACAGTTAGTGTCAGCATGCCTCCTTACACAGGAAATTACTGATCTAGAATTTTTTTGAAGAAAATTTGATGCATTCTGGCTCACCCTGCGGCTGGCCGCCCAGCCTGCAACGGGGGGGGGGGGGGGGACTTTGCCTCCCAGGAAGGGAGAGACAGCAGGGGCTCCAATAGGGGGTGGAGCTGGCCATTTGTAGTGGCTAGCTCCTGCCCTGCGTAACCCAGTCTCCATGCGGTGATCAGCCCTCCCTCCCTGGTTGCTGTGCTGGCATCTGCTGGTTGCTCTTCCCCCACCTTTTGGGTGGGGAGGGGGCCGGGTAGGAATTTTTGACCTCAGTCAATTGGCTATAAGGCTGGGTGTTTTTTTGCCTACCCTCCACAGTATTACAGTGGATTGTGGAATTGGCTAAGGGTGGTGCTGTCTTTGCAGGTTGGTCACTTTTTGTTGGCAGGATTGCTTTTTGATTGATGATTTTGTGGCTAGGGGGGCACCAGATAGCACCCCATTTTGGGGTTGTGGGATCTGGCATAAACTACCTTTGGGTTGTGCAACCCATGGTGGAGGAATGCGGACTGCCTTTCTGGGGGCAGCCTGGAGGGTTTAGGCCATTAAGCTGTACAGCTTGTGAACTGACCTTCTGGGAGGTTGCCCATTTGCTTTGCCAGCCTGGACCAAGCCACAAAGAGCTGGCTCCTGCCAAGGGCAGGGTGGCTCGTGTGTAGCGTCACAGAGGAGGGGTCTGTTGAGACCCCTGGCCTTGTATGAGCTGTAGTTGGTTTAGCCGTTGCCGTTTACTGATTTGAATGTTAAATAAAGTGGTCCATAGTTATCCAACTTATTGGTGTCGGTTTCTTTATTCCGACTTGGGGGGCAGATGCATGTTTGGCAACATTAGAATGCACATCGACTGAATGGTTGTCTTGTGGAAAAGGACAATAGAAAAGCCATGCAATCCTGTGTAGTTTTCTCAGTCAAAATTCATTGATTTCCATAGGCTTAAGATGAAGTAAGTTGGTGCATAGTTGTATTCTTAATATTGCCTTATTTATGGCTGTTATCCACTCTGCAGTCCTCTGTAGACCAAATTAAACAGTAATCAGAATGAATACTTGGGCTCATTTGTGTTATTTATTAACTCTAAGCAATTGTCCTATTCATTTTTATTAACATTTATAATATTTAATTTAAAATGGCCTTTTTGAGAGGGAGTTGCTGTAAACATTTTCTTCTTTTTTATGATTTACTAACCATGTTTTTAAAAGTTTAATTAGAAACTGCTTAAAAATAAAATAAAAACTTTTCTAATAAATTATCAACATTACTATTTAAGTATTTTTAAAACACAGTAGATGTCTCTTTTTTGTGCTGAATTTCTAGATAATTTCTGGATAAATAGGCTATTAACAACTGAAAGGTTTTCACTCTTCTGATAACATATTGACCTTTAATGGGATGGATTCTTGACTTCTTATTTTCCTTGTTGTAGGTTCTGCCATTTTGACTCTTTTGTTAGCTGGATACCTAGCCCAACAGTATTTGCCCATGCCCACACCAAAAGTAATCGGAGTTGATCTTGGCACTACATACTGTTCTGTTGGTGTGTTCCTTCCTGGCACAGGACAGGTGAAAGTGATTCCTGATGAAAATGGGCACAACAGCATCCCAAGCATAGTGTCTTTCACAGAGAAAGATGTGTATGTAGGTTATGATGGACTAGAGCTGGCCGATTCGAACCCACAGAACACTGTGTATGATGCCAAAAGGTTTATAGGAAAGATTTTCACTCCTGAAGAACTGAGATGGGAAAGCAGGAGATACCCATTTAAGGTAAGCTGAAAGCTTTGGTAGTTACCTTAAAGGTATATTTGGTGACCACAATTGCTCTCACTTTCCCAGGTTAAATGACTGTAGATCATTTGTTTGTTCTAGAAACATATTTATTTATTTATTTATTTTTCGTATTTATATCCCGCCCTCCCCGCGTGCGGGCTCATGAGTCATTAAAGACTTTTTCCTAGAAGTACAGTATTTTCATTGCAGTGCTTGTTCGAAATATATTTGTGTTGCTGAGACCATTTGATTTTTACGATACTACAGCCTAAATTCGTTGTGCCTCATGTTAATCCTGTTGTTAGTATTAGTATTAACTTCATTTATACCCCACTTTTCTCCCTTGGGGAGATGCAAAGTAGCTTACAACATTCTCCCCTTCTCCGCTTGAACTTCACAACAACTTTCATGGCAGAGTGGGGATTTCAGTCTGGCTGTCCCATATCCTACTCTGACACTCTAACCACTATGCCAAACTGGTTCTCTACATGACTATACATAATGAAAGACCAGGTCAGTTAGATTATTTTTAATTGAAGAACAATTATTTATTTCATGATAAATCCTGGTGGCACATTGGATATTTTACTTACTGAGAGAGGTGTGCTTCATGCATAAAGGTTTTATTATTCTGTTTTCCCTCCTAGATTCTTAATAATAAAGGAGCTGCAGAATTTTCCATTGCAACAAATGAGACATATAACATAACACCAGAATATATTGGTTCTCAGCTGCTCCTTAAGTTGAAGAGGATGTCAGAGGACTACCTTGGCATGCCCATTTCCAAGGCAGTAATTTCAGTACCAGCAGAATTTGATGAAAGACAACGAAACTATACAATAAAGGCAGCTAGCCTTGCAGGTAATTCACATGTTTCTTGGTACTGCTGTCAAACGGAGTTCTTTTTCATAGTATCAGAGAGTATAGCCCTGTTCTTATGTTACAGCGAATGCACATACATCTGTTTGTAAGAGAGAACCAATGTATGTTCACTTTATAAATGAAATTTGGGGCAGTACCTGGAGAAATGTGGGTTTTAATTCATACAGCTATACATTTATTGAACGTAACATGAGAATTATTTGACACACGTAAAGGAAAATTAAATGTACACTGTATGGGGATTGTACATACATTCACTGTAACTTGTGAACAGGGCTTATGACTAATAGGCTGGACACAATGTGTTGAATCCAGGGCAGCATTTCCATGGGTACAAGGAGAGAGATCCCAGGAGCAAAATTCTGGAAGGCATATCAAGTCCCTGTGGAAGTCAGAATCTTTTGGGGAAGTCCTTACACTGGCAGAAATGCTGCTCTGGATACAACCCAGTAACCTTTGTTTACAGAAAGTTAGAAATCAACTTGGAGCTCCCAATTGGGGTGAAGCATCCTTGGTTAGTGCATGCAAATGAAGACAAAGAAGAGGTCAGGAAAAGTAAGATGTCGTTAAATAAAACCAGTATAAGATCATAGGAAAAGTACTTTTGAGCTCTGTGAGGTAGCAGGCCTGCTTCATTGATGAAATGTCTCAGCTCCAGTGACAGTGTCTGGAACGAGGGAATAAACAGGTGAGTTTACATGCGAGGAGAGGGCAAAGTGGCATTTTTTTGTTTTAATACACACACAATATAAAATTCTATCGAGATAGGCTAAGTGAAAAGAGTTAAAATAGTAAAGAGGGAAAATAGTCAAAAATACCTTTAGGTATCAACATTGCATAACTTACTGTTGTGGCTGCTCAAACCACTCGTGTAGCTAATTTTAGTTCTCTTCCAATTTTCTGGTCTAATTTTAATTTGGTTGTAGCTGTTCAGACTACTCTGATGTAGCTAATTTTAGTTCTAAACAGGCTCAGAGGTTTTTGGCAGGTTTTACTTCAGTACGGGAGGAGTTAAACAGTGTTAAACAAAGGGCAAGGATCAAAACTGAGGGCACAGGGCTATCTTAGGCTCTAATATCACTTTGGAACTCTAATATCACTTTGGAACTATTAATTAAACTACTAATCCCAGTGACTAGGGATAGTGAGTTCACAGATAAGGCTAAACCTCAAGCAGGTTTTTTTAATAGAAAAACAAACCAAATAACAAAACAAACTGCAGCTAGGCTTTGAATACATCTAGGGCTTAGAAACAAAATCAAACGGGGTCCAATTTTAAACTAAATCTAAATTTTTAAGCTAATTCTCACACTCTTTAGACAAGAGGGTTTTTTCCCTACAAGGAAATCAGCAGTTACGTACCTCTGTAACTGCTGAGGCTATTCAGCTAGAGTCCCCTTTAATCCAAGCCTAGAAGGGCTAAATTAACACTTGAAATTATATTAGCATTTGAAGTAAAAGGCAGCTTGAGAAGGAGAGGAGGTCTAAGCAGCTCCTTTTCAGCAAGACTTATTGTTAATCTGCCAAAGGCTGACTCACTCATCCTCCTTTATTGGTTAGCTCCCAGTCAGTGGGATTGGCTCCAGTGAGGGGTGAATTTTTGATCCAAGGTATTTACTTAGGATTCCTATGAGCAGGCTCAGCTCTGTGAGGTAGCAGGCCCTGTTCCAGTGACGAAGTGTCTGGAACGAGTGAATAAACAGGTGAATTAAGCAGACATGCGAGTTCAGCAGCAGGGTGAGTAAGCCAGGGCACTAGTCTCTCCACGTCTCTAAAAGGTAAAGCACAATTTCCACAAACAAATCTACATAAATAGGAAGTTTTGTAAAAATGGGGATTAAAAATAATAATAAAAAGGCAATTATGAAGGTAGAATGCCAGCAGGTGGTTGGGGGCTATCCAGAGTATTGCACTGAGTGTAACATGCGTGACTACCTGCCACCTGGACAGAAGTCATGGGTGTGTGCTCAATGCTCAGAGAACCAGGGAACTGGTTCTCAGGGAACCAGTTCACATCCCCTGAAGAAGCAGAGACAGTCAGGCACATGGATAAACTCTTGGGAACTTGTTAGATGTGTCCCACTCTGAGAGTGGCAGCTCTGCCGCTGTCAGGGAGTGGAAGGGTGAGGGGAAACAGGGCACTGTGCTGATGAAAAGGGAAGTGTTCCCTCAGAAGGGATCTTTTCAGTTGGTGAACTGAAATTTTGCACCAAGGAACCATCCCTGGGCAAGGAGAGAGGGGGTCTGTTGGTAGTTGGTGATTCAGTCATTAGATATGTATATAGATGGATTATGAACCTGCATATTGACCCCATGGTGACTTGCCTGCCTGGTACAAAGGTAGTGGATATTACACGTGGTCTAGATAGGCTGGTAGATAGTGCTGGGGAGAAGCCAGTGGTCATGGCACATGTTGGCACCAACAATGTGGGGAAATATAGTGGTGTGGTCCTGGAGGAAAAATTTAGGCTGCTAGGCAGGAGACTCAAGGCCAGGACTTCCAAGGTAGCCTTCTCAGAAGTGCTGCCTGTTCCATGTGCAGGGCCGGCGTGTGGAGTCTCAATGCATGGATTAGACAATGGTGTAGGGAGGAAGGATTTAAGTTCCTTAAGCACTGGGATGCTTTTTGGAACAAGCAGACCTGTACAAAAGAGGCAGCCTTCACTTGTTGTGAGAAGGAACCAAGCTGCTGGTGCTTAAAATCAGAAAGGTGGCAGAAAAGTTTTTAAACTAAATCTTGGGGGAAATCCGACAGCAGACAAAATATCTCTGATTCGTGATGGCTCATCTCTAAAAGATGAAGATGTTACTGTTCTAGAGGGAAATGGATTAGGACTGGCCGCTGAGATGGTGACAAACAATATTGACTGTCTGATAAGGTCTAGCAGCCACAGGAGGAAGGTTGAAAGCCTAATGTGTCTGGGAAATTACTGATGTTTATATACAAATGCTAGAAGTGTCTGAGGTAACAGAGGGTAACTAGAATGCTTAGTGTCAGGAGAATATTGACATTGTGGGCATTTCAGAAACTTGATGAGATGAGGATAATCAGTGGGATACAGTAATTCCTGGGTATAAATTGTATCAGAAGGATAGGGAGGAAAGGGTCGGAGGTGGAGTAGCTCTGTATGTCAGAGAGGGTATACAGTCCAGTAAGGTTGAGAGTGTAAGAGAAATAGATTTACTTACAGAAACGGTATGGGTGGAAATAGTGTGCCCAAAAGGAAGCTTCTCTCGGAGTTTGTTATCGCCCACCAGATCAAAGTTTAGAGGATGATTTAAAAACAGCAAAAGGATTAAGGAAAGCAGCTAGATGAAATAATTCTGTAATAACAGGTGATTTAACTACCCACACGTTTATTTGGTTAATATGTGTTCAAGTCACGAGAAAGAGATTGGTACTCTCAGTGACTGTGCCATGGAGCAGATGGTCACTGAAACTACCAGGGGGGAGGTGATCCTGGACTTGGTCCTAGGTAATGCCTAAGACCTGGTGAGAGATGTAAATGTGACAGCACCGGTTGGGAACAGTGACCGTAATGCTATTAAGTTTAACATTTATGTAAATAGATTACTGCCCCAAAAGATCAACACAACCACATTTAACTTTAGAAAGGGGTAACTTCTTTCAAATGAGGGGGCTTGTGAAAAAAAAAAACTGAAAGGAAAGGAGGGTCAAATTTCTTCAGGAAGCTTGGAGACTTTTTAAAACTAGTACAATCCTAGAAGTTTAGCTAAAATGTATACCGCAGGTTAGGAAAGGCACGAATCGGTATTAAAAAATGCCTGCATGGTTAACAAACAAAATAATGGAAGCAGTAAAAGGTAAGAAGGATTCCTTTAAGTGCTGGAAGGCTAATCCGAGTGAGGTAAATAAAAGGGAGCCACAGGCATTGGCAAATAAAATTCAAGTCACAAGTCAGTGATCAGATGGGCAAAAATGGAGTATGAGGAATATATTGTAAAAAACATAAAGACCAACAATTAAAATGTCTTCGAATACATTAGTAGCAGGAAACCAGCCACAGAGGCAGTGGGACCCTTGAAGGACCAAGGGGTAAGCGGATTACTAAAGGATAATAAGGAAATGGCAGAGAAGCTGAATGCTTTTTTTGCCTCTGTCTTCACTATCAAAGATGAGAGGTGCTTGCCCACTCCAGAATCACCTGTTTCAGGAGGGTGATTGAAAGACCTGTGTCAGATTTCACTGATGAGACAGGAGGTCCTATGACTGATGGACAAATTAAAAACTGACAAATCACCAGACCCAAATGACTCAAGTTCTCAAAGAACTCAAATGTGAACTTGTGGATCTCCTGACAAAAATATACAGTCTATTGTTAAAACCTGCCTCCATTACCAAGGACTGGAAGGTAGCTAATGTAACACACATCTTTAAAAAAGGTTCCAGAGGAGATCTGGGAAATTACAGGGTGGTCAGTCTAACATCAATACCAAGTTGGTGGAATCTGTTATTACCACCTTTTTCCACAACTGGTGGGACTGTGTTTATGTTCAATCCTTCTGGTCCAAGGTAGCCAAAACTATAGAGAGTTTGATAGGTCACTCTATGCCATTAAATCCACAACTTTTTCTACTGCATTTGTGGCCCCAAATCTGCCCTCCCGCCCCTATTAGAGACCTAGTCAACACTTTGCTGGTGGCGGCTAAGGTTGTTATAGCCCAAAAATGGAAGGACGCTTCCCCACCCACTATTAAACAGTGGGTTAACAAAATTTGGGAGTTCTTTCTACTCGAGAAATGTCTAGTTTACTTTAATAACAGCCATAAAGAAAGAGATCTTTACAATCCTCTTGAGAAATGGTATCCCTTTCTACAAAAACTGGACATAGATAAGGTTCAGGACGAAATCATTACAATTAGCTCGTTACAATCCTTTTTAGTGTTGTAGGGTATAATAACTTTTTTTATAATACCTACTCTATGGCCCTATGTATCTTATCCCGACTTAACTGATTGATAGGGTCAAACGGTAAAATTTTATATACACAGGATTGCTAATGTGGTTATTATGGCTTCATCCTCACCTTACAGTATTGACCGAGTAACAATCGTCTATATAAATACTACCCTTTGTTAGAGTAAAGTTCCAGCCAATACACTTCAACTTGTTAGTGTCTTTTTAGAACTAATGCCTTTTTTTGTGGTATTGTGTTAAATTTATTTACCTATATTTTTATGTTTTTTTTAGTTGTTAAGTGTTTTTTTTTTTTGCTCACTTGTTATTCTCTGTATACCTACCTTGTTCTTGTTAGGCCTTTTATAAATTTAATAAAAAAATTAAAAAAAATAGTAAACATCAATGAACAAAAGCTATTGAGGAAGAATCAAAATGGATTCTGTAAAAGAAGATCTTGTCTCACTAACCATTTAGAGATCTTTGAGGGGGTGAACAAGCATGTGGACAAGGGTGACCCAGTATATGTGGTTTACCTAGATTTCCAGAAAGCTTTTGATAAAGTTCTTCAACAAAGGCTCCTAAATAAATTCAGCAGTCATGGGATAATAGGACAAGTCCTGTTGTGGATTAAAAGCATGTTAATTAACAGGAAACAGAATGAGTATAAATGGGCAGATTTCACAGTGGAAGGGGATAAGCAGTGGGGTACCGCAGGGCTTGGTACTAGGTCCAGTGCTTTTTAACTTGTTCATTAACGATTTAGAGTAAGAAGTGAGTAGAGTAGAGTAGAGTAGGAAGTGAGAAGTGAAGTAGCTAAGACTGTGGATGACATGAAGTTGTTCAGGGTGGTGAAAACCAGGGAGGAATGTGAGGCGCTGCAGAGGGATATCTGGCAAATGCGGTTCAGTGTGGGCAAGTGCAAAGTAATGCACATTGGAGCCAAAAATCCCAAATATAAATACACATTGATGAGGGCCGAACTGGCCAGGAGAGAGATCTTGGAGTCATGGTAGATAACTCACTGAAGATGTCAACTCAGTGTGTGACTGGAATAAAAAAGGCAAATGCTGTGCTGGGGATTATTAGGAAGGGGACTGAAAACAAATCAGCCAGTATCATAATGCCCCTGCATAATGGTGTGGCCTCATTTGGAATACTGGGTACAGTTCTGGTCACTGCACCTCAAAAAAGATATAGCATTGGAAAAGGTGCAGAAAAGGGCAACTAAAACGATTAAGGGGATGAAACACTTTCCTTATTAGGAAAGGTTAGAGATTAGGGCTCTTTAGTTTGGAGGAAGGATGACAGAGGGTGAGATGATAGAGGTTTACAAAATTATGCATGGGATAGAGAAGGTAGAGAAGTACTTTTCTCCCTTTCTCACAACTTAAAAACTTGTGGGCACTCAATGAAGTTCATGAGCAGTTGGTTTAGAACACATAAAAGGAAGTGGCAGCTACAATCATAGACAGCTTTAAGAGGGAATTGGATAAACATATGGCACAGAAATCCATCAGTGGCTATTAGCCTCAAGGTGTAGATGGAATACAGTGTCTGGGACAGTGATAGCCTGTATTCTTGCTGCTTTGTGGGCCACAATGGGAGGGCTTCTGGAGTTCTGGACCCATTGGTGGACCTGATGATGCCTGGGTTTTGGCCTCTGCCTGACATACAGTGTTGGACTGGATGGGCCATTAGCCTGATCCCTGCCTCAGGAAGAAATAACTGCAAAAATAGGTGAAATTCCCAGAGATCATACTTGGTACAAAAGAATCTTTAATGGGTTGCTTTATATAACTTCTGCTGAATAAAGACATCAGGTAATGAGAATGAGATTTTGACAAATTGATTTATCTTTCAAGGACTGGAAATCCTGCGAGTAATTAATGAACCCACAGCTGCAGCTATGGCATATGGTCTCCACAAGGCTGATGTATCTAATGTTCTGGTCGTGGATTTGGGTGGAGGAACACTGGATGTTTCTCTGTTGAACAAACAAGGAGGGATGTTTCTGACACGAGCCATGGCAGGTAGAGAGAAACCTTTTCTTCTGATTAATGTGTTGCATTAGTTTATGAAACACTGCATGTTTCAGTTATGTATTGGATCTTGTCTGTTTTTCTAGTGCCTGGAAGTATATTATGCTTGTCTACAATTTGGTCAACTTTCAGAAAAGTTAGGATGGGTCTGATCTTCAGGTACTTATGAGATACCGCACACAAAGAGTTAGTTGGTGTGGTAGACAGAGCTGAAGTGGTTTTCTGCAAAGCTGAGCACATACGTGATGAATTAGTGATGGCTCATGAGAAAGGAAGCGTTAACATTGTAATAAAATGGGAGTGATTAGCATATAAAGTTATATTATTTTGGCATATGTGTAGAATTTAAATGTATAAATACCTTTATTTTCTAGTTAAAATTTTTCCAAGTATACCCAATATTCGAGAAAGAGTTGCAGTTCACCCCTTATGCTACCATAGCACATGTATCTTTAATTTTTGCCATCTAAGTGGTGGGGAGCTGAAAATAGGAAATAACTTTTGTAGTAAACAAAAGAAAGTATGTTATTTGGTCTGAAGTCATCTTATATGGTCACATCATATTTGAATGTCAAGTTAAACTTTATAATGAACTATTCAATAGTGTGGTGTCATAAACATCATAGTCTATTGTGGACAAAAAGCAACATTTATACAATGAACATAGCTTTGTGAATATGTTATCTGTCTACAGCAAGATTCTCCAACCTTTTTGAACTTGTGGGCACCTTTTGAATTCTGACACTAGGGGATGGGTGCAACCACCAAATGGCTGCCACAGGAGGCTAGAGCCAACCACAAAATGTGGAAATTGTTCAGTAATTCAGGCAGAAACTGTTTAACAGCCGCCCCAACTACCTGTGGAGTTGTTGATCATATGGTAGGCATAGTACATGATTAGGTTGCCTTGTTCATATTGGAACAAGGAAATTCCATAGGCCTATCAGAGTATTTAATAAACACATTTTGCAGAAGCTCACCCACAGATTTAGTGCACTTGCCTTCTGCCACTGATATCTAATGGTGGGAATTTTTTAATATGTGGACTTTGCATTTTTAGGTAACAATATGCTTGGAGGACAGGATTTCAACCAGCGGCTGCTCCTCTACCTGTATAATGAAATCCATCAGATGCATGGCTCAGTACCCACCAGAAAGGAAGAAATACACAGACTTAGACAAGCTGTAGAAGCTGTCAAACTGAACTTGACAATTCACAATTTTTCTACAATCAGGGTACCTCTTACCATGCCAGAGAAGAAGAACCAACACGAACATTTGCTGGAAGAGAAACAAGATGAAGATTTCACTGAAGATGACCATTTGGTGAAAGATAATATGAAGAGTAGAGATACACCGAGCAGTGCTTCAAAACAAATTCTTTTTGAAACACAAGTTTCCCGAAAACTGTTTGAGACATTAAATGAGGACCTTTTTGAGAAGATCCTTGTGCCTATTGAGCAGGTATTGAAAGAAGGACATCTAGACAAGTCAGAAGTAGATGAGATTGTATTAGTTGGAGGTTCTACCCGTATTCCAAGGATACGAAAAGTTATTACAGAGTTCTTTGGGAAGAAACCTAACACTTCTGTTGACCCGGACCTAGCAGTGGTAATAGGGGTGGCTATCCAGGCAGGAATTGTTGGGGGATCCTGGCCTCTCCAAGTTAGTGCTGTAGAAATTCCAAACAGACATTTACGAAAGACAAATTTCAACTGAGTGTCAGTGTTCTTACATTCTGTTCTTTTTAGTTCTATAATAATTCCTTTTGCATGTTTCCGTACTATTTCAGTATATGTTGGGTTGGATCCTGCAGATCTGTCCCACTAAATGGTGCCTTTCTCCAGTGCAAGGAGCCTTTTCCTGCTGCAACAGTCTTTTCTAGGAAAGCACCATTAGTCATGTAGCAGAACCATGGATCCAACCTATTACTTTTTCTCTTCTCATCTTCAAGGGATTGGACACTAGAAATTGATTAGGATATCTTCAGCTTTTACCTGAGGTGCAAGAGAACATAAGTTTCTGAAGATTCCCCCACCCCCAAATTTTGATAATCGACAGGACCTCAAAGACTTCATTACTTGAAAATGGAATGACATTGTTTTGGAGTAATGGCTGAAATAGTGTTGAAAATGAATCCTGGTGTTTTCCACACCAGGAGCTGGTATTGACTGTGAGCTGGCCTGGTGTGTAGCAGTATTAATGCAGACAGCACAACTAAAGTTCATCATATACAGCATTTAAAAGCACTTTTCTCAAGATAGTGTTCAAGCTTGAATACACCTTGGATAGAAGCACTTTGCTGAGAACTGATTTGCAGAAACCACCCAAAAAATCTGTTGTGTGGAACAATGTGTTTCCCATTTAATATGTTTAACAGCAAGTGCTACAGAGAGGCATTATTAATGGACACTTGAAGCATCCCTTTATTAGAGACAGTAATAGTCTATGTAAGTGTTGCCACCAGTTGTATGTGTTCTGATTATAAGCTGGAAATTGCAGACATCGTGCAACAATATATTACCTTGCCTGAGCTGTTGGCTTTCAGTTTTGATGGATGAATGCTACTGAAGTTATTTCATAATATGAATATCTCCTGCTTTTGTTTTTACTTTTTCTGGAAAGTTGCAGTTCAAAGAGCAGCTGATGTAACTATTCCATAAAATTCCTTGAAACAGCAAGCTTAACCTAGGCTTTTGTAGAAAGTATTGAAAAATATTTCCAGGGCTCCTACAAAAATTTGTTAATACTGGTATTTTTTTAAAAAAACAGTTGTTAGCCTTTTGAAGTAAATATTTCACTGTTTACTGCTTAATTGAGTTTGCAATGAAAGGCTTAGGGATTGAGCCCATCTCCTAACATGTCTAAGCTCACACAGTGTTAGGCTGTGAATGCAAGCAATATTGCGTGTTTCTGGACATTTGGTCACCAGGATAAAATATTACATAAACTAAAGCAATCTGAGATACAACCACCAGTGATTTTCCACAGTCACAGTGGCTGCCAAATGTGCTATGATAAAATAGTTGCAAGCACCTCTTTCTGATTACCCAGTGTACATATTGTATGCCTCTGCATAAATGTGGTCAAAGATCATCACAACTGCTTGTGTGCACAGCAAAAGTAATTCTGAAAGATGGTCACAAATACTTTGTTTCAACCCAGCTGCCTTGTTGATGCTTTTTCTAGTGGTGTTTGAAAGGAGAGTTGACAGATATGCACTTTTCTGATTAGTAGCATGAAGAAAGACCCAAGAGGTAACTTCAAGGATATGTAAGAAATTGTACTGAGCAGAAGTTGTGTGAACTGCCCTGTAGAGTTGGTTCTCCTGTAGGATCTATATATGATATTGGTATTCGCAGGAGCATAAAACACATGGCCAGGATCGAAAGAACTGTGAAATTAGTCCTGTAAGCCGGAAGGCTTTTTTATGACCTCTTCAAACAGTAGCTCCCTATGTAGGATAATCAGTTTTAAAAGCAATTTAAGGTTTCAAAAAATTGTGGTATAGCATGGATGTCAGCTGTTCAAAGTTAACAGAATAGCATCATACCCCTTAAGTGAAGGAAAGCATGTCTTTAACTCCTGACCCTTTTGTATCTCATGGGAGACAGAAAAATTAACCAAGTCCTTAGTTTTAAAGAAACTACAAGTTTTTAAAGCAGTGGTATACAGGAACACAGGAAGCCAAATAATATGGATTGGATTGTAGCGACTGAGACAAAAACACAAACCGTGTAACAATTTTTAAAATGTATTTTAGATTAAATCTGTCATTTCCATGGTAGTGGACAGATTAAAATAGAATTTTTTTTTTCATAATGAGGGGAAAACGTATTTGCTTTCTTTAGCCCTTGATCTTGCCAACCTGAGGCCATCTCCCCTAAAACTGGGAGAAGAGCTTCTGAACCTTAGTGTGGGTCACACTTTTGCTAGACTTGGCCAAAAAAACCCTCAACCCACTTAAAATTTTTATAAATGTCATCTATCTATTTAACTGTATCAAAGCAGGATTAAATCTAGGTAAAGACTACATGTAATTGAAGAATTTTAAATGAAATATAAAATAAGAATATAATTTGGTATTTCAAATTTATATTTGTTAGAAATACTGCAGTTTCTAGAGTTTTCTGCAGATCAAAAAGGAATTTGTGTGTAGCCTAATGCTAAAAGTCTTAACTTGGTGTAGCAGAAACAGCAAGGCTGTTTGCTGGGTAAGCAGAACAGCTTTGGTGGTTGTCACCCTCACAGTTAGACTCCAGTACTGCTGGTTTGCTAGCAGCGTTCTGAATCCTAAACCTATAAGCTGTTGTGCTGGCACAGTATCTTGTAGGACTGGGTTATTTGGTCTGAGAATCACCTGAAAATTTAATGTTTTGGAGAGAAGTAAATATTTTGGACATTACAACCAGGTGACTTTGACAAATCACCATAAGACCCTATTTTTAGAAGAAGGAAGTATAGTTAGTCAAATGGTACTCTTACTGAAACCACTATTTTTAAGAGAGAAAACAGGCTCCTGAACACTTGTACATTCAAATTGCCTACAGAAGTTTATATAAAATAAAGAGTTCTACATGCTTACATGCCTTAACTTCATTTCCGGTTATATGAGTCAACATCTTTCTGCAGTTTTGGAGTGTGGTTCATAAATGAAGGATGGGTAACAAAAATGATCTTTTTGTATTATCAGAATAAAAGACTTTGTACTATGTCTTGTTTATTCTGAGATGCTATTACATTAAGAGTTTACAGAGAGAAGAACATAAGGAGAGGGGGAACGCCGTGATCTCACATTTTCTGCTTCATTAATGTTACTGTAGGAAGTGTGCAAAACAGTTGAAGAGTGCCATAATACAGATCCTGTGACTTCTGAAATGCTTAGTATCTTGTAAATAGCTGTAGCACTAGGATGACAAATTATTCTTAAATATGAAAGTATTTCGTTCACCAGATGCTGCATCTGGCCTATTTATTTTGCTTCTTTGTGACCATACTTTTATAAGAAAGGGAAAATAGTTGAGCTTATTTCAGCCTCATATACACTATGCTATCAAGACCACAAAAACAGATTCATGGTGGTTACAAAATAGTCATAAATTCATTTTATTCAAATAATTTATAATAGATTTATAAAAATTAAATAGTATAAATATTTCATTGTTCCAAAGATCATTGGGATACCTGTTCCAAAACAGGCTACATTTGAAAAAGCCTGCTTAGTACATTCTTTGTAAAGGCAAATTTGAAGTGAGTCATTTTACTTTTGGAATGGGAGGCATAAACTAGTTTGCAGAAAGTATAACACAGAGAAAAAGAGGAGTTTGGATTTATACCCCACCCTTCACTTGTAGTCTCAGAGCAGCTTACAAACTCCTTTCCCTTCCCCTCCCCACAACAGACACCCTGTGAGGTGGGTGGGGCTGAGAGAGCTCTGAGACAACTGTCCTTGAGAGAATAGCTGCGCCAGAGCTATGGCTTGCCCAAGGTCATCCAGCCAGGTGCAAGTGGAGGAGTGGGGAATCAAACTCGGTTCTCCCAGATAAGAGTCCAAGCACTTAACCACTACACCAAACTGGAATAGTTGAAAAGCAAATTAGGTTTATAACTTCAGTGATAGTTGTCCCAATAAGAAGTATCTTGGAATCAGGAATATCAATACAGTTTGGGGTTTTTTTAAAAAAAAAAGTTTCAGAAATGTAGGTAAGGGTCACCCCTTGAGGACAAAGTTAGGCTGCAGTATATTCTGAAGTACTGGCTGTAAGATATCCTAAAAATGAACCATGCAGTAGCTGCATAATAGGCATTTAATATAGCTCTGCAGAACTTTTGATAGTAAGTCTGCCCTGCTGAGAGAAAATCAAAGGCTTTAATCATTTTACTTTTATGAAAGATTGAATGTGTAAGAATACTTGTTTGTTACTTTTTTCAAAAGTGTAATTTTATGTTCACTGAAAACCTGCATCTCAGGGGGTAAGGTTCCTAGCCCAGTCCCTGAAGGGCTGCAGATTTTCTTTGCAGGGAATCATCTTAATACAGGAGAGCATTCTGTAAGGTAACACCTCTTCCCCTACAAGCATTCTGATACAATGCCACAGTGTGTTTGTCATGAGAGGCTCTCTCCAGCTGGGCATCTGAGGCTAAGAGTATCTGTTTGTTAAACTGAAAAGGCTGGAGGGAAGCTAAAGGTGAATTGTTCCATCAGCACATCTTACTGGTGAACGGACCTTGTACTCGAGGAAAATACTGTTCTTATCTGAAAAGGATGGTACAAGAAACTCCAATGCAATGATAAAAGACTGGAGTACTAGTGTGGTTAAGAGTGTCTGGGGAATCTGGGTTCGAATCCCACCTTGTGCCATGGAAGCCAGTCACACTCTCAGCCTAACATACCTTACAGGGTTGTTGTGAGGATGGAATGGAGGAGAGGAGAATGAAGTAAGCTTCTTTGGGTCCCCATTACGGAGAAAGGTGGGGTACAAATGAAATAAATTAAGTAAAATAATAAAAATTAAGTTGATAGTGTGTGGAGAACAGTTTCATACAATATGTCACGTGGCTTCCAAACAGAATTGGACCAAAAATACCCCCCTCATGTAATGTATATATTTCTGCAGGAATTAGTAAAAAAATCACATCATGATTCCTTCAAAATGATTTTAAAACTTTCTGATAAACTCAGTTCAGGCATGTTTCCAAAAAATGTCGTACTCTTTTTTGTTAAAGCCAACCAAAACAACAGCTTTTGCATTCCTCAGAATTGCAATAGCTATATATATGAAAAAGGAGGTGGGGGGGGGGGGAGACACATGCGCATCAAGGTATAGTCAAAGCACTTTGTCTTCGGATAAGACAAGCTGCTGACCAGAGTATGGAGTATGCTGCAGCCTTAACAAGACAGCATGCCTGTGGCACTATTCTTGAGAAATCAGCTTTCTCCCCTCCTTTCTCCTCTTATTTATCAGGCCTGATGAAGAGTTCTGGAGACCTGAAAAGCATGCATACTTGCTTTTAATAAAATTGGGGGACTTTGCTATTCCCTCAGTAAGCTATTCAAACTTAATAATCAAATAAATTGCACCACACAAGAGAAACTAGATGAAGAAAGGATGTCCAGTTTTTCTGACTAGTGCAATGTCCAAATGCATGTTGAGAAATAGGAAACAAGCATTGCAGAGTCCCACCATATGTGGGCACTGTAGCCAAGGACCACGGATGAAAGTATCAAATTACTTTCACTTAAATATCAAAAGTTCTTCTATATGAAGGTTTGCTATAAATATCCTGGTTGCAAATTGGAAAAATCCACCAAAATAACCCATATAAAACTAAAAGCAATTATAAAACGGGCAGTTTAGTTACCAGTTTTCCTTAAAATCATGTTATAAATATGAAACCATCAATATTCTTCATTACTACTTTTCACAGAATTTACAAACAAAGAAATATGCAAAACATTCATTAGAGGTTAACTGCCTCTTGATGTATTCCGGCTTGTAATGCCATTTCATAAAACACGCCTCTCTGTTGCAACAAATTCTGTGGAGTATCAAATTCAGCAATTCTTCCAGAATCGAGAACAAGCACTCTGCAAACACAAAACAAAGATACTGTCTGTGGCAATTTGTTATTTTTTGCTAAATGAGGAATGAGCAGAGCTGGTGGTACTGCTGTTTTCTAAAATTTAAAAGATCAGTTCATACATTTAGAAAATCAAGACTTTTATAAAAACGATCTGACCCTATTAAAGCATTGAATCTGCCTTTCCCAAAACAAATGCTGACATTCTAATTTCCTAATGAAAAAAATGCTTTCCCCCACAAACGTCAGCATCAAGCATTGATGAATTTGACTGAATTCACTGCCATTTAAAAAAAAACATGTGAGCCACTAGGTGGCTATTAAACTGGCGTTGGATGCAAGCCTTCACAAACAAAGAGTTGCTAAGAGAAGGCAGAAAAATGTTTCTTTTTGACGCCAGCCCCCACCAAGAAAGGTTGACAAAAATTGTCAATATGAAAGAAAAAAAGGCTTGCTTTCACCAAGTTTTCATAATTTATTTGTAGTACTCACTTGTTCTGACAATTTACCTGTCAGAGTCCATGATGGAATGCAGCCTGTGAGCAATGGTTAGTACTGTGCAGTTGCAGAATTCTTTCTGGATTGTGGACTGCACAAGATTATCTGTTTCCATATCAACAGAGGCTGTTGCTTCATCCAAGACCAAAACTTTTGTCTTCCGTAACAAAGCACGAGCAAGGCAGACAAGCTGTCTCTGTCCCACACTGTTAAAACAAAGTACGGTTCTAGCAGCATGCATATAGGCCTCAGTGAAGCAATGGGTACTGCTGGCTCCAGCAAGTATGTAAATATAGAAAGAATGAATTAATGCATCTTCAGCAGCCTGACTTGTGCAGTTCTAGCCCTAAAATGCTCACTCAATGAGTCCTCAGATCTCACATCTGGCAATTGTGGAATTCTACAAGATAGAGGCAGTAACTCAGTAGCAGACAATATGCAATAGAATCCAGACTCAGTCCCCACCATCTTGAACTAGTAGCATGACTAAGGCAGGGATATTTTTGGGCAGGAACGCACAGGAACGGAGTTGCGGCTGGCTTCCAAGTTGGCCATGTCTAAAGCCCCCCGGGTTCCCCAAGCTGTGGGGCGCCTGGGGAAACCGCTCCATAAACTAACTGCCTTCCTTCCCTTGGGTTCCCCAGGTGCCTCACAAGCTGCAGGGCACCTGGGGAAGCCGATCCTGGGAGGAAGTTGCACTGTCAGGGGTGTGGCCTAATATGCTAATGAGATTCTGCTGTTGGGTGTAGCCTATTATGCTAATGAGTTCCTGCTGGGCTCTTTCTACAAAAAAAAGCCCTAAGAGTGACTTCAACCTGAGACCTTAGGCAGAGAGTATCAGGGTATACTTCTATGTACTTGGATCCTTTTCTTCCACCTACACGTGTGGCTTTTTTGTGCCCTGGTTATACAGCAGTATAAGCTGTCATGCAGTCAGAGTGTAAACTAGCTACACACCTTACCTGACCATGTTGCATAGAACTAGATACCCGGCTGGAGCATCATAAACACACACTCTGCCCACTAGACAGGCTACCATGAAGGCTTACTTACTATACTAACATGTAGGTAAACTGAAATGGACCAAACAATGAGTAAGCAGAAGACAAGTTCTACATCATACCTCAGATTCTCACCACCCTCTGAAATTTCATGCTGAAGTTTCTTTGGAAGTGACTGCACAAAATTCTTCAGGTCACACAATTCCAGTGCATTCCACAACTCAAGATCAGAATGTTTTCCAAGAGGATCCAAGTTTGATTGAAGTGTCCCCGAGAATAAGACTGGGTCCTACAGAATAACTAGATAATATTTCCACATACCAAAACACATTTAACAACATTTGGGTTTGGGTTCTATGCTGCTTGATGAGGACTGAAATGCCTCCAGAAAGGATGGAATGTTAAGAAGAGCTGACAGCCAGCTTTGGGGGGGGGGGGGGGGGAGAGGCAAGCCTGCTTTAGCATTTGAGACCTCCTGCAAGGGAAATTTTGAAGGGTGTGGTAGAATTTCAGAATAGTTGATGCCTCCTGCAATTCCTCCTTGTCCCCTAATCTGTCACTATCTAACAGTAAACTAGTAACTGATGATGAAAGGGCTAGACAGCAGACACACAGAGGAACTTCCTTTATTTGTAGAATGTGTACTGTTTTTACAAAAAAACCCAACAAAACCCCACATATGGGGACTTCTAAATGCGACAAGAGGGAAAAGATCTTCAATGCTCACAAAGAAAAAGATTGGGAGGCCATACAAACTGTCTAAAACTCTGGGCTTGATCTAAATGAAGTTTAAAACACATTTAGTTCCATTTGGTGTCAATAAGCATAAACTTAAATATCTTTCATTGGACTGAATATATTTAACTGCAACTGGATTGCACTTTACATTGACTAGCAATCTTATTTCCTGACCAGTTTATAATCTTTCCCACCAGCTGTCCAGGCATTCACCACAATCACATTTTTACTGTAGGAAAGAATACTGCAAATCTTCAGAATCAGCACCAAATTTGCCAGGTCTTTTACAGTTAGGTAACTATGCATCATAGATATTAAGATACTAACCTGCGGAATAATGTTCAGATTGCCCCGTAAATCATGTAGACCAACAGTTGATATGTCAATTCCATCTATGATTATTTTGCCTCCAGCTCTTTCTATTATTCTAAACAAACAATTGGTGAGAGTTGATTTGCCTGCACCTGTTCTTCCTATGATTCCAATCTGTAACAAGAACTCTTTTTAAAGGGCGCACATTCTTTCACTGAAGCATACTCCAAAATCACAATACAATCTTGCCAGATGATTGACCACATGCAAAGAATGTTTCATAGATTGAAAATAAGCAGACAGAACTAAATGCCTAAGACGATGTCTGCCAGCACACAAAACAGCCAGTGATCAACAACAGCAGATGCTATCCAGGGTCATTTTGTAGAAAAAGAGGTGCAGGAGCTCATTAGCATAACTCATTAGCATAACTTATTTGCATATGCTAAACCACCTGACATCTCCTGAAGTATGTCAAAAGGCGAGAGAGAGAGAAAGACAGACAGACAGACAGACAGACAGACTGAAAGAAAGACAGAAAGAAAGACAGAAAGAAAGAAAGAAAGAGCTGGCAGAGAAGGGACAGTTACTAATCCAAGCCTCAGAAATACCACTATTCTGGGAGGATAGCTTCAGTGGTGGCTGAAGCCTTCAGAAGGCTGGTTGGAGGAACAAGGACCTTTCCAGGGAACGGGGTCATTTTGCTGCAGCCATGACACAAGCAGGCATTCCCCCGCCGGGGGGGGGGGGGGCTGGCACCAACTCCTGGAGCTGAGCTCCCCTGAGCTCCTGCTCGAAATGACCCCTGATGCTTTCTATCAGTTTAAATCTAGTGCATGATTCATGGAACAGATCTTTTCCCACCTCTTTACACTGCAGCTTAGAGGGTCTGCAGTGGGGAGCTTAGGAAAAACTGCTTCCCCTTCTCTTCATACAAGCAGAACCACTCATGAAGTAGTGTTTGGAGCCAATACAATATTTAGAGATTGCATTATAATGTTCAGAATTAATTGCACAAGACCATGCTCAAGTGGAAATACAAACGGAGATAGAATAAATTTGACAGTGTAAGTGGTAACTGCAGTTTCCTTCTTGCATTTCCACGTACAAGAGCTTTAGCTCAAGTGGAAATACTGTGCTGGATCCAACCTATTGAGTTTTAAAGGCAATCAGAGAATATAAAGAGTCTCATGCATTTTACCTTTTCTTCTCTGCTAGTTTGGAAAGATACGTCCTGCAGAGCAAAACCTAGATCTGGCCTGTACCGAACTTTGCAACTGACAAACTGTATTACTCCTTCATTAGGCCAACCTGCTGGTGGGTGGCTGGATAGTATCCAGGGTGCCTGAAATGAATAAATAATATTGTACATCTGCAATAAATGCAGAATTTTTAAATTCCTACCAAATATGTGAATACTCACATTTGACATAGCCAGGAGAAAGAGACTACAATTTAAAGATTATGATAGGTGGCTAAACGTATGTTACTAAACAAACATTAATTTCTTCACGGCATATATGTGACAATAATGATTAGTACCATTATTAACCTTCTTATTCAGTGCTTTGAATACTATGAAAAGTACTACATAAAAATACTAAGAGTAGTTATAAGTTGCTAAGACCACAGGCTAAGCAGTTTCAGCACAACAGTTATACATATTACAGAGAAGTACCTTGCCTAGTGGTGTATTTCTAGTACAGTATATTGTGGTATGAGAACTAGGGGAAAAAACTCTGAAAGCAACATCCAGGGAAATGGTATAAAGGAGTCCTGAAAACACGACAGTCTGGATTAATATTACAGCTACAAGATAACAATGGGATGGATCCAAAGTTTGTTTTCTGCCAATGGGGGGACAGAGGGTTGATTTTCACCAATCCCCTCCTCTTAAAGTAGATGCTCCCCTTTGCCTCCATGCTTTTCCTGAGAGTCCCCCATCCCTCAGTAGCAGCATTTCAAGGAGCTCAGAGAACTGCAGTGTGAAGGAAAGAATGCAGGAAAGTTCTGGCTGGTGGACACCAGTGTAATGTAACTTTTAGATTAACACCATTTGTATTCCAAAAAAAACCAAAAGTCACGTAAGAACTGTGATCACAGGAAGACTCAGCCTCATTCATTAGATGTGTATAACAGTATTTCCCCCCTTGAAAAGAAAGAAACCACCACCATACTAACCACTAAATTGATTCACTTTTTAAAACAGCCCACAGACAATATTAGTTCTCCAGAAGTATGCTTACCTCTTTGTCTGTATTTGCATATTCACAAACCCGTTCAATAGAGATTGCATTGGTTTCCATTTCACATGCTTTACGGACCCAAAAATTCAAACTTTGAGTTATCTGAAATAAACGTATACTTGCTTATAAAACAGATTGATAGGGACTGACTTCATTAAATAAATGGGTTCCATAAAGTCACTGTGTAGAGACACAGGGTGCTTGGATTTTCTGTAAAGCTCCTACCTACAAACAGTGACCAGAACTAATTTTAAGTTCTTAATACACTGAATGTGGAAAGTGCTTTGAGTTTTCTTATAACCCAGATTGGCTCAGAAGCTGGCTCAATACACCTGAAGTGGTTCTTTTCTTTATATATATATATGTAAAGTATGGTTCACAACTGATTTTTGTGGAGACTTTTCTGCCCTTAATGCATGACAAACAGATGTTCATGAGGAGAAAACTTTTTAAAGATATAAAAAGATTCACCTACCAGTCATGAAGATATGAATGGCACAAGGTTAGGATATGTAATCCTGTTTACACATGCTACATAACAAAATCACTTACATTGAGTGCATAGGATATTGATAATCCCACTGTGGCAGAATCCATTTTGCCATTAGCAAACACTGGTAACAGTGCAGCAAAGAAAGCCATCAAGTTGCCCAGAAATTCAAGTCGGACAGCCAGCCATCTGTTGTAAAAAAATTGGATGGGGGGAATCAAACGGTTCAAATTTATGTTTGTTGTATGTTTAATAGATGTATTTCCATAATAAATTACTCCGTTAAATAACATAACATTTCCATGGAGAATAGCTTTCTTTTATCATACATATAATTCCCTTATGTACTGGCCATTTCCAGCTCTCCCATTGGCTGTGCAGTGCCCATCAACCACCATTCCTCTCCCCCACCCACTGCCAGCCTGGACACTCTTCCCTCAAAATTAACTGCCAAACCGGCTGTCTCTCTTGACGAAGACACTTCTCCTGTGGCTGGACCATTCGCTTCAATCTCCTGCTGTGTGGCTGACTTTCCCCTAGGGTTGCAAATCTAGATCTTCCACTGTTACAATTGACCTCTAGATCACAGAGATCAGTTCCCCTGGAGAAAATGGCTGCTTTGGAGGGTAGACCCTATGGCATTACACCCTGCTGAGTCCTTTCCCTCCCCAAATGCTGCACTCCCCAGGATCCATTCCCCAGATCTTCAGGTATTTCCCTACTCAGAGCTGGCAACCCTTCTTTCCCTTCAGTGCCTGTTGCTAAGCAACCAAGTTTGGTTCTCTCAGTAAAAGGTGTGGGGGGGGAGGCCCTTTGCATGCCTATTTTGGCCTTTGGGAGAAAGCTCATTGGGGCCAGTTCTGACTAGGGTTGCCAGCTCCAGGTTGGAAAATCCCTGGAGATTTGAGGGGTGGATCCTGGAGAGGGTAGGGTTTGAGAAGGGGTTGGGCCTCATTCAAGTACAGTGCCATAGACTCCACCCTCCAAACCAGCCATTTCCTTTGGGGTAACCATTGTTGCCAATCTCCAGGGGAGGGCTGGCGATCACTCAGAATTAGAACTGTTCTTCAGTTAGGAGAGATTAGTTCCTCTGGAGAAAATGGTGGACTCTGTGTCATTATACCCTGCTGAGGTCGCCACAGCAAACTGATGCTGAGTGCCCAAGAGCTCACCCAGAGCCTCGTTCTAGAGCCCATTGTATTTATTTCAACAACGGGCCTTATTCCTAGTAATTATATAATACTTCCTACACATTTTGGTCTCGAGATCTTAGCAATTCTGAAAAATCAAGCTTTTAATGGTTGGGCTGAGTGCTGTAGTACCACTTTGATAAACAGTTTATTTGAATCAAACACAACTGAATAGCTAACAACAACAACAAATTTTTAAATAAGGTATAACACAGAAGGTTTGTTTCGCTTCCTGTGAATCTCCCTTCTTGCTGGTCCTAGGGTTGCACCACCTTAGGTCTGAACATATGGGAAGTAGCTCCTCCCTAGAGGTAGGCACTGACCCTAGGGGAGGACCTTCTCTCCCCAGCTCCCAGGCTGGATCCAAAGCAGTCCATCTCTTATGCACGAGAATCACAACAGAACAAAAGAAAACCCCCAACACCAGCGGCCAAACCAAGAGACTAGAACAGAGAATTGGTAGAAACACCGAATGCTGAAGATTGAACAGAAGACCCTAAAGCACACAAACACAGAATCTGATTTGTGAAAGGACTTAGTCCAATCCAAGCAGAAGTTCAATGCCCTCCAAACATTTAAGCAGTGCCATTCCCTTTTCTGAGGATGTTTAGGGTCAGGGCAGAATAGGGGGAGGACTAGTTCCTCTGATCCATGGAAGGCCAAATTAACCTTTGGGATAAAGGCTGGATCAGTACACAGAATTAGTCTGTCATTATGGAAACTGCATCATAGTATCATAGTGCTAGCAGAAGCAAGAAAGCACAGCTCAGCTTGCGTAGATAAGAATGGAATGTGGTAATGATGCTTCCTTCCCAGGTTCCTGCACTGCTGGGCTGGGACATCCACTTGTTATCAGTCAGGCCTGACTGTATCCCAGCAACAAGTGAGGAATGTAACTTTGGCAAGTCTGTGTTGTATCTCTACACCTGTGTCTCACATTTCTTTAGTGGATCTCTAGGAAGCAGAGGACATCAGGGAGAAGCTTAAGAAATACTTCCTGTGGAATGGGACAGAGACAGGTCTGCATGGTGGTTACTAAGGGCTCTTCCTCATCAGATAGTTCTCCCTCTTCCTCTGTGAAAGAAGAGTCCGAGGAATCAGAATCAGCAGACTCCTGGCCCACTGGGGGGTTAGGTCTCTAGAGGAAAACTGGGCAGGTGGAACCATCTTACGCTTTTTAGGGCAAGGGGGCATAAGGGATCCTACTCCCTCCCCTCTTCCCAGAACTGGAGGGTGAGCAACACCTCACCCTGTTAGAGGGCCTAGTAGAATCACGAAGGCTGGAGGTGGTCTCTGAAAGGGCGGCTTTAATCTCCCTTTGCATCTCCCCCTTAATCCAGGCCAGCAGGTTAGCATAAGCATTATCCCCCGAGATTGGGGGCAGAGTCTTCTTCCGTCTCTGATGCATCAGATGATTCATGGGTTGAGGCAGGAAAAGGGGAGGGAGGAGGGTCTAGGCCAAGGGCCAACACCTCCTGTGGTGTGTGCCCTGAAAGGCCTACCCATGCTGCCATTCCAGGATGATTTCCTGCCTGTTTTTTAAACTATTGAAAAACTATGAACTATGGGGGGGGGGGGGGGGGAGTTGGGAACACCACCACTCTGCTCACTCCCGAAGCCGGTTCACCCACCTTACTTTGGAGCTGGTTGGGATGTCCACACAGTGAGGTGAGCCATCACCGTGCCAAGAGCCTGAGGGCTGCAGGAAGAGAAAGACAGAACTCCCACCACAGCAGCCGCCAACGCTCTGAAGGCTGGAGTCACCGTGGCTGTCCTTTGCTTTTTCAGGGAGGGAAAGGGGAATCTGGGCAATCTCCTCTGCCTGGGCAATCTCCTCCACTGGCAGCTCTGAAGGTTGTTGTCTTCCTTAGAGCATAGGCATAAACTAGACTGAGCCCCCCCCCCCCGGCAAAATCGAGTGCCCGCTGCCCCGCCACCACCAGAGCTGTGCCACCACCAGAGCCGCTCTCCCCACCCACTCCTCCCTCCCTCCCTCCCGGAAAGCGACAGTGCAGCGGCTCTGGCAGCGGGGACATTGCCCTGGCCACGGCGGGGACATTGTCCCGCCGGCGGCAGCACAGCGGTGGGGGGGACACTGCCGCAAGCCTCCCTGGCTGCCGCCGCCACAAGAGCCCCCCCCCGCCTGGCTCCCCCGCACCCACTCCCTCCCTCTGAGGGGTGTGTGGGAGCCAGGCAGGAGGGAGAGGTGGCGGCAGTGGGGACATTGTCCTGGCGGCGGTGCGCACGCGAGAGAGCCCTTCCCCCGGGAGAATGGAAAGTCTACACCCCTGCCTTACAGCCAGCCTCCTCTACTCCCAAGTAAGAGTCCCCATGGCTATATCCCGCTTTTCCCTGCTGGGGGGGGGGACTTGCAGAGGCGACAGGCCCTGCTTAGCTGGCCACATGGCAGTTCTCTCTCTATGACCCAAGTCCTACCACTCCAGAGAAAAGAAGGCGGGAGAGTGAGAGGGAAGAGAGAGAATACCAAGGAGCAGAAAAGAAAAAGGGGGGAAAGGGGGGACATGACTGTTGGTCTGTGGAATCACTGAGCTCTTAATGGAGCTCAGCCACCAACAGGGCCAAGACTGGGAGCTGAGGAGAGAAGCTCCTTCCCTAGGGGATCAAAATTGTCAGCGACCCTGCCAGCCTCCAGGGAGGATCTACTTTCCATAGGTTCAGACTGCCCCACCCTGGACCAACGGAGAATTCTGTGTTGCCTGCCAGGGACATGATACAGCTATAATGAAGGAATCCCCACTGATTTAACCAAAAAAGGGAATGTTAAGTAGCCGCTTAGTTTCACAATTGAAATAAAAGGGACAAATGTGTATTTAAATTTGGCTAGGTCAGGAGTGCCCCTTGGTAGGTCTTGAGCTACCGATGTCAGCTTGTCAGCTTCATTTCACTATGTTCCGTTTCTAGCACAGAACAAAATTTGCTAATACTGGGGGAAGGGGATATTTCTCACTATTCAGAAATAGCTCTCACTGAAGAAAAGATTGCTAACCATTGGGCTAGATCATACATCTAGTTTTTAAAACATCTAAGGTAGGAACAAATATTCAGCTTCCAAATGTGTTTCTAAAAGGGTAATAATCTCTTCAAATGCCCTACAACAGCTGCTAAATGCTTTCTGTTAGTCTCTGTGTTACTACAGAGTCTCTCCACAACACATCAGGGATTGGGGATTCTAGATAGTTCATATTCAACCCTAGCATCTCTTTTTCTAGAAAAGCTACACGAAAGAAAATATATTGATCTCAGTCATATTTATTGATAAAATTTCTCAAAAAACAACTATTAAGACTATATTCTCATACTTCCATAGAAGTTTGAAGTAGACTAAATTCCAGCATATTTTTCAAACTAATTCAATTTAACAAACACAGCACATAATGTCAAATAGGTTATGAAGCCCACCTTTGTTTAAGCTTTCTGTCGATTATAATAGGAATTTGGCCTGGAACATGATACAAATCCCTTTCTATCATACTGTTAGAACTGTACCTGTTTGAGATTACATTGTTGTAGAAGCAAACGAGGTTCTCATTGATCAAATCTTTGTTTTGATTCATAAATCTTTCCTGATGTCCAAATGCTCTGACTGTAGAAGCACCCAAAAGCGTTTCACTGAAGTGTGAAATTACGGGTGTGTGTGAAGCACCAGTCAGCCGTCTAATCTGTCGGGAGCTAGCTATATAGTATCTCTAAAAAAGCCATACCAGGTAAAGAACAGAAAACATTAGTTTAGAAGTCTGGAAAAACTGATGCAAAATTCTGCACAAAGGGCTTTTGCAGAGAGGTTACACATGTACATATGATGCTGCTTTATACTGAATCAGAACATTGGTCTATCAAGGTCAGTATTGTCTACTCAGACTGGCAACAGTTCTCCAGGGACTCAGGTAGAGGTCTTTCACTGGAGATGCCAGGTATTGAAGCTGGGACCTTCTACATGCCAAGAAGATGCTCTACCACTGAGCCACAGCCCCTGCCCATACTAAAATACATGGTACCCATTTTACCTAGATTATGCAGTCATCTTGCCTGTAAATAACAAAATGACAGCTGGCACCACTTCTGCATGTATGGATAATTCTTCAGTGCTTTTTTGACTTCTAAAGGAACTATGTTTATGAACAACTGGTGATCTGGTCACAAGCACACAGAAGTACATGGCATGCTAGTGGTCAAGTAACTTTAAATAGTTATAGAACATGTGCCAGGTTATCAGGCCTGTAGCCACAGTGGGGCATTTGGGGCAGTGCCCCTTCACACATGCCCCATGCCCCACAACTCCTGCTGTCCTTGCCTGTGTTCTTATCTGCCAGCCACATTTGTTTGCCTCAATCTCTACAGGAGAAGGAGAGCCGGCTGGTCAGTGCAATTAATATTCAGCAAGTATGCACTCTCTGCTACAGTAGTGGCCAGGTGAGGCCTGCCACTACTGTAGGGCTGCGGTCACACGGCCCCTTTAAATCCGGGAGGGCTCCCGGATTTAAAGGGGCCGCATTTTTCTACCGCGGGTTGGGATGTCTACACATTCCAACCCCGGTGGCGGCGGCGGCAGGAACAGCGGTGGCAGCTGCTGAAGAGGTGGCGGCGGGAACGGCGACGACGGCCGCTGAAGAGGCGACTGCAGCGGAAGCAGCGGCAGCGTGAGCAGCGGCGGCTGCTGAAGAGATGGCGACGGCATGAACGGCGGTGGTGGCCACTGAAGAGGCGGCCGCAACAGTGGCAGAAGCAGCGGTGGCGGCCAAGGACCCGCCAGCCGCCTGGTGAGTGTGGGGTGTTTTTTTTCCCCCCTTTTACACTTGGGCGCTTGAGTGGCCAAGTGCCCAGGTGTAAAAGGGGGGGAAAAATGGCCGGCGGGACTATCTGGACAGCCCTGTTCTCGCAATGCTTGTGAGAGAGGGCTGTCCAGATACCTCAAATGCGGGTTCCTCCTGCAACACCCGGGAAAACACTTGATTTTTCCGGGGTTGGAAAATGCGGGAGGAACCCGCATTTGAGCCTGCTTCAGCGTGGGACTTGGGGCAGGCCGTGTGGTCGGCCCCTTTAAATGCGGGAGGAAATAGCCCTTCCTCCCGCATTTAAGGGCCGTGTGGCCACAGCCTAGCACAAAGCACATATTCCCTGAGTATTAATCACACCTGCCCACTGGCTCGCCTTCTCCCAGGCCGAGCAAGTGGACGGATGAGGCAGGCAGGCCTCACTGCAGTCATGCAGACAGTACATACTCACCGAATATTAATTGCACCAGCTGGTGAGCTCTCCTTCTCTGGTAGTGGCCAAGGCAAACAGGTGCAGCTGGTAGGTAAGGAAAGACTCTTCTCTTCTTTGCCTGCCTGCCAATGGGATCTTTCTCTCTCCCACCCCACCCCACATTTCCCAATGCCCCACCACCCAAAATTGTTATGATGCATGCTTCCAGAAAGTGATCCTGTCAACCAATTCACCACAAGAACAGTTGGCCAGTAACAGACAATGATGATGCCAACTTTCTGTAGTGGTTTCATCATACTTGAAGTGGCTAGACATGTAGAGAATTTCTATACAATGGATAGGCTCCACACCACCATATAAGAGATCTGAATAATGAGCTGTACCATATATTACAGTATAATGGGAAAAATTTGCCTTGTGGAAGCTGTTTCAAATTACCTCCTCTTGGTTGGCTCAGAGAAAGTTTGCTTTGCACTACATGACCTTCCCTTCCAATAACAAAAAAGTCCTTGGATAGTAAATGGCAACTTTATCTAACACTAGGAAATATAAGTTATGCAGTTGTATTCCAAATTATGATCTGTACTCATGTTAAATGGCTCAGTCAGTTAGTTTATTCCAACAGCACATTTTTCTACATCAAAAAAGTTGGTCAGACACATCAAATATCAACCATATGACAACTGCCCATTTTCCCTTCTCTGCTTTTTTAAAATTCAGTAGACTGAAAAACAAAAACACATGTATTTCTTGCTGAACTTGAGTGGACTTACTTGGATAGCGAAATATAGGTATCCAAGTGGAGCAATCACCAGTATGAAAAGGGGTGATGCGTACACAATTACAAGGATTGTTCCAAGAACGTCCAGTGTACAATTCAGCCAGGTTCGCAGATAATAATGAAAACGTATGTCAACTATAAACATGTCCTAAAATGATACAAAAAAACACATATTTTTGAAAGTTTCCCCATCACAGATTTGACAAGAAAATGTACAATCTTCAAACTTATTACCACTATGTATTTCTGGGCTAGATACTTCTAAGAATCAGAATAAAGATGAAATATTCAGTTAGAAAGGCCCCTCAGACTAAAGGTTACTGGCCAAGATCATCTTGAGAGCCTGTTAATTAGCTTACAAACAAACAAATTAGTTTAGCTGTGAATCTAGCTCACTCTCCAGAAAGTTCCATGGAGACAGACTGCGATTGGTTGGGAAGGTCAGGAGGTTATATGGCCGGCATCAATAGAGAGAGCCTTCTTATGCCCTTTCTTTCACCCACCACTCTTGTTGCCTGACTATACTCTGTGTAAGATCTGGAACATCATGCTTCAGCTGTTAAGAACCAGCATCACTGCCACAGGATATATAAGTAGACAGCCTTCTGTTATTTTAAGTGCATTAGCCTTGTTATTTTAAGTGCATCACAGCTCCTCTGAACTATCTATCTTGCTTTCGAGAACTTTTTGTGAACTCCTTCAGTAAAGCTTTGTTGCTTCATTTTCATGTCAATTCGTGGGGAGTGACCTGAATCTACCAGGGCCTGTTTGGTTATGTTACTACACTAAGGCACTGGGGACACATACCCCTTTCCTAGAGTTCCAGGAATAGGCTTTGGTCACTTCACTTACAGATTTAGAATATAACAAGAGGCGGGACCCACGGGGAGTGGGGGAGAAGGTAAGGCTTCCTCTTTCCCCCTGCCTCCCCCCCGCCCCTGGTTGCCCTGGTGAGGCCCATGTGGCACACAGCCGCCGGGCCTTGCCACTCTCTCCCCCCTCCCACCCCCGGTTGCCCCAGCGAGGCCCATGTGGCACACAGCCGCTGAGCCTCACCGCTTTCTCCCCCATCCTGCCCCCGGTTGCCCCGGCAAGGCCCACAAGGCACAGAGCCGCCAGGCTCTCAGGAGTTGGGGGGATTTAAATATCCCCCCAAAAGTTGTCTTAACTTTTAGGATTTTTCTGCACATGTGGAGACTCCTCCATGTGTGTAGGAAAATCTCCCTGCCCAAGTGCCCCCCCCCCCACGGATTTAGATATCTGCATGGAGGGGCCCACTTTGGAATTAGATATATAGATGTTTCCTTCCTCCTCCAAAATGAGGCAGCACAATGATAAAACTTTGTGAGGTAGCTGAGCCCTGACTCACGAATATTCTATAAGCTGGAGATAGGAGGAGTTGTATAACCACCCCTCTCACTCAGAAAGGAGGGTTTTGGAATGCCCTCCTTCACTAAGTGAGATCTAACATCTGAAATGTAATTTCTAGTATAGAAAACAAAGTGAAAGCTGAGGAAGGGGGGCATCAGACTGTATGGTCCTGTTGGCATATTCTTGCTTGAAGTAAGAGGACAACAGGCTAGGGACTCCTTGCAGTAACTTGTCTTCTCTTAGAACTGAATTCTCAGTGAAGAAGAAGAAGAGACTGGATTTATACCCTGTCCTTCACTACCCAAGGGAGTCTCAGAGCGGCTTACAAACTCCTTTCCTTTTCCCTCCACACAACAGACACCCTGTGAGGTAGGTGGGGCTGAGAGAGTTCTGAGATAACTGTCCTTGAGACTTGGGCTTGCCCAAAGTCATGAAGGGTGAATAAGTCTCTCATGATCCCACAAAGTGAGAAGCAGCAGCTTCTCTTTCTCCAGCATTTAGAATCATATTTCTACTTTACCTTGGTGAACCTGTTGATGATCTGACCTACAGGATTAGTTTCAAAATACTGAAGTGGAAGGTGCAGTACACTGTCTAGCATCTGATGATGCAACACCCGGGAGGCACACAGAGATCCTCTGGTAAGCACATATGCACAAAAGCAAACTAGAAGACCTGGAAAGGGAGAAGAAGAGAGAACTATACTGAAGGCAACATCAAGGCTTTCCAAAGGGTTTATTTTTCAATCCAATCAATGTCAAAATTAGCAGTTTCTCCATTTAAAATGTCTTGCCATTAGTCAACTCTCCAGGCACTGTTAAAGTTCAGTGGCACCATTGCTCTACCTCTGACTGGTTCATGTGTGAATGATGAAAGCTGCGAAACCAGGCTGCCAACAGACAAGATGAAAAAAATGCAGAAAAACATGGATTTGTAAATTAATGGAAAGAAAAATCTCTCAAAAATTACTCGAGGGGGAATGAAAATCTCCAGGAGGAACAGAATATTGCGAGCAGTTCCAAGGAAATGGGTGGTGGGGGGAGAGAAGTCAGTCTGTTCAAATTCTAGACCGAGAACTAATAAAAGTCTTGGAATTTTGGCACGTAGGGTCATAAGTTTCTTTCTGACTCATCCAAACTCCCCTTCAGTTCTGTACCTGAGCCAAAAAATACCTGAAAAATACCTTATTGGTATTTTGGGGTATATTTCAGCATCCCAAAAATATTTAAAAAAATTTGGGGGGGGAATTCAAAAAAAAATCCTGGATATATTTTGGAGTAGATATGAAAACAGCAATGTGCTACCACCTCTCAACTATATGTCAGGCTTTCTACTACAGTCCCTTTAAAGTGACTGCAGAAGCCATCCTGAGGATTAGCTGAGCTGGTGGGAAGCAGGGTGCTCAGCCAGTTCAGCTTTGGGCTGGCTGGCTTCTTATGCAGCCTCATTTAAATGGGGGTGCAAGATAAGCCAGCCCGAAGATCACCTGAGCCCGTGGGAAGACTGCTCTAGGGGTATACATTCAGATCTACCGGAGCCGAAAATATACTAGAAAAATAACTTATCGGTATTTTTTGTTGTTGTTGTTCAGTCACACAGTCAAGTCCAACTCTGATATCGGTATATATAGATATATAATATATTGGTATATTTTGGATATATTTCCGCTTCCCTAATGTATTCAGGTTTTCTTGGGAAAACCGGGAAAAAAATCCTGAGAAAATCCCAGATATATTCAGGAATTACCAGGAGATCCGAAAACAGTGAAGAGGCAGGAGCAGATTGCTCCCACCTCTCAGCTGTTTGTTGGGCTGTATACTGCAGTCCCTTTAAAGAACCAAAACAAAAAACCCAGTTAAAAAAAACTGCACAACCCTAGACTGTTCCCCATGGGTCATAATCCTGCTGTAAACTGCCCTGAGCCGGCCTTGACCGGGGTAGAAATGTAATAAATCAAGTCAAACTGTTTCTCCGGCTGTCTTCTGCAGTCCCTTTAAATGACCCCTGTTTAAAGGGAAGGCAGTAGAAAGCCTGAACAACAGCTGAGGGGGAGCAATCTGCTCCACCTGTCAGCTGTTTTTTGCATCATTGCCACTACTTTTTTCCCTCGTTTTTTTTCTTTTCAGATCTATTGGATCGGGGCGGGGGGGGGGGAATGGGATTTCTGGGGGGGGGAAACCAAATCTGAATACAATACCAGTATTGGTATCCAGGATTTTTTTTGAAAATCTCAACATCTTCTCAGGTTCAATAGACCTGAATCAAAAAATACTGTTTGAAAAAAAATTGCATGCCACTATTTAAGAAGAATGGGGTCACGAAGGGTCGGACTCCGACTGTTCGACTAAACAACAACAATAATTCAAGACTAACCAATATGGACTGTTTTAGTGTGAGACATCTGCATTTTTAGGCTAACAAATATATAAGCAGCTAATGCCTTGAAATAGTAAAAAAGCAAGTCTTATTTCTCATTAAATTAGGTATACCTTGTATGAATCCCAAGAGTCCATAGATGCCAAATCTGTAGTTTCTTAACTGTTTCCATTCTATGAAGTGTTTAAGTTGTTTAGCTTCTGCTATCCATGTGCTGAGCCATAGATTCTGTCCTATTGCTACAGCATTTTGACCCAAATAAGCAGCTATGGTGAGCCACATCCAAGACCATCCAAAGGCTTGTAGGTATTTCAAAATAACTGACATTTTCATCTGAGTATAAAAAATGCACATGACAGTTATTAAAAGTACAGACAGGAATGTATTTGTAAATGAAATCGAGCAACTTACTAACACATCTTTCCAGAGCATGACAAAATTTTGTGCAGCACACCGGAATGAACCCAGGAACATTAAAAAAACCCAATTTCCTCTTCATCCAAATTGTTGATTTTTAAAAAAATGTCATACATCTTAACTTGATAGCCCCATACTATTTTGGAAAGAACAGAATTTAAAAACACTTACAGCACCAGTTGCAACTTTTTCCTTCTTCATTGAGAATGTGCTCCTTTGATCAAAAGAAATGTAGAAAAAGAAGAGTTGGTTTTATACCCTGCTCTTCACTACCCGAATGAGTCTCGGAGCAGCTTACAATCAATTGCCTGCCCCTCCCCACCCCACCACAGACACCTTGCGAGGTAGGTAGGGCTGAGAGAGTCCTGAGAGAACTGTTACAGACCCAAGGTCACCCAGCTGGCTTCATGTGGAGCAGTGCGGAGTCAAACCCTATTCTCCAGATTAGAGTCCTACTGCCCTTAACCACTACACCACAGTAAGTGGTCAACTGAATTAGACATAGAATTACTGTGTGATCCTAAGTAGAGTTATGTCCTTCTAAAGGCACTACCTCTATGGGTTGCTACAAGAGGAAAGGAAAATCAGTTGAAATTGCCACATCACCCATTTTGTAGAAATGCAGCAAAAGATCCAGCCACTCACTTCATTCTATGCTCTAAGTATTCCCTGACCTGCTTGAGCACATGAAGCTGTCTTATGTAAATCAGACCATGGGTCCATCAAGATAGGAGAATGAGGGAAGGAAGAAGGGAGAAAATAAGCCTGGGTACTTTGGAATTAGAGGGAACTGAAGAAGTTGCTTGGCTCAAGTGCACTTTATGCAGGAGTGCAATCGTTTCCAGTTTCCTACCAATCACAAACAAATTGGTTCAGGTTGGAAAGGGCCTCTGGGTGTTACTCTCAAGTGGGACTCACTGATCTCACTGCAGGAGAAAATGGCTGTTTTCACTTTGGATATTCCACCAGAAACATGAGTCACCTGCAATTCTGTTCTTTCACCCTTTTTTATGTAATATATGATCTCATTCTTAAGTTGTTTTTGATTTCATTACTCACGTATCTTTATGCTCCACATATTGCCTTTTCTTTGGTATAACATGATCTCTTATTTTAATACTGTCTTTTGGATAAGATTCTGCAAAAGAGTTAAAATGAATGTTATTATCCCTTAAAACAGCTGTTAGTTTTCTGTGCTCATTCATTGCCAAGGTTTACCAATAGACTGAGATTAGTACAACCAGGGCTCATTTCGTAGCAGGAGCTTCTTTGCATATTAGGCCACATACCTCTAATGTAGCCAATCCTCCAAGAGTTTACAGAGCTCTTCTTACAGGGGCTACTGTAAGCTCTTGGAGGACTGGCTACATCAGGGGTGTGTGGCCTAATATGCAGAGGAGCTCCTGCTACGAAATGAGCCCTGAGTACAACTAATCTCCATCCCTTAAATTGTTACTGTAGTCTAGGGATCAGCAACCATTATAATCAAAGAACCAAGTGTCAACATTCAGAGCAACTGATCAACAAAGAGCCAGTGTAAGACAGACCATTTGCATAAATGAAAAATATACAATTAAATGTTGCTGATAATTGACACAATTAATAACCTATGGACTTCCTATAACCCAAACACTGGTTGTTCCAAGTCTTATTAGGAAGTTGCATGCATGAGGCCTCACAATAATACACAGATATACACAGAAGCACCTTGGGTAATCATTTAATGCACTGGCATAAATCTGCACATGGTTCACACTTGGATTACTGGCAACTGTTTACCTCTATTTCCCTTTCTGTTAAGCATCTCTATGAATCTGTTTCGTCCCATAATGGTCTTTGCGGACCATTCCCTTCTCACACTGAGTATTCTAGCACCCCACCCTACCCTCCCCTCCCCTCCCAATATGCCCTGACTTAAAAGATTTCATTTTCTTTTTTTTAAGGGACATATTTGGTTCTGTATGGAGCTACTTTTGGCTCTGGCGCCATAGGCTGCAGATCTTGCTGTAGCTACATATTACTTAGGAGATACAAAACAGTTACTGACATCAAGAATTTCTGGATGTACATGAGGCTAAATTTAACCCCCCCCCCAAAAAAAATAAAAACAGAAAAGATGAAACATGTCTGTTACCTTGGGACAACACTTTATTAAACGCACACACTCTAGGGGTGTATCGCCAATAGAAAGAGTTAAACATCTTTGGGCAGATGAGGGGTCTTGAGTGCATGCTAATGTAAGATAAGGTGCAAGCCATCTAGCAGGCATATAGTAGGATCATGCCAAACTCACCTACCATGTCTACCCAACTGTCAATGTCTGATAACAGGTGATCCTTATTCTTCAGAGTCTGAGCTGGAGAAGTAAATATCACATGCATCAATTATGCACATGAGGTCCTATTGCGAAAGCCAGAGTCATAGTTCGTGGGCCATTAGGCAAAATCATTCACTGGTGCTACATCATATGATCTGTGGTGTGGTAAGGACCCATGATCACCACCACATGACTATCAAGGCAATGGGTTACAGTCTTAGGAAACAGAATCACGAAAATAAGTATTTACTCACTTGCTACTGAGAGAACTTCTTTATTTTCCTTTCCTCCACCAAATGTTAGAACAAGCTCAGAAAAGTTTGCTCGTTTGGAGAGCAGTTCTTTATAACTGCCCATTTCAGTAATTCTACCATCTTCCATCACCATTACAATATCTGTCTGAGGCAGAAGTGTCAGGTTGTGAGTCACTAAAATACGAGTCTTGGGATACAGAGACAGAGAGAGGGGGGGAGAAGAGAATGTTATAATACAGAATAGCAGTACCTTGTGAAAAATAATTATGGCAGAAACAATAGAAACTAGCCTTTGCCTACCTTGTTTTTTAATAATCCTGAGGACCCAATCACCTTTTCAAAAAGATGCTTCCCAACGTGTACATCAACAGCAGACAAGGGGTCATCTAACAAATACAGATCCGCATTACTGTACACAGCCCTAGCTAGGCTCACTCTCTGCTTCTGGCCACCACTTATATTCACACCCTAGAAAAGAAAGCCACTGCCACTTAAAACAAAAAAGTCATGAATCAAGTTTTAATTGGCTTCTACTGTCAGGCCATATTCCATACCGCTGAGCCACAACCACTCCTCTCAAACTTAACTAGTGCCAATTTCTGCCTCCTTCAAAAATATACAGTACTTAACGTAACAACTGAATGAGGATAGCATACAATGCAGCAACACTACTTTAAAATGATTATGAACACACACACATACACACAAGAGAACAGATAAAACAAGCCAAAGCAGGGGGAGGGAGCAGAATCTAGCCATACAGAAAAGCAGTTATTAAGAAAACTGAAGTGTAGCTCAGACAGTATTAAAAATGCAGAAAAATGTTAGGTGTGTCACATAAGACTTAAACAAAAAATAGTCTGACAGCAGAAATCTCAAGGGGGGGGGGAGTGAAAGGAAACTAAAAGGACCCCGCTTCTTTTCACAGCTTATCTTCATCTCCAACAGAGGGAAGAGATGCAGCAGGGCTTCTGAAGATGATCTCAGACAACAGACAAGTGCATATGGGAGCAGACAGTCTTTGGTATTCTGTTCCCAAGATGTTTAAATGGATCAACCAGTACACTGAAAGGAGCCTGGAAATGAACAGGCAGCTAGTACAGTTGTTTGTTTTTTTTTAAACGGACCTTTCCAGTGTAAATAGTACTGGGGTTTGTATCATATGAAGTTTCTCAAACATCTTCAGAGGAACACCCATGTAAAACACACTGCAGTAATCTCACCTGGATACGATGGGTATCTATGGACATCTTGCCTCACAAGAAAAGGCCACAGCTTTATTGCTAACAAATTTATAAATGACACTACATGTTACAGAGGAGATCCGAGCCTCTACCTGCAGAAGCCTGCTCCTTCAGGGGAAGCACAAATCTATCCAGACAAGGATGACATCTCAGTGCCTGACTGGCTGTGTTATTAACCAACAGCTACTCTAGTTTATCTGAACTGAGTTCCATTTGATTGGACATTGCCTTAAAATAATGATATGCATTTTTAAACAAAATAAATGCCTTGCTTTGAATGACAGTGCTGGTGAATCTGTAGATACATGTAAGATTTTTCACTCACCCTTTCTCCAATTTCTGTTTGATCCCCCATTGGCAATTGTTCCAAGTCTGGCAACAAAGCACAGGCTTCCAAAACCCGTTCATAATAGAATTTATCCAGTTCTGAGCCAAAGAGGATATTTTCTTGTAAAGTGGAATTCTGTATCCAGGCTTGCTGAGACACGTAAGCCACTGAACCCTGAATGAAGTGAAACAGAATGGGGTGTGCAAAGTCCTGAATGGTAAGGGATAGCACACTGCAATAGCACCCAAGGCTCAGATACAGCCCTAGCATGGATGCAACACCCATGAGTAGAACAATACCCATATGGCATAACTGTCTTTCCTATTTGCACTGGCACTATGCCAGGCTCCTACAAGGAACAGGACACCTCCACACATTCTTTGAAGGAATAGAAGCATATGGGAGAGACATGCATATTGTGTTGGTGCATTGCCTGTGTGTTGTGTGTGGAGAATCCATTCATGGGTGCTAAGCCCACAGTAAGACTGAACTGAGCCATCATATTCATCCCCCCCCCCCCAACACAGCTTGCCTACTCCATAGGAAAAAAGAACTAAACACGTAATTTGAAAATTCAAAGACTTAAGCAGAGAAATATGCTTGAAGTTGGTAATTTTTTTTCAAATAAGAGACTGATTTGAAGTCAAAGAAATCTGCTTTACTTTTCTCTGAGCTGTTCCTTCAATTTTCTCCATTTCTCCAAGAACTGCAGAAAGGAAAGATGACTTTCCAGCTCCAACCTGACCCACAACAGCAACTAGTGAGCCTTCTGGAATCTTTATACTCAGTCTAGAAATTGTTAAGAAAACAAATGTCAAATTCATAATCTGTCTAGAGACCACATTTCAAATAGAACTGCTCAGTTGCTGTTCTGAATAACAACACTTCTTACACAGCTATGGTATCCCTCATCCTGGCACTTTTCGATCTCTTTGATAGTCACATGTACATACTCACTTTAAGGGTTATCCCTGCCTCCAACTCCTTCCAAGGCCTGCCTCAGACTATTATTGTATGTTGCGGCTAAGAGCCAGTTTCAATTTTTCCTCAGTCATATACATGCTGTGCTGCATATATTCCTTCCCTGAACTTATTAATAAAATAGAGCAACAGCTGTTAAGCAGGGAGTGACTGACACTGAAAGACAACTGGATATTCTCAGTTCTCCTGGCTATTTCTCTCCAGCAAATACCAGATATATACTCGCTCCTGCAGCCTATTTACATTTTCTTGAATCCAATAACTCTAGAAGGGCATTCACTGTAGCCTGAAGTATGTCCTTGCCATCTGCAGTATTGGAAGGGAACAACAGCTACATGTATTACATTATGTGAAATTGGGGTAGGGGAAAGAAGAGGGTTTACATGGATCGTAGGGCAGTTTCTCTCATCTTGTTAAAATGTTGGAACCAACATCTCTACATAGTATGCACAACATATTATGCACACAAAACCTGGCAACTCCTTATTGGAGGATGCAGTCATATTGGAGGATGCAGTTGCCAGCCTCCAGGTGGGGCCTGGGGATCTCCCGCTTTTACAACTGATCTCCAGTTGACAGAGATCAGCTCCCCCGGAGAAAATGGCTGCTTTGAAGGGTGGTCTCTATGGCATTGCACCATGCTGAGGCCCCTCCCCTCCCCTCCCCAAACCCCACCCTCTCCTGGATCCACCCCCAAAGTCTCCAGGTATTTTCCAATCTAGACCTGGCAACCCTACACGGCCACTATGATACAGTTGTTAAAGTATTAGCCTTCAACTGGAGAAATGTCTGTTCAGATCCTTGCTCTGTCAAAAATTTAGCCACCGGGAAAAGGGGGGGGGGGAATCTCAGCTAGTCACCATTTCTAACTCCCTCACAGGGATGGAAAGGCAAGATGTGTTTCCATGAGCTCTTTGGAGAAAAACAGAATAAAAGTATAACAATAGTATTGTTACATATAAACACACACACAGTGGAAATGGAAAACCAGAGCGTTAGTCCTCCAGTAGTCTGGGAGCAAAACACCTTCAGTTTCCCTTCTACTGTCCCTATTGTAAGCAACAGCTTATTTCCCCCTTGCTGATATATGCCAGTTTTAGAGCTAATCTAAGGGCTGAAATTACAAAAGTCCTCTTAATTAATGTTTTACGATGGTTATAAGAAGCATGGTCAAGACAACAGTTATTAAGGGATTCTTTTTCTTTCCTCACCTAAGTAAAAAACTATCCAAGCTGTAGATGTGCTGGCAGAGTTTTATGGCCCAAATCACACCCTTTCACCTCACAGATTATGTGTACTGCAATAATTTGAAGGAAAGCAGAGTTCCTAATGCTGATGTCACCATCAGTCACCATTTAGGAATTTGCCTTCTTGTGAGCCTCAAATGATTTGCCTTTTACAGAACTCCTTCTCTTTTCACTCAGGACTCATCAAATGCATGAACTCCAGCCTTTCCTCTGAGCATTCAACTCAAGATATTGCTTAAGTGCTGCAAAATTATATCTCATATTATAGAGTAAATATAGTTTGTTTCTTACTTATGTAAGGATGGGGTTCCAATCTTCATCCAGTGGAAAGAGGCATTAACAAATCTTACTGCATGCTCTTCAAGTCCAGAAACAAAACAATGGACGTTAACAGAAGCAGCCTCTTCAGCCCAGTTCCCAATAGTCAATAATAAAACTGAAAAGATTAAATATTTTAAAAGCTTACTTCCTCTATAGTCTCTGTTGATGTTTTGGGGATCCAGGTCTTCAGAAGACAGAAAATTCTCTAAACGAACCAGAGAAACCTTAGACTGTTAAAAAAAAAAAAAGATACCTGTGTATTTTAAAAAAATTTTTTTTACAGTGGTCCTCTCTATTGCCTGCCTATTGCCTGCACATATTGACTCTTTCCATCTCCCCAAGGCAAAATGCATTATATCTGTATTACAGTGAAGAGTCTTGAGGTTGAAACCTACTACATGTTCACAAATTAAAGAGTTTAGCTCCCCTCACCCACATATGCTTGTTTTACATTAAATATAAGATCTCTATCCACCCCCCGCCCCCCCCTTTGTGATTTATATTTGAGGAAGAACTATTTTTAAGGAAACACTCTGCCTTTGTGACTTTTAGTTTGACCCATTCAAGATCAGCCACAAAGCTTATCACATAAACTATCAGCAAGGCATAGGAGATGTTTTAATTGGCATATATAGTAAAAACACATATTGTGCCTGGAGTGGGGACCAGCCCATGGTGGTGGGGGTGGGGGGATAACAGAGACATACTGTGCTGGGATCAGGCCACAACTTTATTGATTACAGGTTCTTCAGGAACAGCATTGGCTGGGGACAAGGGGTGCAGCTGAAAGCCCAACTGCTGCCAGCACCTTCCCCAACCCACTTGTTGGAGTAACCAAGGGCAGAGGGCTGGTATTAGGGCTGGAAGCAGTGAAAACCACTATTCCTAGCCATCACACCATCCTCCTGGGGGCATTTATATCCTCGTGGGGAGGGCAGGATATAAATCCCAAAAATAAAATAAATAAAATAAAATAATTTCCAGCCCTGAGGTTGGCTGTCCTGTGCCCCGCTCCCCAGAGCCCCTTAAAGGGACTCCTCTTTGGTCATGCAGGGGCCCTGGCCTGCACAGCCTGCATTAATTTCCCCAGCCAATGCCTAAATGCCAGCAGCCAGTTGTGGCAGTTATGCTCAACAATGCAAATCAGCATACACAGTAAATACATTCTTTCTATGGGGAAGGCAAAAACTCCAGGGCCCATCAGCCAATTAGCTCTGGGTAAAATTTCTACCAGCCCTGTTGACTAGCCACACTGAAAATAAACCCCAAGTGCATGGGATGGGGGGTGGGTTTTCGCCAAGAGAGAGTTGCTGAATGCTAAGCACCTCTTCAGCCTGCTCCTTTCAAACTGAACTGTGTGCCAGCATAAGCCTGCAGCCTACAGGTCTGTGTGCCCCAGGGGCGTTGACTTTCTAAATCCCCGGGGGGGGCAGGGGCTCTCTCGTGCGCGCGCGCGCATGTCTCTGCCGCTCCCTCCCCCCCCCCCGGCCCAGGGAGGCAGACCCGCGGCGGCAGCCAGCTGGCCGGGACTGCCGCCCGCGCGAAGCGCGCGGGCGACTATGTCCCCGCCGCCTCTCTCCCCCCCCCCCGCCTCAGGGAGGCAGGGCAGGCCGGGGGTGAAGGAGAGGCGGCGACGGCCGGCTGGGCGAGCATTTTGCCGGGGGTGGCTGAGCCCCCCCCGGGAAATTTCGGGGGAGGCTCGAGCCCTCGAGCCCCCCCGTAGTTGACGCCCATGGTGTGCCCCACCCATTCTATGATGGGCCGACCTCTGGGGCAGGCTGCAGGAAGCTGCTTGAGAGCTGACTGACTAACAGCCAGTGCTCAGCCCAATTGTCCCAAATCATCCTTGCCCACCCCCCCTCCACTGAAGCACAAATGGCTGGGAGCCTGTCTTCTGGTTCTCTCCACATTTAGGACCCAAAGCAGCAGCTTTTGCCATGGTGATCTCCTGCTCCATTTTACCCTCAAGCCAAATGATCCTCAAATAAATTCAAATGCCTAATTTTGCCCAATATACTTTAAAAACTATGTAGGAGATGAAAACTTGCACAATACTCAAGATCGCCAAACCTTCATTTTTCTCAGCCTGATTTATAGTTACCTGAGCTATGGCAGAAATCACCGTAGGCAAATCAAACAAAGGAAGTCGTAAAATATTAAACAACGAAATAGAGGTAAAAACTTTGGCAGCAGTTAAAACATTTTTTTCATCCAACAGAAAATAAACTCCAAAGGTAGCCAGAGAGACCTAGAGGAAAAAAGAAGCAAAGGACTGGGTTTGTTTTCCCTTCATCTCATAGATTTTTAGTAGTACTAACCTGAAATGTGCTTATCTATATCCCTAATAACCTCACTACTGACATTAAAACAACATAGCAGTTCAAAAACATGGTTTCGAGGTAGAATAACCTTATGGCTGGCTCGGCAATTAAGTGAGGCAGTAGAACTAGATAGCACATTCTTTTGGAGGTGTGGGAAGCAGCTTCCACCTTGCTCTCTCTACCACTCTGGATCACCTAATGCTCTTCCCCATGTGTCTTTAACACACTGCTGCAAGTGGTTCATCTCCAGCAGGGCTTCATGGACTCTCAAGACAAAAAAGAGGCCCTGTTGGGTGTGCACAGCTTGTTGTGCTGTGTTTAAGGTGATGGGGGGGGGGGGGTAGAAAGAGAATGATATGCAGCAACTCCTGAGTAGTGTGGGGGCAGCAGTGGAGAGAGAAGAGGGTTCAGTCCAAGGATCTCCTCAGGCTGCACCCTTTCTTAATCTGCTACTAAATGAAGTCACCTTTGATTTAAATTTAATTAACTTACAAGAAAAGGTTAGTTTGTAAGTGATGCATGGCTCTGCTCCATTTGTAATTACAAAGCAGAGGATTCTGCTCAATCCGCAGCTGAAGAAGTGAGCAGTGACTCACAAAACCGCATACCCTACCACAAATTTTGTTAGTCTTTAAGGTGCTATTGGACTCTTGCTCTTTTCTACAGCTACAGACAGACAGCCTAACACTAACAGCCTACAGCTACCCATGGCTGTAGTCCCTCATATCTGCAGGACTGCCTCTCCCCCTAAGCTCCACCATTACAGCTTTCAAGGACCTTCTGTAGGTGTCATCCTGCTAATGGGCAAAATCAACAAATGCCTGTACATGAGCATTCTCTGCTGTGGCCTAATATTATGGAATGGCCTCCCTGATGTGGCCAGGAAAGCTCCCACTCTCCTATTTATTCAGGGGTCATTTCGTCGAAAAAGTGGTGCAGGAGCTCATTAGCATAGCTCATTACCATAACTTATTTGCATATGCTCCACCACCTGATATCACTGGAAGTATGTCAGAAGGCAAGAAAGAAAGGAGAGGGAGACAGACAGACAGACAGACAGACAGACAAAGCTGGCAGAGAGGGGACAGCTACTAATCCAAGCCTCAGAAATAGCACTATTCTGGGAGGATAGCTTCAGTGATGGCTGAAGCCTTCAGAAGGAACAAGGATCTTTCCAGGAGACGGGGTCATTTTGCTGCAGCCATGACACAAGCAGGCATTCCCCCGCGGGGAGGGGGGGCTGGCACCGACTTCCGGAGCTGCGCTCCCCCGAGCTCCTGCTCGAAATGACCCCTGTATTTATTTATTTATTTATTCATTCATATTTCTATCCCATCCTCCCCACACTCCTAGTGTTCTGCAATCTATGCAAAACTGAATTATTGAGGAGGCTTTTTTTTTTTTTACACAGGCAATGGGACGGTACTGTAAACTTCTTCGGTAAAGTGTTAGGGACTACAGACTACACTAATGGGTATAGACTTTGGCTGTGTGATCCTATTATGCATAATTTGATGTGTCATTTTAATACTTAGGCTTCATTTCAGCTCTGTTTCAGATTTCTGAAATCCAAATTCTATTGGAACGCTTATTAGGTGTCCCATCCTATTGATTGTATCAACTTTACACTGTCTAATCTGCCTTGAGACTCAGTGAGAAAGCAGACTATAAATAATTAAATAAATATTTGGTATCTATACTAATTTTACAATTTAATTTTTAATGTGGTATGTTATTAGGTTAGAAAACTAAAGCCAAGATATGAACAGTCAATTCCTCACACTGGCAAAATTATCCTGTGTAAATTGGGTTCTCCTTTATCCAATGCAAGGTAGGATATATAATTACCCTCTGTACTAAACAATATTATCTTGTTCACACACGCACCAGGAATGGAATACACGTCAGTGTCAGCATAGAAAATGTTGTCAGGTACCCAGATGATCTCAAAACATCTATTTCACTTTCCCGAATGTTCATGATTTTTTTCTGGTATGAAGGTTCCCATGCATATAGCTTTAGAATCTAAACAGGAAGTTAGCAAGAGTGTAAAATGTAACCTTTTGTACAACACATCAAGATGCTAGTTTTAAGTGTCAGAACAAATAATTATTGGGCTGCTATACAATTTCTCCACATAAACATATCCCAATGCCTGTCCATGGTGAGAAATTGTTTAGCAGCTTCTCTCAAGAACCAAAAGAACCTTCTTCCTCTCTACATGGTCCCTGACATTTTCCCATGCTTCATCATGGCTAGGTACTTTAACTTTCTGGCCTCATATAGAATGATCCAGCAGCCCTCCATCTCCTAGTGAGTCAAAAGATTTCACAAAACTCACACTAGCAACCAGCCAGTTCGACCATTACTATAATCTGAGTGGCCATTTAAGTACATGAATTTTCATGCTGGCTGGGAACAGGGAACAAATTACATACTCTGGCCATGACACAAAGAGCTCCTTAAGGTGCCCCTAAGCAATTGGCTGTAATTAATGGGTTTTGTGTTTTAAAAACGAAATTAAAACACAAAACCAAACCAGCAGAGTCTCATGCAACAAACTACTCTTCAACACTCCTTGGTTGCAAAAGCCATGTCATGTGGCACAGGAGGAATTGCTGCTTAAGAAACACAAGCCTTAGGAGCACAGAACAAGTTGCGTGGTTTCTTTTGATCCTGGGCATCACTGAATCACAGCCAATCTCTCTAACTACATGGGAGTATCTGGCCTTTTGTGAATACATATTAAACAGCATTATGCTTATATCACTGGTCTGGCTCAGATGTAATGCCAAACCATGCTTCGGCACCCTGTGAACAATGCTTGTGCATTCCCTCCCCTTGCATACTCAGATCTGATCATTTACTTCCACTTCACTGAAAACCATAGTTGCTGTTGTGTCCAAACCAGGAAAGTATTATTTCTGTTTTCCCTACTGCTCAGAACTGAATAGGACTTAAGGACATACTATAATTCACACTAAAGTGGAAATACCTTACTGATCCAGGGCACCTGAGGGAAATAGAGGCACATAGGATAAAGCTCATTCACATCTGAACCAACACTCCATGGGTATCTGAACCTGTTTTCAGGTGTCCATCCTAGATCCTTGTAGAAAAAGTTTAAGAGACTACCCAGAAAGGAAAAAGTGCAAATACCACGAAAGGTCTATTGATAATTTCAAAACCTGTTTGTTTTTTAAATCCATCCCCATCTACCCATGCAAAAATGACTTTATTGAAACTTATCGAGTTTCACAAGTTGGGGAAGGCCTGAGGCTCAGTGGTAGAGAATCGGTTTTACAGGTTGGTTCTCTCTCTTACAGGTTCAATCTCTGACATCTCCAGTTAAAAGGATCAGGTCATAAGGGACATGAAAGACCTCAGTCTGTGACCCTGGAGAGCTTGTGCCAGCCAAGGGAGATAATACTGACCTTCATGCATCAACAGTCTGATTAGGTATAAGACAGCTTCATGTGTTCATTCTCTTTTACAAGAAAGTTCAGGCTTATTCCTCTTCTGATTATATGCAAGTAGTATCAAAATAGGTACTCTGGTGCATTATAATTGATGCTGGAAACTTAACATATTAGCCAACATTTTAAAATAGTATGTGACCATTCCGGGGGTGGGGGGGAGTGAAAATAATCACTGGGTGTGATCCAAGTAGCTTCTGAGCAGTAGAAAAGGCTATGCTGGGGATCATGGGACCTACACATACAAAAGCCATGTGGGACAGAGGCTGCATTAAGTAGAATTGGGAGAGGCTGACTGAAAAAGTTGGCTGGATCCAACCAACTCTGGTCTTTCTAAAAATGAGAAGAAAGCAACAGTGTGAATAGTTTAGTCTCATTATGAGAAATGTGAAAGTTGTAGAAGCCTTCAGTGGAAGACAAGTCAACATAATAGCATAAAATCAGAATGGGTCCCTTAGCCAAAAAAATATTCAGCAATATGATTTTTGAATTATGCATATTCTGTTCCTAAACATCTCCTTGAACAACCACAGACATTCCTGAGTTATTAATCTTACCTTTATGCCATGCAAGATTTCATTTAAGAGTTTAACTCGTTGATCAGTGTACTTCGATTGACTTTTCTGGTGAAAAAAGTAGGTGGCATTTTTAAATCAGAGAACCAACATTTTCTACCACTGATAAGTATAATTATGCTAGTAATAAAGGGATGGATCTCCCACCCAACTTGTTCAAGAAATGTCCATTGACTCTTTCTTACATCCTACCCATGGCACTCCCAAAGAACCCCAACCAGCATTTCTGGGCACAGGGGTACACAGAAGAACTGGGACGTAGCAAAGATCTGTTCTGCAAGTGGAGCTTTGCTCATAGTTCTCTGGAGCCAATGTTTTAAGAAGTATAATTGTAGTACTTCCCGTTTTTTTTAAAAAAAAACAACTTCTACATCCATTATAAATGGAGGCAGAGTTTAGCAATTATCTTTTAATTAAAACGAATTCCTTCCTGTAATGTAGCAACTTGTTACTGAAATTCCTTACCTGCAGTTGCTTCACTTTGGCAGCTACATAAACATTTATAGGTACAACCAAAAGCAGCATTCCAACACCTGCTAGCACAGAGGGGCCCAGTTCCTGCCAAAGGAAGATGATGGCCAGCAGAATCTGAAAAGGCGCTGACCACAAGAGGTTGAGATTGATGATCAGCTCCATGAGCTGCTGGACATCCGCTGACATCAAGTTAACTATTTCACCCGTTGCGTATTTTTGTCGTGATGAACTAGACAAATTCAAGGCCTGCACCCAAGGAAGAGAACAGATAAAGTGAACAGTTTTGAAGCATATTCTACAATATCCTTGTGGTTTTGATGTGTAGCTGTAGGAATTACATTACTCTGCTGCAGAAGCATAAAACATAATTCCAGTAGCACCTGGAAGACTAACACAATTTGATCCTCCATAAGTTTTCACGAGTTTGACATGCATCTGAAAATGTGAAGTCTGACTAATGAAAGCTTGCAGTGAAATAGATTGTGTTAGTCTTTAAAGTAAGATTGGTTGGACTTACAAATTGTTGGGAAGGGATTAATGGGAAATTCTGAAAAAAACAAGTATGCCATAGACAATCCAACAAAGGTGGAACTTCATTCATCATTGAATTAAGAGAAAGCCTATATACACCTAGAAACCCCACCAGATCTTCAGTTTGCTATTTTCTGTTTGTTTGTTTTTTAAATTATTTATGTTGTCAACAGGAGAAATCAGGTTTTATCTTTCTATTTAGCTCTAAAACCATCTAAAAAAACTTGCTTAAATTTAGTATTTCATGGGGAAACTAACCCGTTAAAAGAAAACTACTATCTTATCCAGTATGACCTCAACCAAGAAGTTGAGAATGTCAAATCAAATATATTTTAAAAGTAGTAAGCTTGCAAACTAGCCTGGAGAAAAATGTCCTGTCCTTTTAATACAGGCTTAATGGGATGCTATTTTCCATGTGATGTTATTTACTTCCATGCCATGAAAAGCCTCAATGGCCCATTTCCACACATAAAGTCTCTATTAAAGAGACAGCACATTTTTTCCCCCAGTCTTGTTGGCAATCCTATAAAGACAGGTACTTGGCTCTGAATTAAGTTGTAGTGTTTCCACTTTTCTCCTTTCTCAGAGTTAATCTGAAATTAGTGTAGTTATACTGTGAAGACTTTTTGTTTTACAACACAAAACTTAACATAGCTCAAGTCCTGAAACTGAACTCCATAAGTAAATTTCTGCCTGCATTAAGGTTTGGGCGATTTATGTATTTCAAATAAAAATAAAATACCTTGTGTAGCAGAAATATAAGCAAGCCTGGGGGCATTTCTGTAATACAGTCTGAATTATGCCTTTTTGGGTTCTCTGATGTTATCTTCTTGTATTTTTGTAAGTCAGTGCTGACCTGTTCCCTAGTGCCCTTGGCCTTCCTTTGTATAAAAAGATTAGTTTACATTTTTCTACGGTTATAATTTCTTTCTCCAGCACCCTTGGGTCTCCACAATGTGTTCTTGATGGGTGAAGATCTGTAGTGTATGATAATGCTAATCCTCCCTCTAAGTTGTAGGGTCTTGTGAGGTAAAATTCTACTTTGTGAGCTACTGGCATTAAAGCTGTGAGCGAGAGCAGTGCAGCTTGAGGAGGGAGTAACTCCGGTGATTTCTTCTGCATTCCGAACAGGCCCTAAAGCGACTGCAAAACGCCCTGCACCTAGAGACATTGTTATCACTGTACCAGACGCCAGGGTGAGAAGACGTATCCTACTGCAAGCTAAAACCCCTGATGCTTTTCTTTTTGAAGATGTACAAGTTGCAGTGTTTCCAGATGTTCCCAAAGATGCTTTGGCAATTCGGAGAAAATTAAAAGCTACTACTAAACAGCTGCAAGAAATGCATCAAAAATATAAATGGTTGCCCTCTGGAAAGCTCTACGTATATCATCAAGGACAGTATCTGTCAGCATGGGATGAAACTTCTGGGAAAGAACTTATTTCGGTTTTACTGCAAGATGTCCCCATGGAACAAGAAGGCAAAAGATCAGCTAAGAGGAAGAATTTATTTCCTATGTCTCCTCTGAAATCCAGCAAAATCCCTATTCATGCTGATTCTGCCTGAGTACTTTATGTGCCTTTGCTGTATCTGGTATTTTTGCTTGTTGTTTTTATGTGTTATATCTTTAAGGTGGTGAGCAAAGAGAGAAATTAGATAAGATAAGGGTGATGTGTATGTTTTACTGATTCTGGCAGGGGGGGAGGGGAGGGGGGGAGTGCCGAGATTAGATAGCTCCCTATAATCCAGAAGCAGGAAACAGTTCTTTACTGTTTACCCTCCTAGTTGGGAGATCCTGTTTTTCTGTAGTTAATTTTTCTGGGGTTAGTTATGGTGCTAATATCTCTAGGGACTGAGTTGATTTTAAGGGGGGGTGGTTTGAGGGTAGGAATATAATTATATAGTTAGGCTGGTAGCAGTATAAGATTTATTTCTTTATTGATATAAAGTAGATCTTTTGGAAAACTTATTCTTAGTATTTGTTTAGATAGCAGGATGGTGTTTACATTTCGTTCACAGAACATTAGAGGTTTGAATAACTGCATGAAACTCAGAAGAGTATTGAGAGAATTATTAAAAACGAAGCCAGATATTGTGTTTTTGCAAGAGATGCATATAAAAAATGCTGATAAGGCTATTTTGCAATCTAATTGGTATTCTTTGCAATTCCAACGCTGTATTGTTGGCAAAATAAGCTTTGGGAATGTTTTGTCTATAGCAAAATTGTTAATATTCCTGGTCTTAATGATGAAAAGAGGCAAGAAACATTTCAGGCAATCTGGTTTCCGATTGTAAGTTATTTAAATGATTGTAAGATTATACCAAAAATCCTTTTTATGGAAAGTTGCTTTTTAAAAAAAATAATATACTCTGTATCTAAGTGTTTTGCTCATGTCTATGTATTAGTGCTTACTGTGATGTTCTATTTTGCTGTAGCTACACTGCTGACGTTTCTGTACTGCTGTTATGGTTTGGTTAGTTTGGTTTTTGTAACTGAATATTATTAATTAATAAAAATTGTATTGGAAAAAAAGCTGTGAGCGAATGATTTGGCTACTGCATAAATTAGCCTGGAGCCATCCTTCCTGAACTAAGACAAAAATGTGTGAGCCGGAGGCTAAAAAACTGTGAGACAGCTCACACTAACTCAGCTTAGAGAAAACACTATATGCTGTGCTACCGTGCAGTCAACATGAAGTCAAAACAATCTGCTGAAGGCTCCTAGATTTTCAGAATGAGCCTTGACATGATATCTATGACTCTTTATCTGACATATGACATCCTTTCTTATCTATGGTATGAGTTCAGAGTAAAATTGTTAAGAAATATTCTTCGGTTAAAATGTGTTAGCCTTATGTCAGTCATTTTGATTGAACCTACGGGTCCAGAGGGTATAAATTGTTAACATTTTGTCTCCTCTGGACTGGCGATCAATAGCTCCTTGCGATGCCTTGGTGACCAGTCCAGAGCACTCTGAGTCTCATACAAGTGCACTGTTTTTGGTACTGGGTTTCTGCAGAAATATTCTATGCTGAATACTGAAATGTTGTAAAGTGTTTTGATCTTGAGCAGTTCTGTTATTTCATTTTTTCAGCTAATAAATTAGAACAAAGTGCAAGCTTCTGTCTTTTTACCCCTTGGGCTGGTCTCTCATCAATCCACATCCGGCCCAGGAACCTGAGGTGTTTTTCCTCAACACCTTGAACTTTGCTGGTCTTAAAGTACCACTGAATTTTGTTCTGTTGCTTCAGACCAACATAGCTACCCACCTGAATCTAGCAAGTGATCAATGAAAGAGTTCTGTAGTATTGCTGAAAAAGAGTATATAGCATGAACAGAGAGCAGCAATTACCTTTTTATATAAGAGGCCAACCATTGCAGTCTTAATTTTTACCGCAGTAAGCAAGTTAAGACGTTGGAAAGCTTGATGGATAAGTGTCTGCAGAACAACCACAATAAGAAGAGCGACTGCATACCCATAACCATTCCAATAGGAGCCAGAACGATGCTCACAGAGATCAATCATTTCTCTGCAAATTAAGAAGAATATTTTTAAAAGCCCATACTAAAGTATGCGGAATCAACGCTCATCCTTTATGCAACCCATCTGCAAGCAAGTGGGACCATCTTACCTTCAGGCTGCTTGCATAAAGGGAGCAGATGCTGACATTAAAGCAAGCACAGATTTCCAGTTTGCTCTAAATCAAAGGTTATTCCTATTTCAGCTGTTGCTTGGAAATTACAGCCAGAGATAGCGTCCAAAATAGCTTCCTGTGCAGAACAGGCTTGTTCAGGCCTCAACCCATTGCATCCCATGCCATCAGGACTTGAGAGGCTGACTGCAGAACATCTGCTCAGAACGTCTGCTCAGTTGCAGCAACTATGGTTCCCGCACCTTTTTTTAATGGCCTTTGACAGCTCAAATAATCTTCAACCCATTATACTAAACTGGAACTTTCCAGTAATGAGCACCTTACCTGTATATAACTCAAGGATGCAACTGCTGTCTAGGTATGCTTAGACCATACTAGGATTCAGCACAGCCTCCTGGGAGGTAAATAGGCCTAGCCTCTGCCCATTACATAGAAACACAGAGCCACACTAAAGTAGAAGAAAACCATATGCAAGGAATTGGATGGAGATGCCAGTAACTACCTGGCATCCAGAGGATTTGCACATTATCTATACCCTAGCCCTATAGGCTGTAGAAAGGGACAGCCATAGGCCTATATTTAATAGTTCCATTCACAAACTCACTGTTGTAGAGAAACAAGCCAATGCAATATAGTAACCAGCTGCATACTAACCTACTGTCCTTCAAACAATTAACCTACAAGTCCACCTTATTAAGCTAAGCACATAATGCCAGCAGTGTACAAGCTGAGGACTCCAGGTTGACTCAATACATCTGATAACAGATGTCTGATGAGGGGGGCTTTGGTTTATTCCCTGAAACTCTTGTTGGTCTCTAAGGTACTACTGGACTATGGGACTACAGACCAACACGGCTACCCTCTGGAACTCAAAGCATCTGAAACATATTGGGATGACTACCTCCTCTGATGACAGCAGAACTATCCAAAATTCTGCCTGCAGGTAATGAAAGCTCACAATGTATTAACTGCAGCACGCACAATTAGAAAATTATTCCATGTAAGTCAAATAGCATCTGATAGCTACTTTAAGTCATGCTACTTAAAGACAGTAATACATTATGGTAAAAGTAATGTAACTGAGCAGGGCTCATTTCGTAGCAGGAGCTCCTTTGCATATTAGGCCACACACCCCTAATGTAGCCAATCCTCCAAGAGTTTACAGAGCTCTTCTTACAGTTTGGTGTAGTGGTTAAGTGCGTGGACTCTAATCTAGGAGAACTGGGTTTGATTCCCCACTCCTCCACTTGCACCTGCTGGATGACCCTGGGCAAGCCATAGCTCTGTACCAGCTGTTCTCTCAAGGACAGCTTGGGAAAGAGTTCTCTCAGCCCCACCTACCTCACAGGATGTCTGTTGTGTGGAGGGGAAGGGAAAGGAGTTTGTAAGCTGCTCTGAGACTCTAAGTGAGTAAAGGGCGGGATATAAATCCAATCTCTTCTCTTCTCTTCTTCTTACAGGGGCTACTGTAAGCAATTGGAGGATTGGCTACATCAGGGGTGTGTCGCCTAATATGCAGAGGAACTCCTGCTACGAAATGAGCCCTGCTGAAGAGTAATCAGGAGTCAATCTCTAACTAACCATCGGTACCCTGAAACACAGTAGCTCTTTTACCACAAATGTGTGCTACTGAGGACCCTTTGGAATAATTTATCTTCGACAGCAGCTAGCAGTTTTTTTCATTTCTGTAATCCACTAGCTGGTTGCAAAGTGACTAATATTGCATACAGCTCTTACGAACTAAAAACCTATTAAGTCTTCAGCATGTAAAGAAATTTGTGAAATTTAGTATAATTACAACCATGCAACAGAAAAACTATGTTAAACTCTAGAGTATTGGAATATCTATCTTCAAGACTACTGTCAGGCCAAATAAAGCATGTTTATAAACTTACTTCATAATCTGTGGACTCAAAAAAGAGAAAAAATCAGCTGCAACTTTCAGAATAGTAACCTTGATCAATGCAACTTTAAATGTTTGCCATAGTGGTGACAGTAGAGATGCTTTCTGGGAAACTCTTTTCCTTGTTACATCTTTACATACAGTCACCTGCAGATTGGATAGGAGGATTTTTGAAAATATAGGAAGCTTTTCATGAACCTACAATAACAGAAGAATCAGCCTAGAAGATTCACAGATATGGTACAGTAAGACATATAAGGGCATCTCAAGAGGACTCTGCATGCTTTTTTCTTTGCACATCACCAAAATGTACTGTTCCACTGACTTCTAGAATATGTCTAGATAAATAAACCTATGCAGAGTTACTCCAGTTTGTTCACGACAAGGAGAAGCCAGTGGGCCAAGACTGAAATAATTCTTCATAAGATTGTACTGCATGTCTGCTACCAAATCAGAAACTAGCTTCCTTGATTTTGTGAGTCACTCTAGCTTAACTTAGCTTTCCTTGACTTTCCTGGCCCTAAAGATAGAAAGAAAGGGCTGACTTTGTTGTATACGCCCGATGTATATCAAATGCTCATCACAGACTTGATTGACAGTTATATTCAATGGGTGAAAGAAGATACTTAATCTCTGAATTAGTTTGGTTCGGGGTTGTTCTGATTAACTACTCTGTCGTTACAGGTCTTGGCAGAACAACCAAGGATATCTTTTATAGAATTATAAGTGCACTGTTTATATATTGGGGTTGTATTGAAATATTCTATGTTGAATACTGAAATGCTAAAAAATGTTTTCTGACTTAAGAATGTGCAATGGAATCAATCGGGTTTTGGTTTAAAACTACTGTCTCTCTTTCTCTCTCTTGATGAAATTGGGAAGCCAGCTTCTCTCCTTCCCTAAAATGAACACAGTGGGAATGAGAGTGCATGAAAAGGTTCCTGCACCCCTCATTTCCTCAACACTAAACCTCTAGAAATCACTGGAGTAAATCCGCATAAGAATATATTGTAAATTTCATAAATTCTAAATTTCATAAATCACTTTTCTGTTCTCCCAAAACACACTGTGATTTTAAAAAACCCTCCAAATGCCCCTCTATTGAGTAGGAAAATCCAACATGAAAAGCTCTATTCACGCTTGCACAAGTTACATGCATCCCCACCACACTCTCACATACACAAATGTGGGATTCTCTACATTTAAATAGAAGCCCATGTTCCATTTCATAGAAGTGATGGTAAGTGATGGTGCATACTTATAGCCCACTAAAACTTCATGTGCCCTGGTTAGCTGATTTAGTCTAAGCATCAAACAATTAGGCTTTGGGGGAAGGCATCAGGGAGGACTGGATGAGGAATATAATACAGCTACAAAAGCTGTCTTAAATCACTAGGCGTTCCAACCCTTCGGCCAACTGAGGAGAGAAATAAAGTACCTGGCTCCCATGGACCTTTGTAGAACCACTGCCAAGTAAGAAGAAAAGGTTTTTAGGTAATAAAACCTTAGTGAAGCATCACCCAAATATTGCAACATAACAACTGGGAAGGGAAAACAAAAGCACAGAGCTAAATATGGTTTATGCACAGTCACACGGGAACTCTTTAAGAGATTTGGGGAGTGGGAAGAACACATTTTCCCAATGCCTATCCCAAAGTCTAACAACTAAACATTCACATGACTCTGTACAGGAAAAAAAATCCTTGTAACTGGTATCACTCTGAATCACCTTTATGTCCTTGGTTGACTTTAAAATTTCCCTTCTCCACTGTTTTTCAAAATCTGGACATACAACGTAGGATGAATCCTTTTCATTTAGTTCAAACAGATCATCTCTTTCCAATGGTTTCTTATAGCCTAAAGTTATAATTCTATAAAAGAAAAAATAAATTACAAAATAATTGTAAATATAATACCTCCAAGGCCAGTTTACTTTAGGAAAATGGAATGTGAGGAGGAAACATTTCAGAATGAGCTCCCACAGGGAACTCACAGCAGTTATCTGATTCCAAGTCCCCGTGGCAATCACATGTTATTGTTACATCTAGTTTGGGCCTTAGGGAATGGAGAATATTATCTGGGTATAATAATCTTGGGCCAGGACATAAATAAAATGCATAAATGTATATGAAAATAAGAACTGAAGCAACCTTGCCCACTTGCCAATTTCTACAACAGCTATATCTTTGGTCTCACCTTAAAAATGATTGCATGAACCTTTTCAGAATACCAATATGAAACAAACGATGACTGTTCAAAAGTGCAGGATGGAATACAATACAAGACAGTTAAGAAAGAAGAGATGGGTCCCAGCCAGCATCCAATGAGAAAAGCAGCCTGAGGGAGCATCCTGAGATGGGAAAACTCTTAAAGTAATGAAGTTGGATCTGCCACTTTAATGAATAAAAAAGCAATTTTTACTTCCTTTTGTCCAGCAAAGGGCAGCACCTCTTAGAATACCACTGCTGAATGATCCTCAAGAACAATACGCCATGTGGTATGGGAGGGTTGCAGCAAGAAATCCTCCCTCCTTAAACACACACATGCAAGCATTTGCTCCTCTGACATAGCCTAATCTACCTGCACAGAATGAGAGGGATTTTCACAGATTCTTTCTTCTTACTGAAGCCCACCTCCACCCATGTCATGTTGTTTCAGAAGGTCCCTTGATCCCAGCTGCTGTGGCAGTTCACAGTGAGTGGTTGGGGAAGATGGTGACATGGCTGACATTATTTACGTCAACTCCATTTTGTTCCATTTGCAGACTGTCAGAGAATACAACAGTCAACATGGCATATGTGCCCAGCCCCACAACAGAGGTCATTGCCTGAACAAGAAAGGAGGAAAGGCAGAAGACAAGCCTCACAGAAGACAGAAGAAAAAGCAAGCAAAGCAGACAGTCAGCGAGCACCAAGTCCTTAAGAAGAGTCTCTGGTCAGACCCAGTACATCTTGCTAGGCTGCTGATTATCAAACAAATATGTTGACAATCAAAAGACTAATGTTACAGCTTTCAGAGCTTGCAAGACAGGGTGCTTGTGCAACCCTTTGCTTCAGAGATGTATCTCACTCTCAGACTAACAATAAACTTTATAGGCACAACAGTTCTCCTTTTTTATAATCTTTAATAATCATGTGACTTTACTATACAACAGTGAGTAATGGTCATGAGCACCTAACATATACTTAGAGATGACTAACTCATCTAACAAGATTAAACTTTCAATTCACAAGGGAGGATTTTTCCCAGAGAGAACATTTTAAAAGACATTAATCTCAGAAAGGCTATTATTGAGTCTTTTTTGCTCTTTTCAGAGTCCAAGAGCAAATGAAAGCAGGTGGGCATGAAAGCAGGTGGACATAAATATGGTCCAGTTCCCTAGTGCAAATATCTACCCACAATCTAATCTGAGATTCAACACTACTCAGACATTCTAACTATACAGCTAGAAGTGCCATTCAACCAATCTAACATTTTAACAAACAAAGAATATGGATTATGGCAAGTATTTTTCTTTTATATGTCCAGTCTAGCGATATTAAATATGAACGGAGAGGGAGATGTATTTGCTAGTTCTGGTCTTCCACAGAAAAACAGATGTCCATCAGACATCTACTTGCCTAGGACTCATTTCATATAGAAGGCACTGCATTTAAAGCTTCTCTGAGACATATCTGTATTTTCTCTTCTTCTACAGGGTGATCAATCACCGTTTGGATAAGCAGGGAAAGAAGTGATGTCAATGGGTACCGAGCAACTTGTTTCTCCTGCTGGTTATTTACCCAAAATTCCAGCCCCAAGACATGGGTGGAAGCATTTTTTGACAGACAAAAAATTGTAAATCAAGGATTAAAGCACTCCTCCGTCTTCTCAGTTTCAGGCTGGCTAATATCTGTTGTGGATTTAAAAACATCATATGTAGGCTTCTGTACCTGCTGTACCAGGAATAAGTTATCTTGCTAAAGAAGGAAGCATTTCCTTCTGGGCTGCATTTCTGTAGAAAAACAAACAGAAAAAAAGAAAAAAAAGAAATTAAAAGCGGACACTTCTCCAGTCTTTGGCAATTAAATAAATGAAATATTTTAATAAACCAAAGTTCACAATCTTATCATATTTAAGTGAAGTGAAATGTATAGACTTGCATATTATTCAAATAGTACCATCAATATGGATGACACAAGAGCACAAATTTCCACATCCCCTATTTTCTAAGCTACATGTAAAAATACATTAATGCATACATAACTATGTGCAGAACTAAGAACTAAAGAGCTACTGTAACACCAACGCAATCAAAGAAGCAGGGCCGGTGCCAGTTTTTTTTGCACACTAGGCGAGGCTACCTTCTGGCGCCCCCCCCCCCCCCCCGTGCCCACCAATTTTCAAACATAAATGCATTTTAGAAAGACTGAAAACCACAAAATTTGAAATTGCTGGTGCTGAGCCTGGTGGCAGATCTCCTACACAGTAATGCAGACTGTCAGTTCTGCACCCCTCTGAGGTTTCCACCCTAGACAGCCACCTAGGTTGGCCTAATGGTAGCACCAGCCCTGCAAGCGATTCCAGTCAAGAGATCTTGGGATCACAATAGATAGATCAGGGGTCCCCAACGTTTCTTGATGCCTGCCAAATGTTATTATACAGTGGGTGGAGCCAGTGTGACTTTTGCCCATCACAGCTTGTGACTGGTTGTTCCGATTTTTAAAAACTGCTTCCTCAGCAGCAGCCACCAGAGGCCAACAATCTTCACAGTTTGACTGAAGGTAACCTGTGAATTTGCAAGAAATTATTTTGCAGTAATATGTTCATTTTAAAAGACATCCTGTTAATCAGAGCTTTTGCCTGAAATATTGAAGAGTAACCAGGGCTCTTTTTCAGCAGGAACGCACCAGAACACCATTCCGGCTGGCTTCAGAGCCTGCCCCGCCCCCTCCCTGCCGAGCCTAAGCTGTTTACACTTAAAGGAAAAGTTCCTGCAGAGAGCTGGCAGGAAAAAGCCCCACCCGGCACTTTCCCTTTAAGTGCAGAGAGCCAGCAGGAGAAAGCCCCGCCCAGAGATTAAGCACGGGGCTAGGCTCTTTGCACTGAAAGGCCTGGCTCTGCATTTGGCTTGCCAACGTTGCGTCATTCTCCCTGCTCCAGTAAGTGCCTCCCCCATTTCTTTTCCTTCTCTCTCCCTCCCCCACCTTTCTTTCTGTCTTTCTTTCTTTCTTTCTTTCTTTCTCTTTCTCTCTCTTCCTCCCCCTTCCTTTCTCTCTCTCTCTCTCTTCTCCACCTTCATTCCATCCATCTATCTATCTCCTTCCTTTCTTTTCTCTCTCTCCCCTTTCTTTCTTTCTTTCTTTCTTTCTTTCTTTCTCTCCCTCTCTCTCTCTCCCACCTCTCTCTCTCTCTCTTTCTGTTACATTTTGTTGTGTTTTTACAAAAAAAATTATTGAAAAGGGAGGGATGTAAAAAAGCAGAGAGCCCAGGAAATGCTGGTATTGACGATATCTTTAAGTTTTGAGAATCTCTTTAGTTTTCTCATGGCATCTTCTGCTTAAGAAAAGTACGTTTGAAGCCTGAGTTCATTGTTGTGTCTTGTTGGGAATGGCTTGCAAATATATGTGTATCTAAAGTCTGTATTAAAGTAGTTTGGTGCTTACTGCCATGCAAGAGAAAACATCTGAAAAAATAGCTTCATTGTTGTATGTGTTGGCAGAACACTTGATTGTTGCATGGGGGACTTTGGGAGACATCTGCAGAGAAACAGAGATGTAACTAAAAATGAGCATGGTCAGCAGCACTTCGGAGATTGCCTGTTTCGTGAAATTTAAAAAGTGGGCCGAGTTTCTGATGAAGATGATTGTCCCTCTTCTCCTGCCACTGGGCTGACATCTGCCTTTAATGGGCCAGCAAAGTTGATGTTCTTAAACCTCCTAATAAGAGAGATTTCTGCTTCTGAGGAGTTGACTTCCAACGATTGGTGATCTTGTTATGGTAGTGATACTACTATGTGGTAAAGACCACCTGTTCACAGGATCATTTTACCTGTGGGACAGACTCTGCATGGTAACCACTCCACTGGTACATAATTGCTTGTAAAAACTATTATAGTGTAATAATTCAGGTGGGTAGCTGTGTTGGTCTGAAGCAGCAGAACAAAGTTGGAGTCCAAAGTTTCATCCAAGGTATAAGCTTTTGTGTGCATCCACACTTCTTCCATCTGAAGAAGTGTGGGTGGCACATGAAATCTTATACCTTGAATAAAATTTTGTACCTCGAATAAAATAGTCCACAAACTACTCCCGTCCAGTGCATCCACTAACCTTGAAGAAGAAGAGATTGGATTCATACCCCGCCCTTCACTACCCAAGGGAGTCTCAGAGCGTTTTACAAACTCCTTTCCCTTCCCCTCCCCACAACAGACATCCTGTGGGTAGGTGGGGCTGAGAGAGCTCTGAGACAACAGCTGGTACAGAGCTATGGCTTGCCCAAGGTCATCCAGCAGGTGCAAGGGGGGGAGTGAGGAATCAAACCCGGTTCTCCCCGATTAGAGTCCATGCACTTAACCACTACACCAAACTGGCTCCTAGCATTGTTCTGCCAGTGAACTAGAGTTGCCAACTCCAGGTTGAGGAAATCCCTGGCGATTTGGGAGTGGAGGGTGGGGAAGGAGGGACCTAAGCAAGGCATAATGCCATGGACTCCACTTTCCAAAGCAGCCATTGTAGTTTGGAGCTCAGTTGTAATTCCAGGAGATCTGCAGACCCCACCTGTAGGTTGGCAACCCTAAAAAATCATATTCAGCGTACTAGTTCTGCAGGAAGGCAAGCTGATTTCCATGGGAACCTAACCTTTAGGAATTGATTCCAATCCAGTGTGGGAATAATTGTTGGACATAAGATACTGGTTCAGGCAAGATTTTGTATAGATGGGACAGAAAATAATGTTTTTATTGGTTTTGACAACAAGGTAAACAGAATAAGAAGCAAAAGGTGGATGTGGCTGGATGACCACACTTCTGGTAACATTGGGTGTGGCCTAATATGTTAATGAGCTGTGCTGTCAGGGGTGTGGCCTAATATGCTAATGAGTTCCTGCTGGGCTTTTTCTACAAAAAGAGCCCTGACAGTAACTATTAGATTTTTGCATAACCTGACTCCCTTATATTTGGAAGTTGGTTCTGCCTCCAGTGATGGCCATTTTGTGGTTGTGCCCATCATTCAAAGTGGCCTGGAGATCAAAAAGGTTGGGGGCCCTTGAGATAGATCAAAGATATCACCATGCAGCAAGTAACAAATTTCTGAAGCTTCCAGGGTTGTGATGCCATTGCACTGACTGTTGTTGCAGCCATGTTTAGAAGACTATGAACAGTTCTGTTTTCTCAACCTCATAAGGAGTTCATACAGCTAAAAGAGGTGATGAAAAATGTGTCTGGAATGATCAAGGAATTTGATCATTTTCTACAAGGCAACAAACATACTTTTTTTTTAGTTTGGGGAAAAAAAAGATATCAAAGGAAGAGGGGTCATATAAAGTTATGAACGATGCAGAGCCAGTGTGCAGAGACATGTGTCTCCATGCATAATATTAGAATCTTTATTTGTCAAATGAAATGGACTGGCATTTGATTTAAGATAAAATAAATTACGTTATACAAAATATTATGAAATTTGCCTGGTGAAACCCAATGGCTTAAAAAAAAGAGTTGGACAAATTAATGGACAAAGGCTGATACACAGGGCTGATTTTATGTTCTCATTACTACTAGAAACATACCATCTTCTGTTGCTCGCATATAAGGGCCTTCTGCCAACTAAAATATTATCAATTATTAATTTTTATGATCAATTTTGTATGTGCACAATAGTCATCAGAACTGTTCAATCGCTGCTAGAACTCAAATGGATGACTGAAGCAAGTATGATCTAATTTTTAGCATATTACTGGAATTTTTAAAAGGGCAAGTAAAAACACACCAGCCATCTGGAGGCATACTGCTAAGAGTATCCATTCTCTTCTACAACTAGTAGTTGGCGGTTTCTAGAAACCTGGTAAGGTACGGATGCCCTAAATCCCCTGGTTCCTCAGGTGTCTCTTTTTCTGTACTGTTATTTACCTCTTTTTCCAAGAGCCAAAGACCACCTGCATTTTTCACTATAGCCTTTTTTGTTCCCTGCCCTCTTGTCATTTTCCTCCCACAGCATACATTTACACTTTGACAGCAGGACAAGTTCAGTGTAAAGGATTAAAAAGTACATAGATTAAAGACAACACTCCTCTCATAGTGAGCAGGCTGCTGTAAAAACCAAAGCATTCTCCTCTCTCTGCTACTTGCAGTATCCTATCTGCAGAGCATTTTCTAATGGGACTGCAACATGGGATGCTCATCCCCATTCCAGTTGCCACAGTAGAGTGCCCTCCCCTTCATTCTCTGAAACTTATGCCAAACAAAGTATTGCAAACCCCTCAGGGCCATATCATACCAGGAATTTCATTGTTCCCACAAAAATCTTGTACGAAGTTGCCCATAATTGTGCAAGTCCCAAAGTTGTGCAACTACTAGGGAGATAAACTATGACTAAAAATTAGTTTATTGCCTCTAACATTTTGTGCCTGAGTGCAGGACTCAGTTCTGAAAACTGTTTTCAAAACAACTGGGCATTTTCACACATAATATTAAAACAGTAGAAAGAGAAAGCAGTTCCAAGCATAGTCGTCAACTACGGGGGGGCTCGAGGGCTCGAGCTACCCCTGAAATTTCCCAGGGGGGGGCTCAGCCACCCCCGGCAAAACAGAGTGCCCACCGGGCCCTTCCTAGGCCTGCTCGCCCGCCGGCTGGCTGCTGCTGCCGCCTCTCCCCCCCCCGGCCTGGCCACTCCTGCCTCCGTCCCTCCCTCCGTCTGTCCAGGGGCCAGCTGGGCAAATGCCCAGCGTGCCAGCGTCACCCGGAAGTGACCATAGAGTTTCAGGGCACCATAGAGTTTCAGGGCGATTGCCAGAGCGTCGCCCCGGCAACGTGCCCAGCTGGCTCCTGGACGGACGGAGGGAGGGATGGAGGCAGGAGTGGCCAGGCCCGGGGGGGGGGAGAGGCGGAGGGGACATGGTCCCGGTGTGCGTGTGCGCTTTGCACGTGCATGCACAAGAGCCCCTGCCCCCCCCCCCCGGATTTTAAAACTTGATGCCCTGCTTCCAAGGGGAAGCAGTTTCCCCACACAAGGGGAAAGGTGCCCAATTTATCCCTCTTCCTGTTGCAATTATCCCCCCACCCACCACATTAGGAGCAGCTTGGGGGAGGACACAGGGAGTTAGATCAGTAGCTTTTGGGAGAAAGCTCTAAAGGTTTATTCCACATTTTGTCAGATCCAAGCCTATGTCTGTAATTTACAGACGCTACAACAGAATTTCCCAAACTTTTAGTACCTGAAACATACTTTTTTGGATTCAAAAGGAAATACTTCTTTAGGCAGAGACTGTTTAAAATGAGGAATTTGCTGCCAGAAGATGTAGTGATGGACACAGGAATTGATAAGAGTTAAAAGAGGATTAGATAGATTCACAGAGGATAGATCTATCAGTGGCTACTAGCCATGGTGACTGAGCAGAACCTCCACCTTCAGAGGCATTCAACCTCTGAATCCCAGTGCCAGGGCGCTGGGTTAGATGGACCACTAGTCTGATCCAGTAGGGCTCTTCTTATGTTCGTAAATTCAAATTAAAAACATAAGTGTTCTAAGAAAGTTTACTTTTAGAATGTGCAAAACACTTTCCAGCTTCAGAGCAGCACCTCCTCCACTATTTCTGAATGTCATGTTCCACTGTGTCTCTGCATCAGAGTGAAGAATGATACACAGCAAAATTACACCTCCAGTGAAGATTTATTACAAATTTATTTATTTGTTAAGGATATTTCTGTGCTACCTCTTCAGAGTCCTACTCAAGGTGGCTTACAATTTAAAACATCACTGTATAAAAACAAGCCTTTAAAAACAAAGGGCTGGGCCAATGAATCACTTAGAGATAAAGCAGGTAGCCTCTGCTGTAGGTAAATACATTGATACGACCTGAAACTTCAGGATTTGTGACCCAAAAGCAGCTGTTGCAAGACAGAGTTCAAGAATTAGTGGGGCACAATATACATTCAATTTTAAAAATCTCTCTCATTTTTTTTCTGTCTTTTGTTAGAACATTCATAAATGCATATTAAACACTGGTGCCATGTGTGATAATGGCAACAAAGTGCATGATCCCTGCCCAATACATTCCCTGCACCTTAAACTAAGAAGCCAGTCTGGGAGCTGGACGTCTAGTCTTAAAACCCACCACCACCATTAGAAATTAACTTCAATAAAAACTCTCTCTTTATGGTTAAGTGTTTTTTTGTGGAAAAGTAGAACAAACAGATTTTCGAAATCACACACATACACGCTAACTAGGAAGCTATTTGAAAACGTTGTCCAGACATGTCTACACTTGTTAGGCCAGAGGTCCAAACTAAACAAGATCTGATAATTTTCTTGAGCTGCCCTTGGACTTTGCCCTTTCCGAGAGCAATATCTCCCCAAACAAAGCTCCACCTTGCCGGAAACAAGTCGTGCTGACTGAATTAATAACACTGATCACCTCGATGAATCTCCTTTCTGCGGCCAATGGGAAACAGCTTTAGCACATTTCACCCTGACTCAAACATGGTACATGAAACAAAAACAGACTGCCTCTGTACATGTACGGAGTGCAGTCATGTCTCTGACTGAGAGACGGCGGCTTCCTGGTCAGCGATCAATCTGTGATCGGGTGGAGCTGGCATGGTTGAAAGGTAACACTGGGGCAGTTCACTTTTAGAAATACCATGTATCTTTTACCCTGAGCATTTCAGATTCTCTGCTCAACTCGCAAAGGGAGAAAGCAGGTTTTCTGATCACTTCCTTCCCCCCAAAATGCAAACCTGGAGGAAATCGCCGTGCAAATTACCTTTCGGCTGAAGGGCCGCAGGCTCTGATAAAGCGCTTCCTTGCTTCCCGGCAACGAACCCAGCATATCTGTTTTACTTCGTGAAGAAAGCCGGAATAGCGCCGCTGGCTCCGGCTCTTAACTTGACCTACAAGCAGAGGCGGCATTAACAGACTGAGCGCCTCTGAATGACTGAGGCCAGCCAATCCAGCGCCCGTCTGCAGATCAGGGCGGGTCTGCTGGGTCTAATGTCAACAACACAGCCAGCATGGACAGATGGCGGTGGAAAGGGAAACAGAGTGAGTAGTATTCGAAATAGGAGCTCGTCAAAGCGGCCGTCAAGATACAGCCTCTAATTTAACCGTATATTAATTTGATCATACTTAAAAAAAAAATCCATACGCATTTGAGGTGAGCCGAGCTGACGCTTAAGGAGCCTGAGGTCTAGGTCACATTAAAATCCGCTTTTGCCTCGTGAATCCTACAACTAAAGCATTCTTCCCTTGAATTCTTGTGAAGTGTTCTGAATTGCGCTCAGTAATTATCATCCCTTCTTTCTCAGAGAGCAAATTTGCCTACATTTTGAAAGTGGGGATGACATACGCACACACTCATCCCAGGAACATTGTTTCCCAATGGCATAGCACATGTTGGAACCCGTAGTTTAAGAAGCTACACAGTAGGTTTCTACATCCTTCCCTCCAGGATATCAGCATTACACAGGCTGAGCTTCCTATCTGAATCTGGTTTCCCATGTAAAATAACAACAAAGGAACACAGCCTGTTTATAAATATCATGCAGCCTAACTGGAACAGAGGGGTTCATATCAGAAGCCCTTTGCTAGCACCACGCAGCCAATTTAAGTGACTAGACATTTTCGATTGCTGAGGACACAAAAGGCAAGAATGTTAAAGCATCTTGTGCCAAAATGACATATGATGGGGCAAAGTTCTCTCCTGAAGCAAGTTACCCTGCCAACAGCTCTATAAAAAAATGAAGTCTTTGTGTTCACTTGACAGATCCAGGTGGGCAGCTGCGTGGGTGTGAAGCAACATAACAAAGTTTGAGTCCAGTGGAACCTTTAAGACGAACAAAGTTTTATTCAAGGTGTGAGCTTTCCTTTTAAAAGATAAAAAGAATGAAAAGCTTGGTTTCTGGTTATCAACTGTTTGGGTTCAACTGGGGGGGGGGTGTCAGAACTGGAGATTGATGTACCCTAAATTGTGGGAATCCAGGCATTAGATATCTGTTAAAACATCTTCACTATTTTGCATGCTAATTTAACAAGCTACCCTCTACATATACAGCTATGATCTGTAATTCCATTTCATTGTCTGACGAAGTGTGCATGTTCACTTGACAGTTCAAGTCACAATGTGTTAGTTTCCAGAGAGAGAACAATCTCTTTAGCCAAACGCACATTATATATGACCAGCTCAATGTGTGACCTGACTTGAGTGAAAAGCAAGACAAACCATGCTGTTATAGAGAAATGGTCCATTCATACATGCAAGACATAATTTGGTATTAGTCGAGTGATGAAAGGACATGCAAGAAAGGTCAGGATTCTTTAGTTACAGATAACGCATTCTTCCAGTATGCTCAACAACCAGTGTGTAAGTAACAGGTTAAAAACAAAGCTCCTCTTTCATTAAGCATATAGGAGTAAAAGACAAGAAAAGTACATGCTGCTAGCAATCGAACTGCATCAGTATTGTGTACTGGGTTCGATGCATGGAAAGCCCGGACTACAACATAGTGATCAGCAGGGGCGTCCCTGCCGCCACTGCCTCTCCCCCCCCCCCCGGCCTGGCCACTCCTGCTTCCATCCCTCCCTCCATCCGTCCAGGGGCCAGCTGGGCATTTGCTTAGCTGGCCCCTGGACGAACAGAGGGAGTGAGGGATGGAGGCAGCCGGGGGGGGGGGGGGAAGAGAGAGAGAGAGGCAGCGGTGGTGGCGGCAGCTCTTGTGTGCGCGGGGACTCTTGCGTGTCCCCGCTGCCACTGCCTTTCTCTGCTGCTGCCCTGCCATGTCCCCGCCGCCGCTGCCTCTCTCCCCCCCCCCCCAACCTGGCCACTTCTGCTTCCATCGCTCTGTAAGCCAGCAAGGCATATTATATGCTCTTATGAACTTTAAAATCATACGTTTGACCTTGGCTTTCTGCCTAAGGGTCATTTTATACCTCCCCTCTAAAGTAGTTTGACTGCTGTCTTTTCCTGTGCTGAATTCACAGTGGAGTGAAATTTCACTCCAGGGGGTCTAAGTGCCCTAATAACAGCAATTGTTTAAAGCAGAATCAAGCTGGTTGAATACTAGCTTGACCACAGGAGGGCAATTAGTAGATGTGGACATTTCAGTAGCAGCACGGTTTCACACCGCACAGAAGTGTGGGCAGGTTTTTTTGGAACTAGAATGATTCCAGCGGGAAAGTCAGATGTAAAAACAGCCTAAGGCAAAGGCACTCTCTATTGCTATGAGAGGCTCCAGCCCACAGCGGGAGACTTCCTCCAGAGTTCACACTTGCATGGAGACCAGAATTCCATATCAAAGAGCTCTTACATCTACTTCACAAGTTCCCACCAGCAGGGAGACCAAGACTCCATTTCAAAAGGGTCCTTTTCTCCTTTACGCTGGCCTCTTCACACCTGCCCCCAAAGTTCCAGTAAGAGATTAGGTTGCCCAGCAACTAATCGCCGACCATCAAGTGACCTGGCTGAAGCCATCACGAGACCAGAGATTGGCGCCAAGAAGACCAACCAGATGGCCCAGGTGTTAGATCCTGATTAGCACCTAGATTTGCAATATTGTCCACTCCTTCCTGCCCCCTCCTCCCTATGACACCGACCAATAGTAAGGCTAGTAAGGACGGACAAACCAGTAGGTGTGACAATGGGATGTGGTCAGCGCAGCCCGCCCCAATGCCACCTGATAAAAGATCTTGCACAACAGAAACACATTGCTTAGCCACCTTCGACCTCTATCTTCTTACCAACCTCTCATGTCCAGCTTCCTGTACCCAACACCTTGCCTCCATCTTTAATCCCTGGTTTGCGCAGCCAGGACTGGAGCATGTATCTGCAGGTTCAGATCTCGTTCCCCCTATTTTTCTGATTCATCCCTCCCTCAATCTTCTCGTGGAAGCGAATCACCCATCATCAAGACAGGTAACGTACTCCCCCGCAACGATACTCCTGCTCATGCAACAGTGCTATTTTCTGTCTGATTTCCTTAGATCTTGTATGTATGCAGTTTTATTATTATTCCTTGTGTGCTTGAATAACATCTTGCAGTAAACATCATTCAAAGAAACCACTCAGCCTACGTGCCTATTTCCTGAGAACTCCTGGAAGGGGCGGGACCTTGGTATAGTTGGCAAGAATCCGTTATTTCGCCAATTGCTGAACGTAAATTAAAGCAATTCAGCTAACACCTCCATCCGTCCAGGGGCCAGCTGGGCATTTGCTTAGCTGGCCCCTGGACAGATGGAGGGAGGGAGGGACAGAGGCAGCCGGGGGGGGGGGGGGAAGAGAGAGAGAGAGAGGCGGCGGCGGGCACTCCGTTTTCCCGGGGGGGGGGGCTCGAGCCCCCCCGTAGTTGATGCCTATGGTGATCAGCATAGATTTATTGAGTACACAACAAGCATGCAATACTGCCCGAGATGGCCAACTATATACAACTCCTAGGACATACCCAAAAATCCTATCAGCGGGTTTGAATTTCCCGCCAGAGTTCTTATTGGAGGGCTAGTGGTGGTCTAGGATATTTGACCCCTATTGTCTCTGAGTCAAGCTCTGACTGTCTGCCGCTGGTGCCCAGTGGTGCTCTGCAGATATAACAACCAGTATCTATTTGGGGGTGTAGATATACATAAGAAGATAAGAAAAACCCTGCTGGATTAGACTAGTAGTCCACCTAGTCCAGCATCCTGTCTCACACAGTGGCCAGCCTGCTGGATTAGACTAGTAGTCCATCTAGTCCAGCATCCTGTCTCACACAGTGGCCAGCCAGTTCCTCTGGAGGGCCAACAACAGGGCATAGAGGCCAAGGCCTTCCCCTGATGTTGCCTCCTCGCTCTGGAATTCAGGGGCTTAGAGATTCTGAAAGTGGAGGTTCCCCTCGGTCACCATGGCTAGTAGCCATTGGTAGACTTATCCTCCATGAATCTATCTAATTCCCTTCTAAAGCTGTTTATTCCTGTGGCCATCACTAGTTTGGCAGCAAATTCCATATTTTAATCATTCTGTGTATAGTATTTCCTTTTGTCTGTCCTGAACCTACTACTCATCAGTGTCATTGGATGCCCTCAAGTTCTAGTATTTTGGGAGAGGAAGAAAAACTTCTGTCAGCTCTCTCCATCCAATGCATGTCCCCCCCTTAACTTGTCTCTTTTCTAACTGAAAAGTCCCAGACTCTTCAGCCTTTCCTCATATGGAAGGTGCTCCAATCCCTTAAAAATCCTGGTTGCCCTTCTCTGAACTTTCTGCAGCTCTGCACTGTCCTTTTTGAGACACGCTGACCAGAAATATACACAGTATTCCAAATGCGGGCACACCATAGATCTATGCAGGGGCATTATAATATCAACCGTTTTATTCTCACTCCCTTTCCTAGTAATCCCTAACAGAGTTTGCCTTTTTCACTGCTGCAGTACACTGGGTTGACACCTTCATTGAGTTATCCACTACACCCCCAAGATCTTTTTCCCCTCTCAGTTTCAGCAAGTTCAGAGACCTCATTAGCCTATGCTTGGAGGGTTTTTTTGTCTCAGTGTGCATCACCTTACACTTACCAACACTAAACTTCATTTGCCACATTGTCACCCACTCACCGTCTGTGGAGGTCCTACTGGAGTTTTTCACAGTCAGCCTTAGTTTTCACCATGCCTTGCATTATTATTATTATTATTTTAAGAAACTGTATAGTCAGGCAAACCATTCAAATCCTCCTGTGATTAATTTATGTTAATCATTGTTGCACACCAAGCCACTGACATCTGCCAAATGCACAGATGGCTTATTACAGAAGATCTTGACACCGACAGGGTGGTCTTTTGTATCATATTTCCTAGAAAGCTAGAGAAGGAAATTACCTCAGTATTGCTGCAAGCAAATGAGCCATGATATTGCTCTACAGGTTAGACCTGTAGTATCATATGAATTTGGATATAGGGATAACACAGTATATCATTTTTCTTCATATGATCAAAGCTAGACAGAATCTTAATATAACTGTCAGTTTTCAATAAACATCACACTGTCTATATGTTATATTTTCAACAGTAAAGTAACAGCAGATCTGCATCAGATACACAACACACTTTCAACTATCAGAAGGCAGATTTTCATCACAGACAAGAAGCTTTATTGTTGTTGTTGCATCACATGGTGACACTATGAAAACTCATGTTTTCTGTATTAAAAATTCCCTTTGGGAAACAAACATACATAATAGGATAGCTATACAGACCTTGCAAATCAGAATCTCCTAGAGATACTAGCATCTGTAAGCCTTGTTTCATAAAGCATTTGTATCTTCAAAACATGACCATATATTTTTAAAGACTCATCGTTCCCAGAAACATGAGGAACTTTCAATGTACATTTCAAATCCCTTTAGTAGATGTGAATAAATTATAATCTTGATATCTGTTCCTAAATATATTTATTTAGCATGAAGTTCTGCCGCTTGTATTACCAAGCGGACTCAAATCCTATGCATACTTATTTGAGAGAGCACACCATTGAATACAATGGTACTTTCAAACAAAGTTGTATAGGATCAAACTGCATCCTTATAGCCACTTGAAACACAGCAATAGGAACTGGTGGGGACTGTATCAATAGATTCAGCAGGATAATGTATTTAATGCCCCCCTACACACACACACATTTTTTTAAAAAAACCCTTCCTGTACATACGCTAGCACATCACCATTAAAGAGTTCTGCCACGCTAGCATTCTGCATGGAGGGTTTTAAAAAAATGTGAGAAAGAAATCCAACATGCAATGTCCCATCTATAATCTGAAATGGAACAATCTAGGAAAGGCTGAACTATATATTTAATTGGCAAAACAAAGGAAAAGAAAAGCTTTCACTGAACAGTGTTAAACTGCAAGCCAGGCTAAAGTTATCAATGGTGTTGCATCTATTCAGCTCCATGACTGCATATATGTGCTTTAACTGGCCCTGATGAAGCATTCTGCTATGGTAAATAAAACCCCAAAATGTTACCTCTCTATTTTTAATTGGAAAAAAAGTCTACTTTCATAATATTTTCTTCCAACCCATTGTAAATCTCCTTCAGACTGTGGGTACTGTAATGAGTATGTCATATTCTTCACAATACCATTGTGTAACGTACAAAGAGGATCTCCTACATAGCACAACTGAAAACTATGATGTCAGTACCACTACATAACACTTATATCTTTTTACATTCATTTTCTCTTTGTTTTTTTCCTATCACTTTCCATGCTACTGTCACTATCACTAGTTTCACGCTGTCTCTTCATTTTAGGCATGTCTTCATTCAACAGATGTAGCGTGTGGTTCTTTGGTTCTGGGTACACATGTTCAAAAGAGGTTTGTCCAGGATTTGAGTAGGGTGATACAGGAAAACTTGGAAACTGTGGTGGAGGTGGTATCATCTGGTAGTAAGGAAACTGTTGTTCCATTGGATTATATGGTATATATTGCTGTGATAAGAAATAAGTCATCTAGAAAACAGAAGAGACATCAATGTCATATTTCAAAGGGTGAGAATAAGAGAGATAAGTTATTTTTAGATTTACCTCAGAAAACTGAAAATAGTGAATCCATACTTTGGAAGTATGCAAGCTTTTCAATTGCCTTTCTCCAAGCTATCTAATGAAGTAATTCTCCATTATACATGCATAATATGATCCAAGATGATCTTGGGGAGAGGCAGGTTTCAGGAGCAAAGTGTCCACTTTGCATGCAAAAGGCCCCAGGTTCAATCTTCAGTTACACGAAACAGATCGTGGGTAATGTGAAGGACCTCATCATGAGACTCTGAAGAAATACTGCTTCCAGAGTATACAATACTGATCTTGATGGAACAATGGTCTGACTCAGTAGAAGGCATCATATGCATGCATTTCAGTCCACACAGCCTTCTGGGACTGTACAGAAGCACTGAGTGGTCAAATTAGCACTTATACAAACCTCGTTTGAGTTTAACATAACTGACCAACTGATTATTTCCACCAGAATATAATACTGGCAAAAGTCTTTAAGGTCTCCTATTTTATTTTCTTCTGCATACTAACACAGCTATTCATCTGGAACGAATACAGGCAGTTTCATTCTCTGTTCATATGAATCAGCCCACATTAAAAGGAAAACAGGAAAAGTTATATGCTCTGTCAAAGGATGACCTTTGACACCGCTTTTAAAGTCATCCAAAGGAGCATCACCACCAGTCACTACAAAATGGTTATCTGCCAGGAATCATCAAAGACAGCTACACCACTAGATGCTGAGGACAGAGTTGCACAATGGGGATTGTCACAGATGCAGAAAATTCCTTTCTCTAAGCTGTAAAGGAATGCAGTGTAGCAAGAACCCGGAAGAGGAAAACTGCCAAAGTAATCACGGCTTGAATTCCAGGTTGGTACAGAAGATAATTCAGGTACAGGTGCAGGCAAAGAGTAAAAGACAATCTCCAGGACCATGAGAAAGTATATAGATCTTCCACAACATCCACAGTTGTCCTGTGCATTATGCAACCTACATAATCTTCCAATCTATCACTGTGATGGACTTATAAAGATTATTCCAAACTTACCATGTTTTGAAAAGAAGAATATCCCTGAGGTGGACTATTGTTAATCTGGAAAGGACTAACAGGTAATGGAGGAGTACCATAAAGCTCTGAATTCCTATGAAAAGAAAACAGATACGTCAGAGAAGGCCTCCAAGTCTTCAGCCGACAAAGACTAACAAATGTGATTTGTGATCTTCAGTTACCCAGCTGAACATCTTATCCATTCCATAAAAGGAACACACATTAAGGTTGCACATTTTCCATGGAGTAAAGTCACTTTGATCATGTAAAAGTACATGATTCCCTTCACGTCACATATCATTTACGAAATAATTCAGGATGATGGAAGAGCTATTTGCATGAATTATTTTGATAGGAAAGAATGCATGCATGTATTTGGTGCTGATGAGAATAACCAAGCTTATTAACAGATTATTGTATCTACTAGTCATAACCAGAATCAAAAGTCTAGAAACTAATAAACTCTATAGGAAGGCATGTATCAGGAAGGGCTATAAACTAATAAAGAATTTAATTAATTTTAATTGTTGGGGAGGTGCCATAGCTAGATATTAAAACACCTGTTTTGCATTCAGAAAGTTCCAGGTTATATCCCTGGTATTTCCATTTCTGTTTTTTTTAAAGCAATAGGTAATAAGTAATGTGAGAAACTTTTAATGAGACCCAAGAGACCTACTACCAGTTAGAGCAGACAATATTGATCTTATCAATGATCTGACTCAGTATAAAGCAGCTTCATGCATTCAATTGACTGGGTAGCTTTTAAAAGTAATTCACAAAGTCTCAAGGAGGACCCATAGAATTGGACCCCTTGGTTCCATTCTCGTGAAACTTGGGGCTTCTTTAGTGGACAGGCTTTAAGGTTTTAAGGATCCTGAAGGAGATAGTTCTTTTTATGTGACAACATAAGAGGAAGCCATTTTTATCCAGTAGATCTTTTCAGTCTACAAAGCAACACACTATTCAAGGGAGCAAAAAGTTTATTATCAGCACTGCTAATTAAATGAAAGGGAGGAACAAATTTCAATCTGAAATTAAACCTTGACTCAACTTCACTAGTGGATCCTATGAAACACTTCCCTGGGAGTTTCCACTGAACTTGGGACCAAACTAGATCTGATGAAAGCGAAGCTCCCTGCACTTTTTAAAAAAAAACCACATGGAGGCCTGATTTAGATCAATATTGTCAAACAATAAGCAGAACAGCAGATATATGATAGGACAAGAGCAAAAGAAACTATAGCTGAAAAGTACACTCAACCAATAATTCATACAACAGAATAATGCAAAAATATCAATTTAATACAACAAACGGGTCCAAGAATCATCCACGAAACATCCGGCAGGTATATTCGTTTCTGGCAGTCTTCATCAGGCAAGGACCGTCATATGACTTCATGAAGGACAAACTGAGCAATATCCAAGAAGACAATCCTTAAGATCAGACTACTCCAACACTATAAATTATTCATTCTGGAATCATACATGGAGTATTCATACAAAGTTATACATACTAGGCAAGCTTCACAGTGTAATGCAGTTCACAACTTCATGAACTCATATGACGGTCCTTGCCTGATGAAGACTGCCAGAAACTAATATACCTGCCGGATGTTCCGTGGATGATTCTTGGACTCCTGTTTGTTGTATTAAATTGATATTTTTGCATTATTCTGTTGTATGAATTATTGGTTGAATGTACTTTTCAGCTATAGTTTCTTTTGCTCTTGTTAGATCAATTTTGTGGAACAAAGGAAGGAGGGTAATTTAAACCTTGCCTTCCCATACTATCTTCCTGACCTGTACTAGCCCCATCAAACTGTTACTGGCCTCAATGATAAAACATACACTTAAACAATATGGGCTACAGTTAAACAGCATCTCTGTGGGCCCACTTCAGGTCAGAAAAATAATGTGCATGGGGGTGGGGGAGAGACTTACAATGGGATTGCAAGGATGTAACTCTGCACAGGATTGTGCTGTTCATTCTTGCACCACTGTACCTGATCCAAATCAGCCTCAGGCTCAGCTGCTATTAAAAGAGAAAAATACACATGGAGCTCCACTCATGAAACTCCCTGTTTGAAATAATACTTGGAATTACCCCAAAAGACCTCCTCCCAGAAGCCTTCCTAAGCTCAAGAATCTTAGAAGCCTCTTGATACACGGCACTATAATAGAAAAAACTGTTAAAAGCTGTACACTGTTGTTTTTAAGACTGGAAATATATCTATTACTTGTAAATATTACAGAAATAAGCAACTCTGGTACCTGTATGTTGGTGACTGTATATCAGCACTGCTTTCCACATTCTGGCAATGATTGTTTAACTCTGGACAGTGTGAACTTCCTGTGAACACAATATTTACATTGTGTTTTCATATCTAGACAATAACACTTTAGGGTTTGTCTGTAGACTAAGGATCAGTTGTAATAGAGCAACCAAAATCAAACATTCATATATTATCTATCAATACTATAACTAACTAAAATAGCACACTCAGAAATCTCCAAACAGACTCTGCAACTTTTTATGGAGAATAATTTTAGATTCTTTAAAATTCAGCAACTAAACGAAATATCTAGCATAGCAAACCCTAACTGTTTATACAGATGCTTATTTGATACATAGTTGCTGACAGGATCAAAACACTGAAAAGCCAAAATGAAGGCCAGGATTCAAAAAACCATAACGCTAATTCAGTGAACACAAAGGGGGGTGATTAGACTTGTTTTGCTATAACAGCAGTGTGCCATATGAAATTGACAAACTGCTCTTAAAATTGAAGGAAATTTCAAAGATAGTTCGCAATATGGCACTGTGGCAAAACATGCCTACTCTGGCCTTCAGGTCCCGTTCCACTCTGCCCTCCTGGAGGGGCTTTCCCTTTACTCACAAGTAGCCCACCACTTGATCAGTATAGAGATTTCCCACTGAAAGGATCAGGACCCTCAGCTCCCCTTCCAAGTTCAGAGGCCTCACCTCAGTGTCCCGCTAACCCAGCACCTGGCTACCACGGGGACAGTTTAAGGTTTTGTGTGCCTCCAGTTGCCAACTGCTTGCCTTCCCCCCTCCTGGGGCTCCCTTTTAAAACAGCGTGTCTGAAACAGTGGGGTCTATGTGGTACAGAGAACCACTCCTCACACCAACAGTTTAAAATATTTATTTTTTAAAACACAAGCATATTTTTAGCACTGTACCAGAGTGAAGCAAGGAAGAACAAAAGAAATCGGTAAAACGCAAATCCTGTCCCTCTCAGTTATACTTGCCCTATCTGATGGTAAAATATAGGACAGGCTTTTTATCTTAGGTGTTCTAATTCTCTTAAGATCCTCCATTACCTTAAAACTTGCTCCCAGCTCTTTCAGCCAGCCACATGGTCCAAAATGGCTGCCTGCTCCCAACCGCAGACAAGAGGTCTGTTCAGCTCAGCATCCCATGGAAAAACAGAGCAACTTCATCTTGCAAAAAAGCTTTATTAACTCTCTATCTCTGCCCCCTTGCCCAGGTCATGCCAGGTCAAAGAAGTGTTTCCTGGAGATTGTATTTGGGGCTGGTCTAGCCTAAAGCCCACCAAGTCATTAGCATTTGTAAGAATGTCAGCTGATGTGCCAGTGAAGGAACGAACTTCCTCCTCTGACTAGAGAAAAAAACCCTGGTAAAACGCACAGGGAAGGCTTTTGCTGTTTGCCAATCCTCCAAGAGACAATGCATTTCTTCTCAGGCACTATGGTCAACTGTTCAAAAAATAACATTCAAAAATACTACTGGGCTAATGCAAGAGCGAGCCATCCTTTAGATCGTAGCCGAGGTACATTTTTGGACCAACTGTATTAATAAAAATCACTTAAACATAGATGTTTAAATCTATGTTAGATACATAGATGTTTAAATCTAAACAATTATGTACCAACTCTACAGATATGTAATCATCTGGGGAAAAACATAAATTGCAGTATATACATATACAAGTAAGACCCGATTGAACCCTCTTTTCCTTTCCTAAAAGTCCCATAGCCTCTCCACTTCTAGGTGGGGCCTGGAGATTATATACAGTCCACCTTCCAAAATAGCCATTTTCTCCAGGGGAGCTAATTTCTGTCATCTGGAGAGCAGTTGTAATTCAAGGTGATCTCCAGCTTCCACCTGGAGGTTGTCAACCCTAGTTCTCCCTGGAGGAAATGGCTGCTTTGGAGGGTGGACTCTACAGCATAGTACCCTTCTGAGGTCCCTCCACAAGCCCAAACCCAAAATCTCCATGAATTTCTTAACCTGGAATTGGTAACTCTATCTCCTTCCCACCCAACTAACCCTTATCTGCTCCTCTGTTTTAAGCTTCTCCCCACCCTGCCAGTCTCTGCCTATAAAAACTGGCCCAATTGTGTGGTGCCACAGTTCCCTGCCCCATTCTCTCCTCAACCATTCACCAACCTACATTTTATCAGCTTCCCATCGTCAGCTATATTTATTATGTATTTACTTCATTTATACCTCTCTCCTCATATTTCATTTATACCTGCCTCTCCTCTTTTTTACCCACACAACCCTGTGCGCTAGATTAGGCTGAAAGTATGTAACTGGTCCAAAATTAATTAGTGAGCTTCCACAGCAAGATGGGGATTCAAAGCTTGATCTCCCAGTCCTTACATTGAAGCTCTAACTGATGTACTACACTGGCTTTCACAGAGTAGCTGCTGTTGAACAGTGACAAGCAGCCAGGCTTACTTGAGTCACGCAAGTGGTATCAAGTCATTCAGAGGTTGCTTCCATATCTAGTGTTGCCAACCTCCAGGTGGGACCTGAAGACTGCCTAGAATTACAATTGAACTTCAGACGACAGCAATCTGTCCCCCTGGAGAAAATTACTGCTTTCAAGGGTGGGCTCTATTGCATTATATTTATTCTAGCTGAGGCCTCTCCCTTCCCCAAATCCTCTCCTCCTCAAACTCTAGAACAAAATTTCCAGGAATTTCCCAACCTGGAGCTGGCAACCCTAGTCAGGCCAAGCCCTAGTGAATCCTCCCTCAAAGGCCAAAATAGGCCTGGAAAGGGTCCTGCCTCCTTCTCTGCCTTTTACTCACTAAAACCCAGCTTGGAATACTGTTGTTGCCTAGCAACAGCCACTGAGAGAATCCCTTGCTTAAATCTACAGGTGCTCCTTTTATCATTTTTGGATTTTTTTAAAGCCCCCAAAGTAGTTCGAAAGCAAGGAATTGCAAGTCGACAAATAGGCACCACTTTGGTGGGAAGGTAACAGTGTTCCATGCACCTTGGTGTTTAGTCATGCCAGCCACATGACCACGGAGAAGTCTTTGGACAGTGCTGGCTCTTCAGCTTGGAAACGGAGAATGAGCACTGTCCCCTAGAGTCGGATTCAACTGGCTTTCAAGCAAAGGAAACCTTTACCTTTTTAACTTTCAGGCCTGTAGAAAGATCTGTCTTACCCATTCACAGCTGTAGTCACCAGAATTAACTATCCAAAGATTTCCCAGCTTCGCCATTAGAATATAAGATTTTCTTAAAGTAAAAGATTAATATGCTATTACTGGGGAAAAAGGAAAATAAAGTTAAACCTACCAAAGCGGTATTGCACTTTAATTGGTCTTCCATATAAACGAATCCCATTTAGCAAAGCTATGGCATAAGGCACGGACTCAGTATGTTTAAAGCACACAAATCCAAAAGTCTTGGGTCTTCCATCTTTGTCTTTGCATATGGTCACTTTGGTTATTGGGCCAGCCTGCAAGAAACTTCAACATTATTTTCACATAAAGCCCAGGTAAGAAACAGATTTTCAATTGCAGGATTCTAAACCTTGCTTTTCAAAGCACATAAATTTATGCAGTGTTGCATACCACAGCCCAAACTACAGGAGAGTGGCAACAACCTCCAGCTACTAAACTACATAAATGGGGGGGGGGGGGGGGGATAAGGAGAGAAGGTACATGATTTGAAATTGATTCATTATGGATCTCTTCGTTTTCTCCCAAAATTGAAGCATTGTTCCCCATTAACAGTTATACCAGTCAGTATCAGAAACCAAGACTAATAAAGGGATTCTATCAATTTAGTGAGATATTGCTTTCAATTTAGTGAGATATCACAGAAGTGGTATACTGCAATAACCATTGTGTCCTACAGCATGTGTGATACAGAGATCAAATGTAGTATAGTGATTATAGTGTCAAACTAGGATCTGGGAGAGAAGTGTTTGGAAACTACCACCCCTTTCTGCTATGGAAGATGGCTGAGTGATCTTGGACCAGCCAGCTTCTCTCTGCCTAACCTACCCCACAGGGCTGTTGCCCAGATACAACAGAGGATGGCAGAATTATGCTGTAATATAAGCCAGTTTGGATCTCCAATGGGGACAAAAATAGGGTACACATATGTAAGTAAACAAATAAAGGAGCCAGTATTGAGTATTGGACTGGCTCTTCATTGAGGAGATCCCAGATCAGATCTCGATTTGGCAACAAAGACTGATGGGTGACTTAAGCCCAACCACCATCAGTTAGCCTTACATGTTGCATAGGACTCTTGTTAAGATACAAGGGGGCAAATACACCCTCTGAGCTCTTTTTTACTTAGCAGAGTTCAATTTTAATATATGACAATAAAAACTAAAGAAAAGGCAAACCAAACCCCACAAAGGAGGACAAGGAGAAAGCCAAAAGCAATGCAACTTAAAATAAACACAAATATTTCCTTTTAGTCAGAAGTATGCTTCAAGAACCCCAAATTCTTTTCAAAAAATTTCCTCTGGAGAATTTTTAAAACTAAAGACTTTTTCATTGAACTGGAAAGAGAAAGCTTGGCAATATAACTATGCAATTACTATGTCTCTCATGTACTAAAAGAAAAAGTAACTTGATTTTAAAAAAAATGTTTCAAAAATCTTCTCACATAGTTTTTAAAAAAAACTTCTGGTAAATTATCCTACCAGTACAATTTTAATAAACCACAAGAAGGGTCAAGGAAATCTCATTTTTTATCATATCCTTTTCTCCATGCCATTTTCACTTTACATGCCCCTGGCACCTCCCATAGCCTCTCCCCTTTCCCTACTCCCTTCTCTCCCTCCCACCCACCAAACAGCCTACCTTTATCTTCCCACCAGTTTTCAGCTTTCCCTTCTTCCTGGCCCAGCAGCCTCCTTTTTCTTGTGTCCCACTCACCAACCTTTTTTCTGTCTCACCCCCTCTTCAGCTTATTTTTCTTCTCTTTCCTTTCCCTATTTCCTTCCATCCTTTACATTTTTCAGACAACCAGCCCTCAAGTTGTGAATGGCCATTATAGCCACTGGGAAAAGTTTTACCAAGTTGCAAACACTGACTGGTAACGAATCACACAGCAGCCCTGCTGGACCAAGGTCAGTTACATAAAAACATGGCAAGTGTTTCAGACTTCCAGTGCACCCCCCCCCCATCTGACTGACAGAAACTAAACCTTGGAAGATCCTGCAATACTGTTGTCATTGTGTAGAAATCCCTAAGACAGCCACCAAGATCTCAAAATATATTATTACAAAATCTCCATGAGCATTCATTTCTTAAAGCTATAGATAAGGGTTCTATTATCTGGGTTCTTAATATCTTTATTTTTATTTTTTTTAATTTTTTTTATTTTAAGATTTTATATTTTTTTGCAAGCCTGCTGCTTTTCTCAAGTTTGTAGCAAAATCATCTTTCTGCCCTGGCTCCGCTGTGTGGGTTTTTTAATCTACACTCCAGGTCCCAGCTCAGAATGAGATCTAGCACTGCTGTGATTCCCCCATGGAGCAAGCAACAATTTTGGGTTGTTGTTGTTTTTTTTTGCAGAGGTTCAGAAAAAGATGCAGGGGAAAGAGTTGACTGTTGAGCTCCCAATCCAAACTGTCCTTTTCGCTGCCCCCCATTAGTTCCTACATATCATTAAGACCCAGGAGAGAGACATTCATAAATTTCCAGAGTCTCCTCTACTTAATTCACCAGGTAAGCAAAAAACATTCCAGAATGTTTTTAACAATGCAAGCAATACAAAACATGATGAGGAGGATAATCCAATTGTTTCTGTAAATGAAACCATGCAAAAGGCAAGCAAACAGAGCTCATATTGGCAAGTGTTTCAAAATTTAAAATTGAGAATCAGTTACAAGATCTCTGTCCAGAATAAATTGTGTCAGCTGTTGTATATGCACCTTCTTCAACTACTTATATATTTTCTGTGCCAGATTAGTATGTGTAGGAAAAAACTATGCCTTAAAAAAAGATTTACTTTTCCAACGAACAGGAAAGCAGTGAACCTGCAGCATAAAAAGCAGAATAATGGATTACTATATAGACCAAACTTTATTTGGTCTTCTGGTAGAATAAGAAAGGACAGTAAGAAGAAGCTTTTCGATACAGGATGTTAGTGACTTGATGCAAAAGTAAGAACTATGAATGATTCAATACCATATTTACATCTTGTATATTTATATCATAACATGATTTAGTACAATGTTAACAAAAAAAGTAGCTAGTAAGGATTGTGATCAGCTCCCAGGGCAGTCTAGGACTAAGATGCATGGCTCAATCAATTACCTGTTCAGGAGATCCAATGGGCTTGTGGTTACAACAGTAGTTCATATCAACCATACTGCAAATCTGCAGTAAGAGCAGCAAATGAAGAATGGGCAGAAAGGCAGGGAAGAAGCTCTTGGACTTGGATGACAGAGTGGAAACAGATCATCATTCCTTCCTTTCACTGCAGGATTTTCTTTCCTAATAGAAAATGGTGGAAAGGGAGGGATCCAAAGGTCTAGTCTACATTAGAAGCTCAGATAAATTAATTATTTGGCCTTTCATCTTATTACAGCTGCTGGCAGTTATTTGTCAATAGCAAAAAAAACTTTAGGTGTGACAGAACGCACACACTGCAGAACTGAACAGAACTGATTTCTTGCCATCAAAACAAAAAGGAGAGAAGACAGAATTCTTTCATGAAAAATACCAAATTATGTTTGATATTGTTCCCAATTGTCCTTTATCAAAGAAAAGGCCTCTCAATAACTCAGCCCCCAGGGATTCTGAAAGAACTTGCTCCATTTATTTCTTGACATTTCATGAAAATGACACAGATTTCCATTCTGCTGCTCAGAGTTTGCCTGCTGAAGATGATGATTTTCCAGGACAGGAAGTAGTAAACAAGCACTCTGATGCTTTAAACTTGTAGCTCTCCCTGTTCATAAATAAAAAAGATCTGCTGAAGCAAACACAGCTAGTTCATAAAACTGAAAGATTAAAACATACAATTGTTCCTTCCTTCCTTGTTGTAAGACACATGGAAGATGTTTCCGATGGGTAAAGAAAACACATTTACAGTGCACTCCTACATGGAGCGGCTCTCTTCTAAGCCCACTTATTTCAATGGGTTTACACTAGTGCTATGGTGCACAGGACTGCACTGCTAGAATACAACTAACATAATCTTTGACAACTAAATGCCAATATAATGAAAGAAAGAAAACAACATGCAGACAGAATACATCCAGTTGACAAGTTTTTAATCACATTCAAATTAAGCAAGAATGAAAAATTTAAATGTGCAAGACTGACAACAAAATTTGATTGGCATGCACTGTTCAACTTCAAGCCAGAGGAATGCTGTATTGGCATTAAAAGTAGAATGACTTTCTGATTGTTAATTGACTGTGCTGTTGCAATAGAAGATCTGGATATTTCTTCTTTACTGTCATCACACAGCTCCCAAAGTCAAAAACAAATAGATATATGCAGGACAGAAACACTGGACTGAGGATATAAAGCAGGAAGGAAATGAGGGGATATGTCAAGTAACATCGAAGAAAAAGGGGATTGAGTTTAATTCAAGAAACTAAAGCAAGTTAATTGTTGGCCAAAAGAGCAGACTGAGGAAACTGTGGGCTATTGTATTCTGAGGTTAACTTACTGCGAAGGATAGGATAAAGTTTACTTAAGAAGTGTTTGATATGTACCTTTGTAAATCCTTATTCTCACACTGCAAGAACCATGTCTTAGGACAGTGTCCGGCAGCATAGGTGGCAAAATCAACCATTTAAAGTACAAATGATTACTTATTTATAATATTTGTATGCTGTTTTATTTCCTTCCTTTATAGTGGCTAACAACACAACTACAAGGTGTAAAGCACAGAAGTCCATTAACAGAGAAAAATAATGTAGAGTTTAAAACACATGTAAATGTGTAGAGAAAGTCCATCCTTCTCCAAATGCCCTCTGAAGCAAAGCTGTCCTGCACATCTTTCTAACAATCCTGGGCACAGTTACTCCAGTCTAAGGCTACTGACTTCAAGGGGCCTAGACTGAAATAACTCTTCACAGGATTGTAACATAAATGTAGTCAAGGAAGGCGTCCTCCACACCCACTCTGGTGTTCCGGAGGACTGGACTGACTACAGAGTAAGCCCCTGACATAGTTGTTGCTGTACTTAGTGTAAGTGGGCGATGTCAGGTATGGAAAAATCACTTATTTTCTATTACCTTGCTATCTCCCTTCAGACCCCAACTATTTGTATTGGGAATTATCTGGCATTCCATTTTCTGCCCAGCTGTTGTTTTTTAATGTCACTTCAGGCCCATTGCTTTCAACTGGCCTTCCAGAGTAGGAGTCACTCCAGACCGGGCGCGGGGTGGTAGAGGTGCCAGACCAAGAGTTCAAAATTGGTGCATACTTTTAAGTATTCGGGAGCCCTACGCTCCCCAAATGTGAGAACTCAATTCCTCATGTTCAGTGACCACACCAAACAAACACTCTCCGTTTGCCACACTTGATGCATCCAAGACAAGTAAAGGAAACGGTTACCATCAGGACTGTCTACCTGATCCAGCTGTCTCCCTTCCCACCCCAACTGCGCCCTTCCCCCAGAAATCACCACCCACAGCAAAACGTACACTCTTCCAGGCAGCATTTCTTCCCGGTGTCGATCCGCCCACCAATGCCTCGACCCGCCCCCTCCCGCCCGCCCCCGCCCCTCCCGGCACCTGCAGGAAAAGCTCGTAAAGGATCTCCTCTCGCACGCGACCCTCCAAATTCCCCACGAACAGGGTCCGGTCCGGCTCGTCCGTCTTCGTCGGGAATGACATGAGGAAAGGCGAGCAGCTCGGTTGTGGGAGACAACCAACCGATGCTGCGGCAGCAACACCTGCGCTCCAAGACGAAGAGGTGGGCCTGCCGGCAGGCGGAGAAAAGAGAACGGGCCGCCGTAAAGCAGTCAACACGTGCTGCTCTTCTGTTTGCTGAGATGTTGGAAGTGAGCAGGGAGCACGCTTTACGATAGACTTGGCTTCGGTGTCCTAGAAACCGGCAGTAGTCTCTGCAGAGGGGCGTAGGTCTTGGAGCCGCAAAACCTGTCCTGCTCGGCTCGCTCCTTTCTCCGAAGATTCCCAGCGGGCGCCGGTTCCTTTATTCCATTCTGCGGGGGCGATTTTTTTCTTTTAGCGCGCGTGGCGAAGGGAAGGGCTGCTGTAGAACCCCCTGCCCTCTCTTTCTGTAGGTTTAATCCGTTCAGGGGGGTGGCTCAAGATGGGTAGCCGTGTTAGTCTGTCTCTGTGGTGTCAGTACTGTGGCGTCTCTGTGGTTTCTCCGCGCCTACTGCCTCTCTGCATCTCGCACCTATTCCAGTCACGCCTGCGGTTGTCATTCGCCTGCTAATGTCACTCGGCATCTGAAATCACTTTCCGGTATATAGGACAGAGATGGACTCCCATTCTAGCTGTATCTGAAAAAGGGAGCAGTGACTCATGAAAGCTCACGCCCTGCCACAATTTTTGTTAGTCTTTAAAGCGCTACTGGACTCTCACTCTTTTGTTTGAACAAAAACATAACGGGGGTGTTATACCAGGAAGCTGTCAGTAAAGCATAAATAAACGTTTGTGGATTAGGACCTGCTTCTTCAGATACCTGGAGGGAATCTTCACTAGGGTCAGCATTTGTACGCACGCTAGGTTTACAACTTTTTTTCCCTTTACAATTGCTTGTCAGGGGTCACCATCAAGAGTAAAAGTAACTTCCATTTCTTACCCCTGCTGTTTCTTTTTGCTGGGGGGGGGGGGAGGGTGTTTGAAGCAGAAGGTGGGAGGTACAACCGGTCAGTCACTTTCTTACCAGTACTATAGGTCCAGTTCACAAAGTATGGAAAATGCACATACACTCCGGGTGCAGGGCACATTTGGTTTTTTTAGGAATACCAGTCTTGAATCATTCTCATGTGACATTCAGTGCACGTACAGCTAAATGTGTGATACAAGTCCCACATTTATCCAGGTACTGGTCATCAATTTCATTGGTAGAATAAATGCAGATTGGCTCTTTAGAACAAACAGATGTGTGCCTGTACATGCAGCTTGTGCATATGTTCACTGTAACTTCTGAACAGAGCCTACTGGCTTACTTTCACTCTTGTCCCCCGTGTGGGTGGCATGGTGTCTCCCAATGTGTTTTCCACTTTTTAAGGACTGATGGAAAAAACCAAAGCGTAGTAAATGAAACTTTTTTTAAAACCCAGAAACATAGAGTTTGGCATCATTGTCTTCCAACTTGCTGACTGCCAAAGCATTGAGCTCATACCAGGCAGGTGCATTATTCCTGTGGGTCGTTAACTTAGTTATAGACTAGATTGTGTCCATTCTCTGGGCTTGGCAACCTCTTCCAGTGTCTGCAGAGAGGGCAGACGCTCCTGTTTCTTTGAAAAATAAATCCAAGCACCAGTGTATAGAGTTCAACTTGTTTTTCATTGCTTTCTTAAACCAGGAGGTGTTTCAGAGAAGAGCCCAGGAAAGATTGGCCCCATCCCATGGTACTCGAAATTCAAAAGGGGTCCACAGGGCACTTATTTTAGTATTAATAGCATGTATTGACTTAAAGGGGTGGAGGTGCAGAAATCACTCTAAGTGCCCCTTTTACCACTTGCTCAGGGTGAGAGAACAGGGAGAGGAGTGCTGCAGCTGCTTGTCTCTAGCTGGCCAAGACTTGCCTGCAGTAGCATGCTGCTCTGTCATCCTCTGCAGGTGTACAAAAGTAAAGGAGATGCACATGGGCTTGCTCAGAGTTTCGTCCTTGCCTCCCTACCTCTCAGAATTTCTTCCATTCAGTCAGGCCTCTTACAGCTTCTCAAGATGTAACAGTGTTAAGGATGTTTTATGGGAGCATTCTTAACCAAGTCCACACAGAAGTAAGCCCCAGTTTATCCAGTGGGCTTTACTCCTATGAAAGTGTTCTTATGATTACAGTCTTTGAGTACCAAGAGCTATCAAAGCAAAAACTGGTTGCTGGGGGAATGGAGGTGAAGAGACAATTAAAAGAGATCAAAGAGGACACATGTACTGAACTCCTTTTAAGTAATCTTATCAAATAATTTGCCATTAGAAGAAATTATTTTGATGCTGAAAACCTCAGTAGCAATTACAGTGCAATATATCTTCTTAGCTCTGGGCACTTTTAAAAATATTTCAATAGGGAATGTGTGCTGCGGGAAGGAGAGCAGAAACAGTGGAATGAAAAAGCCAGGGAGCTTTTCATTCCCCCCCTTTTAACTTTTTGTATTATTATTAACACATTTTGATTTTATTACGTTTAAATACAGTACAGACAAAGAACACTGTAATCAGAACTGTAGACAAACAGTAATAGTAAAGTAGAAATATTAATTTAACAGACTATAATTTCCAAACTGTATCATAACAAACATCTCAGTTTGAAGTATATATAAACTGAACAAGTATTTTTGTCAACTCTTAAGACAGGTAAGCATTGCAGTAATTGGTTGGTACAATATTTTTGACTTAAAGTGCAGTCGAGTAATATTATGCAATACAGTTTGTAAAAACAGTAGACGATGAACTGGTATACCATAATATATATGTTCAAGATTGATTGTTGTACAGGGGGATCTAATGAAGAGGAGACGGGTGCTCAAACCCATCTTGGAAGTCGGCCCAGCTTTGTGGTACTATACAATCTATAGTAAGAAACTCTAAGATCGGTTCCCATTTTTCTGTGAACTTTGAATTGATTGGGTTTACACAGATTACATTCAATTTATTCGTGACACTTTCCATCAGGAATTGATCCCATAGTTTGTTGTGCCATATTTGCATCGATGGAGGTTCAGGATTTTTCCAGCAGGTACCCGCCCCCCTTTTAACTTTGACATTTGTTCTCAACTACAGCTGAAATATTCACAGAAACTTCACTTTAGGTTTTTGGTGTTGTTTGGTGGTTAGAGTGTCAGGCTATGATCTGGAAAACCTGGGTTTGAATTCTCACTCTGCCGTGGAAGCTTGCTAGTTGACTTTGGGCCAGTCACTTACTCTCAGCCTGGCCTAACTTAGAGGATAAAATAGAGGCGAGAGGAACAATGTAAGTTGCTCTGGGTGCCTGATGGAGAGAAAGGTGAAGAGTAAGTGAAGTCAATAAATAAATGTAGCATGGTGTAAATGAAGATTTTGTTTTTACAAATAAATATTGGATTTCTGCTATTTTTTTCAGCCTTTATGATATGAAAGTAGGAATACAGCCTAAAAAGACTTGGACTTCCATTCCATATAAAACTAATACTGAGCTTTGATTTTCGAAAGCTTATACCCCCAAAACCTTGCTAGTCTGAAAAGTGCTATTGGATTCAAATCTAGCTCTTCTATTTCAAACCAACATGGCTAATCTCCTGAAACTATTACTGATGTGTTAATTTCAGGTGGGAAGCTGTATTGGTCTGAAGCAGCAGAACAAAGTTTGAGTCCAACAGCACCTTTAAGAGCAACAAAGTTTTATTCAAGGTATAAACTTTTGTGTGCATACACTTCTTCAGATACATTGAAATGGAAGTTACCAGTCCATATAGGCAGAGGGTGAGTAGTAAATAAGCATAATAAATGGTGCTTAACAGATGCAAGGACCAAACTGGATTAACAAGCTTATTTTATATGGTTACCATTTGTTTGTTTAATTCCAGGGGAAAACATAGTGAGGGAAATAAATATATCAAAATTGGAGATAGATGGGCAGATCTACCTGTTTAAACTGTGAAATGCTGAGGGTAACTAACTGTGTCCCTGTTGTTACACTCTGTCCATCTCCTCTCAAGTGTGGAAGTAATTTTACAGCAAACTTTTCTTTGAGGTGGAGTGATTGGCTGTGCAGTGTATATCTTCTCTGTCCCCAAACCAGAGAAATACATTCCAATCTACATTCTAAATTACATTACATTGTAGTATACATTATGTTACATTACAATTACTGTTCCAGATAAAATAAAGAAGATGTATAGCTGTTCTTGGTGAAAATACAGATGTCAGGAGCAACTGAGGTTAGCATATGTAGTGAGATAAGAAACAAATATGTGTGTTAAATCCTGGGGATTCCATTGTTATGAGTATTGTAATAACTTGTAATTCAATGATTTCCCTTTCTAGTCTGTTCCTGCAGTTCCTTTGCAATAAAACAGCTACTTTGAGGTCACCCATTGAATGCCCTGGAAAGTTGAAGTGTTCTTCTACAGGTTTCTCATAACTATGAAAAACTATGTTTTTCCTGTTTGGTCCTTGCATCTGTTAAACATCTTCATTATGTTATATGCTAATTTACTGCTCTCACCCTCTACCTATATGTATGGACTGGTAATTTCTATTTCATTGTATCAGAGGAAGTGTGCATGCACAAGAAATCTTATACCTTGAGTAAAACTTCATTGGTCGTAAAGCTACTATTGGATTCAAATTTTGTTCTGCTGTTTCAGAGCAACACAGCTACCCACCTGAATCTTTGTTCTGATGTGTTAAGATGTAGTTATATAGTCTAAAAATTCCTAACTTTTGGCTGCCATCGTGTGGTGTATCCTGGTATTGCATTATCTATAAGAACAAAGTTTGAGTCCAGTGGCACCTTTAAGACCAACAAAATTTTATTCAAGATACAGTTGCCCACTTGAAATTATCTGTAAGTGTGTGCGTTAACAATGGTTAATTTGAATTCTAGGACCATGTAGATCAGCAGAACTGCTCAACAGGGTTGCCAGCCTCCAGTGATTTGGAGAGCTGCCAGAATTACAAATGATCTCCAGACTACAGAAATCAGTTTACCTGGCTGCTTTGGAGGATGGGCTGTATGGCATTATACCCGACTGAGATCCCTCCCCTCCTCACAGCCCAGGCTCCACCTTAAAACCTGCAGGCATTCCCCATTCCAGAGTTGGCAGCCCTACCATTCAAGCTAAAATAAGAAATTCAGTTTAGTCCAAAACAAAGCAATTTAACCACATTCGATAGGAATATAAGTACAAATGTACGATTTAAAAAATATTTTGTAGATTTTAAGCTCCCTAATGAATTTACTTACCGGAAGTGCTTTATTGTACAGTTATTTGTGAGGAAAAAGCACTTTTCCATTTCCCCTTTTTAGTGTGAATTGTATGATAATTAATAGGTTCATGAAAAATCAACAGGTTAATAGGGAGGTAAAATGAAGATTAATGTTTAAGTCAGTGCATTTTCTGTATTGCATAATGCTGCATGGGGTTCCCAAACTCCAGATGATAGCTGGAGATCTCCCAGAATTACAATGGATCGCCAGGCTACAGAGATCAGTTCCACTGGAGAAAATGGCTGCTTTGGAAGGTGAACTCTATGGCATTATATCCTGCTGAGCCTCCCCCCCCCCCCCCCCCGCCCTCACTGCAAACCTAGGCTCTACCCCCAAATCTCCAGGAATTTCCCAACCCAGAGGAGGCAACCATCATAATGCAAGATAAGGTATACAGTTTTAACATGCTGATAGACAAATACCACATGTTTCCAGACAGTTCAGTTCAAATAAAATAGATTATTGTTCAATAATCAGTAAATATTTTCCTTCACACTGTTGTGTCCACTGACTGCCACAAGGTGCCAGCGAGAATAACCCAGAGCTTGGTTCCTAGAATAAATAGGGGCCAAGGATCCTAGGTTCCCTCCAGGCCTCCAATGAGATCTAGGTGTGAAATTCAACCCCCCCAATAGGACTACAGATGGAACCCGGGGTATGTCCTGGGTGTGTATATAGTTGGCCACTTGGCCTGTTCAGCCATGCTTGCTGTAACTCAATAAACAAAGAGCTGATCACTATGCTGTCATCCTTGTTTGTGCCACCGAGAACTCAGTACTTTTCACTGGCGATGACGGTGGGATTCCGATGAGCGGCAACAATTCCAGTACCGCACTGAGCACCAATCCTCTGGCCCCCGAGCACCGCCAGGCCCCAGCGCCCCCAGGCCCCATTGACCGCACCACAGGACATTGCTCCCCGCACCACTCCAGAGTCATGGTTGCTGCTCCAGGACACATCCAGGCATTCAACCCCATGCACCCTGAGTTCTGGGAGGCATGGGTAGAACAGCTGAACAACTTCAGCTATCAAGAGGTGACTGACGAGGCAAAGAAGAAAGCACTGCTGCTAAGCATGTGTGGGGTCACATCCATTTGCTTAGCCCAAGGGTTGCTCGCCCCAAGAAGCTAGCCGATGCGACCTACATGGACATCACAACAGCCCTAGCCAGCTACTTCGCTCCAAAGCCAACTAAGATGGTGAGGCGCATGGATCTGTGGGCGCACCAACAGAAGTTGGGTAAGTTGGCCACAGTATACATGGCTGAACTCTATCAGTTGGCCATGGACTATGAGTTCTGGGAGGTGGAAGACATCATCCTCACCCAATTCGTCTGGGGTGTCTGGGACCACAAACTTCGCTGTAAGCTAATGGGAACCACCAACTTGAAGCATGAGGCAGCCCTCCACGTGGCCACAGCGTTTGAGAGATTGCACCGGGACCACACTACTTCATCGACGCATCAGGCTTCGGCAATGTCCGCCTCTGACCTTTCCAATGAGGAAGAAGTAAGGCAAGTCTGCCGCCCTGACCAAAGGGAGCATTGCCCCGCGGCCACACCGACCAACCCTTCAGGACCCTGTGCAAGCTGTGGAGAGATCCACGAGCAGAAGTTTTGCCATTTCCATGGCACCATTTGCCGTGCGTGTGGGAAGCAAAGGACACATTGCCCGCACCTGCTGATTGAGGGGACCCAAGGTGCCCACACAAAAACAGCCACTGCACCACCAGGCCGCTACGCACTACGAGGCAGATGCAACATCAGAGGACCTCTACCTCATCTCAGCCAAACCACCCCAACAGGTACTGCGAATCCCCAGTCAGAACACTGCCCCCAATATTCAGGTCTGGGTTAAGATAGAGGGGTCCCCCTGCACCATGGAGTTAGACTCCGGCTCCACAGCCACCATCATATCGGTGGAAATGTTGAAAAGACTATGTCCCAAGAGGGGGCCTGCCACAAGGCGCCAGCAAGAATAACCCAGAGCTTGGTTCTAGGGAACAATAGGGGCCAAGGATCCTAGGTTCCCTCCAGTCCTCCAGTGAGATCTAGGCAGGGAATTCAACCCCCCCCCCCCAATAGAACTACAGGCGGAATCCGGGGGTGTGTCCTGGGTGTGTATATAGTTGGCCACTTGGTCAGTTAAGCCATGCTTGCTGTAACTCAATAAACTAAGAGCTGATCATTATGCCATCATCCTTGTCCGTGCTGCCGAGAACTTAGTACTTTTCAACACACAACTCAAAATCCAGGCAGGTTGTTTTTGTCAGCTGCTGTTGTTTTTGTCAACACTTGCCTTAGTGCAAGCTAGTCAGTGTTGTATGTCTAGAGTTGGATTCATGAGTCGCTGCTGCTAATGGCTTGATCCAGTGCATAGGTTTTGAAAAATCAGACTAGCTGCCCTGGTTGGCTGCAGTCTTGTAAATATGTTGGGTGAAGAAACCCAGAACCTGTTTTCTGTCATTTTCCCTTGGAAAATTGAGTAGACCTTTCTTTAAGTGTGTGTGTGTGTGTATAGAGAGAGAGATGCATTAGCAAAACCTAAAATGAATTGTATCCAAACAAGAATACCCAGAGTTAATCAGTTACAGTTAATCAGTTAAAGTTCATCAGCATTCCTGCTTTTCAACAAGGCAATTAATGAACTAGTAGAGCTAGAAACGGAGATGAGCACTGCCCCCTAGAGTCAGATTCGACTGGCTTTCAAGCAAGGGAAACCTTTACCTTTAATAAGTTATTTAAAACTTATTTTAGAATTTAACTTGACCACAAGGTTTTTAGAGAATGTACATCAGGATACAAATAACTTAAGACTTTTTTCCTTCTTTGTTTCAAATAAATAGTTGGTATCCTTTTTTTTTTCCTTTTTCCATTGCAAAACTTTGGACGATCTCTGTACCATTTAGATGTTCAGCAAACCTCCCTCCTTCCCCCCCTTCTCCTAACAGAAGGGGCAAAATGTTTGAAATTCCTTTCTCTGTTACACAAAGCCATTAGGGCATCACATACTGCCAAGGAACGGACCTTATGGCCCTGTAAAATGAATAGTGTCTTTGGTCAGAGGAAAGAAGCCTTTACAACCGATCTTAAAAAGATATGACAAGCCCAAAAGAAGTGCCTGACCTGTATAACTAAGTAGGAAAGGAGGAGTCACAGATTGCAAAAGCATATAGGTTGAGTTTCACTCTGCCAAGTAACTTCCTTCTGTTTACCACACCCAGTTTATCAGTGACGTTCAGCTGACTGAGGCAAAAGCCCAGCATGTTACGAGGAAATGGAGACGTTCCCTCGGATGTTCCATTCTGCTTTTCAAAGATTCCCTATGTTGGGAATATGTTTCTTCGCTTGTTTCTTGGCATGCTGTGTAAGAGCAGGTACAGTAGCTGTTCAAAAGTCCTTCCTGACTCTTTATTACAAGGAAATGGGTTCATTTATACTGCATGAGTCATATTTGTAGGTACTAGTTGTGACTCTTCAAAAAATAGTACAAAGGCTTCTCTTTAGCATAAGTACAGATACTTTGTCCTCTGAAGTCTGTACAAAAGTATGTCATTCAATTGGTTTTGTACTGTAGGAGTATAAATGATTTAAGTTCATTACTGAGTTATGTGTGCAGTTAGAAAAGACTTTAAAATCAAATACCCTGATCCTAAGCATGTTTACTCAAAAGGAAGTCTACCTTTGCTTAATGAAACTTACAGTGTCGCCTTAAGCAGAATTGACTTGAATTGATTTAGAAAGGTGTAACTCTACTTGAGAACTGCACTGCTAATCCCCAGGCCAAAAATTGGGTCTGTAAAAAGATCTTTTCTCAAGACATATAGAAGTAACTGAAAAAACAATGTGAGAGTTTGAACTGATATTTACAGAGTTTATTTAAATTTATTCCTTTAAGTTAGCCACGTCACACTAGCCTGTGAAAGTTGTATACATCCAAATGTATTTTTGTTGCCCGTAACTGCTAGTCGTACTGTATGTTTTTTCAGCCTCGAGGCACTCTCTTTGAGTCAACAGGAACAGTTTTATCAGGGAAAGGAAGGGGCAAGAGACAGAAACCAAATAGTCCAGTGAAAACAAGAAATGTCAGCATGAAGTACACCACACTATTTAAAAAACCTAACAGAGTGTGATCCAATCTTATATCTGCTTATTCTGAAGTAAACCCCACTGAATTCAGTTGCCTCACTCTGAAGTTAAAATGTGTGTGATTGTGGCTTGAGAAAAGGAAGAATTTCATTTCCCTATAACAGTATTATGAAAGAGTTTTCAGGTGGGTAGCTATGTTCGACTGAAGTAACAGAATGAAATTTGAGTCCAGTGGCACCTTTAAGACCAACGGAGTTTTATTCAAAGTATAAGTTTTGTATGCATTCGTACTTCTTCAGATATATTGAAATGGAAGTTACCAGTCCATACATTTAGGTAGAGGGTGAGGAGCAAATTAGCATACAACGTAATGAAGATGTTTAACAGATGCAATAACAAGCTTAGTTTATATGGTCACCATTTGTTTGGATTTAATTTTGATTTAATTTTGGTTATGAAGGAAAATGGTGAAGGAAATAAATATATCAAAATTGGAGATTGATGTATAAATGTACCCTTCTTAATTGTGGAATGCTGAGAGTAATTAACTGAGACCCTGTTGTTACGCTCCAGCCATATTCTCTCAAGCATGGAGGTAACTAACAGCAGCCTTCTCTAAGGTGGGGTGCAGTGTTATGTCTCCTCTGTCTCTAGACCAGAGAAATACATTCCAATCTACCATTCCAAATTACATTGCATTCTGCTATTCATTGCATTACATTGCAATCACTATTCCAATCTATTATACCAAATAAGAAATATGATAAAATAAAGATGATGTATGGTGAGAATACAGATGTAAGGACTGAATGAGTTTAGCATAGGTAGTGAGATAAGAAACCATTATCCCTGTCAAGTCCTGGGAGGGGGGTTGTTCCGAGTTTTGTAATAACTTGTAATTCAGCAATTTCCCTTTCCAGTCTGTTTTTGAAGTTACTTTGCAATAAAACAGCTACTTTGAGGTTCCCCACTGAATGTGTGGAAAGGTTGAAGTATTCTCCTACAGGTTTCCCAGTCTTGTGATTCTTAATGTCAGATTTGTGTCTATTTATCCTATGGCATAGGGTTTGAGCTGTTTGCCCTATGTAGAGAACAGAAGAGCATTGTTGGCATTTAATGGCATACACAATGTTAGAAGATGAGCAAGGCCGTGGTCACACGGCAGCCTAACCCCAGATAAAATCCCACTGGGATTTTATCCAGGAGGCTTTTCTTTGGGTTGGGATGTTCAAACGTCCCAACCCTGGCGGCGGCTGGCAGCGGAGGTGGCTGGCGATGGCGGTGGAGGAGACAGAGGCCGCTGGTGATGGCAGGCACCCTTCCCCAAGCACTCCCGGCCGCTGCCTGGTAAGAATGTTGTGGGGGGGAGGCAGTGGTGGCCGGTGGGGCTCGGAGTGGAGTGGGGGTTCCCCCCCTTTTTGCACTTGGGCGCTTGAGTACCCAAGTGCCCAAGTGCAAAAAAGGGGGGGAAAGGGGAGGGACGACCAGACAGCCCTCTCTCACAATCATTGCGAGGGAGGGCTGTCCAGATCGGATCAATCACGGGTTCCTTGCGCGACCACTGGGAAAATACTTAATTTTCCTGGGGTCGGAAAATGCGGGAGGAACCCGCGATTGAGCCCACTTCGGCACAGGAGTTGTCCCGGCCGGTCTGATTGGTCCCTTTAAATGCGGGAGGAAACAGCAGTTCCTCCCACTTTAAAGGGCCGTGTGACTGTGGCCCAAGTGACTGAGCCTGAGATGGCGTAGTTAATGTTGTTACATCAGTAATCGCATTATCTGGATGTATGTGGCAGCAAAGTTGGCATTTGGGTTTGTTGCATGCTCTGGTACTGGTGTCCATGTTTAAGTTAGATGTTGTATTATTGTGCGTAAGGAGTTTTTTAAGATTGGGGGATGTCTGTGTGTGAGAAAAGGTTTGTTCCCCAGTGCTTGTGAAAGAAAACTGTCATTATTCAGTTGGTTGTAAGTCACTGGTAATGCGTTAAACTGTTTAGAGTTGAGAGCTGTATGTGACTACTAGTGGTGTTCTGTTATTGTCTCTTTGGGACCTGTCTTCTAACAGGCTTTCTCTGGGTATCATTCTGGCTTTGTTAATCTGTTTTTTGACTTCAGGTGGATATTTTAGTTCCAATAAGGTTTGCTGTAGATCCCTCGGGTGAGAATCTCTATCTGTATGATTGGAACAGATGCGGTTGTAGCATAGAGCCTGGCTGTAGACACTGGGCTTGAATGTTGTTCTTATGAAAGAGTTTGTAAATGTAGATCTAAAATAAATAAAGAATAAAGAAACATTTCATAATGATGGAATCCTTAGAAATATGTATAGAATCTGTCCATGTCCATGAGAGCTAGTTTTATAATAGTTATATAATTGTCTGAGTGGGTAACTTGGACTTGTGGATTCAGATAATCAGCCATGAATTTATTGGTTGACCTTAAGCAAGTCACTAATTCTCACATGGTATTTATAAGAATACAGTGGGATAATTGCCATACACATCACCCAAGGCACCTTGGAAAAAAGATAGGATAAATGTTATTTTTTAAAAAAAAAACTCTAGCTGAACCTTTTTTTCTTCCTTAATTTTCAGACACAGGGAAAATATGCCCAGAATTTACGGATCTTAATTTACCCGATGCTCTAATAGGCACAAATCTTAAAGTGCAACTTCTTCTGTACACAAGGAAAAACAAAAACTGTTCTGAGAATCTCAGCGGACAAAACTTAACAACTTCTGTGTATCTAAATGTGACCAAGAAAATTATTTTTGTTATTCATGGATACAGACCTACAGGTTCTCCACCAATATGGATTAATGAGATTAAAAATACTCTGCTTTCAAAAGAAGATGTTAATATTATAATAGTGGATTGGAATCGGGGCGCCACCACTTTGATTTATCCTAATGCTGTTTTCAATACCTGGAAAGTGGCAGAAATGTTGAAGAACCATATTGATGAAATGTTGGTAAGGAACGAATGTATATTACTGATATCAGAAAATGTAAAGCAATCTTATGATGTTAAGAGGAGGGACGTATAAACTGCCCTACTTTATTTTCACTTCAAAAGTTTTTCACAACGTACAACAGCACAAGGGTCTGTGAGGTCTGTGACTTATTATTAGTCATTACACACACGTTTTAGAGAGCAATCCTAAGCAGGCCTACTTAGAATCCTACTTTAGTCTATTCAATGAGGGTTACTCCCAGGACAGTGTTCTTAGAATGGCACTATTAGTGTAAAAAATGCACATGCACAAAAAATGCACAAACACATGCAACAAATTAAGAACGGCTCAACAATTGCATGTCTCTATCTACGTACATGATGTGGGAAGCTATGGCCAGTTATACCTTCCGATACAAGGTGTGTGTGGTATGGTAGCTTCCTTAATAGGTGTGGCTCAATGGTCTAGAATCTCCTTTGCATGCAGAAGGTCCAGGGTTCAGCCCCCTCATCTCCAGTTAAAAGGATCAGGTAGTCGGAGATGTGAAAGGCCTCTACCTGAGGCCCTGGAAAGCTGCAGCCAGTCAAAGTAGGCAGAACTAATTTTGAGAAACTGAATGGTTTGACTCAAGGCAGGTGTTTGTGTCATGCTTTGGCTCAGCTCCTGGTCAGGCCATTCCCTGAAGTTCTTGTCATGGGTAATACTGGCTGTCTTATATTCCTCTGTTTATTCACACTTGAATGGATTTGGAGAGGGTTAAAAACAGCTTTTATGCATAGTTGGCTCATCACCTTTCATATACTTTTTGTTTACAGAACAAAAAATACAATAGAATCAATGCAAAGTTAACAGGTATGGTGCAATTCATGTTGTTTACTCAGACTGGCAGCAGCTTTCCAGAATTTTAGTTAGAGGCCTTTCATATAATGTGTTGGGGATGCCAGGGACTGAACATGGGACCTTCTGCGTGGGAGGCAAGTCCCAGTAACCACAGCAGGGGTTCTCAAGTCACAGTCCAAAGTTCACGGTCCAGAGCCAATAACACAATCATAGGCAAAGTCAGAATGCAGTCCAAAGTCTCAGTCCAGATTCAGGTTATGTATTCCGAAAGGCAGAGTCAAAAGCAATCCAAGGGTCAGGCAACAAAAAGGGTCTACCAAGGTGGGGCTTGGGGACAAATTGTCCTCTTCCTCTGAGGAAGACTCATCCTCTTCTGTTACACCATGGTGGTCCATGCCAGCATGCAAAATTGGCACTCTGCTGCTGAGGCATGGTCTCTCCCTGCAGGTATTTTTTTTCCTGTCTCCTTCATTTTCTTATTATAACTTAAAATCCCATCTCTAAATTTCATTCTGTGTACCTTTTTTAAGTTGAAAGTGTCATCCCGAGGGGAGTTGCATCCTTTTAAGTCTGCTGAAGTCATTAGAAGCATATGACTCTGTTTAGGATTGCACTGTGAATATTGTCCAGCATTTTAACCAAACATTGGACAATTGTTGATTTTTTTTTTCAAAAACTGTGCTGCATTTTGAAAGTGATACAGAAAGGTAGGAAGTCATAGGAATAGCTTGCCACAATATTGGATGTACCATGCCTTACAGTTTAATGTTGTCACTGTACCTCCTGCATTAATATGTTTCGGGAAATGTAGGAATAAATGAGAATGCCGAGCTGAAAGCTTACAGACCAGATGCAGGCCTCTGGTTTGAACTGTATAGAACTGTGAATCATGTGATTTTCATAGAAAGGGTTTTTTATCATCTCCCACTTTCCACTGTAGTTCCCTTTGGTCACTGCTCCCATGGGCCAAACCAGAAAAAAATCCTGGGAATCCCATAAGAGAGCTCCCCATATTTTTTCCCCTTCAAATATCAGATGTGTTGCACTGAGTGGGACTGTAGTGTGAGAACGAGGCTTTTTAAAAAGCTTTTCACCATACTTTTTTTCAGAGCGACCTTAGAAAACCAAGTGTCTGCAGTTGCTCAAAGGGCTTTTCTCCAGTTTCAAGTGGTACATCAGCTAGTGGTCCATTTGGTATTGCACTAGTTTATGTCCGGCATGAAACATGCAGTTTAATTCTGCAGGAGGATATTCTGGACATAGCCAGGTGTAGTATCGGGTTGAGCACTAGAGGAAGCAAAACACATGTGGAACAGAACCCCTCCGCCCAAAGAAAGAGGAACTTATAAGCGAGGAGGATGAGAATGCGGAAAAGCCCTGTCTCTAACCTTTAGTGTTGTAATAGCTCAGGTCTTCAGTTAACTCCTCACTGATTGACCCTATTGGGACTCTCCCCTTGCCTTTGGCTGGTCCAGCAAACAAGTTATGTCCTTTAAACTAACTGGAGAACTCTGGTTTTCTGTCAAATGAAGCTTGTGGAACAAGGAGGGGCCTCTCTCTGTTCATTCATGACAACGCTTGGGTTGGAAGCGGCACTTTTGACAACTAGTTCCTAGATACTCCCAATACTCTCATAACCTTTCCACATCTTCAAGAACAGAAGTGCTTGACTTGAAAAGGTATGAGGATAGTGGGAAGAGCTTTTTGGGTATGGAACAGGGGAATGTCTAGGATGTGCCAAGTCAAGCTGGAATCTTACTGTAGGGCTTCCTACCCCTTTGGCAAAAGGAGGTGGATTTTGGAAACATGGTTTTGTGAATGAGTTACATGCAAGAATAGGGGTGCTACCGTAAAGGATGTTTATCAGGCATGGCTTTCTCTAGGTCATGCCTACCAGATATGCTTCCTTAAAACCTCCCCCCCCCCCCCCAGGCAAAAGTGTCCTTTGCGAGCCCCAGAATTAGGTCTGCTAGACTGCAGGAAGGGAGCTCTTGTATTTAGCTGCTCCCCCGCCCTTCAGTAAACTAAAATTAATTCCATTTTGCTTTGGTAAAAACCACATGTTGTATCTGTCCTTGCTGCAAGTCTATCAAAAAGGCTTTTTGAGTTGCAGTCAGAATGTTTCTTGGAGAAGACAACCTCACTAATTCTTTTTCTGGAAATAACAATGAGCACAGTTTCTCTTCTACTCTAATGGGTTTTTATAATTATTGTTTTATTTATATTGTGTTCTTTCATCATTTTATTTATGCTGTAAACTGCCTTGAGCTCCACAAGAAAGAAAGGCAGTTAATAAATGTTTAAAATAAATTAAAAATGGCCACATGCAGTCACTGTTTGCTCTACTGGGATAAAAAGGTGCTAGGATCAGTACATATATGTTTGCCACCATAGGGCAAGTAGTGGCTCCACAAGGCCATTTCAGGACAGCAGAACAGCATAGGGAGAAGGCTTAAACCCTTGTACTTCATTCCCAGTTAAATTGCATCTCAGAGCCAAACTAGGCATTACCCGGACCTAATTTCTCCCTGAGTCATGCAGAAGCTGCAGGGAATGTCTCTTTTAAAAAGAGGGAGAGCACAATTCAGCTCGGAACTGTGTTGTAAGAGAGGAGGGCTCTTGCCTTCCCTGCATTGTTTTTGCAACTGTAAACAGCTCTGGGGGACAGTCATTTTCTTCTGCACATACAGCTGTAAAAGAGGTGAAATGCTTTCCTTTGGTGCCATTGTGGCTCAAGAAAACTGAGCAGAGGAAGGTAAGAGATCCTCTTTTCCCCAGAGGTTCCCAGTTGGATCAGGATCTCCTTCATTTTTAAAGAGACATTCCCCGTAGCTGCTGTGGGGCTGCAGGAAGAGAGTCAGGTTATGTTAAAAAAAATGTACCTTGTAATTTGGCCCCCAGTGAACCTTACATTTGAAGAAAAAAAAATTGCTGAGAGCTCCATTCATGCCCAGCATCATGTCTGATTTGGCATTTGACTGGAAGGCCCCTCAGAAACAGTGTTTCAGCCAAAGACACTTTTAGATTCCATGTGGCTGTTTTAAGATAATCCTTAAGTAGTCTTAAAGGAATGCTGCTAGAAAGGGAAAATCAGCAAAAGTCACTTTCTGCCTCTTGCAAAAGCTCTCCTGTGGTTTGTGTAAGTGGGTGGAAGAATTTTAGCCAATTCCCCCTTCTGGCTCATAGCTTCCTGTGCTGCATCTTTCCTAGGCCTCCTCCCCTTGCCCATCCTTGAACAAATTCTCAGGGGGCATAGAACACAGCCATGACAAACAGGAAGTGGCAAATATCCATTCTTTTGACACTGTTCCATTTGAAATTGTATAGGATAATACGAAGCCAGTATTTGGCCCCCTAGCAGAGCCAGTTTGGTGTAGTGGTGAAGTGCACAGACTCTGAGAGAACCAAGTTTGATTCCCCACTCCTCTACTTGAAGCTGCTGGATGACCTTGGGCAAGCCATAATTGTCTCAGAGCTGCTCTTGAAAGAGCAGTTCTCAAAAGAGCTCTTTCAGCCCCACGTACCTCACAGGGTGTCTGTTGTGGGGAAGGAAAGGGAAAGGAGTTTGTAAGCCACTCTGGGGCTCTGAGTGAAAGGCAGGATATAGGGCTGCCAAGTCAGCCCGGGGGGTGGGGGATTAAACAATCCCTCATGCTGCATCCTTCCCCCTGCAGCTAGCTAGCCAGCCCATTCTTCCTCCTGGGTGTGGGGGATGCAGGCGGGTGGGTGACCAGGATCCTTCTCCTCCTCAAGGGGCTGTTGCATTGTTCCTTCCTGCCTTCTGCAGCCTGAGTGGCTCTGTCCTTTCAACTCCTATGATACCATAGAGTTTTGGGGCGATTGCCAGAGCGTCGCCCTGGCAACGCCCCCAATGTGATGACGTCACTTCCGGGCGACATCGCCAGGCGCGCGCGCTTCGCACGCATGCCCGGGAAACTCCCGGATGATGGAGAACTCCCCCCCCGCCGGTAAGTAAGGGACACTTGGCAACCCTAGCAGGATATAAATCCAACCTCTTCCTCTTCACTAATTAATTAATTACAATTGGCAGGGCTACTAGAGAAGAGGAACAGATTGGTAGTTCATAACCCAGAGCTGGCAACCCTAACTGTAATAGTGCCTTGTGAGACCTTGATAATGGACAGTTTCCTAAACGTTTATATCCATTTTAGTATATCCTTCTTTTCTCTAACCTACACAAACAAAATGAACCTTTCAAAACTTCTTAACTACATGCTATCATAATAGGGTGACAGGTCTAGGTTGGAGAATACCTGGAGACTCTGGGGGTGGAGCCAGGAGAGGGCAGGGTTTGGGAAGGGGAGGGGCCTCAGCATGGTACAATGCCATAGAGTCCACCCTTCAAGGCAGCCATTTTCTCCAGGGGAGCTGATCTCTGTTAGCTGGAGATCAATTGTAAAAGTAGGAGATCCCCAGGCCCCACCTGGAGGCTGGCAACCCTATATCATAAGCAGTGTCTGCTTAGGACAGCAAATCAAGTCACTTCATAGTTAGCCAGTCTTCCTAGTACAGTCTCTTATTTATCTAGTTAACCCAAAATATCTAATTTCGCTATTTCTCACTCATGTGGTGGCTTATTTTATATCCCTATCTTGAGTATTGCTTATGATTGTCAATCAGTTTAGAGCTAGAAAGCTTCATATTTCTTAGAAAGTCACTCTTTGACTCTTGTGCTCACCATTTATTCACCAGTTATCTAAGAATAACATGTCTTTATCAGTTCTAAAAACACAGAAGAGGTAGAATTGTATGACATAGCACAGGAGCCTGAATCTTATGACTGGCTCTCAGTCCTTCAATAACCTTAGTGGTGACAAAGTTTGTAATTATTAGGATATAATTTGGCCTGCTTGCTATGGCAAATTTAGCAACATTCCCCTGAAAGTTCTTTCCTGGTTTTGTGCAAGGCATTATTGGACTTAGGGGGTGTCTGGATACCCCAGCAACCCTGCCTGGGAAAAATTATGGGAAGGAGGGAAGAGTTGTTGCCTTTTCAAGAGGAAATGACAGCAGTCTGAGCCTTTTAATGGCTTGCTATCCATTGTACAGCTGAGAGGTGGCCACAAGGGGAGGCAGAGGGTCTTAGTGGGTGGGAAGGAGCTACAGCTGCCAAGGGAACCAAACTCTGGGAGGCTGAAAGTGCAAACTGGACATCTGTAGCTTGCAGAGGTGCCTTCATGAGAGGTTGGGAGCCAGACAAAGAAGCAGCATTGGCTTCTTGCTTATAAGCTAACAAAAAGAAGACCATAGAGAAGAGGATCTGGTATGTCTTACCAACCCTGTCTCTCTCACTCTAAGGCTGCTGGCTTCTTTCCACGGAGCCAGTGTCATTGATGAATGGTAAGGAACTCCCCCCCACCCCCACCCAAAAAAATCTGGCATGATTCAAGATTTACACAGTGTTACTCATTTCATTCATACATGCCCCTATTTGCATTCCAATTTAGAATACTTGATAAAAATGAGATCAAATTTATGATCATATAAACTGGAAGAAATTTTTCCCATCATTAAAAATGATCGTAGCATTACCCAAGTGCACTAAAGTATTTGTTATTTAAGCTATGGTCATACAGTCAGAAACAATGTTAGTTTGGTGTCTTTGTTGTAAAGAACTTCCCTTCTGATATTTTCAATAAATTAGTCTTTAGGCTTCCAAAACCAGCAAACAAAACTGGACATTTAATGAACAGTATATATCAGTGTACACCTAGGACATAAAAATGTTGAAATCCACACTTCTGTAACTTCCTGTCCCTGTATCTTTACTGGCAGGAAAATGGAGCCTCTCTTGATTCTGTTTACATGATTGGAATAAGCCTTGGGGCTCATATAGCCGGATTCGTTGGAAAGGCGTACAGCGGAAAAATTGGCAGAATAACAGGTAGGACTCTTACCAATTTGAGGAGTATTCAGTGGCATAGTTCTCTCTGCATACTAAATCAATCAGTTCCTTATATGTAATGAATAAGTAAACTCCAATTTAGTCACCATACAGAAGCTGTAAGACTGAATTTAGAATTAAGTAGATTTACATCATTATACTCTTAGTTAGACTATTTGGCCTGCCTCAAAGAGCTGCAGCTTCATCCAGGAACACACAGCTTCTGGTGACACCCACACCTAGCCTAGGTTTCATCATAGATCCTATATAGCTCAGCTGCTGATTAAATCAACATCACACACTTGCAAGGAGCATATAATGTAGGCAAGCCCTGAGCAAGTTATACATGACTGTTCTGCAGAAGATTTATCTCTCTAAAGAAGAAGAGGTATGCAGCCCAGTGTGAAGATTATTTCTCTAAAGAAGAAGAGGTATGCAGTGGTATGAAACGAAAGCCCAATATTTAACACTGGTGTCCAGGGGTCCTTTCGTAAAAAAAGAGGTGCAGGAGCTCATTAGCATAACCCATTTGCATATGCCACACCCCCTGATGTCACCGGAACTGTCAGAAGGCCACACACCCCTGACATCACTGGAAGTGTGTTAGAAGGAAGAAAGGAAGGGAGGGAGGAAGGGGGGAAGGAACGAAAGGAACAGGAAGGAAGGTAGGTAGGTGGGGGAGAGAGAGAAGAAAGAAAGGAAGGAAGGAAGGAAGAGGAAGGTAGGTGAGTAGGTGGGGGACAGAGAGAGAGAAGAAAAGGAAGGAATGAAGGAGGGAAGGAACAGGAAGGTAGGTAGGTAGGTAGGTGGGGGAGAGAGAGAAGAAAGAAAGAAAGAAGAAGGAAGGAAGAGGAAGGTAGGTGAGTAGGTGGGGGACAGAGAGAGAGAAGAAAAGGAAGGAATGAAGGAGGGAAGGAACAGGAAGGTAGGTAGGTAGGTAGGTAGGTGGGAGAGAGAGAGAGAGACATTGAGTGGGGTGAGTGGGAGGGAGGGAGTTTCTTTGCGTGGGGGGGTGGGAAAGGATTTGAGTGGGTTGGGGTGGGTTGGGGTGGGAGTTTCTTTGTGTGGGGGGGGGGTGGGAAAGGATTTTTTTCCCCGGCCTGCGGCCTGCCGCCGGCACGGGGACATGGAGTGGGGTGAGTGGGAGGGAGTTTCTTTGCGTGGGGGGTGGGGGGTGGGAAAGGATCCTTTCCCCGGCCGGCGGCTTGCCGCTGGCGCGGGGACATGGAGTGGGGTGGCTGGGTGGGAGGGAGGGAGTTTCTTTACGCGGGGGGTGGGAAAGGATTTTTTCCCCGGCCGGCGGCCTGCCGCCGGCGCGGGGACATGGAGTGGGGTGGGTGGGAGTTTCTATGCGCGGGGGTGGGGGGTGGGAAAGGATCCTTTCCCCGGCCGGCGGCCTGCCGCCGGCGCGGGGACATGGGGAGTGGGGTGGGTGGGAGGGAGTTTCTATGCACGGGGGGTGGGGGGTGGGAAAGGATCCTTTTCCCCGGCCGGCGGCCTGCCGCCGGCGCGGGGACATGGGGAGTGGGGTGGGTGGGAGGGAGGGAGTTTCTATGCGCGGGGGGTAGGAAAGGATCCTTTCCCCGGCCGGCAGCCTGCCGCCGGCGCGGGGACATGGGGAGTGGGGTGGGTGGGAGGGAGTTTCTATTTTGCGGGGGGTGGGGGGTGGGAAAGGATCCTTTCCCCGGCCGGCAGCCTGCCGCCGGCTCGGGGACATTGAGCGGGGGTGGGTTGGAGGATTTTTCTTTCCCTGGCTGGCGGCCTGCCGCCGGCTCGGGGACACTGAGCGGGGTGGGTGGGTGGGTGGGTGGGTGGGAGGGAGGGAGTCTCTTTGCGCGGGGGTGTGGAGTGGGAGAGGGTTTTTTCCCCGGCCGGCGGCCTGCCGCCGGCTCGGGTACATTGAGCGGGGGGGTGGGAGGGGGTCCGACCCAGCGGCGGCCCTGCTGGGGGCGGGGCTTTGTAATGTGCCCGCCCCCCAGCGTCTTCACTGGCGGAGCGGCACTCCGCCTCGCTCCGGCCCCAACGGAGCCCTGCTGGTGTCAGAATCTAGTGAAGGTGCTCTTAAGTTCTGTTGAAATAATATATGTGTCTCTTCTGTGAAAGTAAGTCCTGTTGCACTTACCTTCTGCTTAGTCCCCTTGTGTAAATCATGAGATCATTACCCTGTTTGGAAAGGGGAATGGATGCCTGATTCCATGTAGATCTCGTTTGGTTGAAGGCATTGTTGAAGAAGATGTGGTCTGTGTCTCCTTCTCCCCAGGACCTTTTACAAGCCCCAAGTATGTTCATAGTTCAGATTGTAGCCACTGTATGTGGGTGTCAGGAAGTTAAGAATACAAACAGGTCAGGGGGAATTAATTGACTTAATTAACTTAATGCATAATCTCACTATCATTTAGCTAATATAATTAATGGTTTAATTTTGTATTGTTTGTTACCTAAGCTTAAACCACAGAAAACCCTTTTTCTGTATACCTGCATATTTTGTCATGGGATGGTCTCTTTTCCACTCAGTACATTATAGAAATAGAAAACCCTATTATAATAAAGGTAAATATGTTTATTTTTTATGCTAGGTCTTGACCCAGCAGGGCCAGCATTTAGTGGAAAAGAGCCAGCTGAGAGATTGCATCACACTGATGCACAGTTTGTTGATGTTATCCATACAGATATTGATGGTAACTACACAGTTTTACATTACTAAAATTACTTTATAGAGTAAAAGGCATGCTGAATTTCTTGGCCAGACTTGCTGATAAGTAAACCTAAGTGTATGTGTTTGGGGGGATTTACTTAAGATATGCCCAAGAACTTGTGTGTATCCAGTAGGCACTTGTGCTATATCAGAAACTGCTGTTGAAATTCCCATGTTGTGATGCAGGGGGTGGCTACTCTTTGAGAAACATATATCCAATGTATAAAAGTACAACTAGGCTCATTATTCCTTGGGTCATGGCCAGTGATATCGGTTGGAGTTCTGTGCCAGCCCACAGTGGTGTTCGGAGAAAATCCAAAATACTCCTTTCCAAATAAAATAATTATTGTGTTTTTTAAAATAAAATAAAATTGCTAATGATTGATTTCACAGGAAAATGTTAGAATGTCCTTGGTTTTGACCTGGCTGACATTTGGGAAGACTGTCTTTGCCCCTGAAAAAGACCATTTCTGGGAAAACATGGCATATCTTTGCCATCCATATTATGTTATGGCTCCACCATTGTCCATATAGCCCAGTGATGGTGAACCTTTTAGAGACCGAGTGCCCAAACTGCAACCCAAAACCCACTTATTTATCGCAAAGTGCCAACATGGCAATTTAACCTAAATACTGAGGTTTTCGTTTTAGAAAAAACAACTCATACATTAACATCTTTTGTCTTAAAAGAAAAACACAATAACAGAGCTTTCAATGATACAAACAACTTTTTATTGAAAGGTAAAAGTTTGCATTTGGCATGCTTTTGAACAATTAATGTGATTTTTGCTGTCCAATCTTGCAAACTCTGTGCTGGGGCGATGCCGTGCGTGCCCACAGAGAGGGCTCTGAGTGCCACCTCTGGCACGCGTGCCATAGGTTTGCCACCACTGATATAGCCTATTAGTTGGCATTAACATTTTTTGATTTAGCATGAAATTATTTCCAGTTTCTTCATTTTAGCCCCAATATGACTGAGAATGTGGGGCTTTCAGTTTCAGATAAATTGCCTTTTTCAGTTTATTCCAGTTTATCCATGAATTAAGATATTTTTGAAATATGGGTCCATTGCTTGTTGTCATTTCCTTAGTGAATATGAATGATCAGTCTTCTCTATTTTTTTGGTGATGGAAAGTGCTGCCAAGCCTCAGCCAACTGATGACAATCCCATATAGGGTTTTCAAGGTGAGGGATGAGCAGAGGTGGTTTGCCGTTGCCTGCCTCCCTAGGCCTCTTTGGTAGTCTCCCATCCAAGCACTAACCAGGGCTGATACTGCTCAGCTTCCTTTATTTGATGAGATTGGGCTAGCTGGGGGCCACTGAGGCCAGGGCTCCTTTTATTCTTTACATTCTGTCAAATATGTAAACAAGGAAAGGGAAAAACAAGCTCTTACATTTTGTGATGTTTAAATTAATATTCTTAGCGTTCACTAAGTGTTGATTCATTTGTTCTGAAATCCCTTGTGCGTTCTGCTTCATTGTGTGTTGAGTTTTTGTTAGCTTTGGGTTACAGGAAGCCTTTGGGAAACATTGACTTCTACCCAAATGGGGGAACAGATCAACCAGGATGTCCACAGACAATACTTGGAGGTAAATATGGAGAAATTAATTACATTTAAAAATAATATCAGGAAAGGCCCTAACTGGGATTCACAGCTAATAAAATTATTTGATCACTTTGCTCTTGAACAAACAGTTAAACATTCTTATATTTTCATTTAAGGAGTAGGTAGAAATGCCAGTGCTGAAAGCAGGTGCTTTACCTGCTCATTTTGAGGTGCTGCTTCTACTTCAAGCAGTGGGATCCTAAGCAGAATTACACCCTTCTACCCATTGATTTCACTGGATTTAGAAACTGTAACTCTGTTAGGATTAAACTGTAACTGTGGTTGCAATCTTGTTTCATTTTACAAAGGGAATATACAGCCAATGGGAAATGTTTATAGGAAGACTTTATGGTCTTTTCTATGCTGGAGAATTGAACCTGATGCCTTTTTGTAACTGAACAGTGAAAATGTTCAGTAATGTGGAGTAAATAAAAGGTTTCATTTCTGGGATAGTTCATGAAAAATATTTCAGTGTCTCATAAGTTTTCTGAATGCTGCTGAAGATAAGTTTGCTCCTAGTGCAAGGGTCCCAACAAATTCTGTGCTGTGAGCATTATAGAAATAGTGCATATGAAGTGCTTTAAACACTACAGTGCTACCAATGGGCCACCAAGGCAGTTAAGAGATTAAAAATACATGTGATAAAAATACATCTTAAGAGAATTAAAAACAAAAAAAATACTTAAATCCAAGCTAAAATACACATATAGTACAATATAGTACAATAAAAACAAAAAAAATACTTAAATCCAAGCTAAAATACACATAAAGTACAATAAAGCACATATACATAAAAACAACAAAACACGGGGGAGGAAGAAGGGATCACTGAGGAAATGCCAGTCAAAACAAAAATGCCTTCACATGCTGATGGAAGATAGCAACAGAAGGAGACATGATAGATGATATCTTTGGGGAGAGAGTTCCAGAGTGTTTGTTTCACAACCAAGAAGGCTGTCTCCTGGGTTGCTACCCACCTAATTCCAGAAGGCAGGGGAAACCCAAAGTAGGGCCTCAGAAGATGACCATAACTATTGGGTAGGTTTGTAATGAAAACCTGTGGTCCTTCAGGCATTCTGATTCAAAGCAACAAGACTTTAAAGGTCAACACCAATTCCTTGAATTGTGCCCCAAAACATATTGAGAGTCAGTGTAGATGGGCAAGGACTGGTGTGATATGGTGTCTATGACCTAGCCATAGTTGCCACCTGCTTATCCAGCAGTAGGCTTGGGACCAAGTGCACTCTCAAATGATGGACCTATTCATTCAACGTGAGTGCAGCTCCATCTAGAACAGATGACACTTGCAGTCCCAGGGCAGACCTTCTGCATTGCACTTCATTTTATTGGGATTAAGTTCCACTTTATTAGCCTACTTCCACTCCAAAATGGCCTCTAAGCAAGTTCAGAGTTTCTCCCCGGGATTGGCTGGAAGTGTGAGGTGGAGCTGAATGGCATACACATATTGGTAACAACCAGGGCTCTTTTTCAGCAGGAACGCACCGGAACACAGTTCCGGCTGGCGTCTGAGCCTGCCCTGCCCCCTCCCTGCCAGGCCTGAGCTGTTTACACTTAAAGAGAAAGTTCCTGCAGAGAGCCGGCAGGAAAAAGCCCCACCCGGCGCTTTCCCTTTAAGTGCAGAGAGCCAGCAGGAGAAAGCCCCACCCAGAGATTAAGCACCGGGGCTGGGCTCTTTGCACTGAAAGGCCTGGCTCTGCATTTGACTTGCCAATGTCGCGTTGCTCTCCCTGCTCCAGTAAGTGCCTCCCTGCTCCAGTAAGGGAGAGTTGCTCTCCTTGCTCCAGTAAGGGAGAGTTGCTCTCCCTGATCCAGTAAGGGAGAGTGAGAAAGAGAAAGAAACAAAGGTGGGGGGAGAGAGAGAGAGAGAGAAAGGAAGGGGAAAAGAGAAAGAAAACAAAAGAAAGGTGGGGACAGAGAGAGAGAGAGAAAGAAAGACAGACAGAAAGAGAGACAGAAAGAAAGGTGTGGGGGAGAGAGAGAGAGAGAAGGAAAAGAGATGGGGGAGGCACTTACTGGAGCAGGGAAAGCGACGTGACGTCAGCAAGCCAAATGCAGAGCCAGGCCTTTCAATGCAAAGAGCCTAGCCCTGTGCTTAATCTCTGGGCGGGGCTTTCTCCTGCTGGCTCTCTGTACTTAAAGGGAAAGCGCCCGGTGGGGCTTTTTCCTGCCGGCTCTCTGCAGGAACTTTTCCTTTAAGTGTAAACAGCTCAGGCCCGGCAGGGAGGGGGCAGGGCAGGCTCGGACGCCTGCCGGAACGGCATTCCGGTGCGTTCCTGCTGAAAAAGAGCCCTGGTTACACTGAATTCTGGTTGGCAGTTCTAATTGGATGAACTTACACCCTGCAGTTACTTTTGGAATCAGAAGTTCTCACCATTAACATGTTCAGGTGTTTAACAAAGGCAAGATCATAGGACTTGCACAGGCAATGCAGTCTTCATACCTATCAGCACATAACCTTCAGATGTCACTGGGAAAAAGTCTCTGCATTTCCCAATAATAGTGGGCTCGATCCAGTGAACCATGAATGGAGCAAGCTCCAATAATGGATCTCTCCCCCTTTCCCCACAGCTTCCTTTGCCTCCCCGAGCTGCTGTTGAAGGTCCCCTGGGAGCACAGTAGGATGTGGCATAGGGGACTGCAGCAAGAAGGGCAAGAATCATGAAAAAGGTCATGCAAGAGGAGAAGGGGTGACTTTTGCCAATTCCTTTTTCTCCATGTAATGCATCTCATTATGTTCCCAAGGTAATTTTATCTTGAGGAGCGGGGGGTTGGGGGGGATTTACAAAGAAAAGAGTGGAGAGAACCATTCTATGAACTTGTTCTGTTCACAATTCATTAGATCCATCCAATTCATTGTCTGTTCTTTTGAGAATGCTGATACTTGCCACCACACATTGTCTCAAATGAAAGGTGAGAAGAAATGGAAATGGGAATGAGACTTGCAGTAGAAACAGAGGCTGTGCAAAATGATTTCAGTGTAAGCTTTCTGTCCTGTGGTATAAGTCTACAAAAAATGTGCAACTGATTGTCAAAGGATCCACAGAGAAGTATCTTCTGCCATAGTCTCCAGTAGGAGGCTGATTTGGCATTTTAAAAAATGAGCAGATGCTATACTCGCTACCTGTGCCACTAAATTTACTGCATTGCATTCTTGGTCATAAAACTTGTAACCCCACGTTACATTTCCATAACTTGAAAACATATGCCTACCTCGAAATGTGACTATTTTCTTGTTCTGTTAAGGTTAGTATTACTCTTAGGAAAGCTAACACACTACTACATGCTTACTGCTTTTTTTCTTTTTTTACTCAAGGATCTCAGTATTTCAAATGTGACCATCAGAGATCTGTTTTTTTGTACATGTCATCTTTGGAACAGAAGTGTACAATAACTGCATTTCCTTGTGACTCATATGTGGGTTATAGAAGTGGAGAGTGTGCAAGCTGTGAAGATTTTAAACCCCTTCCATGTCCAGCATTGGGTAAGAATGACGTAATATCTTGTTACTTTTCATATATTTTTTACTGTGCTCTTCCTCCAATGAGTGCCTCTCCTCCTTCATTATATCCTTAGAACAAGTCTGTGAGGTACAGTAGGCTGAGAGAGTGACTGACCCAAGATTACTCAGGGAGTTTTATGGCAAGTGGGGATTATGAATCCTAGTCTAACACTCTGGAAAGAACATAGTATGTATGGTTTCACAACAGTCAACCTATGCCACATATATTGTTCTAGATAGGCTGCAGTGCAATCCTGAGCACAACTACATCCTTTTAAGGATGTAGGATAGCCTGGATGGTATTGTAGCTCCTTCATGATAAAATAACGCTTTATTATAAAACAGGTTTTCAGCTCCATCGCTCCTGACTTCCCTCCTCACTGCAGTCCCCATTCTGCATGATTTTTGTCTGTCCCACAGTTCTAGACATAAAATTTTCAGTAACTGGAAAGGACTCTTCCTCCTTCTTTCACCAGCAGAAAAGCTTGTAGGATTCAAACAATCAAAAGTCTTTTCCATGTAGAAAGAAAAATAATACTTCCGGAAAGCAACTCTCTGCAAAAAAAATTTTTTATCTTCAAACAACATTGGTTTGGAATTGGATCCAGCTGTGCCCTAAAGCAAACAGAAAGTACTTTTGTTTACACAGGAGTAGTGATCTCTACAAGTAATGATCTGTGCCAGTAGTGATTTGCAACAGTTGTAGCTTCCATGCTATAACACCACCCTAGTGGAACCTCTCCCCCCAGCATTATGAGCCACTTTTCAGGGCAGCACAATGGCCTCCAATGAGAAGGGTGAGACAGGAAAGCTTTTGTCCATGAACACAACTCTGACCATGGTTCTTCAAATACAATACCATATCTCATTATAATCCAAACAGTATTTGTTTTGAGGTCTTAGGACAGGTGGACTAGATCAAATTATATCTGAATTTAACATGACTTAATTTAGTTATGCAAGATGTTTGAGATCATAGAACCACAGTGCTGTCAAAACCTCATGATTAGTTCATGCCCTGAGGCCAGTTCTCTGTACATTTAACTGCATCTCCACACCCTTTGCATTAACCCTCCCATAAATTCACACAAATTAGCTTGGTTCTAGTGTGGTGCAATCAGTAACTGGGAGTGGGAAGGTGCCACTTTGGCAAAATATGAAATAAGTGGCTAACACTGATGCCAGCTTTGAATTGTGAAGTATCAGGCAGGTAATGCAAAAGCTTGATCTCTTGCTGGACTGAATAAAACTATATCTTTTCCACTAACATTTTGATTGATAATGAAAAAGATTTCAGAACAGTCTTAATACTGCAATAAATCTAATCCAGCCATGAAAAAAATGTTGTGAGCACATACTGAAACTTCAAGCAGATAGCCCTTAAGCCAGTTAATAAAAACTGATTTAGTTTTATTAGAATTAATATAAATTGAGCAAGCACTGAAGACCCCTGTCCTTGACACATGGAGAAAGCATTATTAGTTTTTGGTTTTACTGATTACGTAGCTTGACTGAAAATATTTTACTAATTAAAAGTAAATGCCACGGAACCAGGAATTTCAACATTCATTCAGTTTGAAGACGTAACTACAGTGTCTTCACCCTGCCCTGTGAAATGCAGCATTGATCTGACATTAACTTATGCAAATTGGTTTAAAACTTGGGCTTTTTTTTCTTTTCTTTGGGAGCTGGATGGGCAAATGAACCATCTGTATTTTGTAGAAGTTCTTTATACTTTGCAGGACAGAATTAAAGGGATTGATTAAATTTTGCCTCCCTGCATTGCCCTAATCCAATGGTGTTCGTGCATGTGCACAGTTTGCCTTTTATAGTTGGATGGTAATCTATGATCTTTATCACATCAACAATAGATAGCAATAGAATACTCTGTCTATTGTCACCTGTGATTGACAAGGACAACCAGTAAAACCTCAGAAAATGTGAAGACAGTTTGTCCCCTTTGGGATTAAAACAAACAAACAGGTGGCTAAAAGAATTAAAATTCTGTAAGGAAAATGTTTTTAAAAGGTAGACTTTTTTAAACAAAATTATCAAAAGCAGCTCTTTGAACATAGGGGACACGTCAAATGCTTTAATACTGAACCCCACGAATTAGCAGGAAAAACTGAAGGAAATGTCCGTGTTCGTAATGAAGAAAGATAGCTCAGGAAATGCAAAACATTTTGATGAAGATATTAATGTCCTATGTTACAGTATTTATTTATTTCCTTTATTTATAGCCTACCTTTCTCACACAGTCTCAAGGCAGATAACGCAGTGTATATCAATGCAATCAGTAAGATAGAACATCTGTTAAACAATGCAATAAGATTAGGATTATAGCAAGCTGAAACAAACTATAAAATATTAGACACGATATGTTAGCACAGAAAATGGTGCCATATAGGTAGCAAATAATGCAGGGAGAGCAGGAGAATACATACTGCAAACAGATAACACATGTTGAATGCAGTGGTATAGTTCACAGTTCCCTTTCCTTTATAAAAACACCATTCTGAACAATTCCATTTTTTATTCTAATAGCCAAGTCAGCCATATCTTTGGATATGTAAGTCCAGCGACTGGAGCTCTGAACAGGAAAGACAGATCTTTCTGCAAACCTGAAAAGGGCCCCAAGTTTGCAGGAAAATGTTAAATTTAAAAAAAACGGGGAGTTTAAAAAATCCAAAAATGATAAAATGAGCACCTGTAGCTTTAAGCAACAGAATCTCTCAGTGCCTGTTGCTAGGCAACCATGGGATTCCAGGATGGACTTTTGTGAGTAAAAAGGCAGAGGGAGGAGGCAGGGCCCTTTCCAGGCCTGTTTTGGCCTTTGAGGGAGGATTACTTGGGGCCAGGCCTGAGGCTAGGATTGAGTACAACCAAAAATGGGGTGGGAGGGAACACAACCCTGCATGAGAAAGATCCAGGTGGACAGCCATGTTGGTCTGAAGCAATAGAACAAAGTTAGACTCCAGTGGCACCTTTAAGGCCAACAAAGTTTTATTCAAGATATCAGCTTTTGTGTGCATTCACACTTCTTCAGTCAGATACATTGAAATGGAAGTTATATATATGAAACTTCCATTTCAGTGCATCTGAAGAACTGTGCATGCACATGAAAGCTAATACACTGCATGAGAAAGGTAATCAAAAAGACTGGAAAAAAGAAAAAGAAAGTAAAATATGACTGTGCATGAAGTGCAAATGCACAAAATACTGTACCTAATTTAATAATAAATTCAGAAGCGCTAAAATGTCATTTAAAAACAACAGTTTTGTGGTTCAGCATATAAGTGCCTAATGCCGATATAAAGATAAATGTCCATTTACATACATACAGGTTTGAAAGTACATGTTACCTCCATATGCAAGAACCAATACCAAACTCATTTTGGCACCTGGGCTTCCTCAGTAATGTAATTCAAACTGAGCACTCCATTAATTCAATAAAAACATATATAAAACTGATCATACATAGAATAGAACTGAAATGAAGGGAAAAAGAGAAATAATTATCTCTGTTAAGAAACAAAATTGATTTCAATTTCTGCAGTACATGGAACTAGGATAGCTTTTTTCCCCAAACTTTGCCATTCCAAGGCTCCATTCCCAAATCTCGGGAATTTCCCAACCTGAAGCAGACAACCCTAAGTGGAGGAACTGATCTCTGTAGTTGGGAGATCTGTTGTGTTTCCAGGAAATTTCCAGGCCATACCTGGAGATTGACAACCCTAGAAGAAGAGAAAAACACAGGAAAAGAGAAGCTGTGGGGGCTTTCAGGAAAGGGAAAGAGGAAATAGTGGGAAGGAGGAGAAATGAGATGCCTCCTGCAAGTCCTTGTGGGTTCCCACTTGTTATGTAATATCCCTGTTACCTTTATAAAATGCCCTCTCGAACAGTTCTGTTACACATAGGGTTTGGTGTGAGAGCCAGTTTGGGGTGAAAGCCAGTTCGGTGTTGAGAGCCAGTTTGGTGTAGTGGTTAAGTGCGCAGACTCTGATCTGGGAGAGCCAGGTTTGATTCCCCACTCCTCCACTTGCACCTGCTTGATGACGCTGGGCAAGCCATAGCTCTGTACCAGCTGTTCTCTCAAGGACAGTTGTCTCAGAGCTCTCTCAGCCCCACTACCTCACAGGGTGTCTGTTGTGGGAAGGGAAAGGAGTGTGTAAGATGCTCTGAGACTCCAAGTGAAGGGCGGGGTATAAATCCAATTTCCTCCTCCTCCTCCTCTTCCTCTTCTTCTTCTTCTTCTGTTATGACAGAAGCTTGGGAGCCTTCCTGATTTCTTTAGGCAGGCCATTCTATAAGGTGGAGCCAAAACAGAGAATGCTTATGTACAGGCAGTTTTAGTGCTGCACCACAGAAGGCTCCGCTGATATGAGCAGACCTTTCCAAGTGGACAGCCTCTTCCGTAACTGTCTGAAATCAATTTTATGCCTTCCTGTGAGCTAAATCTTCATGGTGTGGCCTTGAGAAAGTCACCATTTCTCGATCTAACCTATTAATGGAGTTATTGATTGGCTTACAATCCTGTACTATGATGGATTTACAGTGCATGGGCATCCTTCATTGATGCATGCACCAGACATCCCATGTTTCCTTATGATGGAATTGTCAGACTCTCTTGATCGCCGGCTTCCCACTGTGCTTTGCAGAGAGAGGCTGCTTTCAGTCTACATAAGACAGGTGGAGACATGTTATGAGACTGGAGAGTCCAACCAAAGAAAAGAATCTTTTCATCATTTCTGCACAGTTGTCATTCTCTTCCCCTGCAGTTCTGTGCCTGTGTTAGAAGCTGAAGAGTGTGAACAGTCAGAACACATTCCAAAATTTACATTCTGGATTCTGTTTCATCTTGTTTAATCAAACTGTGTAAGCTGCTTTTGTACCTTGCAGAGAATTATGGGGCATGTTCTAGTATACATGCTCAGGTAGGAAAATAAAGCAAGGAAGAACAACTAGTCAGTTCTGCAAGGGAATGAACCAAGTGCAATTGTCACTGCTTCCTTACTGTTTTCCCATCAATGCATGTTTTGGAAAGGTTTTTTGCATAGCCTGTAAGAATATTGTTATGAGTCTAATAAATCAAGTAAAATAAAATGACTAGAGAAAGAAATGTGTACTTTTTTGCTGGAGTGGTGGAGACTACATGCTGTCATAAATACAATAGCTGTGTTGGAATTTAGCATGCATAACTTGTCTGGGTTTTTGTGGTTGGTGCCAGTTTGATTTCCCCAAACATTATAAAACAAAAGCCCATCTTTAGGATTTTATCTTTTCTATGTGTGTTAATTTTTTGTTGAACATATTCCAATTGGAATTTTTAGGTTATTATGCTGATAAATGGAAGAACCATTTAATTGAAAAGAACCCCCCTGTGACAAATGCTTACTTTGACACTTCAGACAAAAAGCCTTTCTGCAGTAAGTGATTAACCATTCTTTTTCTCTGGTTTCTCTGGTTTTCATTGTATGGGAGCATTATGAATAAAATACTTCTTCCTGTACAGATAACAAGGCACACTCTTGATTAGACTTGGTTCTTTGTTGCTGTATCATTTATGAAATCTGTTGTGCTCAAAAGATCCATGTGTTAGGGAAAAATGCTAAACACAGGAAATTATCTGAGCAACCTGGTAGGAAATGACAAATGAGTTGGATCAGAAAGTGAGAAGGAACTGGATTTGCACTGGGTAATCAATAAAAGATTAATTTCAAGAAGTACGATGCAAGACAGCTAAAGCTGTACACCCTTTCATCATAAGATGTGTGACCTAAGGTATATGTCACTGTCATTCTCAAATTGATAAATAACACCTGTGTGTGACTTTTGTTTCAGAATTATTTTATTTACTTCATTTATACTTGTTTTTCTCCACAATGGGTACCCAAAGCTGCTTGCTTACACTGTCTCTCCTCTATTTTATCTTCTGTTTTCCTCTTCTCTATTTTACCCTGAGAGGTGAGTTCGGCTGAGTGTATGTGACTGGCCTGAGGGGACCCTGACCTGGATAGCCCAGGCTAGCCCAGTCCCATCAGATCTCAGAAGCTAAGCAAGATCAGCCTTGGTTAGTATTTGGAAGGGCAACCTCCAAGGAATTACAGGGCTGTGACACAGAGGCAGGCAATGGCAAACCATCTCTAAAACGTCTCTTGCCGTTAAAAACAAGTCTTACTCACCACCTAGTGGTGCATATTGCTAAAAAAGAGCTAGAACTTCTGGCTGCTAGACAGTCTTAGAATTCTACACACAATGCCGTATGATCATTAATTTAATTAACCCAGTAAGTATCCATGGCAGAGTGGAGATTTGAACCTGGTTCTGAGAAATCTTAGTATGGCACTCTAACCACGACACTATGCTGGGGAATAACCTCATTCAATGTGTCCCGTCCTTACAGGCTGCTTGTGGTCCGTCTGAAGCATGGCACATGGTGATGGTGGCAGGACTAGTGCTGGCTTTGTTGTCCATATGACCCAACAGTGCACTTTATGATTTATTTTAAGATTTATAAACCACTTTTCCTGCTTAAAGATACTCAAGAGTATTTTACATAGTAAACATAAAACATCACAATTTAAGCATAATACTGTCAGGCTGCAGTCACACAGTCATTTTGATCGGGTTTGACTGCTGTTCCATCTCGCATTTAAAATTGCTGATCAGACGCCCACATCCGTCTCCTGCACCAAAGTGGGCTCACTCGTGCAATCCTCCTGGTTCCCTAGCGAGTTTTCCTACACCTGGAAAATCAAGTGCTTTTTGGGTATTTGTGCTTTGAATCTACATTTTCACCTATCTGGACAGCCATCTCTCACAATAATCGTGATTAGGTCATCTGAATATCCTTCTCGTGATAGTCCCCCCCCCCCAAACTTCTGCTGTTGTGCGCATGAGCAATCCTGCGCTGAATAAATTCAATGTATAAACGTTCAAGCACTCATATAGACTCCAGCACTCAGTTATACATCATCGGTTAATTTTGTTCGCTGTTGGAGGGGGGGGGGACCTGCAAGAACAAGGGAGTATGGCGAGTCCCAGTGGGAGTGGTGATTTGGCCACATGCATATGTGTATGCCCAAAGTCAATTTTAAAAAAAAAAACAAGCCGTGCTGCCCAAGCGGTGGCGCACCTATTTGGATGGTGCCCAGAGCCTCATCCCACGATTCAAGTGGTTCAGGGAAGGATGTGTGGTAATTCCAACCCAAACAAAAATAATCCCAATCAAACCTAGAGTGGAAACAAATTGGGATAAGCATGCCATATGACCACAGCCTCAGTTAATACCATCAAGTACCATGAAATCCTAAAACTAGGAACATTAGACTATCCTAGTATCCGTTGATCAGCTTTTTATACAGATTCACTCACTCACTGTGTATAGAAATATACATGGACAGAACATCACTTTACTGTTGTAATTATAACAACTTTTGTGGCAGCAGAACAGAAAATTATCAGTTTGGTTAGGATTAAAAATCCACCTTCCCTTTAACCCTAAGGGAACTGACAAAAAGTAGGGAGTAGGACTGACTATCACCCATTACTTTGAACTCATCTGCCATTTCTTGGGCTGCGGCGTTCTTATTGTATATAATGAGAATACTAATATTAGTGACATTGTGCTGGCATTGGCGGGTTAACGGTGCTCTGGTAGCTTCTGGAAGTTATTGGCCATCCTTTTTCCAATCAGTCTTATGTCCTTACTGTAATTCCATGATATTCCCTCCTACATCATCTTAGAAGGGAAATTGTGCTATTGCTGCATCCATATAGGAACCAAAGTTAAGTCACAGTTTTATACAGGTTAAACATTCGATTGGGCAACTGGTATGATTATCATGGGCTCAAGAAGAGTCCTGCTGGATCAAATTAAAAGTCCATCTAGGCGTTTTCCATGTTGGGGCAGATTTGTGTAATTTCCCCATTGTGGCTGTGGCTGCTGATACAGAGCAGCAGCAACAAGCATTCCACATGGCTGGTTTCTCTGCCCCAGTTCCCTGTCTACATGCCACCAGGTCTTTTCCAGTTGTTTTTTTTTTAATATTGGAAAATGAATATCATTTTATCAGTGTAATAACAATCTGTCAGTTTCCAGGCTTCATTTTTAAGTAAGTCTCTAGCCCTTGCATTGCACTGATATAAGGAGAAAGGCACATCTTCTCATTTCCTGATTTTTTAAAAAAGCCTCTCTGTGCCGGGAGGGATTGGCCACCATGAGGACAGGGGCAAGGAAAATGGCTACTCACATGATAGTCCTCCAGGCTTTGTTGCAACTATTCCCAAAACTTCAGAGGCAAACAATTTGGGGAAAGATTGGAGAAAAGCAAGGAAAAACCACAATGCTGTGGAGAAGCAAAAAAACATCCACTTCCCAACAGCAGGGCAGAGGTGTCAATATCTGTAGTCAGGCATCTGGCTTCCCATGTTGGCCAACCAGATGCCTGGGAAGCCCACAAGCAAGGTGTGAGGACAGCAGCCTTCTGGAACCCTCCCTTCAGCCCTAATCAGTGTGCTCGTAGGCACACTGCCTCTCAGAATGGAGGCTTGTTTTGACCATCACAGCGGGTAGCTTTTCATAAGACTTTTATTGACTGTGTGTCTCTTTCCTATTCAAAGCTATCACTGCACCTTTGTTGGCAATGAAATTTGTAAGCTAATAACGTTTTGTATGTTAATTTTGCATTTTTGTTTTCCAGTGTATCATTACTTTGTGGAAATCATTACCTGGAACAAAAGTAGTAGGAGAGGTTTTATTAGAATCCAGATAGAAGATAGCACAGGAAATACAATAGAATCCAAAATAAATAGGCAAGTTTCTCACATTACTTGATTTCTTTTCCTTTTGGACAATTCAGACTTTGGCTATGATTAACCTAATGGAAGTAAAGGCTATTGAAACTGATGACAGATGGGATTGATTTGGCAGTCTGAAGTAGGGATGCATGCCTGGGGAACAATTGGTATTTTTCAGATACAGATTTTGGGATGGATTCCATATCAATATTTTGGAGTATTCAGGTCTCCTCACACCATTTTGGAATTTTGGTTCTGTTTTTTGTTTATTTATTTATCTTTATTTTTATACCCCGCCCTCCCCGCAAGCGGGCTCAGGGCGGCTTACAAGGGCACGAATGCCGGTCAAAACATCATAAAACAGTTAAAATCAACAATAACAATAAAATTACAAAATTACAAATGTATAACTACAATTACCAATAAAGTGCTTCCAATCTTACTAATCAGATGGCTTCCTATCGGGTTGGGTCCTATCAACCATGGCCATCGGGCCTGGACTGCATTCAGGGCCGGCTCACATTATAGATGCTATTACCGTAGATGTTGCTGCTGTTATTGCTGGTAGCGGCTCCTAGCCAAAGGCCTGGCGGAAGAGCTCCATCTTGCAGGCCCTGCAGAACTGCATTAAGTCCCGCAGGGCCCTGATCTCCTCCGGGAGCTCGTTTCACCAGATTGGAGCCACCACCGAAAAGGCCCTGGCCCTGGTCCCAGCAAGCCTGGCCTCCCTGGGGCCTGGGACACAAAGTCGATGATACTACCCCGACCGAAGTGCTCGCTGGGGTATATGCGGGGAGAAGCGGTCCCTCAGGTATGTTGGACCCTGGCCATTTAGGGCTTTAAAGGTAAGAACCAGCACTTTGAAGTGAACTTGGTATGCTATAGGCAGCCAGTGCAGCACTGCTAGCACAGGCCGGATGTGGTCCCGCCTAGTGAGACCCATCATTAGCCTGGCCATGGCATTCTGCACCAGCTGCAGCTTCCGGGTTTGCACCAAGGGCAGCCCCATGTAGAGGGTGTTACAGTAGTCCAGCCTCAAGGTAACCGTCGCATGGATCACTGCAGCTAGGTCATCGCGGCCGAGATAGGGGACCAACTGCCGAGCCAGCTGAAGATGGTAAAAGGCCGACTTAGCAGTGGACTTAGCAGTTTGTTTGGAATTCTGATATTTTGGGGGTCCATTATTCCCTATATGGAGAATCTTTCCAGGAGGCAGGAGTGGTTGTTTTTCAAGCAAATGACACCAGTATTGCAGGGAACCTTATCCTGCCTGTCCACTAAGGACCTCTAAGCTTCAAGCCAATTGGATGAAGGGGTCAGATTCTACAGAAGCCTGAACAAAGTGCCTTTGGCCTTCCTTTGTCACCATTATTTCCTATTGGGGGGGGGGATCCACGCTTTCTTCAGTGCAAAGAAGCTAGTAGCAAAACACATAAGAGCAACCACTGCCCCAAAGCCTCCAATTGCAAACAGAACCAGCATCAAACCAGAGAATCCCAGTAGATCAACTGACCAATGTGGCACAACCAGTGTCAAACTAAGCCAAACCAACCTGAGAAGCCAATACCAAAGCAGCCAGCCAGGCCTGGCAAGAAACTGACACAGAAACACAAATACGCACTAACATTACATCCCCAAGGGCCTTAGAAAATGAGAGGAAGGGAGCTTCTGTCTCTGCAGTCTGCAGCCTACACCATGACTGGCTTGCAGGAGGAACCTCGGGATCTACTGCAGCCCTTTATCACTGATGCTCCTGTTTCCTCCCTACGCTGTAAAGAAGCACACCAATCTAGCATGAATGAACTTTATTTAAGTCCTTTCTGGGTTCTAACTTACTTAGTCACCTACTTTTCTAACATGTCTAACACTGATGTTTGTGGGTTTTTTCCTTTATGAGAGTGGCAAGAACAATATTCTGGCACTATTTCTGCAAATAATTGTGATGAGAGGTGCTGAGCAACATTAACATCTTTCCTGTGCAACTAGGGTTTAGTTGATGGCGTTTGGGAGGTTTTTTGTTTTAGTTCTTTTACAACTCAATTTGGAATGTGGATTTTACATAGTGCAAACCAAACTGGATTACTTCCCTTCTGTTTCTTTCTACTTCTGAGTTTTAAATTTAGGGAAGGGTATTTTTCCCCATCTAGGGGCTGCAGTGGCTCAAGTGGTTAAGACGCTGAACTGCGGATCGGAAGGTCAGTAGTTCAGCAGTTCGAGATCCGAGTGCTGCATGACTGAGTGAGCTCCTGTCTCTGGTCCCAGCTCCTGCCAACCTAGCAGTTTGAAAGCAAGAAATTGCAAGTAGATAAATAAGTACCACTTTGGCGGGAAGGTAACAGCATTCCATGCGCCTTGGCATCTAGTCACGCCGGCCACATGACCACGGACAGCGCTGGCTTTTCGGCTTGGAAACAGAGATGAGCGCTGCATCCCTAGAGTTGGATTCGACTGGCTTTCAAGCAAGGGAAACCTATTTTTCCCCAACTGCCCAGCGTGGAAGATGCAGGCAGAAGCCTGTGCTCAGCTCACTAGCTCTCGAAGTCCAAGAGGATAGCTGAAGAGCAGCAAGTTGATCATCAGAAAGATTAAATACTCAACCCTCCAGGGGAGCAGACATGAGCAGTGCAAGATGACAGGGTTGCTCACTCTGCAATGCTATCAGAGGGCATGGGAGAAGCCTCTGAGCCACAAGGGAGAGGTCCAGCCAGCCCATCTATGTCCTGTCCCAGTAGTCCAATGGATCGGTGGCACACAACTCGTCGGGCTAAGAGAAATGGTCCCTCACCACTGTATCTACCAAAGCCTGGCTCACATGCCTCACTATCATATTGGTGCCAACTGCCTGCCCAATGGCCTCCATCACCATGGCCTATGTAGGAGTACTTAACTCTGTTCCCACTCACCATTTCTCCCCTAAATTATTCTAAACTATTTATTTCCCCAGCTAAACTCTTAAGGTGAAGTAATTCTGGTTGACAAGGAAAAAAAATGCCCCAAGGGGAATTTGTAGAGTAAAATCAGCAAGTGCGGGAATAGCTAAGTGCCATGTCTTCCTTCCACTCCCCTACCTCCCAGCATTTATTTTATCTTTAAAAACAGAAGTTTAGGAACACAGATTTCCTGCAGTAACATGTACTTTAAACCTTACATTAGACACTGAATCTTTGACAGGACTAAGAGGCCAGGCAGGGATTAGAATGGTGTGGAGTCTTCACAGTATTCCACCCCCACCTCCCGTTGGCTGCTTCTGCTATGGTATTAGGGGGGCAGAATTAGGGGGATATCTCAGAATGTCCTGTTTCTGACAGAAAGGAGACTCTTAAACTGGTTAGATCTGAACAACTTGTGGCGTACCAAACCAATTGCAGTCAACTGGGTGGAAAGGTAACCACTGGCAGGCTCAAATAAGTAACTGTGGGCTGCATTTATATTGCTGCAGCACATTTTTTGCTAGTCTAGAACAGGATGAGTTTTCATAAAACTGTGCCCACTGCTAATATTGGATATACTTTAGGGAATCAGACTGTTCAGTGTCAACCTAAGAATTACCTTGATTTTTCCTTAGTGATGCAGCAGTATTCCACCAGTATAGACAAGCCAAGATCCTGGCTGGATTTTATCTGGATTTTGACAGTGTATCCAAAATTACCTTGACATTTTCTACAAAGAACATTGTAGGCCCAAAGTACAAGCTTAGGGTTCTCCAAATGAGATTGAGATCCCTGTCAAATACAGAAAGGTAAGTTTAGTATTGTGTTAAACAAAAGCTTAATTGCTTGTCTTGTTTGGGGGCAGAGGTTCTTGTTGGAAATCTTAATACTGCATAGAAGTCCTCCCATACTACCTGCTTGGGGCAGCAAAATGACTTGAGACAGCCCTGCCTCATAGCTAAGCAGAAGGAAATAAACGTGGCTTGCCTCCCTCTATTTTGCCCTTCCCTCTGCCGCCCCATCAGCCACAGCCGGGACACTCAACTGGAGCTTTCTTCTAGAGCCCATTGTATTTCTTCCCACAATGGGCCTTACTTTTAGTAATTACATAAATACTAATTGATAAGCTACAAGCACTACATATCACTGCTCTAAATGTTAATTACAGTCAGCAAAATTGATTATAAAGTGTACAAGCTTTGGTGAATAATGTTCCAAAGTACATATTACTTTGGAACACCAAGTGCTTGAATTAGAAAACCTAGAAGCATTGTGGGTAAGTTAACAGAATATGAGCTCTCTGTCTGAGTTTATATGGCAACATTTTTGAAAAAGATCACTTATGTTGTAAGTTTGCTGCTATTGTTCTAAAGGGGTTAGAGGATGGAAGAGTTGTGAGCAATGTTCCCTCTAAGCTGTGGAGTCTTGTGAGCAGAAATTCTACTTTGTGAGCTACTGGCATTAAAGTTGTGAATGAGTGATTTGGCCACTGCATTAAAGTTAGTTTGCTCTGGAACCATTCTTCCTGAGCTAAGGCAAAATGTGTGAGCTGGAGGCCAAAAAAGGGTGAGTTAGCTCACACAAACTCAGCTTAGAGGGAACACTGGTTGTGAGGTGCTGAATTTTCTTCAGGTGTGAATTTTGGCTTGAGAATGGGGATTCCAGAACATGAAAAATGTTTCCTAACACCTTCACAGATCTTATTTCCTCACACTAGCTATTACTGTTCATAAGCCTAGTCAGCTGTTGTTTGACTGCCTTCTATTAAAAAAAAAAATCAGGTGTTTTTTCCTTAAAAACAGTGAGACCATCACATAGTCAAATCATATAAACTTACTAAGACAAATAAAGTTTATAATAAGTACCTCAGTGTTTATTTGTCTCAGTAACCATCCTGTAATGAAACCAATGGACTATGTGATGACCTCACTATTTCTAGAATAAAACAGATGTAAAAGAAAATTGAATGAGCAGTTGAGTGGCTGCTGCCAAAAAATGGGGGGGGGGGATTGGTGAAAGGAAACTCACAGCTGTAGAAGAATGCTAAATGTAATACCAGGTTTGCTAACCTCCACATAGGGCCTGGAAATCTGGAATTACAGCTGGTCTCCAGACTACAGAGATCATTTCCCCTGGGGAAAAATGGCTTCTCTGAAGGGTGGACTCTATGCTATTATACCCTGCTGAGGTCCATCCCCTCCTCAAACCCTGCCCCCTTCCAAGGTCTACCCCAAATATCCAGGAATTTCCTGTCTCAGAGTTGGCAACCCTAAGCAATACCTTAAGTAAATAATCAAAATGGGAGGGGGTATTGGGGGGGGAATTATTGCAAAATGCATCCTCCCTTCAATTTTAGCTTGAGAAACTTCATTGACTAGTACCTACTGTATGTACTCCTTAAAAACCTCTTTGGGTGTATCCATTGTGTACTTACTCAAGAGTTCCCTGTCATTCCTAAAGCATGGAGGCAGACCAAATGTTGCATTTGTTTTTGACTGTATATCAACTCCCTTCTCTCTCTCTCTCTCTCTCTCTCTCTCTAGGTTTCAGCTATGTAGATATGATTTTATACTGCTGGAAAATAATGAAACCAGCTTCAGGCCTATTCCATGCCATGAGATGGATGTGTGAAACAGTCTCATGTACATGTGCCTTCTCTTGAACAATGAGAAACAACATGATGATCAATCAGGTCCCTTCACAAAGGTTGAATTGCTGTGGCCACCTTTGAGGAGCATAGAAGTCCTACAAGAAATTCAATTATTTATGATGTGTGAAAGATGGGTTTTTATTAGCATGACTAGAATCAAATGGAGTGATTTTTCATTTCTGAGTAAACTTACACTGGACTTACACTAGACTTACACACAGGACTGCTAATATGATATCCGGCAGAAATTATAACGACAGTGCTGTGTGCAGAAGTAAAGTACATATTCTTCTTAATAACTTTCATATTCTGTACATGGAACTCTTTCAAGGTGATGCCTGAGATCGAATAACCAAGCTGGCTTAGGCAAGCTGCCTTTGGGCATGTGTTGAGCTAGAGCAGTCCCTGTAGGAGTGAAGGCCTGTTGTGCATATAAGAAGACCAAAGATCACAGCAGTTGCTAAACTGAGGCAGAATGGAATAAATCAGCTATTTTGTTATATCAGTGCTACAAACTGGACAAATAAGTGATATTCCATATATATAGAAGTTGTGTTCATCTTGTTCCATGAGCCCAACTGTGAGAAGTAAGTGTGAATTACTTACTCAGTAATTCTACTGAATTAAGTGGAATTTATTCCCTAACTAATGAGATTAATATTAAAGCCATTGTTATCTGAGAATGTGAATTGTTCTAAATAAAGATTTATTTAAAGCCATGTAAAAGATAGTGATTATGAATTGTTTTTCTAGGGGAGGGGATGTAAAGATAAAGAAGAGTAGTGCACTAAAAGTAGAGCAAAAAAAACAAAAGATCAGTGGTGTAGTAGGACTGGCTGAGTGTCTTATGCTGATTTATAAATTGTGCGTATGCTCATTGTCATCTTGTGGCATCTTGTACTAGTAAAGAAAATATGTGTGTTGTGTTTCTATATTGAATGTTGCTGTGGCAGCAGGTTTCCTCCGGGGGGGGGGGATGTATATTTCCTGTGGGGAAAATATATATTTTTGCAATACTGTGTTTTTTAAAAAAGATTGTCATGGTTATGGCATGGATTTTTATTAGTGAGGATTTGGCTTTATCATATGATTGAAGGTCTAGAGGTATTTGATATATATATAAAGCATGACTGAAGAGATGATTATATATGCAGGAGAAGGAATTTTCTAACGCTTCTTAGAAATGCTGAGGCTTCTGGATACATATGATGAAATTTCTGCAGGGACAAACTTTTTCTCAAGCCAAACTGGAATGGGTCGTCTTACAGCTTAATTCCATTTTTATAAATTCAGGTGGGTAGCTGTGTTGGTCTGAAGCAACAGAACAAAGTTTGAGTCCAGTGGCACCTTTAAGACCAACAGTTTAATTCTGGATATAAGATTTAAATTAAACTTTGTTATTCTTAAAGGTGCCACTGGACAAACTTTGTTCTATGTTTTTATAATTTGAGTTCCACTTTAACAGTAATGTTAGGTGGTTAGTCATCTGAATAAAATATATCCCAAGAGTAAAAAGTATAATTTGTAAGTAGTTTATTATAGTAATGGCAGACTTAATTAGCACTTACTGGTAGTGAAGTACTTAAAACTGTTCTGCATCCATATGATAGGAAGACAGTTAACAGTTAACAATGGACAGTTAACAATATTATTGTTCCAAAATGTATAAGGATAGTATTTTTCCTTCTTAAATGAATCAATTACAGCTTTTGACAAATTACATCTTGTGATAGCTCTATTGGTTGCAGAGTATCATTAGAAACACAGAAGAAACTCTTTCTGTCACTGTTGCACTTTACCTGGTTTTCAAAGGGAATTGTAAGTATGAGGTAGAGTATTTTTAGGTAATTATGTCACTCTCTTTATTTCAAGGCGCCTTTTATTGGCTGTGCCAACATTACACCAGGCTTAAGCTTCACTTATTTCTCTGGATGTGAGTTGATGTTTTTGCTCTGTTGCTTCCCCCAATGAGCCAAGTCAGGAAGGGTCAAAGGGGAGGCCACAACAGCAGGTTAAATTAGGGCCATCACACATGTAAAATGTTGTCTGTATGTATATAATATCAGGTTCTGGGGCACCCCATGCCAGGTGTAAAAGTATAGTCCAATAATGTCAAGGCCTTTATGCTGGGAAGGGCCCACAGCCAATCAGAGAACTGGCTGCTGCTTATCTTCATAGTCATCCACTTCCTCACTAATCTGTCTTCTTAATCTTGGCTCCATTCTCATTGCCACCAGAAGAGGAGATAGTTTCATTTTGGTTTTGGTTTTTCCACTCTGATGAAACTGATCATATTAATGAAATCCAATAGAAATATTGTCACTAAATTACTCTCTGTTTTTCTGTCAATTGTATAGAAATGACAAAAAATTATGTATAACTTATACATGTATAACAAGCATGTAAACAACAGTGACCCAATAGACATTATATACCTGGACTTTCAAAAGACTTTGACAAGGTACCTCACCAAAGGTCCCTGAGTAAACTTAGCAGTCACGAGATAAGAAGACAGGTTCTTTTATGGATTAAGTACTGGTTACATGACAGGAAGCAAAGAGTAGGAATCAATGGACAGTTCTCAAAATGGAGGGAAGTAAGCAAGCAGTGGGGTTCCACAAGGATCAGTACTGGGGTCTGTACTATTTAATTTATTCATAAATGGGCTGGTACTTGGGTGGGTAGTGTAATGGTCAAGTTTGCAGATGACACAAAATTATTCAGGATGGTGAAAACCAAACTGACTGAAGAGCTCCAAGAAGACTTCCACAAACTGGGTGAGTGAGTGACAATTTGACATCTGAAGTTCAATGTTGGTAAGCATAAGGAGATTCAAGTATAGGCTTAATGGTGTTGGAACTCACTGAGACTGAGAGGGGAAAATATCTTTGGGTCATAGTGTATAGCTCAATGAAGGTGTCAACCCAGTGTGCTGCAGTGGAGAAAAAGGCAAACTATGTTGGGGATTGTTAGGAAAGAGAATGAGAATAAAACGGCTGATACTGTAATGCCCCTGTATGTTGTGGCCTTGTTTGGAATACAGCTCTGGTCACAGTATCTCAAGAAGGAAATTGGAGACCTGGGGAAAGTGCAGAGGAGAGTAACCAAAATGGTTAGGGGATTGGACCACCTTCCCTATGAGGAAAGGCTGAAGAGTCCGGGACTTTTCAGTTTCGAAAAGAGACAACTAAGGGCAAACATTATTGAGGTTTATACAATTATGCATGGAGTGGAGAGGCTGACAAAGAGAACTTTTTCTCCCTCTCCCAAAATACTAGAACTCAAGGGCATCCAATGAAACTGATGGGCAGTAGGTTCAGGGCGGACAAGAGGAAATACTACTTCACACAGAGGGTGATTAAAATGTGGAATTTGCTGTCAAAGGATGTAGTGATGGCCACAGGAATAGACAATTTTAAAGGGGGATTAGATAGATTCATGGAGGATAAGTCTATCAATGGCTACTAGAGCCAGGAGGCAACATTGGGAAGGCCTCGGCCTCTATGCCCTGTTGTTGGCCATCCAGAGGAACTGGTTGGTCACTGTGTGAGACACGATGCTAGACTAGATGGACTATTGGTCTGATCCAGCAGGGCTCTTCTTATGTTCTTAAATGATGTAAAATAGCATGTTACATGAAAATACTGTTAAAATGTAAATGAAAAACTTGCCAAAGAAAGAAGGCAGGACATAACTGACTTGTATACCTTCTTCTTAGCTGTTACTGCCCGCTAATTTACCCATGCACTCCCTCACTGTAGGATGATGGGGTAATGGCAAGGAGGAAAAGTAGAAGACATCACTTGTGTGTTCACTCTCACCAAACTTATACTGACAGTGGAAGAAGGATAAGAACATTCTGGAATGGGCCATGCCTTGTATATTAAGAGGGTGTTCTACAGATGTCTTTTACATAAGACCTGAAACGTGAAGCCAGTCCTGCTTTATTATTTGCACCAACAAGGTATCACTCCAAAGCCCATGTCAGTATGACTTTATAATTTATATTATGGGCATGTATCAGTTTAGCTTTAAAAAATGATATCAGAGAATCTCAGGCAATGGCAGCCAGAAGGGCCACACAACCTTTGCTTGTCATGTTCTGCTGTGGCATTAATGTATCTCATTTTGAACAATGACTCCAGAACATGGAACAAAGTGTTTGTATAATGTGGCCATGTACATGTAGGAGGCATTTTTCTGAATACCTTGGGGAATTCCCAGGTTTGCAGGAAAAACCTGAAAACAAGAGGTGAAAGATTGGGAGACTTTGAACAATCCCCCAAACATAAATTTACAGGTGGAAAAATGAAATCTTATGAGGCTAGGTCATAAGATCGCAGCCACCATTTTGAGGGTTGTTTGCAGCTCCATAAACAGGCAGGGAGACCAAGAGAAGCAGCCACAGCAGTACTGGTAGGTGGACAGAGCAGATGGGTGTGGCAGCAGTGGTGCCAAGTGGAGAAGTGAATCAGGCAATGAAGGAGATGGTGTCAGTGCTGTTTTGGGGGGGGGGGCACCAGCAAGTAAGGCAGCAACTGCAATAGTGGCAGTGTGGAAGGAAAGACTGCAGGAGGTGGCCATGGAAGGCTGAGAAGGAGAAAAAAAGCAGGTGGAAGTGGGAACCTATCTTCACAAGTTTGTTGCTGGTTCCCACTTGTCAGAGCATATTTGTTGTTTGCCATCAGAGGATACTTGCCACCTGAAGACTATGACAGTAGCCCAGTAATAGAGTCATATGTAAATTTTCAGTATTAACTGAGTATTCCCACTTGTATGTCTGCATCCACCAACATTCTCTGATTTATCTCAGACACATGTAATTCCTGCAATCCATAGTGTGTCCATATTATGTCTGTGGCAATTCTCCTCTGTATATGAGCATTACAATTAGGGAACAATTATGGGGTCAGTGTGGTAGGTACATTCTACAGGACCACATGAATAAAGTCAGCATAGGATTTTCTCACGACACCTTTACATCTTCAAGCAGTAAGGAAACTGTTACTTGCACATGCACTCTTGCATGAGCATAAATTCATTGACACAAAAGTTTACAAACTATAGATATTTTAACATACTTGTGAGTATGTTTAATTGAAATTGATGACCAATGTTGTAATCCGCTTGTATAGATCTTTGGAATGCTGTGTACAGTTCTGCTAGCTGTATTGCAAAAAAGGAAGAAAGATATCACAGAACTTAAAAATATGCAGAAGAGGACAGCCAAAATGATTAAAGGGTTGGAGCGTGTTTCCTATGAGAAAAGGCTAAATTGCCTGGGGCTTTTCAATTTAGAAAAAATTATGGCTCTGGGAGACAAAGTAGAGATTTGCAAAAGTATGCATGCAGTGGAGTGCAGTGGAGTCTGCATACTGCGTGATACCCAGTGAAGTTGATTGGCAATGGATACAGTATGGACAAAAAGAACTACTTCTCTCAATGAGTAATTATAGTCTGGAATTCACTGCTGGTAGAGGTAATGATGGCCACTAGCACAGAGGGCTTTGAAAGAGAATTAGACAAACTTACGGAGCATCAACAGCTACTAGCTATAATGACTAAAGGGATCTTCCACATCAGGGACAGTAAACCACTGAATACTAGTTCCAAGAGATAATGTAATGGGAAGTCTTGGCTTCTGTGTCCTGTTTGTTGTCTTCCAGGACAGCTGGTTGGCCACTGAATAAACCAAGATGCTGGACTAGATGAACCAGTGTTCTGTTCCAGCAGGAGACCTGTTATGTCCCTATGTTCATAATTAAATTCTGCTTAAGCTTTTGGGTGGCCGCTTTTGAAACTGGAATAATGAACAAGATAGACATTGATCTAATCCAGCAAAACAGATTCTTATGTATAACAGTACAAGAGTTTTGCTCTGCATATTTGTACCAGAATCCTCATAAAAGGATAAGGAAATATTAGTCAACACTTAGAAAAATGCCTTTCCCCAATATATTTTTGATTTTGAAGTGTGTTGTTCTTTCTAAATCCCAAACAAATACTTAACTACAATAATTGTATAAAAGAGAATCTGCATCGGGTAGTGATCAGCGTGCCTGACTAGGAGTGGGGAGACCTGGTTTGAATACTCGCTGGTTCATGATGCTCCTTGGGTGGCCTTGAGACAGTCATTCTCTCTCCACATAACCTCACAGAGGGATTTAGAGCATAAAACAAGCAGGGGTTGAATCCTGTATGCCACCATGAGCTCCTCTGAGGATGGATGGGAGAGAATATAATAATTGAAATTGATATATCTATTTAAAGGATCAGCAGAGGGCAGCCTTTTCACATAAACTGTAAATGAAGCAACTTAGAAAACATCTCCTTAAATTATTCCATTCATTTGGAATCAATATGCCACAAACAATTGTGGAAAGGAGATGATTACAAACATTAAACTCAATCTACCTGATTGCTAACAGATTGCATTCTTTGCTAATTCTCTCTGTTCTCTGTAGGGCGTGATTAAAACTATTCTGCAAGGTGAGAGAGAGCATCATTTTTCTTAGTTCATTTGATAACAAATGTCCTTTCCTTTCAGCTCAACTTCAAGACAAAGGGATTTTTTGTGAGCTAGAGGTATGACCTTAGCATCAAAGGCTGTGGGCCAGAGTAAAGGGTGACTTTTCCTTTTGATCTTATCACAAAAAAAGTTTAATATTGTAAAACAAGTGAATGTATATTTCACAGACCAAACCAGAAAGCCACAATCCTGAATTGCACAAAGAGCTGTATTACATATGAAACTTTATAATAATTTTGTACTATAATTATATAAATTGACCTTTTTACTTAAAACCTTTTCAAGAAAGTTACCCATCACATCATAGTGGTTTCTATAGAAACTAATGTAATTTCTCAGGGGAACTAGCAAAAGCAAATGAAAATTAGAAGAAAAAAATATATACACTCATAATTACAGCGGAACAGTTAATGTTTCATTTAAAAAAATATATCTCGCTCTTGTCCTGGCCTGGATACCCCAGACTAGCCCAGTCTCATTAAATCTCAGAAGCTAAGCAGGGTTGGCTCTGATTAGTACTTGGATAGGACACCACCAAGGAAGTCCAAAGTTGCTACACAGAGGCAGGCAATGGCAGACTACCTCTGAAGTTTCTCGCCTTGACAACCCAATGGGATTGCCATAAGTTAACTGCCACCATGGCACTTTCCACCACCATCTTGCTCTTCCACCAAAGTAATGTACCCTCAGGGCAGGTTACCACAGAAGAACCCAACTGGAATATTACAATAAAGCTATCAGTTAGCAAAAGGCATTCCTATTGCCATGGCCTAGCTCATTATCCTAGTTCAAGGACAGATATTTCCCTCAGATTCCCCTGAATCCAAGAATTCTGAAATTTACCCCCATGCTTAAGCTCTTCCAATGCAACCAGTATACAGGAACAATTATGACACCAAACCCAGATGGAAGCTGTCCTTAGATAGAGGCTTTAGCAGCATGGCGCCTCCCTTCTTCAGCTCAGCTCCAGAAGATAAAATGCTGACATAAGCGCATCCAAGGTCAGGGCTTCAACACATGCTCCAGGAAGCCTGGAGCTGCTCAGTCTGCCTTAAAGCCCCTCAGCTGCTACCTGAAAGCCTTGAACATGACTTCTCATCAGCAATGGACAGCTCCACTATTCAGCAACTAAGTAGTGGCACGAAGCCTAGTTCAGTACTTTCTTTCTTTGTTGGACAGCTCTATTTGCCTCTCTTGCTTGTTTGCATAGTGCACAGTGCAAAAGCACAAGAGAAAATAGGGAGGCTGTAATTTGAGGCTCTCCAGTAGATTCCTCCTAATCTCTGTTTATTTCTTACCATACTTCCAGTTCCCTCCCACTTTTCCTCTGAGTCAGCATGAGGATTTGCTGCCACAGTCATATTATACTCAGTGAATGGAGACAGAATGGTTCTATATAACAAAGGAGGGGGGCATAACCAGTGGCGAACCTAGCCTATCTAGTGCCCAGGGTGGATAATTTTTTTAACAACCACTCTTCTTCTTTTTTTTTGCCATTAAGTCACAGCTGACTTATGGCAACTTTATACGGTTTTCAAGGCAAGAGACGTTCAGAGGTGCTTTGCCATGGCCTGCCTCCACGTCGGCCCTGCTTAACTTCTGAGAGCGAAAGTAATTGATTTACTGGGAATTCCATAAAAGACCCAATAAATGTACTTAATCATATGCAAGATGAGTTTTTCCCCACTATTAAAGGGGAGGGGTATCTTACATTTCCATACAAATTAGTTACTTTTTGTATATATTGCACTTCTAGGAGATGAGTCATCTTCCTTGCAAGTGAATACACACTCCCCCTCCACTGCCCCATCACCACTACCACCACCGCCAATCCTGTGAGGTGGGCCAGGCTGAGCAACTGGCCTTGGGTGACCTAGACAATAGGTTCCTGGCTGGGGGGTTCTGAACCTGGGTCTCCCAGATCACCCCCCCCCCCACACACACACACCAGTGCTCATTCTTCCGGCATTTCCCATAGAAGCAGTGGGGCTGAAGGAGAGGCTATTTCCAAAATCTCCAAGGTGTGTTTTTTGTCCTCCCACAACCCCCTTCATGGGGTGAGAACAGTCATGGGAGAGAAAGGAGGTCACCCATCCCCCCTTCCCCAACACTCACTTTGCCTCTCGGTTCCATTCCATGGCTGTTTAGATGTACAGAGGTGACAGCAGTGCTTCTTTTCCCCTTCACTTCTCCACTTGTTTCCAAGGCTTGGACGTCTTTCCCCTCAGAGTGTCACACACAAGACAGCCCAGTTGCCTCCCAATCTACATGTTGACCCTCCTCCTCCTTTCTTCCCTGCAAGCCCCATTTCTCCATTGGCAAACCTCTGCTGCTCAGACTTCCCTGCACTCCTAGTGGCTGCAGCCAGAAGTGCATTTTAAAAATAAAAGGGACACATTTGGCTGGAAGCTGCAGGATGACACTGGCTTCAGGGGTGCCCTTCAACGGCCACCCCCACCCCCTTGGTATGCCATTGGGCATAACTCAGCAGTTCAGCAATGTTTTGCATGCAGAAGTTCCTAAACTCACGTCCAGTTTTAATAAATATCTTGGATAAGAACTGCTTGGGAGGAGACACAGCTGGACCTTTAAGTTGACAGTATTGGCCTGAAAGGGCTAATAGTTTGACAGTAAGGGTCTTTTACATCACAGATAGATAGATCAATAGACACACACACATGCACACAAGTGGGGGTCTGTGAGACTTGCAGGGGGGAATCCAATCTCCTCCCCAGTTACCAAGCCTGGCTTTTCAGCAGCTGCTGGCAGCCCCAGCGTGGCCCCCGTGCTCTCTGTGCTCTACCTGGGCCCAGCACACTGGGCCCAGCACACAGCCCCAGGCGGCACTGCCATTGGAGCCAGCATGTCCAGTGCTTTTGGAGGTAGGTAAGTTCTCTGTGATTCCCCCCCTGGTATATTTTTAAAGATTGTTGTACAAACTTGAGAGGTCTGTTTAGTGTCCATGTGACCCTGATCCATGGATTTAGGTATCTGCAGATGGGGGTCCCTTATTGCTAATAGTGGGTGGGTGGATGGATGGATGGATGGAGAGTGTGTATTTATTTATTTACACCTCACTTTCTTTCCAATGGGGACCAACATGACCCTCTTTTCCTCACAACAACCCTGGCCCAAGGTCAGCCAGCAGGCTTCCATTGACAGAGTTGGGATTCAAACCTGGGTCTCCCATATCCAACACTTTAACCACATAATGCTGGCTTTGCACACTAATAATCAGGAGAATGGGCATGCTTTATGTAAGTAATGACAAAAGGATAAGGACTCTTTAAACCTCTAAGACAAAGATGGCCTTTCTAATGTTCTGAGCCCGCTCGCGGAGGAGGGCGGGATATAAATTTGAAAAATAAATAAATAATAAATAAATAAATGTTCACAGTGCTACACAGAAGCTGATAAGTAGGGATGTGATGCCAGTATTGGACAACCCAGGGTTAGTGCGACTGTGATTTTCAGATAATTAACCCATCACCCACAAGAAGGCTTGTAATAGCTTAGTGTCAGCAGCTGTTGTGATAAGGAATGAGACAGATCAGCAAGAACAGGCAGGGCCTTTCCATGCTGGTATTCAGCATGCAGTGTGGAATTCAACAACTCTGGCTAGTGCAGATTCACAGTGAGATTATGTTGACATCAAATACAAATCTGAAACCAATGAGGGGGAAAAATCTATAATCACTTACAAGCCTAGACTACAATGCTAATGAAACTTTGAAAACTCAGTCCATCTCTTTTATATAAATAAAGCTCCATCAGTAGCCTATTTCATTATCTTCAAGGCCATAAACATTACACACAAATTTAGTTTCATGAAAGATTTGCAGAAAGAGGCAATGCTTTGCAGCATACAAATGATTTTTGAAAAAGAACAAGATTAAAACCAATAATTCTCTAGGCACAGATTTTTGCCTACAGCATTAATGCATTGCTCTTTGGCAGGTCTTAAGTATAGCTGTGAAGAGTCCAGTGACTCCACTAATTAATATGACTTTTGTTCTTTAGTCATTTCATTAACCTACATTTTTCAGGCCTGCACGTTGAATTTTAACCTTTCTATGTTGGCTCCTAATTTTATAATATGCATGTTTCCCATAATAAAATGACAATAAGGGGTTTGAAAGAATCATGCGTAATGTATACTGATGGATATTGTCTAAAGAAGCTGATCATGATCTGTTCCCTGAAATGAAAAGATCTTTAAAAACAAAGTTGTAGATAGAGGGTGATTTAAATACATTGTGTTATATAAATTTATTTATTTATTATTTCATTAGATTTCTTGACTGCCCTGCCCCACTTACACGGGGCTTAGGGCAGTTTAACAACAAAATAATTCAATACATTATAAAACCAATTAGAACCATAAAAATTCAATATTAAAACAGTCAAACATAAATATTTGAAAACATTATCTCAGCTCATCAGGGCTACTCAACCATTCATAATATATGGTCCACAGGTCCTTTTTCCAGGTCTTTTATCAGCAGTGGAAAGCTAAAAGTTTGCCAGCAATGGACTTTGTCTTGGGCTTATTTAGCTGTTCCATCTTATCTGCCTACAGAAACCATAAGAAGCAGTAGAACTAGCAAGTATGTTGATCATCGCTCTAGTAATTAGAGGTCTTTATTCCTTGCTGATATTGTCCTCCTGTTTAGACATATTTATTTATCTATTTATTACTTCGATTTATACCCCGCCCTTCCCGCAAGCAGGCTCAGGGTGGCTTATGCAATGGGTATAAATACCCTTAAAACACATAAAACAGATAAAAACTGTCAATACAATTGTCACGCTCCGCTTTGTCCCCCGTGAGACTACCCCCAGTGGCTGTGATGCCGCCACACCGTGACTGGCTATGGGTAGGGCAGGTTTGGCTCAAAGGGCACAGCAGGGCCTCAGAATTGGCAGCGGACGGGGTTAACTTCACCTATAGTCGCCCACCTGCCTCCGTTGGCAAGCTCCTCTGTCACCTCGATCTCTCTTTCTCCTCACTCTCTCTCTCTCGCCTCCTCTCATGCTCTGCCTCCGGCACTTCCTCCTTGGCCGTGCTTTTGCTGCTTCTTTTTATTAGCCCCCTTCCCTTCCCAGAACCACCCCAGGTGCAGATCCTCTCCCTTCCACCCGGCCCTGCCCCCCTTAATATGGGAAGATGCTCTCCCATTGCTCCGGAGGCATCCTTGCTCCTTTGCCCGGCTTCCTGGGGGCACAGCCCTTTTCTCTCTACTCCTCCCTCTATGCAGCTGGCTGCGGCATTGCTCCCTGTCCCTGGTGCTGTGGTGGCTGCTGGAGCGGCGGCTTCCTGCGTGGCTGGGAGATGGTGTGGGGCTCGGGTGTGGCTCCGGGCTCGCACCAGCCAATCTTCAGCCCCTGCCGGGAACACGGTAGCATCTGTCTTCGCCCCCCCTTGGGCCCCCTTCTCCTGGGGAGAGGCCATGGTGGGCGAAGGTGTTTTTCCCAAGCTGGCTTCAGCCAGCGTCAGTAAGTGAGGGGCTCGGTGGGGTGGGGAGCAGTCCCGGACAACAATTCAGTACGCTAAAATCATAAAATTGTAATGTGCTAATGCTGTTAGTGTCCCTTAAGATGGGGTTAAATTGCTTAAGTTGGTATCCTATAACCCACAGCAGACACACAGTTACCAATTCCAATGGTCTTCCTGAGTCCTGATGGAATAAAGCCACTGTTGAGATCGGGGGGCAGGGCTCATTGGTAGCAATAGTAGGGTGGCTCCTAGTTGAAAGCCTGGTGAAAGAGCTCCATCTTGCAGGCCCTGCGGTACTGCAAAAGGTCCCGCAGGGCCCTGATCTCCTCTGGGAGTGCATTCCACCAGTATGGAGCTGCCACTGAGAAAGCCCTGGCCCTGGTAGTGGTGAGCCTGGCCTCCTTCAGGCCTGGGAGGGTCAGTCTGTTCTGAGACCCCGACCGCAGTGCTCTCTGGGGTATATATAGGGAAAGGGAGTCCCTCAGATATGTCAGACCCTGGCCATATAGGGCTTTATAGGTTAGAACCAGCACCTTGAAGCGAATTAGGTATGCTATTGGCAGCCAGTGCAGTGTTCTCAGCACAGGCTGGATGTGCTCCCATCTAGGGAGACCCATCAAAAGCCTGGTTGTGACATTCTGCACTAGCTGCAGCTTCTGAATTTGCAACAAGGGCAGCCCCATGTAGACAGCATTACAGTAGTCTAGTCTCGAGGTGACCGTCGCGTGGATTACTGTGACCAGATCATTGTGGTTGAGGAAGGGAACCAACTGCCTGATCAGCTGAAGCTGGTAGAAGGCCAACCTGGCAGTGGCTACCTGGGCTTCCAGAAGCACTCCCAAACTCCTAACCTCCAACGATGGCACCAATGATGCCCCATTGAAGGTCAGGAGAGGGCTCCCCACCCCCGAACCACCCCAACCAACATACAGGACCTCCATCTTCATTGGGCTCAGCTTCAGCTGGCTCAGTCTAAGCCAACCAGCCAACCAGGAAATAATCAAATGTATATTTCACTGGTTTCTTCCATTTATATACCATTTGGAAGCAGAGTAGCAGAAAACCATTAACAGACCACATCTATACTGGACATTTATGTATACAAGCAAAAGCTTATTCACTGGAGTTTCTGCATAACATATCTTTGAATTTGTGTTAAATGAAAAACATTCAGAGTGTGGAACAAGCATCAGGTTTTAGGAAATGGATATATTAGTTACTTTTCTTTTGGCTGGTTTAAACAAAACCAAATATAACCTGTATAAATATCAGCTAGATAGTTATAAGAAGCAAACATTATCTAAAGCCCCTGTGAAAGAAGAATTATCATAATTTAGCTGGAGCTGCATGAGCCAATAGGATTATAGTTCTAAGGAACAGGGACTAGTAGGAAGTGAGAGAGAAGAGCAGTTAATTGGGAAGGAGAAGAGATGGTTAGTAACAGGCACTGGTGACAAACCTTTTAATGAGATCTCAAACCGACAGAACACTGTTTTAGACAAAGAGGTATAAGTTAGTGTCTCTTAAACTGAGGGCAGCTGAAGGAAATTTGATTTGTGTTTAGCCCACTTGGATGAAATCCACGGCACGTGTAACTGAATCTCCTGTACCTCAACTTTAAATGCTGTAAATATTATGCTGTTTTACAACGTAAGAAGAGAGAAGAGATTGTATTTATACCCAACCCTTCACCTGGAGTCTCAGAGTGGCTTACAAATTCCTTGCCTTTCCCCTCCCCAAAACAGACACCATGTGCAGTAGGTGGGGCTAAGAGAGCTCTTTTGGTGCCGGTTTGGTGTAGTGGTTACATACATGGACTCTAATCTGAGAGAACTGGGTTTGATTCCCTACACCTCCACTTGCAGCTGCTGGATGACCTTGGGCAAGCCATAGCTCTGTATCAGCTGTTCTCTCAAGGACAGTTGTCTCAAAGCTCTCTCAGCCCCACCTACCTCACAGGGTGTCTGTTGTGGGGAGGGGAAGGGAAAGGAGTTTGTAAGCCGATCTGAGACTCCAAGTGAGTGAAGGGCGGGATATAAATCCAATCTCTTCTTCTTCTTCTTCTTCCCAGAACAGTCCTTGAGAGAACAGCTCTGACAGAACTATGGCTTGCCCAAGGTCATTCAGCAGCTGCAAGTGGAGGAGCGGGGAATCAAACCCGGTTCTCCCAGATTTGAGTCTACATATTTAACCACTGCACCAAACTGGCCCTTCACCTGTACAGCATTTAGGTATGAGGTGTTAACTTATTCCTACATAGGGCAGACACTGAGAAGTTTGGGGGAAGGGGGAGCCTTTTTTATTCCCATTTAAGTTTTGCTGGATTCTCTAGAAAAGCAGAAGGTGGCCAACAAGGGTGTCAAGTGAGATAAAGGTTTTCCCCCTGTCCCCAGTACATCATACTCTGCTACTAAAAGCTAGGTGTTCTGAAATTGTTACGCAACTGTTAAAAGTTAGGTGTGAAAAAAGTGTTATTTCATATATCGCTGTATATGAGACAGTGAGGGTTAGCACTGCCCATCTTTGTCTGTTGTACGTACCATGACTATGAACTGAAGCTTATGAACATAAATGCCTACATGCATAGACTTTGGTCTAAGGAATCTATATTTACTTAAAAGTATTACTGGATTCACTGGGCTTTACTCCTTGGTAACCATGCTAAGAAATGTAATCCAAGAAGTATTTCCATGCTAAATTTTTTAAGTCACCGAGACCTTGTTTCTTCTTTCATAATTTGGCACGAATAAACCCTGCAACTGTCCACATCAGTAGAATTGATTAAAATTTTAGTATGTAAATGATTGAGTATTTCTTTAGTTTTTCTCCTAATATTCATTTTGTTATTCCCTCTGTGATCGTTATAACTTAATTGGTGTTTATTATATTGTTCCCTACTAATTATATGCTTGTATAAGTGCCAAGTTTGTCTTTCTAGTGTCTGGTATGTGCCTATTCTCCAGCTCTTCATTAATTTTTCCGATATGTTTTGACAGAGTAATCATTCTGGAGACTGTCCTCTTTTTGCTTTTTAAAGATGATAACCCCCCCCCCCCAAAAAAAAAAACTTTTGCAACTTGGAATAAAAATGACATGAAAACTATTATTAAAAGTAAGCAAATGGTGATCCAGAGAGACAGGTCCATGTGTGAATCTATTGCTATATCGGGCATGAATAAGGACCCTATGTACTGCAGAGCTCCGTCTTCCATATCCAAAAGATTTCTGAGGAATTGTTCATCAGACTGGTTTATATGAACTGAGCTATCTGTTGTGTGAGCAGTTGCCCAGAGATTCAGACAGGGCCTGAGGATGCCTGAGGATATATTCCACATAACATTCCCCCCCACACACACTACCCCATTATGCATTTGCAGTTCTCCTGTTTATTTCAGTGTGGCTTTTATAGGTCCATTGTTCAGGATCAGACTGGCCCTTCAACTTACTGGGAAAGAACTCAGTGGGCTTCTGACCTAGAGGGCTGTGGGAAGCCAGGAACATGGTGAGAGGTGTCACAGAGGTGCCACAGTGGTGCTCAAACTGGAGTTGTCACAGAGGTGTCTCGAAGGTGCTCAGATTGGAGCTGGCTGGTGGCAATGACAAAGATGCATGTAAACTCAATTATCACCTCCTCATGGTCCACCACTCACTGTGGTCCTGTATTAAGAGAATATCCCATGGTATTTTGCTCTATGGATCAGAATTGTCTGTCTGCCACTCTTATAGGCACCTGTGGTGACTGTGTCAGGCTAGTGTTGCTCTGAATGATGAATTAACCCACTCAAGTGCATGTGCACACACACACACACACACACAAAATGTGGTTCTAGTAGTGGGAGGCTACAGCACTCCCTGGCAGTTAAAACAAGCCTATGCAGAAAACCTATTAGTAAAGCAGTCACCCATATTTATTTTCTAGATAGCAATGTTAATCACTTGCATGTAGTGCACTGGATGGTTTTTAATTCCTCAACTTAGTATGGCCCTTATTAACAGAATGTACCCTATAAAAATCAGAAGGTTTATGAAATTTAAAAAATGCACTAAGAGTCTGATAACAGTAATATGTTTTCCTAGCACTCAAGTGTTAAAACGTCCAGGGCTAACTTATCTTTGACTACAGTCACTTCCACTAAAAATTCACAAGGAACCCATATTCTTTAATAAGTATGACTGAATTAAGTGGGCAATATCACATACACTATAATATAAATTATTCAGACACTTCTTTGTTCTTATTGAATCAAGTAAAAGTAATTTTTCCTGGGGAAAAAATTAAAAGGATGGCTATATCAGAAAATTAAGAAGAAAGCAGAACCAAGATTAAACTTCACCATTTGGGAACACTAAAAAATAGTTATCAGTAATGAGCAAGGCTAGGGCTTACCCTAAATTCCAGAGGAAGTTCATTCTGAAAGGGATGGAGAAATAAAATACTTAAAAATACAGCCACAAAACGATTCAGAAATCTGCCGGAGTCTATCTACGTATTATGTTTTCACTGTAAACACTGCCTGGTTAGGGTGGAGAAGAGTATTCTGAAACTCCATGCCCTCATGAAGGTGAGGGCTTAGCCTTCCTCCACACTTTTACTGAAACAGCCCCAAGAGGAGCTATTTGCCCCACTGTGGACTGAACCACAAAGCAAAATTCATCACAAATTTTGCCCTGTTCATAATTTGCAAACTGAAGTTCGTGATAGGTCTGCCATCATGAACTTCCATGAAATTTTAAAGCTGTTTGTGGTGATTCATGGTGGTTTGTGGATAGAATAGAAAGCAGGGATTTAAAGAGACTCTGTTTTCCTTTAAACCCCTGGTTTCTGTTCCCCATGAAAACCACAAAAACAGCCGAACGGTGTGGAGCAGCATGCTTCCCACAGCTCAGCTATTTTTGTGGCTTTCTTGTGCAGTCCCTTCAAAGTTTAAAGGGACTGCCTAAGAAAGCTGCAAAAACAGCTGAGCTGTGAGGAGCAGGTTGCCCCCCCTGCTGCTCAGCTGTTTTTCAGGCTTTCTGCAAACCCTATTTAAAAGGACTGCATTCCCTTTCAACAGGGTTTGTGGGGGCATGAACCGGTTCGGTTTGTAAATGAACCCCCTGTTCAGTTTGGATTGTGTTTCAGTTCATGGTTGAGCCATGAACCACAAACTGACATAAATCGCATTTTTTTCTGGCTTGTGCCCATCCCTAGCCACCTCACTTCCTGTGCCACAATCTCAATCTGAATGGGCCCCTTATGTGCCTGGGAAATATGGAACTTGAAAACACAGCTCTACTGATCCAGGGATTTCCCTGGGAAAGTTATAATGGTCCTTTCTGCACTGTCCCTTTACCCTGGGTTCACCGTGGTTTCCTCCAAGTCCTTCAGAATTCAAATACAGTTCAATCTCCTTTTCATTCCAGGTTATTTTTTCCTTCTGCATTCAAATTGAGTTCAGTCTCCTTTTTATCCTGGGTTATTTTTTCCTTCTGCATTGCTTTCCACCCTTGAGCGGTCAGCCCAGTCTCAGCCTGCTGATGCTCCGGGATATTTGGATGATATTTTGCTGCAGCTTTTATCCTGATTAGCTTTCAACACAGAGCAGATTTTAATGCAGAAACTTGAACTCTGTCTCTATATGCCCACCCATGTCTGGCCCCTTTCCAGAAGGGTTTACAAGTGATGCAGTCTTGAGGTGCCATTTAAACATTATGCCTGGCTGTTCCTCCCCTGTGAGCCATTAACACTGCCCTTATCTGCTCCCTTGGAAGCTAAATGACCTTATTCATGCAATCTATTATAGTTTTTTTGTTAATCCAGGACCGCTGTTGAGATCAAAGGGGGGGGAGATGCTTTGAGTTCCATTGTTCAGCTGTTGCTTTTGATCCCTTCCCCTGCACTCTGAGGCATTTCAGTAGTTCTGACAGTTGCAAGGACTGAAAGTAAATAAGTTTGGGAAGAATGCACTGGGGCTTGTCTTATTTGCAGTTTAATAGGCTGAGAATGCATTTGCATGTGCATCACAAAGCTGCTAGATGGAAGGTAGGATAAAAGCATTTGCTTGACTTGATATAGCAGGGAGATAGCTGGCTGCTTTTTAGCATGCAGATCAAAGCTACTGCACATCCAGAGCCACCAAGTAGGGAAGAGGCAACTAACAAAGGAAAGATGGGAGGCAGGAACAGTGACAAGAAGTTAGTGTTACCTGTTTGCAATGCAGAGTAAATAATCCGCTGCAGGTAAGGGAAAAGGGGAGGAAAACAGGAAATAACAGAAACCGAGATAAGTAAAATCAAACTCTGCAAAGATCAGGAATAAATTGTGAGTGCAGAAAGGGTCAATTTTTAGTAGGCCCTTGTTGTGTTCTAATGGCGACCACCATGCAGTCAGGCCATGTGGTCTGGGGCAAGCACATGGCCAGGCACAGTCAGAGGTTCACTCCAAAAGACAACAGACTGGCCGGATTGTAATTTAGACCTATCGGTCAGCCAAGATGCAAATAGGAGCCAATGACCTGGGGAGACTTAATTGTATTAATTGTAATCCTATCAGGGTGTATGGGCAAGGCCGGGACTGCAGTTTAGGTGTGCATATAAGCAGACCCCCGAGCCCAGTTCAGACATGTGTTCCTGAACCTCCTAATAAACCATGTGGTGATTTAACTTGAAGGCATCTCTGGACTGAGTACTTTATACTGGCGACGAAGATGGGATCCCACTGAGCGACACCAGTGCCAACTCCAGAGCAGCATCGAGCTCCAATCCAATGACAACTGGCACCGGTAGGCTCTAGCACCTCCCCGCACTGCTGACCACCCAGAGGACATCACTCACCACTCCTGAGAGAATGGTAGCCGCTTCAGGACAGCTCTCCGCATTTGACCCCACTCGCCTCGAGCTTTGGGAAGCTTGGGAGCAAACCCTGAAGTACTTCTTCGTAGTCCAGGAGACAGATGATGCTGAGAAGAAGAAGGCTTGGCTGATCAGCTCTTGCGGCATCTCCATGGTCCACCTGGTCCAGAGCTTAATCGCTCCCAGGACGCTGGACAACGCCAGCTACAAGGAACTCAGCATGGCGCTGACCACCTACTTTGTGGCAAAACCATCTAAGATAGCGCTGCAGATGGACTTCTGCTCCCGCACACAGAAGAATGGTGAGTCAGCTGCCGACTACATGGCAGATCTCCAGCGGCTAACCGTCGGGTGCAAATTCCCCTCAGTTGAAGACACGCTGTTAACCCATTTTGTCTGGGGGGTCCACAAGCCGAAGCTCCAGCAGAAGCTCATGGTCACCAACAAACTGTGGCTGGACGCGGCATGCAAAACTGCAGCCGCATTCAAAAATGTGCAGCTGGACTGCTAGGGGTCCACCACACACCGCCTGGCAACTGCCCACAGCCCCGCCACAACGTCTGATGAGGAAGAGGACATCCTGCTGTTCTGAAGGCCCAACTGGAGGGGACAACTGAAACCCGCTGCTGCCTCACTGCAGGTCACCCCGAAGACCTCCGCATTCCCAAAGATGACATGTGCCAGCTGCGGCAATCCCCATGACCGCCAGACCTGCCATTTTCGTAATGCAGCATGCCATTCCTGTGGCAAGATGGGCCACATTGCCCGGGTTTCCCCCCCTGGGCCTCCAGACACTCCCAAGCCGCACACCTTGAGTCAGCTGATCTACACTCCACATTGTCAACTCAGGTACTTTACTTGCCCCCAAGACACCCCCAACAAAATCTTCATTACCGTGGTCATAGAGGGGTCCCCCTGCCAGATGGAATTAGACACGGGGTCTGCATACTCCATTATTTCCACAGATACCCTTAAGAGACTGTCCACAAGGGGGGCCCCCGCTGCAAAAGCCACTGGGCCTCAAGCTCCCGGACTTTCAGAAGAACCCAATAGCGATCAAGGGGTGGCTAAGTTTCAGAGTCCAATTCAAGGACTTTTGTGGACAACTGGACCTCTTGGTGGTCAAAGGAAAGCTGTCTAGCCTGTTAGGGCTATCATGGTTTGGGCCCTAGGACTGGGAGTAACAGGCGTAAACCAACTCCGCAGTGCAGACTTTCAGTCAGTCTGCGTTGAGTTTCCAGCCATCTTTGATGGGAAACTCAGAGAATACACAGGCCCACCAGTAACGATGAAACTGGACCCAACCATTCAGCCGATACGGATGCTGGCCAGACAACTGTGACAGAATTAAAGAGAAAAAAAACCCTATGACCAGCAGAGTGTGTTCATAGAACCCTGCTGAATCACATGACAGAGTGAGGAGGGGGCCGTTTGGTCTCAGAGCTCTCGGTTATTTGTCGGTTAACAGACTCAGAGGGGAAGCGCTGAGGGAGTGAAGCGACTTTCGCCTTCTGAAGAGACTCTGTGGAGAATTCTGTTTCTAGGAAGGAACAGACTCAATCATAGTGAACTAAGCAAACACAAACACTAACATACATCAATCCTGGCGAGCCTGTGAGATTTGGTTGTGTGAGGGCTGAACTCTGGCAGGGTCTAGACAGCTGTGTAGAGGCCAGCTGTGACTCAAAGAGACCAGTAAGACACAGCTATAGAGGAACCACAAAGCAGGACAGGAAAGGGTACAATAGAAGAGTTGAGTGAACGTGTAACCATCTGTATGCAACAACAACAAAAAAACCCATAAGCATACAGCCTGAACGTAGTCTGAGGACCAGTGCCAGCTTCGGGTGCAAAGTGCCAGCTTCGGGTGCAGCTTCTGTACAAACAACCGATATTCCTCCGTTGTGTTCTGCCAATAAATTACAGTTTTATTTTATATTGAGAAAACCTTGGTGCCTGACTCATACTCACCAATCCCCAAAGAGACTAGTTAAGAAGAGAGGGACCTGATTAGTATTCATAGACCACTGGGCCGATCTGTTCCCTCAGAGGGAAAGTTAAAACTACAGCTTGTAAAGAGGAGTAGAGTCATAACAACCTCCCCTGGTGGTCTGGCCCAAAACAGACAAAGAGATCGACCAGCTAGTCAAGCAAGGGGTCCTGGAGCCCATCCCACATGGCAAATGGGAGACTCCTATAGTCATCCCCATGAAGCCAAACGAGGACATACACATGTGTGCAGATTACAAATGCACCCTCAATTGGGCACTCCAGGACCATGTGTACCCAGTGCCAGTGGTGAGCCATGCCCTCGCCTCCCTGGCAGGTGCAAGGATATTTGGAAAGCTGGATCTAGCGCAGGCCGACCAGCAGCTCCCAGTAGATGAGGCCACAGTGGAGGCCCAAACCATCGTCACGCATTGAGGAGTGTTCAAGGTCCAGCGCCTCCAGTTCAGGGTCGCCGGGGATATTTCAGGAACTAATGGACACTTTGCTTAAAGGTATCCCCGGGGGCCAGCCATTTTTCGATGACGTTCTGATCGCTGCACCAGACATCGAGTCCTTCATGACCCGGCTCCGCTCTGTCCTCTAATGCTTCAGCGATGCTGGCCTCAAGGTCAAGAAAGAAAAGTGCCAGCTGGGAGTTCCATCTGTTGAGTTCCTTGGCTTTGCTGTGGATGCCCAGGGCATACACCCGACTGCCGACAAGATTTGCCTGAAGAAAAATTGCTTCCTGACCCCAAAGTGGCAATCAGCATTTCCCTGGGCACGTAAGAAAGGGCCACAAGAACTAAGCACTGAGGCAATCCTTCCTGCCCTCCCTCTCTTGTTCTGCCTAAGTTCATAGAATCCACATTGCTGACAGATGGCCATCTAGCTTCTGTTTGAATACCTCCAAAGAAGGAGAACCCACCACCTCCTGAGGAAGCCTGTTCCAGTGAGGAACCCCTCTAACTGTCAAGAAGTTCTTCCTAATGTTTAGCCAAAAACTTTTCTGATTTGATTCTGGTCTGACCTTCTGGGGCAACATAAAACAACTCTGCACCATCCTCCATATGGCAGCCCTTCAAGTACTTGAAGATGGTGATCATATCACATCTCAGTCGTCTCCTCTCCAGGCTAAACATACCCAGCTCCATCAGCCTTTCCTCATAGGACTTGGTCTCCAGACCCTTCACCATCTTCGTTGCTCTCCTCTGGACACGGTCCAGCTTGTCTGTATCCTTTTTAAATTGTAGTGCCCAAAACTGAACACAATACTCTGGGTGAGGTCTAACCAAAGCAGAGTAAAGTAGGACCATCACTTTGCGTGATCTGGACACTATATATTATTATCTCACAATATTCATTAACTTTGTATTTTAAAATTCAATTGACCTTTTTTAATGCATAAACCTGTTTAATTTACAAATTGCCCTACCCCATTTGGATAACCTAACTGCCTGAGTTGGCTTCACTCTCAACATTCTGTGGTGATGTTCAGAATCTTTTCCAATCTGATCATAACATAGGGTTTTTTTACTCATGTCTTTATAAATGAAATTTGGATTAACTGTGCTGTGAGTAGCTTCTTAAATAAAACATATTTTGTAATTTTATCCAAACAGCAAAGTGGATGAGAAATGAAAAAGTAAAATGAGGGAAGGTGCAAAGGAGCAAAGAAATGACAAAAGCTATTGACCATAGAGGCTACTAAATGTTATAACATGAAAAGATGTTAAGCTACAATGTAATGTGTATATACAACCGCAATGGATGCAGAAGCAAGTACTCTAGTAGAAGAATCTGAATTAAAACAGGCACTATAGTATAGTAAACACATTCTTGTATACAGGGGCGTAGAGTTTTGGAAATCCCAGGGGGGGGGGGCTCCTTAGCGCACTTGCTTGCTGGGATGATGTTCTTCCCCCCCCCCTCCGGGAAACTGCCCAGCCTCCCCGGGCCCTTCCGAGGCCCGCAAGCCGCTGCTACCGGTGCCTCTCTTCCCCCCCCCCCTGCCACCCCTTCCCTCTCTCTCTCCCTCTCCTTCTCCAGCAGCGGCCACGGAACCTTGGAAGGACCCGGGGAGGCGTGGCAGCAGGCGCTCCATTTCCCCGGGGGTGGCTGAGCCTCCCCTGGGAAATTTCGGGGGTGGCTCAAGCCCTCAAGCCCCTTTGTACTCTACGCCTATGCTTGTATACAGCAGCCATCTTGCTCTGGATGCTTTCAGAATTAAGTAGTCATGAATCTAAAAGCAAACAGTTCCCGATTTGCTTCAAACCAAATGTTTCAAAGCATCATAGATAACACTGGAAAAAAGTTTTCATCAAGTGGCCAAATCCCAGTGCTTGCACACAGTTTTTTTTTTATTCATTCTGGCCACCATGTGACCATTATTTACTATTTTATCGTCATTAAACATATTTTAGAAAAGACAGAGTGAAGAGAGTTTGATTTTCAATTTCCTGGGATTACACAGCCCTGTTGTGTGGCATATATATGGTAAAAGTCAAGTGTTAGACTGTTTTCCTGGAAGAGTTAGAAACTGGAAGCACATTTATGTATGCATTGGACAAGAGCATAGCAAGATAATACAGCAGGTGTTATATTTATGATTTGATCTGTCTGAGGCCTGACTAATTTCCCTTTCTTCTGTTCAGTCTCTCCATATGCTTTTAACTCCAGTCAGTATTGAATTAGAGAGAGCATTTTCTTTGGACTGTGCTCCCTAACCCAATGGGATCTGCTGCTAGCTGGGTGATTATCAAAATATTGCCAGGCTTCTACAGATCTACCTATCAACCCCTGGAGATCCTGCCCTTGTAGAAGTTTCAGCCCACTCACAGCTCTCTACTTCTCCTCTAGATCTTCCAAACTTGAACTATGGTTTCTTCACCTGCCCCCACCTGCCCCCCAACACATGCCAGTTCCCCTCTGCTGGAAAAGAATCACTTCTCAAAGGTCTGATGTCTTCTTGAAGAGAGGTATCAGAAGACCATTTTCTAACAATTAGTGTTCACAGAGAAAACATCCATAGCCAGTAAGAGACATCAACATTCTTTTGTCATGGCTTTGCCTCCAACCAGGTGTGCTATTTAGGCCAAATCCAGTGTGACAGATCTATTGCTTGCTGACTTTGGGACAGTCACACACTCTCAGCCTAACCTACCTCACAGGCTTGTTGTGAGGATAGAACAGAGGAGAGGAGAATGAGGTAAGCTGCTTTTTCCCCATTGGGGAGGAAAGTGGAGTATAAATAAAGTAAAAATAAAGTAAATTTTCAAAGTACTAGAAAGGCAATTCACAGTACCACACTAAGCCTTTAAATCCCAGAGTCAGGAGGCAACATTGGGGAAGGCCTCGGCCTCTATGTCCTGTTGTTGACTGTTCAGAGGAACTGGTTGGCTTGCTTCCAACCCGGTGTGCTATTTAGGCCAAAGCCAGTGTGACAGATCTATTGCTGGGTGACCATGAAGCAGCCACACACTCTCAGCCTAACCAACCTCACTGCTGAATGCCTGGGACTCCCTTGTTATACATATAAGCCAAAACTCATTTCTGTGAGAAGTTTACCTGTAGCTATATTGGAGCATATGTGTGGAAATATTTTGTCCTGAAAACAACTTTATAGCAGGTTTGGTTAAGCCACCAAGAAGTTGTTTGATCATGCAACTTTTCAGTGCACGTATTGTCATCTTTCTAAGCAGAAATAAACAATTACTACTGTCATTCTGTACTTAGCAATACAAATTTCACTAAATGCATTGTAACCATAAATTATAAGAAATGCTTAGCTGTTAGTATAATGAATCAACAGAGCAGTGTCAAAGCTAGTTTATCATGAGGCTTAACTGCTGAAGGGAAGCAGAAGAATGAAGTATTCTGTAAAGGATTTTTGTTTTAACATTAGCACTTTAAGGGCTTTTAATTAATGTTTTCTATTTTCCTTTCAGTCCTGTGTTTTGGAATCATAATGTAATGATTCCTTTCTTCATAAACCACTTTAAACACAATTGACAGTCATTTTAAATGTACCTGCCAGGACTGTAATCCTGGAGTAAGAATGGATCTACAGCTATACATGGAAACTTGCTTTTCTGGGTTGTGGTAATGCTCAAAGTCTCATTTCTTACACATTACCTGGTGAGAAGGCTGCATGTTTATAAAGACTTGTGACAACCATCATTCATATTTTTAATGTCTTGAACCTTAACCAGGGTGCCTGAAGAGTAATGGATGAAACCTCAGAAAGCAGATTCTGGGTTCTGGAGCTGACCAGCAGCAAGTCGAAAGACATAGTAGGAAAGGTGAGAAGGTATATGGCAAGGTGAAACATGGAAATAATGAGCTGTACTGTTAAGCTGTGTATAAATGAACTTCCCCCTCATGTATTAGATGTCTGCATTTGACTCTACATCCTTGTTTGGTCAGGATCACCATGTGGAGAAAAAGTGTTTGAGCAGAGGAACTGTGTCTCAGGAATGCATAAGCTGTATTCCAAAAGCTCCAGGTTCAGCCTCTGGCATCTCAAGCTAAAAAGGTCTCAGATAGGCAGATGGTGGCAAAGATCTTTCTCTGACTTCTGAGATTCTGGAAATATGCTGTCAATCGGAGTAGACATTATTGAGCTAGATGGACCAGTATAAGGCAGCTTCAAATGTTCTCTAAACAAACTTGACAGATTTTATAGAACTAAGCAAACTTGCAAATTAAGTAACCTTGCCAATTTTCAAATGTAAACTTGTACAAAAATAGTCTCTCATTTAGTGAGCAGAAGGTCTTTTGGGTTTCAGTGATATAGTATTAAAACTTCCATGCAGTTGCACAGTGCCTAACTAATTTATAGCAAGTCTTTGAAGTGTAAATTGTATGTTTCTCTCCAAACAATTAGAGCCAAGAACAGGAAACAACAATTTACACTATAGGCAAAGAAGGACTATTTTGTCACAAGAAGAAAGATTTTTAAATTTGCATGTTTCATCCATGTGGTGAGGTGTTAATGAATTATATTTTACCCAGATGGATATGTAAATATCCCTGGAGCTTTATTATGGCAAAACTATTGTACAAATACTGTACAAGGAAAAATAGCCTGGTTCAAGGTCATTTTAATTGCTGCAAGTTCCCTAGGATGCATTACAGTTTGTCACATCTGTTTGTTTCAGAGCTTATTCAATTTAGTGGTAACAATTCCAATAGGTTTCAACAGGCTTTAGATCAAATCCACATAGTCCAGTGCTTCTGTGTTCTTATTATGGAGTTCATTAAGTTACAGACAGGTAGAGAAACAGCTTCATTTTCAAAAGAGAAAGGTGTATACAGAGGCACTTTTCTGTTCGGTAAGACTATTCATAACATGGGAAGAGAGATTTTACAAGAAACACAGGAGATCCTCTACCACAAATTATTTATCAAAATAATTATGTCCCACTATTTCCATTCAAGAAGCTACAAGGGAGATTAATTAAAAACAGCCCAATGAATTAAAATACTAATAATATATGTGTGGGACTGGAATGTCTGGTAGGTGTACTCTCCAAGAGCAGCCTACCTGGCTATGCTTGGGAGCCTTTGGTCAGAAGGTGAGGAGATTAAGGCTGTTTTTACATCTGACTTTCCCGCTGGAATCATTCTAGTTCCAAAAAAACCTGCCCACACTTCTGTGCGGTGTGAAACCGTGCTGCTACTGAAATGTCCACATCTACTAATTGCCCTCCTGTGGTCAAGCTAGTATTCAACCAGTTTGATTCTGCTTTAAACAATTGCTGTTATTAGGGCACTTAGACCCCCTGGAGTCTAAGTGAATGAATGAAGCCGGTTGCATACTAGCTTGACCACAGGAGGGCAATTAGTAGATGTGGACATTTCAGTGGCAGCACGGTTTCACACCGCACAGAAGTATGGGCAGGGTTTTTTGGAACTAGAATGATTCCAGCGGGAAAGTCAGATGTAAAAACAGCCTAAGTCATATCTTTCCTCCTCATTCTCACTGTGATGCTCAGAAGAGGCACAACAGCCCTTGTCTCTCTCAGAGGGTCTGGAGGGAGGGCAGGAGAGACCTCCTTGGCACAACCTAATGAATGATTAAATAGTTCAGCTCATGCCCTGCAGTCCCATCCCTTTCCTCCCATAAGTGAGCAACAGGATTACCAGCTTCCAGGTGGGACCTGGAGTTCTCTTGGAATTACAACTAATCTCCTGACTACAGATATCAGTTCTCTTATAAGAAATGGCAGTTTCAGGGTGCAGACTCTGTGAAAAGTGTTCCCAACCTTTTTAAGCTGGTGAGCACTGTGATGACACCCTGTCTCCAGATTTAGAAACAAGGGACTTAAAATTACACTCTACACAAACTTATTTTTAAAAAACTGTTATTTTTAGCATTGAGATTTTTTGGACCACTTAGTATTCTAGTCCTCAATGAGGACAATGCCTGGACTCAGGGTGCCAAGTAGGATTGCCAGGTCCCCCCTGGCCACTGGCTGGGAAGGCAATGTATGATTGCCAGATCCAGGTTGGGAAACTCCTGGAGATTAGGGAATGGAGCCTGGGGAGGACAAGGACCTCAGTGGGGTACAATGCCCTAGAGTCCACCCTCCAAAGCATCCATTTTCTCCAGGGAAACTGATCTCCGTAGTCTGGAGATGAGCTGCAATTCCACGGGATCCCCCAGTCCAACCTGGAGGTTGGCATCCCTAGGCCAACTGGCTCTTGGGCTTCATTGTTTCTTTGTTTTCCTTTTCTCTAGTCCTCTCAGTATTACAGTAATAACATTACTAGAGAGCTGAAGCCTGAAAAAGCATAACAGTTACAATGCAGGTTTCTTGTTTGACTGACTCAGACATAACATGCAACAGAAAGGTTTTTATCTTTTCACTCTTTGGCCGCAGTCACACGGCCCTTCCTCCCGCGCCGAAGAGGGCTCAATCGCAGTTTCCTCCTGCATTTTCCGACCCCGGGAAAATCAAGTATTTTCCCAGTGGTCACATGAAGAACCCGCGATTGAGCCAATCTGGACAGCCCTCTCTCACAATGATTGCGCAAGAGGACTGTCCAGATCATCCCTCCGGTTCCCCCCCTGCACTTGGGCACTTGAGCACTCAAGCACCCAAGTGCAAAAAAAGGGGGGGGACTTATCAGGTGGCTGACAGGGCTCGGGGAAGGGTGCCGCCATTGCCACCCGCCTCCGCCACTCGCCTCCTCCACCTCCTCCGCCTGCCTCTGCCACTGCCAGCTGCTGCCTCTGCCGCTTCCACCACCGCCCGCTTTCTCCTCCACCACCACCAGCCACCGCTGCCTCCTCCTCCTGCCGCAGCTGGAGTTGGGATGTGTAATTATTCCAACCCAAATTAAAAAAACCCGGTCCCTTTAAATCCGGGAGCCCTCCCGGATTTAAACGCCCATGTGACCACAGCCTTTATGACAGGGGACAGCCCACAAACCCTACCTATCTTCAAAATGCCTAAAATCCCTAATAGAATGTAAAAGGTGATTAGAGAGATTTATGGAGGAGTGAGAGAGGTCCATCAATGGCTAATGATGATGACTGAATGGAGCATAGATCTACAGAAGCAGAAGGCCTCTGAATACCCGTACTAGGAGGCAGCAGCAGGGGATAGCCTTGGCCTCTATGCCTTGTGTGTTTGGTCCTACAGGGCAACTGATTGGCCTCTGTTGAACAGTATGCTGAACCAGATGGACCAGTGGTCTGATCCAGCAGGCTGTTTTCATTTTCTTACGTTATTATGCTTGGAGAGGAGTTGTTAGTGTCTTTGTGGGTCATCATGCACTTCCTTGTACTCTGCCCTTCTGCCTCTCCCCACTGTATACGTAAGAATTTTAACTGCCTGTAAAATGGGGATTATTTCTGTCTGAAATATGGCAGGGAGGAGCTCATGCATGTGGAGTACAACATCAGAAAATGTCATCCATATTAGATAACGACTAAAAGTTGCAGTAGAGTTTGTTGTTGAAATTGATAGAAATTAATAGAATAGAAAATGAGCATATGTAGTAACAAAAGTAAAGCAAACATTTCAAGGAAAAAAGGAATTGAAAATGAATATACTATTCAATATTCCCATAGTATCCAAAACCATAAAGAGAGTTAACTGAGTTGAAGGACCAAATGTGGGAAGCAACTGCCTCACTGCTCTCATGTATCAAGCCAGGATTCTCGCCGTATGAACTTTTGAAAGCAATATTTTTAGAGCAAGAATTGTGATGCTGCTGCCCAGAGAAGACTTTTGTTTCAGGATGTAGCACTTGGACCTTTGTCTTCTATTGTTGGCAAAGGTGGAAGCATTATGCAAAATGAAACATGATTGTATGAGTACAACATAGCTAGTGTAATATTTCTGGGTCCAGATAAAGACTACTAGAATGAGGAATGGCTTAAAATAACTTTAATATGAAGAACAATTGAAATATCTTGTACAGCAGTCCTTAAGCATTGTTCTAGAACTAACTAAAGTCATGTGATCATAGGGTAAGTCCAAACATTACTAATTCATTAAAATTATTAAATACAGGGAAATGACTCTAAATTATAAATGCTATTACTACAGACAGTAACAAGCAACTCCTGAGACACCTTATACTTTGTGTCATCTTTCTATAAAAAAATTGAACTGTGTTATCTGAATGTCCCAGTGTTTTCTTATAGTGGCTTGCCAAAGTTCATATTCATGTCTGAGCTGAGATTTTAATTAAGAACTTCCAACCCCATAACTTGTACTCTCAGCCACTACGTTACATCTGCTTAGAAGTGGATTATAAATAGAACTCCTTTGTTCATCTTTATATATATATATATATATATATATATATATATATATATATATATATATATATATATATATATATATATATATATATATATATATATGCTTTTGGACAGAAGATTATAATATTTTTGCAGTCTTTGTTCTTGTTTTACATTTCCTAGAATGTTATGGCCTTCCAATCTTATAAATCAGACTTCAAATTCCCTTTTCCATCAGACATAAAATAAATGTATGCATGTTTTTGACCCAAACATCAAAATTACAGTGCAGACTTTTATTTAGCTGAAAGTCACATGGTCTTCTCTAATCTAATTGCAGCACTTCAGATGCAGTGAGGTCAAGGAGAAAGAACTGGGATAAGGCTACAGCAGCAGAAAGAGAGTACCCATTAACTAATTGCAGGAAGGAGGTGTCCATCCTATGTGTGTATGTATGTATCACAGCCTTAACTGTGATACAAAGTACACTACTGAAAAACTATAGGGATTACGGGTTGCTGCTTCCATGACTACAGTGAGGTCTCTGCTATCTTTTGTTTACTGTTATTCTGTATGACTGCATGTCATCTGACATTTCCTAGATGAAAATAGAAAATAGAAACTCTACCTTGTATGTGTGAGTGGGGCTTGGAACAGTGTTTAGCAATTTATAGCGCCATCCTAAATAGAGTTACACCCCTCTGTCTGAAGTCAAAAGACTTATCAGTGCAATTATGCCCTTCCACATCTCGTAAACAATAATAACAATAACAAGACAAAAGAAATCAGATTAATATGATACACATGTGCACAGGTGTATGTGATTTAGTCGAAAAAATTTCCACTTTTCAGCTGAGAAACACTAAGACAATAAAGTAACCCAAAATCAGGCAGTGATTCCATGGAAGAGAATAACAGTTAAGTAATAGAGTGTTCTCCTTGCGTATACATTTAATATTAAGGAGCAGTGTGCATTTGAGCTACTCCAGAGGGCCTATTACTGACCATTAAGCAATTACAGCATCTCTTATCTGCACACACTCTGCTTGCTTCCAGATGGTAGCGTGCAAAGTGTCCCCACCTTGGCATCAGCAGCAAACAGCAAAAGAACAGGTGGGAACAGCATATGTATGCCCCATTCATATGCAACTTGCTTTGCTCCAACCCCAAGTCCTCTCTGACATGCCTATGCATTGTATAGGACCCATACACACCCACTACCCACAGCCCACTTTTAAAGCTCTTTTATTTTTCCATGCTATGGAATCCAAATGAATGTTTCACATCCAAATGAATGTTTCACCTACAGCCACCCACCAGTTTCCCCTTCAAAGAAAACTGGGTTTATAGTTTCTCTGAATTGAATGGAAATAATGGGAGCCAGATGAATTGTGTCCACACTGAGCATGGCATCATCTGCATGCCTTTGTTGCAGAGGCTTCCTGTTTTTCCTGTGAAGAAAAATCCCTGAGTGGAAGCTGCCTTAGATTTAAGAATCAGGACATCAGGCTGATGGCAGATCTCCCAACAGATTAAAGAATTTCTCTTTAGCAGTTGGACATTGATCCAGCTTTGCAGAAAATAAACTGAACAAATACATATTAAACATTCAGTTCCCTCCATACAGCTATCCATTCCTAATTTCCTCCCTCATTTCTCTTCCTCAGCAACTCTTCTCAAAAAGAGATTTGTTTTCCCACAATGTTCCCATTCATCCTGCTTCCTTGTTATAGTTAAACTTTCCATCTTCCCTTCTGCCACAACTTAATTTCATAAAGGCTCAGTCTTGGGAATCTGCAGCATCAGGTTGAGGTCCTTAGAAGGTGAGAATGAAAAAAACACTGTGCAGAGTAGCTTTTCCTTGCCACTGAATCAATTGTGTCTTGGTCTCCTACACATTTTGTATTAATATGTTACATTTTTACCTATTTTTAAAAACACAGTGCTCAAAAAAGTTACCTTTATTTCATTTTGTTTCTGGTCATTATTCAAAATTCTGGTCATTATTCAAAATCTTTGAAGTACTGAAGAGTCTGAGATTAGCGTATCAGAGGGGCCATTTTACCAGTTGAAGTAATCATCAGGATCCTTTTCCTTAGTAAGTTAGGTAAGTGACTGCTGCAAAATTAACTTTTGATGTAATCGTGCACTGCCTGTCAAACTCCGTCCTGAGAGAGATTGTCCAAATTCCCAGTACCATCTCTCTCCCCCACCCCCCCTTTGAAGCAGTAAGCATAGTCTGTACTGTTTCCTTGAGATTTTTTAATTTTTTTAAAAAAATACTGGCAATATTTACAAGTTGGAATTCACAAGAAACTTGTGGGAGTGGCTACCCCATAGTGTATGCAATGGCGCTGGCCATGTGGCCACTGCCGCACACATGGCCAGGCTAGCACTGGAGCTTCAGTCCAGTGAACAATAGCCTGGCCAGATCGTATTTCCCCAAATAAGAGATAGGGGATTATAAAAGGGTCCTATAACCTTCAACTGTGGGAAAATAAACCTATCCCACACATTGGGCGAGGTCAGGGGTGCAGTTTGTGTATTTAAACAAGCCTCCCGATCTCCGTTTTCATGCTTCATCTGCACCTCAAATACACCATGCTTGCTGATTTCGCCAAGAAGCGTCTCCGACTCCAGTACTCTTCAACCCCATTCCCCTTATCTTTACTTCTTCCCCTTTTACCCTGCTTCTCTGTTTCTCACTCTTTTTATACCCCACCATCTGTTCTCTTACTCTTTACTCCATGCCTGTCACTCTTTTTCTGCCTCCATACCTCATCATTCCCATTTTCTCCCTCCCCACCTCATCACTCATCCTCTCTCTTTCTGACCCCCCATCCATCATTTCTTTCTGCCCCACCCCTCTCCCAGCCTCCTGCCTGCTTCCTCCCTGCCCTCCTGCAGCAGCAGTGGCGGCACTCCCAGCCACCCACCTGCTTCCCTGCCCACAGCAGCAGTGGCAGCAAACACTCTCCAGGAATCACAAGAAATCTCCCAGCTACAGAAATCAGTTCCCTTTTGGGTTGCCAGCTCCAGGTTGGGAAATTCCTGGAGATTTAGGGGTGGAAACTTGGGAGAATGAGGTTTAGCGAGGGAAGCGACCTCAGCAGGGCATAATGCCATAGGCTACACCGTTCAAAACAACCAAATTCTCTGGGGGAACTGATCTCTGTCATCTGGAGATCAGTTGTAATTCCAGGTGATCTCTAGCCCTCATCTGGAGATTGGTAATGCCAGTTCCTATAGAGGAAATGGCTGCTTTGGAAGGTGGAGTCTATCGCATTATAACTGCCTGAAGCCCTCCCCCTCTTCAAATTCCACCTTCCCCAGGTTCCACCCCTCAAATCTCCTGGAATTTCTCCATCTGGAGTTGGCAACCCTATCTCCTTCCCACCCAACAGCCAATTTACCTTTATCTGTCACTCTGTCTTAAGCTTCCCATCACCTTCCCCACTTCAGCCTTTATCTAGGAAAATTTTCTCCATTGTGGGGAACAAAGCAGCTTTCATTATACTCTCTTCCTTTTTATCCACACTACAAAATCACTTAGTCAGCTTCTACAGCAAGATGGGGATCTGAACCTGGGTCTTTCAAACGGTACTCTGAAGCTCTAACCACTGCACTGCATTGGTTTTTACTGGGTGACTGCTGTTGAACAGTAGCAAGCAGCCAGGCCTACTTGAGTTGTGCAAGTCAGATAGTATAAAGTCACCTGGAGGGTGTTGGCAGGGCTAGGGTTGCCGGCCTCCAGGTGGGACCAGGAGATCTTCCAGAATTACAACTGAACTCCAGAGAACAGAGATCTGTCCCCCTAGAAAAAATGGCTGCTTTGGAGGGTGGACTCTGTGGCATTATACTCTGTGGAGGCCTGTCCATTTCCCAAATCTTGCATTTCTCAGACTTCCCACAAAATCTGCAGGAATTTCCCAATTTGGGAGCTGGTAACCCTAGACTGTCCCTCTAAGGTCGAGGACAGAGGGCGGCACTTGGGGGAGAGATATCCCAAGGGCACCCACTGGAGTGTCATGTGCCACAAGGAGCAATTTTCTCCCCTATGCTCTTTAATACCTATAGGCACCCCCTCACACAGATTATCTGGAGATATGGGCTGGGATGTCACCAGTATGCGGATGACACCTAGTTCTACCTAGCGATAGATGGCCACCTGGACACCGCCCTGGGAGGTCTGGACAGGGCATTACAGGCTGTGGCTGGATGGTTATGACAGAGCTGAATGAAGTTAAATCCATCTAAGATGGAGGTCCTGAACATGAGTCACGGGGGACTGAGTCAGGGAATCAGGCTCCCAGCCTTTGATGGTGCCAGCGTCGAGGGTGAAGAGTCTGGGGGTGTTCCTGGATGCCTCCCTTTCCATGGAGGCCCAGGTCATCGCCACTGCCAGCTCTGCCTTTTTCCATCTGAGACAGATCAGGTAGTTGGCCCCCTTATCTCACCCCCTGTGACTTGGTTACAGTGACCTATGCAATGGTCACTTCCAGATTGGATTGTTGTAACTCTCTAACTATGTGGGGCTACCCTTGACTAAGCTCCAGAAGTTGCAGCTGATGCAGAACACAGCAGCACAGGTGTTGACAGCAATTCCTGTGCAGGCTCACATCCACCCAGTGCTGCGTGAACTGCACTGGTTGCCCACTGAATACTGAATCACCATGATCTTGTATGAATTGGCTGTTTACTCTGCCCTGTGTTGTGCTTTTAACAGACACTAAGCCTATGCAATCCACATGGAAGTTGATTTGTTGCATGCAATGTTCCCTCTAAGCTGTGGAGTCTTGTGAGCAAAAATTCTACTTTGTGAGCTACTGGCATTAAAATTGTAAGCAAGCGATTTGGCTACTGCATAAACTAGTTTGTTTTGGAACCTTCCTTCCTGAGCTAAGAGAAAAATGTGCGAGCCGGAGGCTAAAAAGCTGTGAGCTAGCTCACACTAACTCAGCTTAGATGGAACACTGGTTGCATGTACAGATCATGTCAACACGTTACTTACTTTCCATTTAAAGAGGGCTAATTTTTCAAGCATATCACACTTTTTAACTAGTGAAACTGCTTCATTCAGGATGATTCAAACATCAGAGCTTCTCCGATCAGAGTCATTGGTGTGTTCTCAGATGGGACCTTCCTTGATAGTGATTAGGAAGTTGCCTTGGTGCTCTTTAGCATGCATAAAATAGTACACTATCTAAAATATGCATCTATTGCTTCCTGTGGTACCTTGTTCAAAGCATCCTATTGATTTAGTCTATTTCACCTGTCATTCACATACACTCCATTGTTGTACCTGGGATTTTCTACATTCTATTCCCTGAAGTTCACCTGACATTGATTTTTGACTTATGTGATTTTCTAGAATTAGACTTTCAACTGCCTTTCTTTAACAATCTCTGTAATAGGGAAAGGGAAGCAGAGCTAATAGCTTGTGGTTTTATAAAAGATATTACCTATAATTTTATAGTTCTGTTTCAGCCTTGGAAAAAAGAGAGATGATAATAATTTCCTAGTACATCTAATAACAGAATAAAAGAGACCATACCTCCTCTGAAAATTCATATTGAGTTTCTTTGTTATCTTTCTTCAGAAACAGGTTTGTAAGAGTAATTGAAATTGTAGTTTTACATATCTTTCTTCTGTGTAGTTAGTGGTTCTTTTCCTGCAAATCATTGAATATCTCTTACATGCTGAATTCATTTCCTTGTTATACAATGAGTGGGCTGATAGAGTAGATTGAATTGAAATACTGCATTTAAATTCTATGTACAGGATTCAGTCTAACAGATAACACTAAACCTTTCTGGGCTCTTTGTCAATTACAATATTTCCTGCTTTCCAAGAATTACAAAGCAACAGAAATACTTAGGAAATATCATATGTTGGATCCAATGTATCTCAGCAGAATCTATAGACTCTGGACCTTTCCAGAGTTATATGTTACAGTGGGCAAATGCACAGCCTTTTAAAAAATGAAAAATAAAATAATTTAAAAGGTATCAAAATGATGTGGAAAGGGCACATGCATGCATTGCTTGTAGTGTAGCAGTTAAATGTGTCCCCTTTGTTATATGAAACTCACAGCTCTAATTTCCTTGTGAACTAATACACTGGGTTGTTTTAAGTAAGCAAGCCTTCCATCCACAGCATGGCAATAATAACACTAGCCTGCCATATTGAATTGTGATACAGATTACTGAGATAATTTATGTAGAGAATTTAGGAAAGGGCACTATATAAATGCTAATGTGTTGTTGTTTTTAATTAACTATGCCCCAGACAGCAGGTCCCTGCAACACTTTTACACCTTCATTCCTTACAGCACTGGGTATTGCTATTAAGTTGCCAGCTAGGGAGAGAATTATATTTTCCAACTCAAAATATTGTGATTGGTGTCTTATGAAAATCTGATGTCCAGAAGCACAGACTTGATATAGATACTTTGGTACCCTGCTATCGTGGCTTTCACCATTTCCAGGCATGGTACCCTCTGTGCACGAGACCCACCATGCTGCAAGTATGTGATAGTATTAAGTATTGAGTCAGGAGGTGATGAAACCAATGCAGGCTTTTATTCTAAACATCGTTCAGCTCAAAAGACAGCTCTGGCAAGAGCGGCACTTAACTTATCCTGTTCCAACACATAACTATATACATTGTAACTAAGGATATTAAATCTGATTGGACCTAAGCAGGGCTCTTTGATTGGCTTCCTAGGATTGGCTTAAGGACCAATAGGAAGTCTTTATTCAGCAGCCAATAAGATTGAGGGAGCTAGAATACCAGAGCCCTAATGATGCAATGCAAAACAACATAAGAAACATAACAGATAGGAAGCCATGTAACACAAAGAGATGGAATCACAGTTATACTAGTGTCAAGGCCAGGACCATGGTAATGTTAGCCAGCAAGGCACTTTTCTGTGCTCTTATGGATTTTTATCCATAAGTTTGAACTCTGTGTCGCCAGCAGTGGTAGGGACTTGCGCTTTCTTCTTCACATAGGAGCCAGCTCCAGCCCAAGCCAGGAGGCTGACACCCCAAGCAGTTCACCCAAGGCAAAGACAAAGGATTCCTCTTGCCATGAGGCCTCCTTCTGTCAGACATCCGCTGGTTGACCCCCACTCTCCCTACCCATCTGAATAGTTATGCTAACGAGACTGCCTAGCAACTAATGTGCCAGCCATCAGATACTTGGCTAAAACCATCAACTGACAATAGGTATGGCCAGGTGAGTCATCGGACCCCAGACTCAGTGTCTGTTTCCTGGTGAAGTCATACTTTTGCAACACTGACCAAACCCCTGGACCTCCTCCCTTTGTTCACCTTTAACCTATAGCAAGGTCCAACAGGGACGGACCGCCTAGTAGGAGTGTTAGTGGGTTGTGGTCTACAAAGCTCGCCCCAAGACCCCCAATAAAAGTCCAAACCGAGAGTCACTCGGTCTCTTGAGCCATCGCCCTCTATCTTACCTATTGACCCTTCAGTCCAGCTTTCTGTCCCCAACCCTTGCCTCCATCTTTAAACCCTTTTTCTCTCTCTGGACTCGCGATCCAGGAGAACCACGTGGTCTTGCCGGTTCAAGCCTCGTGGCCCCATAGCTTTTATACCTTTCCTCCCAAATCCAATTCATCTGGACATCGGACAACGCATCTAAGGTAACGTGCTTTCCCCACCAACGAAACCTGCTCATGCAAAAGTGCTATTTTCTCTCTTTATTTTATTAGGCCTGTAAGATTGTGTGTGTGATTACGATTTTTGTATGCTTGATTACATGATCCAGTAAACAACATTGAACTTGGAACTCGCCTCACGTGCCTCTTTCCTTGAGATCTCCCGGGAGGGGTGGGACCCTGGTATAGTTGGCAAGAACCCGTGTATTTTGCTGATTGCTAAATGTAAATTAAAGCAATTCGGCTAACAGTAACAGACCAAAAGAGCAGAGGAAAGGAAACACAACTTGGGCACCATAATAAAGACTAAGCCAAGTGTCAAAGCCATGGAAGAATCCTCTCTACTGAGCACCTCTGCCTCACGGATGCCTTTCTTAGCATATGTGCAAAGAGACAGAGCAGATCTGTAGGGGCTCATGGTTAGTCTGAGGCTTCCAACCCATGTGCATAAGAACAATAACATGCAACAAACAACTGTATAACAACACATTTGCTGCGCTATAAATTGAAAACTATTTATTTGGAAATGCCCTTCTTGGCTAAGAAATAAAGCCAGCTTATTTATGGAAATATTTAGCTGACTTTGGGTTGCCACCTGAAGAATTCCCAAGTAAGGAACACATTGTGTGGTGGTAAGAAAATAATGTATCAAAACATTATCTATTAGAATATACTGTTCCAGTAAAGTTGCTTTTTGCAGTTATGGTGCATGTCTTCTTTTTCATGAGTATCCTCTCTATATAATTGCCCTAACACATTGGCCATTTCCAGCTCTCCCATTGGCTGTGCTGTACACTCCATCAGCCATTGACCCATCAACCACCACTCAAGAGTACTTGCATGCCATTGGCTGTGTGCTGGGTCTGCTCCTCTCCCCTGCCCACAGCCAGCCTGGAGACTCTCCCCTCACAGAACAAATTGCCAAAATGGCTGTTTCTCCTGACGAAGACACATCTCCTGCTTGGCTCCTGTGGGACTAACTTCCATTGGTGGCTGTTGCTAGGCAACCAAGCTTGGTTCTGTCAGTAAAAGGCAGGAGTCTATTTTGTGGTGGAGTCTATGGAATCCAGAGTTTGGGGAGGAGAGAGGCCTCAGCTGAATAGAATGCAACAGAGCCCACCCTCCAAAGCAGATATTTTATTTGGCGGGGGGGATCTATTGTCTGGAGTTCAGTTGTGATACCCGACGATCTTCAGGTTCCACCTGGAGGCTGGTTACCCTAGGTGTAGCAGTTAGTGCTTCAGAGCAGGGTCTGCCAGACCCAGATTCTTGCTGTGGAAGTTGAGTGGGTGATTTTGGACCAGTCACAGACTTTCAGCTTAACCTACATCACAGGGTACTTGTGCAGATCAAAAGGGGGAAGGGAGAGTGATGTAAGCTGCTTTGGTCTCCACTGCAGAGACAGACTGTACTTTTCCTCCTGGGGAACCATTGCTGCCAATATCCAGGTAAGGGCTGGAGATCACTCAAAATTAAAACTGCTTTCCAGATGGCAGAGATCAGCTTCCCTGGAACAAACAGCTGTTCTGCAGGGTGGACTCTGTGTCATTATACCCTGCTGAGGTTGCTTCCCTCCTGCTTGGGTCCCCACTGTGGAGAAAGACTATAGTTTTCCTAGGTAGAGACTACAGGGAGGGGGAAAGATATGGAAACCTGAAGTCTGAGGGGCAGATAAAGGAAGGTTGATGGTTGGCTGGGAAGGAGATAGGGTTGCCAACTCTAGGTTGGGAAATTCCTGGAGATTTGAGGGCTAGAGTCTGGAGAGGGTGGGGTTTGAGGAGGGGTGGGTCATCAGACAGGTACAATGCCATAGACTCTACCCTCCAAACCAGCTATTTCCTCCTGGGGAACCATTGTTGCCTAGGGGAGAGCTGGAGATCACTCAGAATTACAACTGCTCTCCAGATGTCAGAAATCAGTTCCCCTGGAGAAAACAGTGGACTCTGTGTCATTATACTCTGCTGAGGTTGCCACAGCAAATTGACGCTCAGTGCCCAAGGCATTGGCACTCTCCCAGAGCCTTTTTCTAGAGTCCATTGTATTTATTTCCACAATAGGCCTTATTCCTAGTTTCTGAAATAAATAAGAACTACTTCTCTGAAATCAGAAACAGGTGGCAAGCTCGTGCTACCATGTCAGCAAAAAATGTGCTTAAATGTGTGCTGATGTAAAGGCCTCTAATGGGGATCATTTTTTATAAAGTTACACTGTCGTTTTGGCACCTAGATGATGTGGTACGCATGACTGGATTCTGCATTCCCTCAGTAGCAGATAACATCATTTGTAAGATAGTTGCAAATGTTGACCTAGAAATAGAGCTACTTTGCTAAATAATGTGACAGTGATTCATATAAGCAACTTGTGGCATGGGGCTTTTCTTGGCACAGTGTTAAAAACCAAATGACATTGGTTACTTTCTGATGATGTTATAGAGGCTCAAGGATGCTTGGAAGTAGGCCCACTGATCAGCAACTCTGCCTACTAATTGAGAGAGCCAGTGTGGTGGAGTGGTTAAAAGCAGTGGACTCTAATCTGGAAAACTGGGTTTGATTCCCTACTCCTTCACTTGAAGCCTGCTGGGTGACTTTGAGTCAGTCACAGTTCTCTCAGAGCTCTCTCAGTCCCACCTACCTCACAGGGTATCTGTTGTGGGGAAAGAAAGTGAAGGCAATTGTTAACCATTCCGTGACTCCTTCAGGTAGTGAAGAGATCCTTCTCTTCCTCCTCCATCTGGCTATCAGGGTGGCAAAGGCATTAACATCATTCTGTTATCATTCAGCCATCATGAACCAAAACATTCCCAGTGATTTTTGAGCTTTGGTTCAAATGAAACCCTGCAAATTAACCTGTTCTATCTAGATTCTTAATATACCACCTTGAAAAAAATGAAAATTAAATTATCATATGGCATTGTGTGTGGTATAGCCAAGAAATCCTAGGATTGTCTGGCAGACTGAAGTTCTAGCTCTTTTTTTAGTGTTATGCAGCAAGCTAGGCTTATGGGTGGGGGGGGGGCAGGGAGAGCTGTAGCTGACCCAAGATCACCCAGCTTGGCTTCAAGTGGAGGAGGGCGGAATTCGACCCGGTTCTCCCAATTAGAGTCCATTGCTCTTAACCACTACACCATGCTGGCTACTATCCCACCTTGAAAACAACTCTTAAAAGAAAAAAGAAACCCTAGCCTTTTGTAGTTGCATCATCCATGTATTCATCAGATGTGTTTTTCCATTACTCCCCTGGACCAAACCATCTGTGATGATAATCAAAGCTGAAATAAAATCAATTTGAGATTAGTCTGATTATGGGCCTTGTATGCTGGATAAGATTTCACCCCTCTAAGTGCTTAACACTCCAAACCACCAGAGCTTTACAATGTTGCTTTTGAACTGAAAGCACGACTACATTAATGATTACGTAACAAGCCTATTGTGCTTTCACACTTGGCTTATGTGGTGTTCTCAATTCAATTTGCCATAATATATATCATTGTAACTTCTAATGAGCACCTTTGATAATGTGCATATATACATCATTATGTGGGGAAAAACCATTTCATTGACACACTTTTTGTCCAGTAGTAAGGCTATGTCTATATGGGGCTTCTGGTGGAGTTCAGATACATAAAGATTCTGAAACGGTTGATCCTAGAATTTGTTGTATGTGGTTCCACAGATCAAATGGGAAAATGTTAGACAGGATATCTAATTTTATTTTTAAAAATCCAGAAGTTAAAAAAAAATCTAGTAACAGAAACAGTTTTAGGATTTGGGAAAAGTTGATCATTCACACCAGCTAATAAAAAGATGATCAAATAACCTGACAATGTAATGTAGACACCTGCATGTCTACAGACAAATAAAATCTCAGGTAGGGGAAAAGGGAATTTTGGTTGGATGAGCCTATATAATGCACAAGCCTTCTATAATGCACAAGACTTCTATAGTTTTTGTCATTTATAAACAAGGAACAGATGAAGGCAAATGCAAATACAAAAATGTCATTATAGTGCAACCTAATATTTAAGGGAAGCAATTTAATTGTAAATTCTATTGACTATTCCCACAACTAGAATATTTGCATTCAGTATTGGAATCAACTGCCCTGCATGTTATTGATGATAAGTACCAACTAATCTTTCCAAATTCCATCTTATAAGACTGTGTCACAGAGGCATGCAGAAGTGGTTAGAATGTTGGCTCACTGGGTAAACTTGGGCCAGCAGCCACTCTTCTCAGGATAACTTATTTTAGAATGTAATTATGATGGAGAGGGAAACAACATATGCCAATCTGGAATAATCCTTGGCTGGAATAATCCTTGACTGGAATAAAAATATGACAGTCAATAGATTTTCATTATACATATTACTTTTTGAAAGAAGGTTTATCAGTGTCTAAGAGCCTATCCACAAGAGAAATTTTTTCCAGGTATGTCTCCAAGTCAGGTTGGTGGATATGTTTCGGTAGTCTGTGGCTTCCTGGCATGCAGGGACATGATTTGTACCATGGAACATAGGGAGAAGGTGTTTAAGGTTTCCCTGTACCATTGTTCCAATTGAAATAACTTGGAGGGGGTGTATTTTTGCCCCATTGGGGGTTCCACTTGTACTGATAGAATACACACAGACTTTCTCAGTGGGACAAACAGGACCCTCAGTGCCACTTCATGTCAGAAAAATGGTGTGTGGGGAAAGTTTCCCTCTCTTCAAGGGCTGTGATCCCAATCCAGTTGGATCCATGTGCACCAAAGGGGTATGGATATTCAGAAAACATCTGCTGACAAAACCTGTGGATTCGCCCAGGAAAACTGTATCATGTAGTTATGCCCTAAGTGACCAAGCTATGTACCAAAAACCCTATGTACTGAAAGCTCAGCTTCCTCTTCTGCCATGAATTCATTAGATGGCTTTAGGCAACTTTTCTTGTATTTCAGTCCTCCATTTTCACTATGGTTATAATTCTGATATACCTTACAGGGATAAACATTCTTATACTGTGCTATTGGGCATTTATATGTTACTGCAAATCTTCCACATACATTACCAGAGCAATAGGTAGAACAGCCCTGTGAGATAGGTCAGAATCACTTGATAAACTGTGAACAATCTGAAGTGCTATAGTATTATTTCCACTAAATTACTTTGCTTTCTTTAGCCTTATGTACACTGAGTTTGTGCTAAAGCTTTTCACTTTCAGAATTTCAGGAAAGCGGTAAGACAGAATCTGATCCAGTATATTGCAGAATATCTGATCATAGCCCTACCCCCATTATAAAAATATGAGAGTTAAAACCTGGCTGGCTCTACAAAATAAGCCATCCAGCTCCTGGAACCGTCCTGGAGTGGCTGAGTTTCCTCAAAGGAGTTGATAATATATGTCAAAGTTACTGTCAACATTAAGCCTATCTTTCCTTGCTTTAGCCTCCAGCACAGTAGCTGCCTTTTTAAGCCTCCATGCTTCATCTCTCAGACCATCTGTACACCTAAATGACCTCTCAGTATAAAGCCATGGCAGATTGTATTTCCACCACACTATATTGACAGTTATGGGAAATGATGATAAAGTGGCAGAAGAAAATGTAATTATGATACCTAATCTTAATCTAATATGACATAGCTGCACATTTCATGAGTCCATCAAAATGAACCACTGCGTTGGCTAATAGAGCGAATATTTACATAAAAGGCATTTCCAGCAATACTGATGATGCAATGGGTAGCCCTTCACCTGTCAAATATACAGGCCAAAGTGTATGTTAGGTCAAGGAGGTATTCATTACACCTGCTAAGCACCTGCTAAGAATTCTTTCAAGAAACTGTACTGAGTAAGGCTTTATTTCAGATTTATTAGCACTGTCAAGTGCAAGTTTTACTCTTCAAAAATATGAATGGTCATGCTAAGTTTCACGTTCATTGAATTGACAGTAATATAGGCATTACGATCATAAAAGTATATTTTCTATGTATTTATTGAAGAAAAATTGAATTAGGGATTTGTGTCAGGCTTTCTCAGATGTTCTGTCACTCGTGATCTTTCACGGTAGGCAGGGGCAGCTGGTGAAGAGCCAGGCTGCACCTCAAAAAATGCAAATGGTATGGTACAAGAGGATCTGGCAAACAACATGGTTCCAGAAGACTCTGTGTCATGAGTATCTCTGAGGACCTGCCTCCTGCGGACCTAAGTGAGGTGGACAATCAGCTCCCAGCTCTGGAGGAGCCTCCACCTGAGCCAGATGAGGCTCAAGCAAGCACCTCCCAGGGTGTTACCCCAGCACCAGCAGCAGCTGAGCCACAGCCAAGCTCAAGCCCACCTGATTCACCTCCTTGGATGGAACGTCTAAGGTCCCGATACAGGCAAGACTTAGCTGCTAGGAGAAAAGAGGCATGCATGCGTGGTCGCAGATCACTCAGTCCTGAGTTTTAGAAGGAGCCGGGACCTCGCTGCCAGCTGCTAATGAGCACAGCACAGAGACTACCAACTTGTGCTAGCAACAAGTCATTCTGGCTAAGCTCTGTACCCACTCAGCTCGCAATAAGCTAACCTGATTCTGGACTCTCTGGCTCGTGACTCTGGCTCTGTTTTACTTCGGCTTGATTCTGGACCCTCTGGCTTGTGACTTCAGCTCTGTTTGACTTTGGCTTTTGTTGACTCCTCGGACTGGTTTGCTTGTGAGTTTCCCTCTCTGACTCTGGCTTGGACTGACTCTGCTTTTGGCTTAGTGTTTTGGACTTGGTATCTCATGCCTGACTTGGCTTGACCTCGAACTGTCCCGGACTTCGGCTTGGCTCCTGACCTACTGGCACCCAGCCCGTGACACTCTGCAGCTTGACCATTTAGCTCTCCCAAGCATATTGTAGTATTCAAGAGATGCTCTAACACAATATCTGAGAGTTAACATTGAGCCAAGTTCCATGTCAAAATCTTATTGCAGACATGAACTTATTAGATAGTCTGGTACTGGTAGCTCCTCAGGCTCTGGTTCCATTAATTGCATATTGAAGTATCCATGAGCACATTTTTTATTTTTATAAATAGCAGCCAAAGGAAGGCCCAGTATATACTGGAGGTACAGTGCAAGCTCAGGACATCATAGTTCTGTACTTCCTCCCTACTTTACCCTAAAACAATCCAGTGAATAGGTTGGATTGAGAAACTGGTTCAAGGTGACATGGTTATGACCAGTGAGTTTCATGGCTGGGTAGAGTTGATATAACACAAGGTGTGTGTTGTGACCTTTCAGTAATCTTCCTTGGTTATGTCTCCAACTCTGCTAGTGTATTCTGTGTAAGATTTTCTTCATGACTAGAGACAGTGGGTACAGCACAGAATCAAACAATGGCACAAAATGGGAAAATAACCAGCATTGAATAAGCACATATAGTTGTGGTTTACAGCAAATAACTTCCACAAGCAAAAGGAAAATCAATATAGATATTAGAGATCTACAGCCAAAGATTTGGCTGGTAAATTCAAATCAATAGATTAAATTAAATTTATCATTTTTTTTTAGTTTCCCTGCCCACTTGGCTTTCTGACCTGCTTTCCCACTTTTCTCTCAATTCTCCTTTCCATGTACTGAAAGCAAACAACCCTTTCTTCCCCATCACAGGGAGCTGCATGATTCCACTTATACAAAATCACACCCACAGGAACATAGATACTGCTAATGGTTCATCTAATCCAGCATTATCTGTTAAAACTGGCAAAGCTACCAAAGGTCTCAGTTCTTTCCCACAGTTGCTTCCTGCAATCCCTTTTAAGTGGCGAGGCCAGGAACTGAATCTGGGACATTTTGCATTCCAAACATTTGTTCTATGTGCTATGCCATCATGTTATGACCCTCTCAAAGCCATTTACCTTTTGGAGGGCTTTTTTTAAGAGTTAAAAAAACATGTAGACAAGGGTGATCTGGTAGACCTTGGTCCCGGCCACACGACCGAGATAATCCCGAGGGGAGGGGGGGAAGCGAGGCTATTTTGCCCTGGAGTAATTTGCCCTGCAGTTGCATGATCACACAGGTCCATGAAGCTGCCATGAAACTTGCCGCTGCGTGATCAGATGCAACTGTGGGCAAGTTGGGGTTTTTTTTGGTTGTTTGTTTCCGATTTGCTTCTTTGCTTAAACAGGGGATCGATGAATCGCCTCTCTAACCTGGGGTCTTCCAGTGGCAATATGCAAAAAACAACTGAAAACAATGGCATGGTGTTGGGATAGCCTTATCAGACTATCCCCGATGCCACAAGTTTGCCCTGGAGCGATCACATGGGGAAAGTCTGACTGTGGGCCGCAGCAACCCATTTGATACTGGAGTTTAACCAGTGGTATTTTACTCTGCTTCTCCGGCGGAGCAAAACGGCTTGCCCACGGCTTGCTGATGGGTGCAGGACACTTCACACATGTGCTGGTGTGATCGCGCTGCTTTGATCCGCTGGTGAGTCATCCCTCTAGCGCGGCTAATGGGTGTGTATGATTGCACCCCTTATATACTTTTGGGACTTCAAAAAAGCTTTTGACTGTCACTCTCCAAAGGCTCTTCAGTAAACATGGCAATCATGGGACAAAAAGACATGTCATTTTGTGGATTAGAAACTGGATAAGAAGAAGCCGATTTTTGTTGTTCAGTCACACAGTCGAGTCTGTTCAGTCGCACATCACGCCAGGCCCTCCTGTCTTCCATCATGCTCTGGAGTTTGCTTAATTTCATGTTTGTTGCATTGATAACACTGTCTAACCATCTCATCCTCTGCTGTCCCCTTCTTCTGTTACCTTCACTCTTTCCCAGCATCAGGGCCTTCTCCAGGGAGTGCTCCCTTCTCATTTGGTGGACAAAGTATTTGAGCTTCAGCTTCAGAATCTGGCCTTCCAGGGAACAGTCAGGGTTGATTTCTTTTAGGATTGACTGATTTGATCTCCTTGCAGTCCAAGGGACTCTCAAGAGTCTTCTCCAGCACCATAATTCAACAGCATCTATTCTTTAGCGCTTGGCATTCCTTATGGTCCACCTCTCACAGCCATACATTACTACTGGGAATACCATTGCTTTGATCATATGAACTTTTGTTGGCAGAGTGATGTCTCTACTTTTTATTATGCTGTCTATGTTTGCCATTGCTTTCCTCTCAAGGAGTAGGCGTCTTTTAATTTCATGGCTGCAGTCACCATCTGCAGTGATCTTGGATCCCAGGAATGTGAAGTCTGTCACTACTTCCATTACTTCCCCTTCTATGTGCCAGGGAGTAAATGGAGAGTTCTCTCAAGGGAAGGAAGAAATCAGTGGGGATCCATGGGGACTAGTATTGGGGTTGATACTATTAAATTTGCTCATAAATGATCTGGAATTGGGAGTGAGCAGCCAAGTGGCCAGGTTCACAGAGGATGTAATTTAGGATGCTAAATACCAATGTGAATTGCAAAAAGCTCCAAAAGGATCTCTACAAACTGGGCAACTATGTGGCAAATGAGTTCAATATGAAAGAGTGTAAAGAGATCCATATGTAGCCTAGCAAGGCACATCATGTGCTCTTATGGACTTAATAATGTTCATAAGTTTGAACTTTGGGATGTTATGCTCTAAAGGACTAAATGCACTCTTTATTGCTGTAAGAGGCTCCATTTCATTCCAGGAGAAAACACCCACCATAGTTCACACAAAAACAGAGACAAGGAATCCATTACAAAAGGGTTCTTCTGTCACCTCCGCTAAGGCTACCCCCAGCCCCCTCTAACATTCCTGCAAGGATTATGCTAAGCAAAGTTACCTGGCAACTAATCGCTTGCCCATCAACTGGCCAGGCCAAGGCCATTAAGAGACAATGGAATGGCACCATGACTCATCGCAGCTTGCCCAGGTGTCAGTTCCTGTTTAGCACCTAGTGTTGCAATATTGACCACTCCTCCACATTCCCTCCTCTTTTTACATTGACCAATGGTAGGGTTCATGGGGACGGACTACCTGGTAGGTGTGCTAGTGGGATGTGGTTAGCGCAGCCCGCCCCAATACCACCTTATAAAAGATCTTGCACACCATACAATTGCTCTCTTGAGCCTCTACGACTCCTATCTGCTTTTACTCCCCTTACTTCCAGCTTGCTATCCCACCACCCTGCCTCCATCTTTAATCTCTGGTCTGCGCAGCCAGAGAGAAGCATGTTTCTGCCGGTTCAGATCACGTCCCCCATTTTTCTTTTCTACCCCTCAATCTTCTTTTGGAAAAGGACCACCCATCTCCAGGACAGGTAACGTACTGCCCAACCAATGAATCTCCTGCTCATGCTAAAGTGCTATTATCTATCTAAGTTTCTTAGAACTTGTGTGTTTGTGTGTATGATTCTGTTTTTGTATGCTTGAGAACATTTTGCAAGTAAACATCATTTAAACGGGCCACTCCACCTCAGTGCCTACTTTCTGGGAACTCCTGGAAGGGGCGGGACCTTGGTATAGTTGGCAAGAACCCGGTTATTTGCCAATTGCTAATCTTAAATTAAAGCAATGCGACTAACACATATTGTTTCAAAAGAACTCGTTTTAAATATGTGCTGATAGTGTCTGAAGTGGCAGTTCCTGAGACTGACCAAGAAAGAGATGGGGGGAGGGAAGAGTCATGGTGATGGAAATACTTGATGAAAATGTTGCCCCAATGTGCAGCAGTGGTGAGAAGGCAAATTCTATGCTAGTGTGAGAATATAGATTCCATGTCTAACACTGGCTGTTAATAGATACTTCACAAAAAATGCTTAATTAAATGCTTATATGTCTGCTAAGACTGCAGGACAAAGCTAATACAGCTAATTTGCAAACTGCCACTGTCCCATTTTGTATATTCAGCCACTTTAACATTATTAATTTCCTAAGCCTTTTTACAAATAGTGAATGCTTGAAAGAGCATGTGGGAAATGTCTGTATGTACAGAAGTACCATATAAGTCAAAGATCCAGGGTGCATATTGGCCCTGGATTGTTCCTTTCTCAGACGGCACACATGAAATGTTGAAAAACTTTTTGTGTAGGCCAAGCCTCTCCCCCACCCCCCAACCCAGTACTGAGAGATAAAGGAAAGTGGCCCTGAACAGAAGAGATGATTGGAGTCTAGTGAGCTGGCTGAGACTAACAAGAAACATCTGGTACTGAGAAAGAACTGGGCACACCAACATCTGGAAAGTACGGGAGAAGGGCAGAGGAAGTGAAGAAAGAGCAGAGGAACCAGAGACACAGTGACATCATCAGCTGTACAAAGGAGGAGCCCAGAGATAGGCCCAGGCAGAGTACTAGCTGCCACAGAACTCTCCTGCTTGAGCAGCCTGTGAAGCAGTCTGTGCACACCATCAGCTCTGGTCAACCTAACCTCAGGTGGGTGGGACATGTGAGTGAGGGGCTAGCCTAGGAAGTATAAAGCATGTCCTGAACTACTATCTACTTAAAACCAAGGTGTCTCTGACATCCTGCATGAGAGGAGGTCTGTTTAAAATGGTCTGCCCACAGACGGTCATGAATCCTATTGGATTCCAGAATGCTCTGGCGAGGTTTTAGGATTCCAAACATGTGCTCTGTTGAGGCTACTGTGGAAATGAGGAATGTGAAGATCCTTGAAGCTATTGACAAGGCTGCCCTTTTCTGAACTCTTCCACCTGTGGGACGAAACCCAGCCCTCTGGTTTACGGTGGAGTTGGGTGATCTGAAAAGGGATGGGAGATATTTAGAATGGCACTGGCAGAGAACTCTTACCGAATCTGACAGATCTTCCTATAGAGCTCATTGTAAAATCTATGAGGTGGTAGTAATGGTGGGTTATTTCTCTACCACTGTAGCATCAACTTTCATCCCTTTCATCCCAGTTGTTCAAGGTAGCTCAGCAACTGTTGATGCCTAAATCGGAGCCTTTAATGCCTCAGGAACAGACAATTAACTGTGATACCTTTAGCAAGTTTTTTGCTGATAAAATATTGAGAATACACTCTGATCTGGATGTCAATTGTAACATAGGTACACCAAAAGAAATGCTTGATACACTGCCTGGGTTATTTATGGATCATTTTGACCCAGTTTCCATGATAGATGTCGACAAGATCCTATGATCTGTGAAGGCCACTACTTGTATACTGGATCCTTGCATAAATAAGCCCTTCACATCTGTTATAAATCAGTCACTAACTCAGGCACCTTCCCTTGACCCTCAAAGAGGTGGTTATTTATCCGCTACTTTAAAAATCATCCCTACAGAAAAATGATGTGGCCAATTATCATGCGGTCTCTAATCTACCCTTTCTTGGCAAAGGCTTGAGTGAGCAGTAGTGAACCGGCTCCAAGTTGGATAACTCATCTGCCCTAGACCCTTTTCAGTCTGGCTTTAGGCCAGGCTATGGAACTGAGACAGTTCTGCTAGCTTTTGTTGACAACCTCTGTCTGAGTGTAGACAAAGGCCAAGTCTGTCTCATGCTGTTATTGGATTTATCTGCAGCCTTTGATACAGTAGATCATGCCATCTTGTTGAGGCACCTGGAGGCAGAAGCAGGTGTAAGGGGATGTGTGTTGAACTGGTTCAATAATTCCCTTGGATCAGAGTCAAAAGTTTGCTCTTGGAAACCAGTTGTCATTGGTGTGGGACCTGTCTTGTGGGGTTCCACAGGGCACATTTCTATCCCCCATGCTTTTCAATCTCTATGCAAAGCTATTAGGACAAATCATTCATAGCTTTGAGGTTGGTTGTCATCAATATGCTGATAATACTTAGCTGTATATATTCTTATCCAAATCTCCTGGTGATGGGGTAGAGGTCCTGAATCACTGCCTGGCCATGGTGGTTAACTGGCTAAAAATGAACTAATTGAAATTAATAAATGAAAAGAGCAAGAGTCCAGTAGCACCTAAAAGACTGACAAAATTTGTGGCAGAGTGTGAAGTTTTGTGAGTCACTGCTCACTTCTTCATATACCCGAAGAAGTATCTGAAGAAGTGAGCCCTGACTCATGAAAGCTCATACCCTACCACATATCTTGTTAGTCTTTAAGGTGCTACTGGACTCTTGCTCTTTTCTATAGCTTCAGACAACAGACTAACAGGCCTACGCATCTTGATCTAAACCGTGAAAAGACAGAGGTAATAATGGATGGGAAGGAGGAGGTCTTGAAGGACCTTGTCCCCCTACTTTTGATGAAGTTCAACTGACCTTTGCAGACTCTGTTAAAAGCCTTAGGCCAGACTGGATTCAGCTTTATTACTGGAGAAGCAAGTTAATGCAGCTGTAATGCATTGTACATTGGTCTCTAGCAGGGGTCCTTTCGTAGAAAAAGAGGTGCAGGAGTTCATTAGCATAACTCATTAGCATAACTCATTAGCATATGCCACGTCCCCTGACATCACCAGAAGTGTGTCAGAAAGGGAATGTCAGTTTCAGCCCCATTATATCCTATGGGCCGTTGAAATCAATGGCAAAAACTCATAGGGTATATGAGGGGCTGGAGGAAAGGGGGTTTGAGGGAGAGGCTCCAAACTTGCAGGGTAGCTGCCGGGGCCTCTCCTCAAAATACCCACTAAGTTTCAAGAAGGTTGGACCATGGGGTCCAATTCTATGGGCCCCCAAACAGATTGTCCCATCCCCTCCATTGTTCTCTATGGAGGGAAAAAATGTTAACTTTTTTCCTACCATAGAGAACAATGGAGGAAATGGGGGCAACCTATTTGGGGGCGTGTAGAATTGGACCCCGTGGTCCAACCTTCTTGAAACTTACCCTGCAAGTTTGGAGCCTCTCCCTCAAACCCCCTCCCCTCCAGTGGCTTTTAAAGTTGCCGCTGAATTTCGGCGGCAATTCGGCGGTGAGCTGAATCAGATTAGAGAATCTGATTCAGCCCATGGCTGCCCTACTGGCCAGTCCTGAGCAAAGCTCCGCCTCGCTCCGGCACCAATGGACCCCTGGTCTCTAGGGGTGTGCATTTGGATGTCCCCAAGCCAAAAATATACCCCCCAAAATACCTTATCAGTATTTTGGGGGTATATTTTGGCATCCCAAAAGTATCTGTGATGTTTCAGGAAAATGGAAAAAAAGATCTCCCAAAAATCCCAGATATTTTTGTAACAGTGAAGATTAGGGAAAACAGCTTCAGTCCTTTCTGGTGGTTCCAGACTTCTAAAATCCCAATGCATTGGTTTTTGAGTGTCCCATTTTGTTGATTGTACTGACTCACTATGTGTAATCTTCCTTGAGTCCCTATGAGAAAGGCAGACTACAAATAATGCAAATAAATAAATAAATAATAAAACTTTATTTAATTGAAAGGGACTCTCTGTTTTTTCACTGCTGAATAAGAAGCCCATGCACCCAGAGCCCTGTCTGGTTGGTCACTGTGTGATACAAGATGGTAGACAGTAGACTAGATGGTCCAGCATGGCTGCGTTTATGTTCTTATGTTCTTCCTTCCTCAATTATCCTTCAAGAAATCTGGTCTGGTGAACCTAAGAATGCGTATCTCTGTTGAGCTGTATGTTCTGAACTTATTTTCATTTATGCTGATATTGAAAAATGTTGATATCAATTACTGGCCACATGTCATTACACATCTGTTCATGTCATCTGATTTTTTAAAAAATTGCTGTTGCAAATAGTTTTCTACCATTTTCAACACCTAATAGTCTGGTTCACATAGTCACCTGATACATGTATTTCCCCATCTGCATGCACAGTGATGTCACACAATCATTTCAAAGGTAGGACCATTCATGAAGGCCCTTAAAAAACACAATAGAATGGGAAAGAGCACACAAACTGGACCTGTTCACAAATGGAATGCTTCAGTTTCCCTATACCTCTTGCAGGTGTGGTGGAGCCACTTTTACCTTGGTCTACTTCTGCACAAATCAAAGAGGATCTCCAGCCAGGTGAATGCAAAGTTAGTGCCTGGGAAAAGCATACTTTGCCAGTCAAAGTTCCGATGGTACATATTTTATAACTACTGGGATTGGAAATGGTTCAGTGTTTTAATGTGTCAAGGTATGACCATAATTTAGGAGCTGTAATTTTATTTATGATTGCTCTTACAATTAGTATTAATACCCATTCTCCACCTAAAGACTAACTGATTCATTGTTCTGGTGCATTGCTTTGTCCATGGAACTGAAAGGTTTTTGGACTTCTCAATTCTGATTCTTTATTTAAATCTCCAGCTATTAATAGCATTTGCATATGTATACTAAATCCCCCCCCCCCAAATGTATTACACTCTTAAGTGCTCAGATGAAGAGCAACTGTCTGGAAGTGGCCAGCTTTCCAGCTATTCGTTATTCATATATAATTGATATAACCCATCGACTTAAAATACACTGTTATTTTAGGGAGATTTGAATATCAATAAGATCCTCTGTCAGCTGCCCAGGATGGTGCTGCATGGTGGCAATAAACTTCCCCATATAAACTTCAAGTTGAAATAAATCACCACTAATTTCCTCCTATTATTTCCTAATATGTCCTGGCTAATTAGCTGTTTAAGTCTCTTAATGTGAAGTATGAGTAAAGCCAATTGTGCAACTGCTTGAAACATTCCAATTAAACCTCCCCACACAAATGATCTTGTTTTTAATGCTCTTTGCATAGTTTTCCCCACATAGATTATTAGGGTTTGTAATTGCTATGGCTTTATTTCCTGGTATTTCCCTGATTGAGGGATTTCAGCTGCTAGATTACATTAATAACATCGTCCTTCTTCTGGGCAGACAGTGATCATGCAATAATACCTAGTCCATATTCTCTGCAAAATCTTGATGTGGCATAGCATGAATCAAAAGAGAATTGCCCTGAGCTGCACAATGTTTATTTTTTGTAAAGAAAGGTTTATATGCCAACAAAATCTCCACAACATTGTTTGAATGCTCATTAAGCACTGTGGAATGTTCTTTAGAACACTTCTGTGCAAGTGCAGAGTGCCTTTCCTCTACACACAGACACCCAGTACATCTTTTGTTGGTAGTGTTCTGTCTGACCAGGATGCTGTGAACTGCATACATGGGTGTCCTCATTTTATCACATGAGGCAGGTTAGGTTGAGAGAGAGTAACAAGGCCACCCAGTGAATTTCATGGCAGGGTGGGGATTTTTCAACCTTACACCTCTTTGGTCTTGACATCAGCCTCTAACCACTATACCACAGTAATCCTCAAGGCTTACAAAAACTATTAGGAAAGAAAAAAAAACCTGTCCCTGCGATGCAATTCCAGCACAACTTGGAAATGCGTCTGAGGAAATCAATCGGTTATTTGAGAATGAGCCACGCAAGGCGCCCAGATCTTGGGGTGGGCGGGCTTCGCCCTGTGTGCGCGCACGTGAGAAGGAAGCCAAGTTGTGGCAGCCGAAGCCACGGATGTCCTAGAGGGTCACACCCTGCTTCTATCGGGCACCTGCGGTAACGCAAACGCCTCACGCGGAGGGCTTGCCTTGCAAACTCAAAAAAGATGCCCAGGGCGGACTCATTAGCCTGGCAGATAGTGGAGTCAGTCGCCTCGTTTTTGGGGGAAGGCTGCTAGAACACGTGCGTGGCGGCAGGCTGGGCGGGCTCGCTGGAGGACGAGGCGGTGGTAGCGGCGGCGGATCACTGCAGCTCCTTCCTTCAGGTGGCAGCAGCGCCGGGCAACTAGTGAGAGCTGCGGCCGCCTATCTGTCGCCCTTGCCTCTGGCTCGCTGCAAGGGGGCCGCCGGGAGACGGAGCCCGCGCGGGGTGAAGTCGTCCAGGGGTGCGGTCTGGGCAGGCAAGGTCAGCTCGTCGAAGGCAGGGCTCGGGAACTCCCCCCCCGCCCCCTGCAGCTCAAGGGAGAGACGCCTTGGGAAGTCTGCGGACGCCCAGGTAGGTGCCAGGGAGGGCGAGGGGACAACGCGAGGCTCTGCTGGCGGAAAAGATTGGGCGAAGGGCTTTGTCCTCCTCCCCCCGCTGGGGAGTGTCCCTCTCGCCACAGTTAAGCTGGCTTCATGGAGGCCAGTAGTAACTTTGGCCCGGGCGAGGGTGCAGGACATGCGGGGTTTGCGTGGGGTGTGCGGGTGCCTGTGTGGCTTTTCTCCTTCCTAGTGAATTGCCTTTGGGTTGGAGCTGGGGTCCAAGCGTTGCGAGGTGTGTTAGCAGGAACGGTAGAAGGCATTCTGCAGTCGGAGGGGACGGAGCAGGCAGTGCGCGAGGCGGGAAGGCAGCTGCTGGCTCGTGTAAGAGCATTTCGGTTGAAAGCCAGGCGGATTCCCTCACTTTTCCTTTGTGGGGGATTCTTGACACTTCGAAACTTTCAGAACTTGTCATTGTCAAGGGCGTTGGGGACACTGAGTGAAGCAGGAACCCACAGAACTTGCGGTGTGTGTGTGATAGCTTCTTTCACTGGAATGGCTTTCACTTCTTTACGCCTCATACAGCTGCAGAACTCGAATGAGTGACTTATGGGGGTATTGCAAAACGATTAAAATGGCACGTGTGCTTTCCCTCATTTGTTGTAGAAAGTGCATTAAATTCGTAGTAAATAAAGCCAGGAAAGCAAGCAGTAAATGCAAAAAGGCATTATGTTTAATAGCATTGTTGCTTTATATAGTATGGCCACAGCCCACTAGAAAAATCAGTAGATTTAAGCTTGCCCAACTCTGTTTTGGAAAGTGTAGTGTACTGGTAGCACATGCTTGGACTGTTAGCAGATGATGCTGTGAAATGTTTTTTGTATTAATGGAACTACTGTATTAAATGAGGACCTAGGCAAAGTGGCCATTAAGACCACTGAGGAGAGTCTTGGTGCGGGGGTGGGGTGGTGGTGGTGATGAGATGCTGCCAGGCTGTGCTGCAGGGAGGGACTGTGGCTCTCTGGTAGAGCATCTGCTTGGCATGCAGAAGGTCCCAGCTCAGGTTCAGTCTCCACTTAGAAGGATCAGGTAGTGGGTAGTATGAAAGACTGCTGTCTGCCTGAGATCCTGAGAAGACAGTACTGACTTTGTTGGACCAGTGGTCTTATTCAGTATTAGGTAGGTTCATGGGAGGGATGGGGCTGCCCTGCCCTGCCCTGCCTCACCTCACCTCTCCTGGCCAAGGACAGGATAGGCCTGCCCAGCCTCAACCTGCCAAGCTGCCTCAGCCAGGTACCTCCTGTTCTGGGTGGCTGGGCAAGCAGTCTCCTTCCTTTGGGGGCCAGGATCAGGTCAAGCTGAGGGCTGGGGTTTTTCCAGGGCTATTCCCCCCCATCTGCCCCTGATTAGAACTATCTGTACTACATCAGTGTTAAGACACGAAATAAGCTGTGTGGAGATTGTGGTCCAGCTGCCTTTTGTGAACATGATTAGTTCCTTCCACTGATAGTATCATAACAGACCACATGAATAGTCTCTAGAATTGGAGTTGATAATGTTTATAAACAGGACTCCGTTGGGGCCGGGGCGCGCCGGAGCGCCGCTCTGGGAGAGAGGAGGCGGGGGGGCGAGCACTTAACACAGCCCCGCCCCCCGGCCTCCCCCCCGTCAATGCTCCTGGGGCCGGCGGCGCTCCGCTGGCCCCGGGAAGGAAAACCCTGTCCCTCCCCCTCCCACTGCTCCCGGGGCCGCGGCAGAGCGCCGCAGGCCCCGGGAAGCTCCTTTCCTCCCCCCCCTCAATACTCCCTCCCTCCCTTCCTTCCTTCTCTCTTTCTCTCCCCCCACCTACCTACTTTCCTTCTTCCTCCTTCCTTTCCCCCTTCCTTCCTTCCTTCCTTCTCTCTCTCTCTCCCCACCTACCTACCTGTTCCTTCCCCTCTCCCTTCCTTCCCCTCTCCCTTCCTTCCTTCCTTCCTTCTCTCTCTCTCCCCCACCTACCTACCTTCCTGTTCCTTCCTTTCCCCGTCCTTCCCCTCTCCCTTCCTTCCTTCCTCCCTCTCTCCCCCCTTCCTTCCTTCCTTCCTTCCTTCTCTCTCTCCCCACCTACCTACCTACCTTCCTGTTCCTTCCTGTTCCTTCCTTCCTTCCTCCCTCTCTCCCCCCTTCCTTCCTTCCTTCCTTCTCTCTCCCCCCACCTACCTACCTACCTTCCTGTTCCTTCCTTTCCCCTCTCTCTTCCTTCCTTCTTTCCTTCCTTCCTTCTCTCTCTCCCCCACCTACCTACCTACCTTCCTGTTCCTTCCCCTCTCCCTTCCTTCCTTCCTCCCTCTCTCCCCCCTTCCTTCCTTCTCTCTCTCCCCCCCACCTACCTACCTACCTTACTGTTCCTTTCTTTCTTCCTTCCCCCCATCTTTCTTCCTCCCTCCTTCCTTCCTTTCTTCCTTCCTTTCTTTTTCTTTCTTCTCTCTCTCTCCCCCACCTACCTACCTCACTTCCTGTTCCTTTCCTTCCTTCCCCCTCCCTCCCTTCTTGCCTTCTGACACACCTGACGTCAGGGATGTGTGGCCTTATGACACTTCCGGTGATGTCAGGGGGTGTGGCATATGCAAATAAGTTATGCTAATGAGCTCCTGCACCTCTTTTTTTATGAAAGAACTCCTGTTTATAAAAATAACAAAATGGTGGCGATTTAAAATATATTAGAGAAAGCAAGATACACAGGCAATTGTTGCAGCCATTGACCAAATTAAATATGTGATGGGAAATCTGTGAATGGCTTCTCTCTCTCTCTTTTTAAAAAAGTAAAATAAAATAAAAATTGCAGGTACGTGGTACTCTGATTTGAGTCAGGGTTATGCTATGGTGTGTGTGTGTGAGAGAGGAGAAAGAAGTTGTTTTCCCACTATGTTGTTTGATTATGAAAATGGTATTTGGGGGGGGGAGAGAGAATTAAGCCCCTTCCCCGTGCACTGTAGCTCTGATCCAGATTGGGTCCTTGTGTGGCTGCAATTTAAAGTTTTAAAAGTGTAACATCTGTCCTTGTATCATTCAAGTCTCAAGAATACCACTCTTGGCATAGAACTGTGGTATACCTAGACAGGAGAGAAAATAAAGATTTCATGTCCTCTGTTCAAATTCATAGGATCTGAAGATTAAGTCTCAGAATGATTGAAGCTGAGAAAGGGGGGGCACAGAGCCATTATACACATAAACCTAGAACTGACCAATGTAGAGTTGGGAAGTGACTCTTGTAATTGAGCTTCAGCCCATTAGTACAACATTTTATTGTTAAGATTTATTGAGATGATAAAACTTTGTGAAAAGCTGCTGTAGCACTTTGGCATCAACTTGGATTGTAAAAATTGGCGTAGATCCTCATTTGTTGTACACCAGAGCACTGAAGGCAGTGAAACCATAGTAACTTTACAAGTTTATTTTCACTCTGCTTAATTTTTTTAGAAAGAGCATTTTTCTGTGTATGCCTTGGCTTTTTTTTGCCTTAAGGACAGAATTATTTATTAATTATTAGTATTAATTTAATTTCTATCCTGCCGTCCCTGTGAATGGGCTCAGGGTGGGTTACAACATGAAAATTATGAGAGAGAAGATCAAACAGCTGTGTCTAGAAGAGGCATTGCAACTGAATTGAGCTTCCTTTGTTACGCTGTGGGCACAGTTAATACTTCTTAACTTGCTTTTCTTACTAAAGCCTGCCGTATATTACCTTTGCAGTGTGGTTGTTTTCTCAGATGGAGAGCCAGTTTGGTGTAGTGGGTAAGAGCGGCGGACTCTAATCTGGAGAACCAGGTTTGATTCCCCACTTGAAGCTAACTGGATAACCTTAGGCAAGTCACAACACTCTCAGCCTAAAAATAAGCATAGCTCACCACCTAGTGATGTCAAAAAAGAGCTACAGCTTTTGCTGCCAAACAATCCTCCAGGATCTCCTGGCTGTTCTACACACAATGCCATATGATAATTAATTAAATTAATTCTCAAAGTTACACTCATGGTTGATACCATGATGCTGGATTGAGAGTTGAGAGGCTGAGAAGAAGGGCAGGTGGAAGGTTGTTAGAGACAGTGGGCTCTTTACTTCCATCCCTGGCACAATGCCCACAGCTCAGGGAGGCTCTCAATTTAACCATCCTCCAGTGGCAGCCAGGTATAGTCCCAGGAATGTGGCATCCAGGGCAGCTGCCCAGAGGTGCCTGGCAGGCTGGCTCTTTCTTTTCCCCTTCCCTTGGAGGGGGGCTGGGCCATGGGGTGAGGCCCCAGCCTCAAGTTCTGTCTGGAGCCCAGAATCATTAAGATTCCTTCTTGTGGCACCCTTTTCAAGGTGCAGACTACTTGCCACCCACAAGCCCTGTCGCAGAATGGTTTTGATCACTTTCCTGGAACATGGGCTGAGGGCTGGAACAGCTGCGAGGCCAGAAGGCACACAGGAAAAGCAGCCCGGGGCGTCCCGTGCACACTGGCTGCAACGTACCGGGGAGGAGGCGCACGGCTGCTGGCCCGTCCACACTTCTGGTGCTGCTTCCAGAGCGCTGTTGATGCGTCCACACTGCCAGGAAGTGGCAGGGATGCACACCTGGCCGGCCAGAGACCGGATCCAAGGGGTCTCCGGCTGCAGCGCATGGACAGTGCCTCACCGATGGGTGAGTGCAGCCAGCCAACGGGGACAGCTGCAGCTGTCTGGACGCCCTCTCTGCCTCCACTTCTAAAGTGGAGGCAGAGTGCTGCAGATCCCCAGTCTGTCCTCAGCCATGGATGCCATATTGCCTAATGGTACTCAGAAGAGTCATATGTGGCAGCTGAACCACTGACGATCACTGAATCCCAAATTAATCAATAGTAAACAATGCTTAATTTGACCTTGTGTTACTTAAGGGTGTTTTGAAAGGATCCATTGTTTTGAAAACCAGAGTCTCAAGTGAAATAACTACAGTATTCAAATAGAACAAAATAACTCAGTCAGAAAGAACTTCAGGATGTATTATTTGGTGTCAAACTAATTTAATATTTCAAGGAAGAAGGTTATTTTTACTTGATTTGTGACAGTTACGGAAGATGAAATCTTAGATGGAACATTGTTCTTTCTTCTTGTCTTTCATTGTTTTTACTGATGCCAAACCAGCATACATATAGCTTTAAAAATTTGAAAAGTCACAAGATTCTTCCAGCAACTAGGAAGTGAAAGTGTCTAATACGGCTATAAAACTTAAGCATTCTCTTTCCTTTAGAGTATTTTGAACTAGTCTGTCCTTTCCAGCAAGCTGAGCAACAAAAAGAAAGGTTTATCTGATGTCAGTTCCCTTGGAGTGTTCAAATTTGTTCTGTGAAATAACTGATTGGAATTATTTCAGGAACTGACATCAATTTTAACCTTTTCCCTAGAGTTCAGATGCAGCAGCTGAAGATATTACAATCAACCCAGAAAGTCGGCTTGAGGAAAACTTTAAGTGCCTGTTAGTACAGTCCATTGAAACTCCTTTCTAGTGGAGTTTTTCCAGATGTCATATGTGAAGGGAAAGGTATCCCCTTTCCAAATGTGTTATAGGATAGAGAATTATATATCAGACAAGATGATCATCAAAGACCCTTTGTGATCATCTTGACATATAAATACATCATAACAAAAATGAGCTGAGAAAGGTACAAGAACGACAGAATGCAATATTGGAAGTTTGATTAGGATTTGGGAAGAATAACATTTTTGTTGCATTTGTCTTTGGAATACAGCAAAGCATTGAGAGGCAAAAATGTGAACAAGATGCTGATGCTTTAGTAATTTGATTCTATTAATAATAAATATCAATTTTCATCTCTAACACAATCAAAGTTAGAGACCCAGTGTGGTATAGTGGTTTAGAGCTTCGAAATAGTATCTGGGAGACCCAGGTTCAAATCCCCACTCATGCCATGGAAGCTGGCTAGGTGGCCTTGGGCCAGTCACACACTCTCGGCCTACCCTACCCACCTAATTTGGTTCTTAAAAACCAGATAGATTGCTTTGCAATCACATGAAGTACAGTTATTAAGAGTATGCGGCAGACTTGTTAGCCATGCATTGAGTTGGGAGCAGTCCAGCTCTTTCATTTACATTTATCTGAAGTAGTAAGAAAGATCAGTGAACTTCTAGACTGTCAGATTTGTTAAAAAATGTCCCCCCCCCCCGGGTTTTCCTTATTTTTATCTGTGCTAAGAATTCTTTTGGAAAGTAGAATTTAATTTAACCAGTTAATTTATTAACCAGGGGTATGCATGGGACATAGCTGACCTAATACAATGCCTGATAGTGCCTTTAACAGGTCAGTGATATCCAATACCATGAGAGACTTTTGTAATATTTCCCAATACTAATAAATATAATAAATATCCAGATTTGGGTCAGGAAGCCTTTCATTGTTCACCTATTCTCTGGTACAATGCCCATTTAAAGTATAGATGTGCCAGTGAACATCTGGGGGTACTCTAAATAACAGGCAGTAGTGGCCTCTACTCTATTATTTTCAATAATGGCCCTTTAAATTTAAAAAGGGCATTATTTTCTGTGGTTGAGGTGGCTGTCCATCTGCTGCTGGGCTTCCTACTGCCTCTAGACACTGAAAATAATGCTCCTTTTAAAGATTAAAGGGACATTATTTTCCATTAGAGGTAGACCTGGCCATTCTAGAAATACTAAAACAATACTTCTGATATTGCTGATTCCAACTTTCACATAGAAAACAACAGATCTTTTTTGTAGAAAAAGCCCAGCAGGAATTCATTAGCATAATAGGCCCCACCCAACAGCAGAAATATATTAGTGTATTGGGCCACACCCCTGACAGCATGGCTCCCTCCCAGGATCGGCTTCCCCAGGTGCCCCACAGCTTGTGGGGTGCATGGGGAACTTGAGGGAAAAAAGGTAGTTTCTTTCTTTTCTTTTTTTTTTAACTTAGAAACTCTTTACTGAGTCTTTGACAACCATAATGCAGAAAACTTTCGTTATTACATTTATTTAAGATTTTCCAATATAACAAAAGGGAAGACTGTTAGAATGCTTATAAGTGAAGCGTCGTCAAAACAGAAAGAAAACAAAAACCTTATAATAGAAACAACCGTGATGATTAATTTACACATTGGAGTACGAATTTAACCAATTGTAAAACTTAGACCACATGCTATCATCCTTTTTACCTCTTAATCTGTTAGTCAAATTGTCCATTTCCGCAACATTTAGAAATTTCTGTATAAATTCCCACCTATCAGGTATTAAATCTGTTTTCCAATATTTAGCATACAGTATCCTGGCTGCAGTAGTACCATGCAATAACAAATAACGTTCCTCTTTCAAATAGACCTCCAGAATAATATTTAAAAGAAAGAGCTCATGTTTGAATGGAATAGTGATAAGCATTATTTTTTGAAGTATCGTCTTAATCATTCTCCAGAACTTAGCCGCATGACCACAGACCCACCATATGTGAAAATAGGTGCTCAAATTTTTCTTGCATTTCCAGCAAACATTAAAAATAGATGGCGAAAATTTTGCCAGTCTAACAGGGGATAGGTGCCAACGATAGAACATTTTATGGATATTTTCCTTATAAGTAACCGCCTTAGTTATTTTCATATTAGTAGTCCAAACTAGACCAGCTTTCAAGATCAATATTATGACCCAGATCTCTTGCCCAAAGTATCATGGCTGGTTTAACCATCTCCTCATGCAATTTAAAAGTTAGCAAAAAATCGTAAATTTTCTTTATAAGGTTCTTATCCGAAGTCAACCAAACCTTATCCAAATCAGTAAGAACTCTATAAAACCCTTTAGCTGCATCAATTTGAAATCTAGATTTCAATTGGATAGACTCCCACCAAGACAGAAAAATGTTCTGTTTTTCTAACACTCTCTGGGTTTTCAAGTTATAATCTGCATCCAATAAATCAGCATAATCAATCTTCTTATCTTTGGAAATAAGAGAGGGTTTAATAAAAGCCTCTAGGGGTGACACCCAGGTTGGAATTTTAGAGTAAAAATTAGGCTTGAGTTCCTCCCAAACCTTGACAAGAGAGCTTCTAATGTTAGCTGAATTGCTTTAATTTAAGGTTAGCAATTGGCAAAATACCGAGTTCTTTGCCAACTATACTAAGGTCCCGCTCCTTCCAGGAGTTCTCAGAAAATAGTCACTGAGGCGGAGTGGTCCATTTAAATGATGTTTACTTGCAAAATGTTCTCAGGCATACAAAAACAGAACCATACACACAAGCACACAAGTCCTAAGAAACTTAGATAGATAATAGCACTTTAGCATGAGCAGGAGATTCGTTGGTTGGGCGATACTTTACCTGTCCTGGAGATGGGTGGTCCTTTTCCAAAAGAAGATTGAGGAGTAGAAAGGAAAAATGGGGGACGTGATCTGAACCAGCAGAAACATGCTTCTCTCTGGCTGCAGACTCAGAGATTAAAGATGGAGGCAGGGTATTGGGATAGCAAGCTGGGCATAAGGGGGGTAAAAGCAGTGGAAGCTCAAGAGAGCGATTGTCTGATGTGCAAGATCTTTTATCAGGTGGTATTGGGGCGGGCTGCGCTAACCACATCCCACTAACACACCTGCCAGGTAGTCCGTCCCCACTAGCCCAATTATTCGTCAAGGAGAAGGGGAGGAGATGTGAAGGAGAGGTCAGTATTATAATACTAAATGCTAATCAGGAACTGACACCTGGGCAAGCTTGCTAGGAGTCATGGCGCCATTCCATTGTCTCTTGATGGCTTTGGCTTGGTCACTCGATGTGCGAATGATTAGTTGCCAGGTAACTTCACTTAGCATAATCTTTGCAGGAACTTTGGGGGAAGGTGTGAATTGCCTAGCATAAGGAGACAGAAGAACCCTTTTGTAATGGAGTTCTTGTCTCTGACTTAGTGTGAATTATTGTAGGTGTGCTTCCTGCCGTGGACTGGAGCCTCTTACAGCAATAAAGAGTGCATTTCATCCGTTGAAGCATAACATCCCAAAGTTCAAACTTATGATCATAAAAGTTCATAAGAGCATATGGTATGCCTTGCTAGGTTACACTAATTAGATGATTTTAAAAGTGAACTCTTTCCTGGCCGTACCACAGATATACGTGCCAGCCCATTACAAGGTCATGACCTTCCAGATGAAGAGGTTTTGTATCTCTTAAGGTAATCCAGTCTTTCAACCAAAGCATTACCAAGGCCTTGTAATACAGGTGCCAGTCTGGAAGGCCAAGACCACCCCTTTCATGGTTATCTTGCATATCCTTTAGCCTGATACGTGGTTTCTTAGATTTCCAAACAAAACAAGATACAATCTTTTCCAAGTCCCTAAAGAATTTCTGATTTCTTAATATCGGGATGGTCTGGAATAGAAAGTTTACCCAAGGAAGGATAGACATCTTAATTGTTGCAATCCTACCAAGAAGTGAAATTTGCAAATTTTCCCAACTAATTAAATCTGCCTTAATCACAGACAATAGTTTCTGATAATTATCCACAAAGAGCTACACTTGTTGGTTAAATTAACGCCTAAATATTTTGCTCTTTTACAAACACCAAAGCCTGTCATATCTTGTAAACCTTTTATCACTTCTTTAGAGCAATTTTTAGTAAGAATATTAGGGGTTTTTTTTAGTTAATTCTAAGACCACGGCCATAAAGATGTAATATAGTGAGCAAATGACTGATAGAACTCAGGGGATCTTCCAAAATAAAGACAATATCATCAGCAAAGGCTTGAAGTTTAAAACTCTCCTTTTTTATGCTAAGCCCCTTGATATTCTGTTCTTCTCTGATTGCCTCATTCAAAATTTCAAGAGAAAAAATAAAAAGGAGAGGGGAGAGTGGACAACCCTGTCTGGTGCCCTTCTGTATTGGAAATTTCTGTGTATAAACACCGTTAAATATCATGCTGGCTTCCTTATCCTCATAGATCTTCTTCACCATTCAATAAAATTGGTCACCACATTCCCAACAAGCTAATAAGGATAACATAAACTCCCAATTAACGTTATCGAACACTTTCTCAGCATCAATAAAAAGTAACGCTAGCTGTTTTTCAGGGTGGACTTTGTAATACTCAAGCGTGTTAAGAATAATTCTGACATTATGTCTTAACTGTCTCTGAGGTAAGAAACCTGCCTGGTCACGGTGTATCACTTGGGCCAATACCCGCTTAAATCTATTGGCAATTATGTTGGCATATAATTTGTAGTCCGCATTAAGTAAGGAAATAGGTCTATATTTTTTTATCTCGGCTAGGTCAGTGCCTTTTTTTGGAATTAACATAATAAGCGCTTCTTTCCAAGAATCTGGAAACCTTTTGTTTTCATAAATATTTTGCATAGTGACCTTAAGAGGAAGAGCTATTTGATCACTAAGTACTCGATAGAATTTGGACAGAATGCCATCAGGCCCTAGTGCTTTCCCATTCTTAGACTTTTGGATGGCTTCTACGAATTCTGAGAATGAAATAGGATGATTCAATAGCTTTTGCTGCTCAACAGAGAATTTCCATTTCACAAATTTCTCCAAATATATTTCCATCTCAACTTTATCAAATTCCCCTTGTCTATAGAGATCCTTATAAAACGTCTCAATAATCTCTTTCAAATCTTTAAACTGATAATGATCTTCACCTCTATCATTTCTAAGGCCCTTTATATTCCTGTCAGCTCTTTCCTTTTTCAGTTTATAGGCCAGCCATCTAGATGGCTTATTGGCATTTCAAAATAGGCCTGTTTAGCAAACAATATTTTCTTTTCAATTTCCTGGGAAAGAAAACAGTTTAGTAAATGTTGGGACTTCAATAAATTAAGTTTAAATTGCACAGAGGAAGGGTCGCCTTTCAATAAACTCTCATCCTTATGGATAGCATCAACCAAAGATTGAAACTTTCCCCTATCTTGCTTAGCTCTCCAGATTTGATATCTAATTATTCTTCCTCAGGCAAATGCTTTAAAGCATCCCAGACAATAGCAATGTTAGTTTCAGGTTATATATTTTGTTTAAAGAAAACCTTAAATTCTTCTTTACAATCTTTAATGAGTTCACCATTATTTAGAAGCCATGTTTTCAGAGTCCATCGAGAGAATTTGGGAATATCCAGCAGGGAGAGCAACAATGGGTTATGATCAGCGAATGTGGGCGGCAAAATTTCTACTTCCATCAAATCAGCTAAAAGTGACATAGAGGTCCACATCATATCAATACGCGACCATGATTTATGTTGCACCGAGAAGAAAGTAAAGTCTCTTTTATTACCGTTTCTTGCCCTCCGAACATCCACCAACTTAAATTCTTCTACGAGATTCTTCAAAGATCGAGATATTTCATTGCCTCTGTTCAATTTTGGGGATGAACTTTTCCTATCTAAGCTCCCATCTACAACAGCATTAAAAGTCCCCAACCAAACATATGTCATCACAGTGTTGCTCAACCAACAATTCTCTAAGACGATTAAAAAAGAGATCCTGGCCTTGATTTGGGGCGTAGATATTTACCACCAATAATGACCTGAATTGTCTACGGATTTTGATGATTACAATCCTCCCGTCGTCTGAGGCAAAGACCAGTTCTGGAAACAAATAGGATTTAACATAGGTGATGACACCCTTTTTTTTCTTTGAAGGGTCAGCAGAGAAAAATTGTTCACCTAATTTTTTATAAGCTAGAAACTTCCCGTCACCCTTCCTAACATGTGTCTCTTGCAAACAGACAATGTCAATTTTGAGATGGCAAAGCTGGTGGAAGAATCTCCTCTTTTGGGGGCCATTCAAGCCTCTTCCCTCCTTGGATTGGCTTGGCTCCCCCAGGTGCCCTGCGGCTTGCAAGGCACCTGGGAAACCTGGGGGGGTGGGGCTGTAGGTGAGGCCAACTCAGAAGCCAGCCGGAACTCCGTTCCTGTGCGTTCCTGCCCAAAAATAGCCCCGGAAAACAACAATTCTTCTGACTCAATAGAACTTTCTTAGGACAGAAGTGAGGATTTTTGCCAGCTTTGTTCTTGTGGACTTCTAGGAGTGCTGCAAAGATGAAAAGGAGTAACATGGTTCCATCACAGCCACACTATTCCTTATTAAACCTAATTGCAACTATTTTGTTTTAAACAGTTTTCATAGCATTGGGCATCACTATTGGCTCTAAGCAAATGAACTGGTATTAATCCCAGATGAGAATTTAAATTAATGTTTTTGGACCTTAGAACACAATCTTGAGGGCTTTGTGTGTTTTCTCATAGCAACTGTGCTGCTTTTTTGCCTTCCTTGCTCAATATCAGTACCCTTAGCTGCATCACAAATAGCACTGCTGTGAAAACTGATCTTCCTGCTCCGTGAATACATTTGATTTTTTTAGATTAACCTTTTAAACATATCCTTTCTACAGGGAGCTTAAATGGCATATGAAGCTCTCTATCCTGTGAAGGCGGTTAAATAGAGAGTAATGAGTGACTTAAGGTTGTCCAGTGACTTTATGGTTGAATCTACAGTTTAGTCTTAACAGGATTCTTTCTAGCCCTAACCACTATGCCAGTGGTTCTAAATAATTCAATAAACAGAAAGAAAGTAAGCAGAGTTCTGATGCTACATTGACAAATGTTACCCAAATCAGTTTACACGAGAAAGCCACAATGTACAAAGGTATTCCCTTGCTAGTATAGAACACACACATATATTTGGGGTACTTCAGCACTTGGGATCTTAGCCTGTGTATACCAAGGTCCAAATCAACACTCAGAAAAATTAGAGGGAAAAGATTCTTAAACAGAAGAGGTTTTTATTTTATGAATGGAAGAGAAACCAAATTAATTTATTGTCTAAGTTGGTGCCACCAACCTCAGGTGACTACAAGCTCCACTGAAGGCATGCTGCACCAGCAAGTCTTGAAGCTGGGGAAGTTGTCTGCCAGGTTGCAGCAGGGTATGGCCTTGACCAAGTCTACTCAAGAGTCAGCCAGCTTGAAGGAGCCCAGCCAGCTCTCAGCAGCATGGCCAACAGCAGAAGCCAACCCAGCCCAGTTTCTACCAGAGGAGACCCTGGCACTTAGATCCAGGGGAACACTGCCAGGGGGACAGGACACCAGGCAGCACAGATATTCTTAGAGTAGGTCAGGTGGGGCAGTCAACTCTCTAAAGAAGTTTGGGGGAAGGGCCAGGGAGCTAATCCAAGGCTAGTATCCATTGGCCTAGAGGCCACTCTCCAGGACTAGACTGGGGAGAGAGGATTGGCTGAGCCCAGAGTTGGCCCTCCCTTGGGGAAGCATTTAAAATGCGTGCCCAGGAACAGCTAAGGAAGAAGGGTCAGACTTGTTCCCTGGCAGGTGGAATGAGGTTCTTGGGAGAATAGTTTGTGGAAACTGGGTGAAAGGAGACCCCTCTTCTCTGGCTCTATCCTGGGGCACTTGCCCAACAAAAAGCAACTGTGGAGAATGAGGCAGTTCTGGACTCAGACCCAGCTCCAGTGGATCCTGACATTTAATGCAATGTGGTAGAGCAAAATGAAAGTTACAGAATGGGAAAAAAAGCAAAACAGAAAATAAAGCATAAAAACCTTTCCCTAGAGAACTTGCTGCTTAAAAGGGGGGGGGGGAGGAGACATATGAGCCTGTTGTGGGGGAAGGGGGGGTCATACTCAGCAGTGCAGAAGCTGCTTTGGGAAACAGATCAGGCAGGGGGAGAGAAGCACAGTGACAGGTCTGTGAAGTGAAGAGTTGAGATTGGAGAGATGAGGAGCCAACTGTAAGGCTGGATTAACAGGATAAATCCAAAACTAGCTACAATAACTGGGGCTGAAGAGAGGGACCTTTTTATACCCTTTTGCCTGGGATGAGGAGGAGAAAGGGTATTGGCATGAGAATGTGGGTATAAGAAGAATGTGATCTTTTGAGGACAAGTCTTTTGTCTATGTGGCGGAGAGGAGTTTTCCTTTTGTGCATGGGAAATACCAAAATTGTTCCCTTGGGGAGACTGAGAAGTTAGATCGATGGCCAGGTACTGATCATGATTGTGGAAAGCCTAGAACCTTCCTGTCCAGCAATTTAGATGTGGAATAAATTGCTGGCATGGGCCATTCCTTATTGCTTTAGACATCTGGGTTGCTAGTTGAGATCAAATTATCTGGGAGGAAGCTCCAAAATCTTTGGAGGACATTGCCTTCAATTGAATCCCTGTTAGGGTGGGTTTTTGCATGATTGATAGAGGAGTTACCCTGCATTTCTTTCCTTCTTTAACATGACTTACTGCCCTTTGATATCACGTTAACTCTGGCTCCCACATTCTAATGTACACATGTACAATTGGGTGTCTCTGTGGGTTGAGGGTATTGGGGGCATCACAAGATAAACCCTTATTCATAAAGACCAAGGCAGCTTTGGTGGAACCTCTGGTACTATATTAACAGAGTCTAGAAAAAATGCCATGGGGCTGTTATGTCTTATTTATGATGCATTGCATTGTCAGGGTTCTGATAGTTCAATCCCTTCTATCTTATTGACTGCCTAATAAAGACTCCTTATTGGTCCTAAAGCCAATCTAGGGAACTAGTCATAAAGCCCTGCTTGGGTCCAATGAGACTGCATGTAAATAGTTACAATGTTTATAGTTGACTGTTGAAACCCTATAAATTGAGTGCCGCTCTTGCCAGAGCTGTCTCTGAGCCTAGTGATGTCTGAAATAAAAGCTTGCATTTGATTCAATGACTCCCGACTTCAGTACTTAAAAGGGCAGTCCTATTTTTGTTCGTTTTGTAGCTGTTGTTTTACAGTTTGGTGTGTCTTTGGCTGCATCTATACACAGGCTGAAATAATGTGCTTTTCAAAAAAGCTGCACATTTCCATTGAATCAACTTTGTATTCAGTTCAACTGCTTATTGTCAGAAGGAATGAGCTTTTTTATTGGTAGTGGTACGTACAGTATCAATAGAGAAACTTTTCAGAGGGCTGTGGATGAACAGTTGTAAGCTGAATATCATTCATGGAGAACTTGTGAGCCAGTAGAGTGGCTAGTGCAGCAGATAATTACTACAAGTATCTGAATTCAAATCCCCACTAAGCTATGAAGTCCATCAGATGACCTGGGACTAGTCTCAGCTGAACCTCCCTATTGTGAGGATAAAATGGAAGAGACAGAACCATGGATATTGCCTTGAGTTACCTTGAGAACCATGGATATTGCCTGGAGGAAACCTGAACTAAATACTGTATTTTTCGCTCCATAAGACGCACCTAACCGTAAGACGCACCTAGTTTTAGAGGAGGAAAACAGGGGAAAAATATTCTAAACCAAATAGTAGGTAGGTGGGGGGGGGAGAGACAGAAGAAAGAAAGGAAGGTAGGTAGGTAGGTAGGTGGGGGGAGAGAGAGAGAAGGAAGGAAGAGAAAGAAAGGAAGGAAAGAAGGTAGGTAGGTAGGGGGAGAGAGAGAGAAGGAAGGAAGGTAGGTAGGTAGGGGGAGAGAGAGAAGGAAGGAAGGAAGAGAAAGGAAGGAAGGTAGGTAGGTAGGGGGGAGAGAGAGAGGGAAGGAAGGAAGAGAAAGAAAGAAAGGAAGGTAGATGGGGAGAGAGAGAAGGAAGGAAGGTAGGTAGGTAGGGGGAGAGAGAGAGAAGGAAGGAAGGAAGAGAAAGAAAGGAAAAAAGGAAGGTAGGTAGGTAGGTGGGGGGAGAGAGAGAAGGAAGGAAGGTAGGTAGGGGGAGAGAGAGAGAAGGAAGGAAGGAAGAGAAAGAAAGGAAGGAAGGTAGGTAGGTAGGGGGAGAGAAAGAAGGAAGGAAGAAAGAGAAAGGGAGGGAGGGAGGGAGGAGAGAGAGAAAAGGAAGGAAGGAAGACAGACAGACAGAAAGAAGGGGTGTTTCCCTCCCCCCCCTGCTTGGGCCCGAGTGGCTTAATGCCACTCAGGCCCAGCTCTTCCCTCCCACCTCCCCCCCACAGCCCGGGAAAGGTGAGCGGGGAGGGAGGAGGGGCCAGTGAATTCAGCATCCATGGTGGATCTCCATGACCCGTCCAAGGGAGAACTCTCCCAACAGGCAGAAGGCTCCACCAGCCAGCAACACAGCTCCAGGGACCCCCATCGAGACCGTAGCGTCTCCGTGGCTTCCGCCACTTCCCAGGGATGGCATTCCTCGGGAAGTTCCACCACCAGATCCCATAGGCCTAGGAGAGCCGCTTCCGCGCTGGGCTGTCCCACTCACCGTCCATGGCCCTTCCTTGGCTTCTGCCATCCCCGCTTTGGCCGCCGCCGCCCTCACCACTCGGGACTCCTCTGTCTCTATGGGTGACTGGAGTTGGCTGACCTCTCACTCCCCCCCCCCCAGTTGACTCCGCCTGGCCTCGGGCAGGGAAGGCAACGAAGCTTCCTGGGCCAGGACCAATCTCGCTTTGCCCGCCCAGTGCCTCAGTCAGTCTGCAGCTGTTCTGGAGCTTCTTTGCCTTTTCTTCGAGGGGCGGCTTTGCGCCTCCTTGATCTCAGGCCTCCCTGGGGAGGGAGGGGGGTTTCTCCCCGGGCCAGCGGCCATGCCGCGGCTCGGGAAAGGTGAGCGAGGGAAGGAGGGGGGGTTCTTCCCAGGCCGGTGGCTATGCCGTGGCTTGGGAAAGGTGAGCGGGGAGGGAGGGGGAGTATTTGCTCCATAGGACGCACACACTTCCCCCCCCCCACTTTTTTTGGGAGAAAAAGTGCGTCTTGTGGAGCAAAAATATGGTACATAATCAGTACAAAATGCCAGCTAGGATGGACAGAAATCTGAGTTTGTTGTATTTCCTTTGGAACAAATATTAAGACGCAACAGTCTTAAGATGTGGGACTCAATGCTTACATTTAAAACAACAATCCTGTTATGCTGGCCACTTAGCAACACACATCTAATATCTCATAAAATTAGTCAGTGATCGTGCTGTAATTGTCCAAAATTAAATCACACTTCTTAGTTTTTCATACAGGTAGTAATGCATTTCTTTTTAATGCTGACTTGGAATTACAATGCAAAAGGAAAAAAGATCCCTTTAATTGTAATAGATATTTTCTTTCTTTCTTTTTTTAAAAAACCCAAAATATGCAAACTAAAAACTGTCACACAAATTAACCAATTTCCCCCCTAGAATGAGCAAAAAATGTATGCAAAGAAAGAAAGAAACAGAATAAAAGTGCCACCCTGAACAGATTTACACCCTTCTAAGCCAGTTGGTTTCAATGGATTTAGAAGAGTATTAACTCTGCTTGGGATGACTATAAGTAGGGAGAGGAAGTCTAAAAACAGAGGATACAAGATAAAGAGAAAGGCCAAGTCCATAATTAATGGAACTATGTGAGTTTCAGTACAAATTTTATTTTTGCCAAATAAAAAAGGATAAGTATTTTGCGCCCTTTTGGAGAAAGGGAGGGTTCAAGTGTTTTAAATAAATAGATACAAATATCTATTTTAGCACCCAAAGGAAGCAATAAAATGTACATAGAAAGCAGCCAGGATAACAGAATATATATATGACTCTGAACCAAGCAAAAGAATAAGAAAAAAAGGAGGAAGGATGACCCCAGGAAACTGCAGATCAGCCAGTCTGTCCTCTGTCCCAGGGAAGATAATGGAGCAGATTAAACTGCCTGGGATGCTCATATCTTCAGGATCACCTCTCCCAGCATGATCCTCCCTGTCTTCTCTGATCATCATCTTGGAATTTATTTAAGGTTCCTAGTCCTAGTGCCTTGAGTCAACAAAGGTTGGGCCTTCTTGGTAGTGGCTCCCATCCTGTGGAACCAGCTACCTGAAGAGGTATGTGCCTTGCAGGGCCTCCCTAGGTTCCACAGGACATTCAAAGCTGTTCTTTTTTGGGTGGCCATTAGGTGATTGTGATCCTCCAGGCAGCTGGTGAATTATGCTCAAGCCGTGTCTTCAGAACTTATGCATCCTACCCTGCTTGATAGTTGGTAGATTTTAACCATGACAAATTTTAATTGATTAATATTTGTAAAGTTTAATTATTGTATTTCTGTACTCTTTTATTTGGTCTATATTATATTATAGCTGCCTCAAGTCCCATTCAGGGCAGAGGGAGCAGGATAGAAATTTGATAAATAAATAAAGATTTTAAAGTCTGCGAGCATCTGAAGGACAACTTGGTGATACCAGGAAGTCAGCACAGATTTGTCCCCAACAGGTCCTGCCAGACCAACCTAGTTTCCTTCTCTGATCAAGTGATGGGCTTACTGGATCAGGGGAATGCTGTCGATGGTGTTTACCTGGATTTCAGCAAAGTTTTTTACAGGGTTTCCCCTGATGTTCCAATGGGTAAATTGGAGGACTGGAGACAGGATTCTAAGATAGTGAGGTGGATAGGGAACTAATTGGAAAACAGCATTTGAAGAGCAATTGTCAATGGGGTTCATATGATTGGAGGGAGGTGTCCAGTGGGGTGCCACAGGGTTCAGTTCTGGGTCTAGTACTTTTCAATAATTTTATAAATGATCTGTATGAGCGAGTGAAGCAATTACTCATTAAATTTGCAGATGACACCAAATTGGGAAGGGTAGCAAAAATCGAGGAAGATAGAAATGAACAAGATCTGAACACACTTGAAAAGTGGACGAATGTGCACAAGATGCAATTCAACAATGATAAGTTCAGAGTTCTACACCTGGGTGACAAAAATGAGAAGTACACATACTGGATGAGGGATACACTTCTAGGTAGCAGGGTGTGTGAACATGATCTTAGGGTACAGGTGGACTGTAAAGATAAATATAAGCAGTCAGTGTGATGCAGTGGCAAATAAGGGTACTGCGGTCTTGGGGTGTATTTACAGAGGCATAACATCCAAATCGTAAGATGTCATAGTGCTGCTGCACACCACATTGGTCAGGAAGCACCTGGAATACTATGTGCAGTTTTGGAGGCCTCACTTCAAAATGAGGACAGAATGGAGCAGGTGCAGAAGATGGTGACAAGCATGATCAGGGGCCTGGAGAAAGGCTGAGGGACTTGGGAATGTTCAGTTTGGAGAAGAGGAGGGGGAGCATAGGTTGTCACTTAGGAGAGGGCAGGGAGTTGTTTGCACTTGCAAATTCCAACAGGGTTCCCCTGGCACATCGTATCAAACAGCTGGAAAGAGTAATCCAAAAATTGAACAGCGTGACTACAAATTGTTATAGACCTCCAGTCCAAACTGTGAGAGCCAAGTAATATTTTAATTATGTATGTTACCAAGCCCCTGCAGGAAAATAAACCAACTTCGTCTTAAATAGAGAACTGTGATGGTGAATAAATTACTTTGCCCTCCTCCCCTCTGTAATGCTGTACAGATCTCTGGATTCTGCCGCAGAGTGATTGTATCTGTGTAAGGATACCTGAATAAACTTCTACTGATTTTTCCGTCGTTCTGATTTAACAATTAATACAGTTGTACAAAAGGGCTTAAACGAATTAAGATGCAAAGACTCACTCTAGTCCACTAACAGAATTAACTTCTTTATCTCATTTTAGCCTAATTGTTTACCTCAATCTCTGTACTGGTTATCCAATATCATAGTTTTGACAAGAAAAAATATGGTACTGGTGGAAGTTAAAGTGATTAGGATTTTGGTATCTGTTGGTAAGCATCAGTTATTTTTAGGACTGTTAAATTATTGCAGTTTTGTCTGCTTTTTAGGACCTTCCTTGTAAGGCATGGAAGGATTCTATTCTGTTTTGCCTTCGTTTTAATGAGCATTTGAGGCAGCTAGTTAAAATGCAGTATGTACCAAGGGAAATCCATGCTTGACTAAAAGCTGCCCAGAAGAAATAGTATAGGTCATACTGATATAAAGGTAGTCTGACTAGATTTGTTATCCACTGTCTAATTAAAGTAAGTGGTAAGGTTGAACTCTTGTGGCCACATAATTTCTTCCTATCCCCCACACAAGCATGTGTTCTGAGTGGTCTCTCAATACTTGTCTGCAGTGTTAGCTTTCCTCTGATGCAAGGAGCCTTTTACATTGGCAGAAGTCTCCTTGTGCTGGAGAAAAAAACTTATAATACCAGAACAACTTTGTAGCACATAGCCCATCAGCTTGGATCCAAAGATTCTCTTCCACTAAGTAGTGAGAGTCTTCCTTCAAGAGGAAGCCATTTTGCTGGTCAGAGGAAGAGTTTTCTCTGATAGAGGGATCCGTCTTTCATGGGACCCGTTGTTTTAGTATAAGAAGCCAAAATAAATTTTTATCTGGCTAGCATTGAGGTTCAAAATGAGAATGTACAGGAATCTCAATTTCAGTGAACACACAATCCATTTCACACATCTGTTGATGTGGGCTCTGGATCAGGAAAGCTCATGTCGTAATAGAATTTTATTTGTTTAAGGTGCCACAAGACTTTTTCTTAAACTGAAACTTAACACAATTACCTCCCTGAAATCCGGTAGGAACTTTCTCAGAATTTCCATAGGACTGAAGGTGTACAAAATTAAGTTTTTGATTATAATCAACTCAAATGCAAGGGAGCTTGGGCAACAGATATTTTCAATGGGCTTGTGCTTTGGATGTGTCCAGTGTTTGTTAGGGTTGCCAACCTTTGGGTGGGACCTGGAAATCTTCTGGAATTACAACTGCCCTCCAGACTGCAGAGATCAGTTCACCTGGAGAAAATGACTGCTTTGGAGGGTGAACTCTGGGGCACTATACACTGCTTAGGTCCCTCCCTAGGCTCTATCCCTCAAGTTTCTAGTAGTTTCCCACCCTGGACGTAGCAGCCCTATTATATTTTTCTAATTGGATCTGTGTGTCATGTTGCACTTACCTAGGTTAGACTGGATTTTATATTAATCCTACTTTGCCTACTTATCTATTTACTAAAGAGTCTGGGAGTTTTCAGTTTAGAAAAGAGATGACTATGAGGAGACATGATAGAAGCTTACAAAATTATGAACAGGATGGAGAGAGTTGACAAAGATTAGATGCCTTTAGAGTATCTGGTTCCATTTCAACATAGTCCTTTGCTTTTCAAAAAGCGCTTGTTTACCTTTTTAGTCAGTCCGGCATTCCTGAAGTCTGTTTGTCTACTTATTTATGGTGGACTCTACACTATCAAAAACAAACACAAGAGATACTCCTCAATTCTTAAGAAGGGTAGGCAGAAAGAAGGTGCACCACAGATAAATTATAGAACATAAACCTTTGCATATGTGCCAGTTTTAAGTTACAGGATAATGGTGTATAGATTATAACTAGGATGGAGCCCATATTATAGCCTTGAAATGACTACCTAGTGCAGCCCACCCTTTAAGAGAAGTAATTATTACTTAGCTCAGCCAGTAAATATTAATAAACTAATTAAACCCAAGATATGATTGCCCTGTGTCTTAACTTGGAAGACTGGTGCTAAGATGGTAGTGTTTTACTGGTAAACTAGCTGCATATCTGCAGTATATCACTGACTGATTAGCCTGACAGTGCATACTCTACCTAACATACTCAAATATTTGCTTTCATGTGGCATAAACACTGATACTCTGTTTCTGAATTTTATGTGGCCTGAATGGATGTAACTTGTAATGCTTGTATGTGACATTTGTAATTTTTCAATTTTTATAACAAGAATGTGTGTGAAGGGGAGGAGGGGATGACTGGTTGTGAAGCAGCTTTAAAGCTCTACATGTAATTGGCCAGATGCAGGGAATGGTTTGGGTAACAGGACTCTCTGGATAAGCCGTGGCTCTGTTTCTAGGGAATGGGATTCAGCCGCACTTTGGGGAGAATGGATAAGGTCACAAGGCCTTTGTCTACCACACCATTCTTCTTTATTGCAAAGTTATTCAGCATTTGGGAGGAGGGCTGTTGGTAATTGTTCTAAATGTATACAATATAATTTTTAGCAATTTGGCAATTTATTGCAGATAACTCAGTAAGAGCCATTGGGGCTACAGATGCTGCTGATGAGAAGAAAAAGAAGAAGAGATTGGATTTATATCCTGCCCTTCACTCACTTGGAGTCTCAGAGCGGTTTACAAACTCCTTTCCCTTCCCCTCCCCTCCCCACAACAGGCACCCTGTGAGGTAGGTGGGGCTGAGAGAGCTCTTTCCCAAGCTGTCCTTGAGAGAACAGCTGGTACAGAGCTATGGCTTGCCCAAGGTCATCCAGCCAGGTGCAACTGGAGGAGTGGGGAATCAAACCCGGTTCTCTCAGATTAGAGTCCGCGCACTTAACCACTACACCAAACTGGCTCTCCAAACTGAGGTGCAGGATTTTAATGGTCAGACAGCTAATTGTCTAGCCGATGGAAAGGGTCAAAATATATTCTGTTTAAGAGTCTTCATGTCCCTGTGCAGGCATTTGCTGTGTGCTGTTACCCTCCCCTTCTTAGGGAAACATGGGATTGTTTCATGGCCAAGCAAGAATTTTTGAGGGATGGTGTATGATAGGTTTGCCAACCTCCAGTTGGGTCCTTCAGATCTCCAACTTGCAACTGAACTCCAGACAATAGGGATCAGTTCCTCAGGAGAAAATAGCTGCTCTGGAGGGTGGACCCTATGGCACTGTATCTGGCTGAGATCCCTCCTCTCCCCAAACCCTGCCCTTCCCAGGCTCCACCCCCAGACTCTCCAGGTATTTCCTAACCCAGAGCTGGCAACTCTACCTATTATCAACTTGTTAGGGCACTCTTTTTTCACATTGTTGGGAATGGAAAAGGATAATTAGCCATGGTCTGTGGACTTCCTAAGTCATAGCTAGTTGGGCAGAGGAAGCTACAGGCAGGCCTAGGAGCGGGTCTCTTTTTTAGCTTTTAGTCTCTTATTTCTGAGTTAGTCTCGTAAAGTCTCCTTTTTTCAGAATAAGTCTCTTTTCTCTCCTTTTTTGCGCCTTCAAGTGCTCAAGAAATTAAAATTGTGGAACAGGATTGTGGAATGTGCTATCCTTCAAATGCAGTAAAGGTATGCCAGATAACTCCCTATTGATACAGATGTTCTCATTGATGAATGAAAAATGTTGCAGATGGAGACAGACCACCCAGCTTTTGAAGGAAGAATTGATAGTTTTTGGGATAAAATTTTAAAGAAAAGTAATGTAGCGGGGGTGGGGTAGGAAGAGGTGGCAAAAGTTATCAAAACTGCATTGTCTCTATCACATGGGATAGAGTCAAGATGGGCTTTGACTGAGGACAAGGCTTCCACTCGTGAATGAACATTGAATGCAATTTTGTTGATCAAAGATAAATTGAAAACTTATGGAAATAAACCTGAACTGGTTCCCATGGCATCAGAACTTATTGCTATGGGACAAAGTACACATAAGCAATACATAATGTACTTGGAGGAACAAAAAAGATTGAAAGAGGAGAAAGAAAAAAAGAAAGAGCTAAAGAGATGGAAGAAAAGGTTAAACAAGCAGAAGAGTCTAGAAAAAAATTGTTGAGATAGAAAGTAAGATATCACTGACAAAAAAGGATGATGAGGCAACTTCTGAAGCATCTGATCGTCTGTCCAAAGGAGCCAATGAACAATTGAAGAGAGCAATACGGAAAGGAAATTTGCAGGAAGTTTGTGTTACACAGGGTATGTTGGAAGGCTATGTTGCTATGTGTGGAACTGAACAGCAAAAACTTAAAGAAGTGAAAACTCTTCAAAAAGTGTAGAGAAAAGAAAAAATAGTTTAATCACTGCTATCTTTGGTAAAAAACCCCAAAAATTCTTGATTTATTTTTTATTTCAATTAGCATTTCATTTAATTAAAAAAAATCCTAATCATACTTTTTAGTGTGGTTTTTGTTTTTATTCAATAATAAATGAACAAGCCATATCCCATCCAGGACCAGAAACAAATGAAACTTAGCCTTAAACACCAAGTGATATGCATATATATTCATGCACAGTATATCTACATAATATATTCTACTGTATGATATACTACATATTTTGGAAGTTTTGGAGTTAAAAATAGCTTGAATAACAAACTGAAAAATTTAAGTGGGAAGAAAACCACTAGGTAGATATATCATAAATGATAATCCATTTGATGTCAACCTAAAGAACTTTTTCAGTTTTTTTAGTGTGACTGTTGAAGTAATTTTACATCCCACTCAAGCTTTGAGAGAAAAAATATGTTCTTTATCATTTTGTAGTTACACAAAATGTATATACTTACACATTTGTTTCTGGTCTCAACCAGCTGTCCGAGTTTGGACTCTCTGCCCCCTGGGGAAGATGGGAGTTTCCTCCCATCTCCAAGCAAGGAGGCCACCATCAAGCTGGAGGAGAGCTGGGGAGGTGGGGGAGTGGAAGACAAGAAGGGATACAGCATACAAGAAGACCAGGAAGTATTCACCAAAGAGGGCTGGACTGACAGAGCTTTGAGAACTGGAGATGCTCCTAAGCCCAAAAGAAGCAAGATGAAGAGAAGACGAAGAGAGATCGAGCCCCATGGAGACAAAGATGTGACCTCAATTTCCTGTAGATAAGATCCATCTGGGCAGAAAGGCGGAAACATTCCCGGAGTGAGTTCTCAACGATTGGCGGATGAGGGGAGGGGAAGCCTAGGAATTGATTATTTAAGAGGGGAAGACAAGGGAGAACCGGGGAGGATGCACCTGCTTGACTCTGCGTGCAGAGACCTGGAGGGTCAAATGGGAGAAAGTGGGAGACAGGGAAGAGGGGGACACAAATAGGTATAGAAAAAAGCCTGCATGGTTAACAAACAAAGTAATGAAAGCTGTAAAAGGTAAGAAGGATTCCTTTAAGCGGTGGAAAGCTAGTCTCAGTGAGGCTGATAAAAGGGAACACAGGCTGTAGCACATAAAATGCAAGTCTGTGATCAGGCAGGCAAAAAGGGAATATGAGGAGCATATTGCAAAGAACATAAAGACCAACAATAAAACTTTCTTCCAATATATTAGAAGTAGGAAACCAGCCAGGGAAGCAGTGGGGCCCTTGGATGACCATGGGGTAAAAGGTGTAGTGAAGGATGATAGGGAAATGGCTGAGAAGCTAAATGCATTTTTTGCCTCTGTCTTCACTGTGGAAAATGAGAAGTGCCTGCCCACTCCAGAACCACTGATTTTGGGAGGGGTGTTGAATGACCTGAGTCAGATTGAGGTGACAAGAGAGGAGGTCCTACGTCTGATACACAACTTAAAAACAAATAAATCACTGTGCCCAGATGGCATACATCCGAGAGTTCTGAAAGAACTCACATGTGAACTTGTGGATCTCCTGACAAAAATATGTAATCTTTCCTTAAAATCTGCCTCTATTCCTGAGGACTGGAAGGTAGCAAATGTCACCCCTATCTTTAAAAAGGGTTCCAGAGGAGATCCGGGAAATTACAGGCCAGTTAGTCTGACGTTGATACCAGGTAAGTTGGTGGAAACTGTTATTAAGGAAAAAATTAGTAGGTACATTGATGAACAAAATCTCTTGAGGAAGACTCAGCGTGGGTTCTGTAAGGGAAGATCTTGTCTCACTAACCTACCCTATCTGGGTAAGCTAATCGAGAAGGTGGTGGCGGACCAGCTACAGAACTTTTTGGAAGACACCTCAGTGTTAGATCCCTTCCAGTCCGGCTTCCGACAAGGCCACGGGACGGAGATGGTGCTGGTCGCCCTTACAGATGACCTCCGGAGGCATCTGGATCGAGGCGGTACAGCGGTGCTGATGTTGGACCTGTTGGCGGCGTTCGACACGGTCGACCATCAGCTACTGTGCTGCCGCCTCACCGATATTGGAATCCAGGAGTTAGCCTTACAGTGGCTCTCCTCGTTTCTCCATGATCAGGGACAGAGGGTGGCGGTAGGGGATCAACTCTCCCGAAGATATCCGCTGAATATCAGTGTTCCACAGGGAGCAGTTCTTTCCCCTATGTTGTTTAACATCTATTTGCGCCCCCTTGCCCAGATTGCATGGAGGTTTGGGCTGGGGTGTCATCAGTAGGCAGATGATACCCAGCTCTATCTGTTGTTGGGTGGTCAGTCGGTCTCTGATCCGGTGATCTGGACCTGGTGCTGTCGGCCGTGGCTGGATGGTTCAGGCAGAGTCGAATGAAATTAAATCTGACGAAGACGGAGATCCTATGCCTGAGTCGGAGTGGACCAGGGTTGGGGATCCCTCTCCCGGCCTTCGAAGGGGTGCCGTTGGTACCAGCAGTGGAGGTCAGGAGTTTGGGAGTGCTCCTGGACTCCTCGTTAACATGGAGGCCCAGGTAGCAGCCGCTGCGAGGATCAGCCTTTTACCATCTTCAGCTGATCAAGCAGTTGGTCCCCTTCCTTGAATGCAACGAACTGGCAACAGTGATCCATGCTTTGGTCACCTCAAGATTGGACTACTGTAACACCCTCTACATGGGGCTGCCCTTGTGCCAAATCCGGAAGCTGCAGCTGGTGCAGAATGCTGCGGCGCGGCTGTTGTTAGGTCTTCCCGTGCGGGAACATATCCAGCCTGCCTTAAAAGCACTGCACTGGCTGCCTATAGTGTACCGGATAAGGTTCAAGGTGCTGGTCCTTATCTATAAAGCCCTATATGGCCTGGGACCTACTTACCTGAAGGACTGCCTCTCTCCATATGTTCCCCAGCGAGCACTACGGTCTGGATCTCAAAACCGACTGGTCCTGCCAGGGCCGAAGGAGGTGCGGCTGGCAATTACAAGGGCCAGGGCGTTCTCGGTGGTGGCCCCATACTGGTGGAATGAGCTCCCAGAGAACATCAGGGCCCTGCGGGTTTTGCTACAATTCCGCAGGGCCTGCAAGACGGAGCTCTTCCACCAGGCCTTTAAGTAGGGGCAGCCTAATGTATACATCTTGGCCCTGGCCCAATTCCATCTGCCGGCAATTCCATCTGCCAGCCAGTGTGAATGCACACAGGGATTACATCTGAGTGCTGTTCCGATACACCTATGAATATAATTTGTAAGCTGCTGATCTTGTGATATAAGTTTAATAGTTTTAATTGACACTGTATCTACTAATTTTGTGTTGTTAGCCGCCCTGAGCCTGCTGTTGGCAGGGAGGGCGGGATATAAGTCTCATGAAATAAATAAATAAATTAGTGTTCTTTGAGGAAGTAAACAAACATGTGGACAAGGGGGACCCAATAGATGTTGTTTACCTTGATTTCCAGAAAGCTTTTGATAAAGTTGGGGTTATGCAGTGGCAGCTAAGGTAGAAAAGCACCTCCTCCTGTGCCATATTTTCTGGGTTCCAAGAGTCTGGAAAGCAGTTCCGTAGCCAGTTACAGGGTTGCCAACTCTGGGTTGGGAACTATCTATAGATTTGAGGAGTAGAGCTTTGGGAGGGCAGGGTTTGGGGTGGGGAGGGACCTCAGCAGGGTATAATGCCATTGAGTCCACTGCCCAAAGCAGCCATTTTCTCCAAGAAAACTGATCCTGGAGATCTCCAGGTTGGCAATACTAAGAGGAGGGCCAGGTTTGTTGAAGGACTTCAGTAGAGCTCACCCTCCAACGCTGTAGAGCTCACCCTCCAAAGCAACCATTTTCTCCATGGGGACAGATCTCTGTAGTCTGGAGATAAGTTGTCATTCAGAGAGATGTCCAGGCCTTCCCCCAATCCCTTTCAATTCCAAAATTGCTTCCCATTTTATACTTAACTGATTAACAGACTTCCTGCTAATGCCTCATGGCCTCCGAGAGATTTCCAGGCCTTCCCTTTCCCCCCAACACCTTTCAATTCCAAAGCTGCTTCCTGTTTAACACTTTAACTCAGGGGTGTTGAACTCATTTGTTATGAGGGCCGGATCTGACATAAATGAGACCTCGTTGGGCCGGGCCATCTGTGTCATAAAATGTAATGCTAGGTAGCGGAGATGCAAACTTTATAAAGGACACAGACAAACACAAAGGTTTTTAAAACTTTAAATAAAACATGCTTAAAACACTAGCACTCTTGCAATATTTTGTCTATTTAACAATCTCTGATAACTGACACCTCTGCTCTGAATTATTGCATCAAAATGCCTTTCCTGTAGCAATCTTGAGTGTGCTGTTCAGCTATGTATCTGTAAGCTTCCAAGCCTACTTTTGATTTATTGACATTCATTACAGTAATCCCATGCTCAGTGTTCCTAGCCTAGGACCCAGGGGAAAACATGAAACACCTGGGCACTGCAACCTTTTGTGCATAAGTCGCTTCATTTGCTGGTCAAGAACACAAGAAGGCATCCTGACACAGACTGAGGGCCATGTGTTTGTCTAGAAAACTATACTTTCCCCCAGAGAAATAACTACAGCTTCCTTCAAAGGGGGTGAACTTGGTCTGGACACACATTCTCAGTCTAATCCACCTCACTGGCTTGTTGTTATTCCTCCTCTAAAATAGTTCATATTGCTTTCTTACTGAGAAAGACTGGATCATGAAGGAATGAATACAGTGAAAATTGGGAGGGAACCCAGTTGCACTCAGGAGAGCCCTGGCATAAAGAGCCCGATAGAACACACACACACTGTAGCAAGGCACACAAAAGCTTTGTAGCAAGGCACACAAAACTTTGTTGGTCTTAGAGGTGTGAGGTATTTCTCCTGTGCGATTGAGGCAGCCCAGCAAAGCAAATTCTCCCTCATTCCCTCCCTCCCTTCAGGGGGGAGTCTTAGCCAGTGGAAGGAAAGAAAGGCTGCCCTCTGTCTCCTGCAGCCTGCCCAGGAAGAGAGCTCTCGTTGTTCCCTCCCTCCCCCTGGGAGGAAGAGGAGGAGGAGTCTCAGCCAGTTCTTTATAAGACTCAATTGCACAGGAGAGCCTTGCCTATCTATCTCTCCTGTGCGATTGACAGAGACGGGTAAACCAAGCTCTAACATGGCAGCAGCACCAGAACTGCAAATGGAAATAGGAAACAGCTAGGGCCTTGTGGGCCAAATTGGGGCCCTCTGAGGGCCTGATCCAGCCCACAGGCCACATATTTGACACCCCTGCTTTAACTGATCAACAGTTTAACTGACTCCCTGCTAATGCCTTACAGCCTCTTGGGATTCCCAACCTGGGAGTTGTAGCTCTAATTCCCTTTGCTTTGGTTGCAGTAAGGCCAGCTGAGAACTACAACTCCCAAGGTGCAGCGCATCAAAAGTGAGGGTGTAAGAATGGAGGAGCCAGTGGGATGGGCCAATAGGATGCCAAGGCAGCTTCCCCAGTGGCCATTGGGAAAGTAGGTGAGTCATCACCAGCATGGCTTGCCATTTCTCTCTCTTATCTATCTATTTAGGATTCCACAGTACAATTATGGGGTTCGGACCGCAATTTTTTTTAACTTGTGAAACTAGTGACCAACAGAACTTGTAGCAGTTAATGATAAATGTACTGCATTGGCAGCAAGAGTCCAGTGAAGTAAAGAACATGTATCTTACAAGATTCAATTAATAACCTTGGGGCAGACTGGTGTTACTAGGTTTCCCCCATTGTTAAAAATAGATCTAATGGAGGCTTAGAGTCCTGGAAGACGTGTTCAAACTCCACCCACCTCTCTGCTGACATTGTGAATTCATTTTGAGCTGCAGTGTACTTCACAAACACAGCTGCAGCTTTATTGATTACAGAATATGTCCTAGCAACAAGCATGTACTGCACTCACCCACACTTCCACTCACACATACTGACACTCATCCAAATGGGCAGCAAGGCCTACAGTGCTGATCAGTCAGAAGAGAGCTTCAAGAGAGGGTCACTGCCTGATAGGTCTCTGCCACACCTAAAGTGTGTTTAGAGTTTATAGTCCATTCTTATTTCTCCATGCCTTTGCTGACCAGTCAGGGAGTCTTGGCATTATCTTGGCACTCAGCAGTATAGGCTTTGTGATTGGGTGAGGTGGTCTTGCCTCACGAATGGGTGACCTAATGGGGTGATTTTGACTCACAGATATTGTGCTTGCTGACATGCATATTTATTTGTGTTCTCTGGGATTTTCCTTGTTCTCTGGCAGGGATATGGTGACAACCTTTTTCAATCGCCAGGGTAATCTGGAGACTTCGTGCTAGTGGTGTCTTTACTCCTGTCATCCCAAGTCTTTTTCTGACCTGGGTCTTCAGCCCATGCTTATATTCTCATTGTCTCATTCACACAGCTGGACAAGTCAATTACTTATACATTATAGGTTGCATGAATTAATGTCTAAAACTGCCAGTTTCTGCTCTGTTCCTTTAAGATGAAGTCAAAAACCATCAGTTTAGTTGCATAGAATATACATTCTTAGCTTCCACTTTTAACAAGCTCAGTGGCCTAAAAAACACTTCCAAGTTTTAACGGCTGTTAGCTAAGAATTATAAACTGCATAGGCACAAAATTTTATATCTCAACCATCCTCCCAGGATGCTTTGCTTCTCTTCCCTGCCATTGCTACTGCATGACTGAACAGGACTAGATGAGACTGTGCATCCACGACAGCTACCCCATGACCAATCCTGTAGGCTGTCTAGAGTTTGATACGTTGCTGCTGCTGCTGCTCTGGTGCTTCTTCTCATTTCTAGAGTGGGGCACATATGGGACTTTGGACACCTATGTGAGATGCCAGTCAAAGCATTTAAAATGTGTGAGGTCTGAAAAGTTTTTTTTTAAAAGTATATTCATATTCTGTAAAAAAAATTACCTCATTGGCAATCAGAAATATATTTTTGAATGTTTTAATAACCACAAGAAGACAATGGGATGAAAACAAAGGTGTTTCAGTCTTTTCCAAAGCAATTATTAAATGAAAGATGTTAATGTATTAAACTGGAATACATTTGTTTATATGAGTATTAGGGGTAGCTATTTCCCCCCAGGTTGACTGATAAAAACTGTCATGGCAAACACCATATCGAAATCATAGTATGCATCTGAGTGGCGTGCTCTCATCGTCTTTTCTGTTTGGAATTTGTATTCTATAGTGGGCAAAAGCTGTTTTAACATGGACATTCCCTTAGGGTTTACTACTTTCTGATCATGTTTAACCTTCAAAATGTTTTTATAGATCTGATTTCTTTCCCAAACATTACGTTGCTTTCTAATGCCTTCGTTCAAAGTCACAGCAAGTTTCCTTGGATTCATTTAGAGGACAAAATTGACAAGCAAATTGTACCCAATTGCATCCATTACTGGACTGGACTGGACTGCAGAATGCTAGAGCAGTAGATGTGAAAAAAAACCCTTCTTTTATCCCTGCATGAATTTTTCTCTATCCTTCCTTTGAATGGTATGGGCATGTTGGAAAAGCTGACCAAGTTCTTATATTCATGTGAGTGTGTAACTTGCCCCAAAACACCAAGATGTCTGGCTGAAGGCATGCAATTTAAATGTTGCAGCCTTTATGTGAAGTAGGGTCGCCACTGCAATAAATGGGATGAAATAAATGAATGAATGAATAAATAAATAAACTTTTAGTTGGTAAATACATGGAGATTTTGGGAATGGAGTTTGAGGAATGGGAGAGACCTCAGCAGGGTACAGTGCTATAGAGTTCACCCTTCAAAGCGGCCATTTTCTCCAGGTGAACTGATCTCTGTTGCCTGGAGACCAATTGTAATGGAGAACTCCAGCTACCACCTGGAGGTTGGCAACCCTAATATGAAGGAATAAAAATTGTTTCTTGTGCTATATAGTGCTTAAAAGCACAGTACCACACATGTGTTCTGTTTAAACTGCATGCTAGTACTGATAGGACAACTGTGCTGATGATGCAAGTGAAAAAAATCATTTAATCTTTGTACTTGTCACATTATAGAGTGCTGTTTTAGGAGACTTTATTGCAACCTCCAGTTGCCAGTCACAATTTTAAATCGACCCTCTGACTGTGTTTGAACAAAATAAATAGTTTATGATGGATCAGATCCCATATGCTATCCAACAGGCCATTGTTCTTCAGTGGCTGAATTGTTACCCCTAACAGGATTGCCCTCTGTAGGTCACCAAAACAGTTCCACTTGTAGTGGGTCTGGGATATCTACAGTTATCTATTTCTGTCTTTCCCATTCAGTAAGCTGGGCTAGGAGACCTGGGAAGCTTCAAATTCCAGATACTTAGGATGTGATGCACCTAAGTATACCTAGGAAGATTTAAAGCCGGTCCAGTCTATAGCAAGCTCTTTGCAGTAATGATTTTTCCCATTCACAAGGGTAAGTTTTCTTGGCAGTCAGTTTAGGTAGGACTGGCAGGGAGTGTTTACTGGTAACAAACCCAAAATTATATCATTTTGCCTTGCCTGTTCTGCCATTGTTGGTTCTAGTGGTATAAGAACCTTTATTACTGGAAGACACAGAGAAGGCTTTTTCTCCTAAGTGCAGCTGGTGCATTACCTTTTGAAGTTCACATTCAGATACTGGTGGCAGAGGCACTAGCAAACAATCTACCTCTGTTAGTGCTACATAGGACCCAGCCTAGTCTTGCCGGCGTTGATGATTCTGACAGTAGTGCTCTGTGTTCAAAGGGAATGTGTATTTATTTATTTTATTTATTTCATGGGATTTATATCCCACCCTCCCCGCCATTCGGCAGGCTCAGGGCGGCTAACCGCATATTCAAACACTAAAATACAGTATTTTAAGAGTATTAAAATACATAAAACAGCTTAATAACATAGTACAGATGGCGTATCCTCATTTGGTATATCAGTGCAGCGTCTAGATGTTCACCAATACGAGCGGTCACACAAACTGACGGATTGAATCGGGCCAGGGCCAAGATGTAAATATTAGGCAGCCCCTACTTAAAAGCCTGGTGGAAGAGCTCCATCTTACAGGCCCTGTGGAACTGTAAAAAGTCCCGCAGGACCCTGATGTTATCTGGGAGCTCATTCCACTAGTGTGGGGCCACCATTGAAAAGGCCCTGGCCCTCATAACCGCCAGCCGAGCCTCCTTCAGCCCTGGAAGGACCAGGCGATTATGGGATCCAGACCATAGTGCTTGCTGGGGAACATATGGAGAGAGGCGGTCCTTCAAGTAGATAGGTCCCAGGCCATATAGGGCTTTATAGGTAAGCACCAGCACCTTGAACCTTATGTGGTATGCTATGGGCAGCCAGTGCAGTGCTTTTAGGGCAGGGTGGATGTGCTCCTGTATGGGGAGGCCCATCAACAGCCATGCTGCCGCATTCTGCACCAGCTGCAGCTTCTGGATTTGGCACAAGGGCAGCCCCATGTAGAGAGCATTACAGTAATCCAGTCTTGAGGTGACCAAAGCATGGATCACCATAGCCAGTTCATTGCGTTCAAGGAAGGGAACCAACCGCTTGATCAACCGAAGATGATAAAAAGCTGACCTTGCAGCAGCTGCTACCTGGGCCTCCATCATTAACGAGGGGTCTAGGAGCACTCCCAAACTCCTAACCTCCGATGCTGGTACCAATGGCACCCCATCGAAGGCCAGGAGAGGGATCCCTATCCTTAGCCCACACCGACTCAGGCATAGGACCTCCGTTTTCGTCGGATTCAATTTCAATCGACTCTAACTGAGCCAACCGGCCACGGCTTGCAATGCCAGGTCCAGATCACCCGGACTAGAGTCTGACTGACCACCCAACAACAGATAGAGCTGGGTATCATCAGCATACTGATGACATCCCAGCCCATGCCTCCGGGCAATCTGGGTGAGGGGGCGCATATAGATGTTAAACAGCATTGGGGAAAGTACTGCTCCCTGTGAGACTCCGCAGGTCAGCGGATACCTTTGGGAGAGTTGTTCCCGTATCGCCACCCTCTGTCCCCGATCTTGGAGAAATGAGGAAAGCCACTGTAAAGCTAACCCCTGGATCCCAATATCGGCAAGGTGGCAGATTAGTAGCTGATGGTCAACTGTGTCAAATGCCGCCGACAGGTCCAAGAACATCAGCACCGCCGTACCGCCTCAATCCAGATGCCTCCGGAGGTCTGTGAGGGCGACCAGAACCATCTCCGTCCCGTGGCCTGGTCGGAAACCAGACTGGAAGGGATCTAATATAGAGGTTTCCTCCAAAAAGCCCTGCAACTGGTCCGCCACCACCTTTTCGATTAACTTACCCAAACAGGGTAAGTTAGATACCGGCCGATAGTTGGTCAGTATGGATAAGGTCAGTGTCATGCAGTAGACTTGTGCATGAGAGTTTGTTTAGTTTTTCATTTTTTAATTTATCCCAAAAGGAAGAGTTTAGTGATTGGGTTGTTTGGTACGGGTTTTGTTGTTTATTTCATTATTGCTGTTTGATTTTATAGTTCTATCTTGTTATTATTTCCCATTGGTTTCAGTGGAAGACCGCCACCCCATTTTCTTGGGTGTATACCTTCATGGCTTTCCATCCCAGTTGTCAAGGCCGAGAAGAAACAATGGTGGTGCTGTGGAATTTTTTAAAAAAACTGTATTTCTGCTCAGAGATCCGTATGCATTTTGCACACTGCTTCATCAGGGTATCTGAAAGGCAACCATCTCTCAGAATGTTCTCACTGAAATAAGCTGTACAGCTTATTGCCATATAGGTCTCTTGACAAAAGCAGTGTACAAAACTCCACTGTGGGCTGCACCACTGTTTTTTCCTCTGTGCCTTGATGCTGCGTTGGTGCAGCCCTCTTTGCAGTTTCCATCCCAATTGGACAAAGTCAGGGTGTATTCTCCACGGACATTCACACTGCCAAATTTCAGATGCCTAGAATAAAGGGCCCTTTTTGAGGCAATGAAAGGCATCCATTTAACATTGAAGCCTATTGGAAAATTGATATGAAAGATTACGATCAGTAACACAGTCAGCTGTGTAGCCACTTAGTTGGAAGAAAGTAATACGAGGAAGAGGCAGACTGTCAAGGAAAAGGCATTTGATGACACACGGAGTGTAAGGCATCTGGGTAGGGAGGCAGCAGCAGGAGTGTCTTGGGGTAGGTTTGCTTAAAAGGGGATAAAGTTTGGAGGGCAGCAGAGAAACAGAGGAGTGCAGACTGCAAGAGAATATTTGGCATATCAGGACAGACATTGGGAAGAATGAGAAGGCAGCGTCCCACCCCATATCCTTCAGGATTGGAATACCTCACACATATATGTAATCATAGTGGCTACAGCTTGCAGTCAATCAGGAAAGCCCAGAGCCTCCCTCTCTTCCCTCATCTAAGAAACACTGGACATAGGCTGCAATAATGAAAGAAACCAGAACAAAATGCAAGGAAACTATGGCATTTTTGTTGTTGTTACAGGCAGTTTAGATGGGGAATTTGTATCATTTTAGTAATAATTACAATAATGATGAAGTCCCATTTTTGTAATTATTGCAATTAATAATGAAAGCAATGCACAGGTCTGTTGTGTAATGGTTATGTCAAACAAGGACTGGAGAGACTGCGGTTCAAATCCTTAGTCTGCTTTGAAGTTTGCTGGGTGACTTTGTGCCACTCATCCTTGTTTGCAGCCTCTGGGGTGCTCGGAGGATGAGTTAGAGAAGAACTATGTATAGTGCCCAAGCTTCTTAGAGACAGAGCAGGGTTTTTTTAAAAAGTGTGAACAGGGATCATTTCAAGCAGGAACGCACAGGAATGCCATTCCAGGAGTAACAAACCCAGGAGCAGGCACATATGGTGATGCACTGTGGAAAAAAGCAAAAGCATATTAACTTGATCTGTATTTTCATGCTTGTTAGTAGGGTAGCTTCCCTGCAAAAGCAAAGGAAACCTAAAGTGTCTTTAGTCAAAGTGTAAAGCTGGCTCACGAGCTCTCAGTTGGGAAATACCTGGAGATTTTTGGGGTGGAGCCTGAGCGGTGGTGTTGACTTCTGACACACTTATGGTGATGTCAGGGGGTGTGGCATATGCAAATAAGTTATGCTAATGAGCTCCTGCGCCTCTTTTTCTACAAAATGACCCCTGGATAAGGGGTAGATAGGTGAAAACTTTGGTAATATATCTTTAGAAATAACACAGTTTGGGAAGAGCAACCATTAACACTGTAGAGGTTTTGGTCAGAATGGTTACAAAACTGAATGGGCTGTGCGTGGATTACTTGTAAAGGAAGTTGTAGGTTTCCTCTGCATATCTGGTGAAGCTGAGTTTATAATATGCTAGCATCCAGGCTATTTTTCTGTTGTCCCAAGATGACAGTATGTAAACAGAGCCTGCAGGCACATATTAAAATGCAAATCTTTATCTTCTTTTAAAGATCTTCTGTTTTCTATCAGCAAGCAAAGCAAATTATGCATTTTAAAAACTGTTTTCAGCAGCTCATTAATATTCCCAAATGAAAGCTATGTTTAACAAAATCTAGAGAGTGAATCCCATGTAGGTTTAATAATTAATTTTAATGAATTTGAGATTTTGATATTTATAGAAAACTGGCAAGGATGTAGATACAGCAACTTGGCATTTATAAAATATCAGCTTCAGCAGATAAGGAGAAAATTGAAAATTATCTGTACTAGCATTCATTAAAATCCAAAGTAGGTAAATAACTAATTGAATACCATCTGTCTGTTTATAGCCTCCTAATAAAAATCTTTCTTATATCCAGAGTAATGAATTGGCTCTTCTTTTTCTGGAACCAGTATTTTTGAAGGTTTTTTGACACAGTGTTGCTGCTTTGAATTTATAATGAGTACCTTTTGATACCTGTTACCAGGTGTCCTGTTGAGGACAAGATAGACAGTGAAGCAGTAAATGTATGTAATGAGCTATCTGTAGTCTTGTGTTTCATGATGTCTATTTTGAAAATGATTTTACACAAGTGACATTATGCCTCTCTTTCAACTTAGGATGGCAGAAACAGTTTTCTCTTGGCTCAGGTGTCACTCACTGTAAAAAAAAAAAAGAAGACAACTATTTGCTTAATCTGTTCATTTTAAACTGTCTTCTGAAAAATCCTGGGGCTGCTTTGGGGCTTATCAGAAAATTAATAATGGCAGGCAAGGTTTCCTGAAAGATAGTTCACCTACTAATACTGATCTTACCCAGCAGTTTACAGCTGCAGGGAAGTACTGATTGTTCAGTTCATGTTGTCAGTTGAAGCAGGGTAGCAGTGATATCCAAGAAGCTTGGCCAGTACCTCACATAAATTGTCCCTAAATCATCCCCCTGAAGGCTTTGCAATGTGCTGTGGTTGTGGGGGAAATACAAGGATATTAGAAGTATCAGTGTGGAAAGGACTCCATGAAAACAGAAATCGGAAAACCACTAATCTACTGGAATAAGATACTGATGGTTGTGATGGTTAAAATGATCATGTATCTTATTATACCTTTAATACAGTGGAACAATTAGATTTGATGGCAGCAGCACCTTTGAGACCAGCAAGAGTATCAGGGTAGAAGCTTTGACTCTGGAAAGGTTATACCCTGAAACTCATGCTGGCCTGTAAGATGCTATGGCACTAAAATCTAACTGTTCCACTTCTAACTGTTCCACTGCAGACCAGCATAGCTATCTTCCAAAACTTTAATACAGTGTAGACTAATGTTTTGTAAAACCTATTAATGTGAACTTTAACCAGTCCTTGTAAAAATGTGATTTTTATATAAGTATAATGCTAAGTGGTAATCTCCTGTCTTTTCTTTTTTTAAAGGAGTCTAATAATGCAATGGCTGAAGAGCAAAGAAATTTCAGAGTAATGGTGCCTTGGATTTTAATGGTGATTCTGACATTGTGGAGTGATTGTGGCAGTGGACAAGGTCAAGGTAAGTGGAAACAATTTTTAATTGTTGAATTAAAGTATTAATTTTGTTCAGCATATTCATGGTGTCATATTTTATGTTCCTAACCACTGATGAGTTTGCAAGTAACTAGGAAAGATGTATGGAAATATTTTCTTATTTTGCTTGGTTCTTTTAGATGTAGATCTATGGAAAACTTGAAGTCAGGGAAGTTATTAAATGTGATGCAGTGTATAATTTAAAAGTAGTAAAAGCCATTCATCATTTTGCTGATGTATAAAGGATGATTTGCATTCTCTGTGTGATAACTTCGGGTTGTGAAGGGAGGTGCATGTTCATTCCACCGTAGCAGCCTTTTCTTAATGATTGTCTGTGCAAGTTTAGTCACATTTCCAGAAAAACCAGCCTCATTTCAGATACTTGCTATTTTGCTTCTGTGCTTGGTTGTGATGGTTCTAGAAGTCGCTTATCATTGTTAAAAAGAGTGAAATGAGAGCAGGAATGGTTGAGCAGCATGCATGTTGATGCTAAGAATAAGTTACTTCCGTGAATTAATAGAATTGAATCAAAGTTGTCTAACATCATTGAGGTATTTTTAACAAATGCTTACAAGTTTAGAAAAGCATAAGGATGTCAGCTGATTGCATGAGTTTGGAAGGTGGGTCGCTGTGACACTTTAAATTGTAGCCTCTGAGATTTCTCTGACACTTGTTTGGCTCAGTGGAGAAAGCAAGAGTCCAGTAGCACCTTAAAGACTAACAAAATTTGTGGCAGGGGCCCTGACCTGGATAGCCCAGGCAAGCTTAGTCTCATCAGATCTCAGAAGCAGAGCAGGGTCAGCCCTGGTAAGAACTTGGATGGGAGACTCCAAAGAATACCAGGGCCAGGAGGCAGAGGCAGGCTATTAAGCCACTTCTCTGAACGGCCTCCATACCCTAGTAGGAGTCGCCAGAGATCTCCATGACTTCCAGGCACGGGCTCACAAACCCCAAAAATTTAACAATACCAAAAATAATGGTGGCAGAATATGGGCTTTCATGAGTCACTGTTCATTTCTTCAGAGCTGTGACTCACTTCTGAAGATGTGAGCAGTGACTCATGAAAGCTTATACCCTGCCACAAATTTTGTTAGTCTTTAAGGCGCTGCTGGACTCTTGCTTTTTGCTACTTCTTGTGTGTATATTTTCAAGCTTTTGCTCATTCAGTTTATCCACTAATGTATACTGTCAGGTGTGTAAAATGTTTGCATTTTCCATTATTACTGAAAGACAGGTTTGTACTTTAGCAGCTTCCATTGCTGATATTTATACAGTAGCTGTAAAAGAACCAGTGTGCATTTGCCAATATAAAATGGTGAAAATGGGTTCTCAAGTCTTGTGACAAAAACTTCTGTTAGAGCTGCCCTGGTGAGAATTACAGAGCTGATAGCTGTCCTAAAGAGAAAAGAAAGTATGAGGTTGAACCCAGAAGAGCCGTTATAGATGGACTTTGGGACAAAGGTCTGGGGTCCCTGCAGCTCAGTGTGCGTTCATGGAAGCACAAATGCAAAATATAGCACTGCCTGTTTTGAAAACAGCTTCTCACATACATGCACTGTATTGTCTTTTCCAAGTTTGGTGGCAGCTGCAGCAGAAGGCTTTCTGAACAGCCTCACATCTGTTGGGAGCACAAGCATTGCTCCCTGTGCCTCAGGCACTACTTTCTCAAGCCACAAGAGTAGCAGGACTTGCTTGTTCTCTCCTGCTCTCTTTGCTGCCCTTCATCTCCCAGCCGTTTTTAGCTGATTTTTTTTTAATGAAAAAAGCCATCCCTGATTTGAAATAACTTCATTGAGGTCCTTTGCGCACTTTGATCTCATCCCTGGTTTTATCAGAGTTCAGCTCGAGACACAATACCTTGCATTAATCCCTGGTTATAACAGCATCCATTTATCTTGGGACAAGTGTGGGGTGAAACCAGGGTGACCTCAATGTAATGTGGAAACAAAAAAATACTCCAAGATAATTATAGGGGTGAACTTGAGTGTAGTGTAGAATGTAAAAATACCCGAGATAATTACAGGGGTGAACTTACATGTAGTGTAGAATGTAAGTTTGGGGACAGGATTGAACCAGGATTTAAGGTTTAGTGTGGAAAAGACCTGACTTTCCTAGCCTGTTAGAGAAATACACAGGGGTCAGTGAGCTAAATATTTCCAGATAGTGAAGTGTCAAATAATATGAGTTTGTGACTGTAAATATCACAGCTAGGTTGTAACTAATAACTGAAGTTATTATAAATAAATAGCAAGCTATTATAAATAAAAAAACATAAAAGGATGTTAAAACCTAGGTGGTTTGGGGTATGTTTTAGCTTTTCACATAACCAAAAACCAGTAGCCAATGAAACACATTTGTTTATTATATGTATTATGAACATTACTTTTCTTTGAATGTTTTTTAAACTAATATTACTCAGAAGGAATCTTTCTTTCGCTTTAAAGTTTGGCACACTTGCAGGAAACAAAACACATGAGCATCTTTAGACTTTTTTTGGCTGTCATTTTGGTATTAATCAGGAGAACTTCATAGAAATAAAAGAACTGGCAGTAAAGAGAATGATACAGTGATGTATAAAATATAGCAGTGCCTAATCTTGGAATCCATACAAGAGCTAATGTACTAATGTAAATGTGTTGAAATAATGCTTGGCATTTTCATTTATATTATACTTCAAATTAATTCAATTCACAATTGCATTCAGGCTTTTTGTTGTTGTTTAAAAACCTATAAAGATTGTCACTGTTTTTGGTAGCTTTAATGGTATTATGAATTGATAAAATAATTCATAGAGCTGTTATATTCAACATATTATATGTTTGGTTATAACGAGGACTTGATCCCATTAATCTTGGTGAGCTAACAAGGGACTTTCCCAGTTTGTTACGACCCCCACACACGGTCACACGCTTGACTTGATTTTTGCAGCAGGGGTTATGGTGGACCGGATTACAGCCGTGGCTGTACCATGGTCTGACCACCAGACTCTGAAGGCCCGGGTGAACTTGCCGCTCCAACCCCGTTTGGGTGGCGAGCAGATTTTAGCTCAGCCGCAGAGCCAAATGGATCCCATTTGATTCCAGGAAGCTCTGTGGGATCCGATGCCCCTTGGTGGCTCATTGGATGAGCATGTTGAAGACTGGCAACATCGTCTTTTGGCGGCCATTGATGGGATCGCTCCCCAGCGTCCTCTGCGCCCCCGTTCCCGACTTGCCCCTTGGTATATGGGTAAGTTGAGGGCAATGAAATGGGAACTCAGACGACTAGAGAGATGGTGGCGTTGTGCTCCTAATGAAGCAGCAAGATCATCTTATAGGATGTTTATGAAAGCCTATGAGATGGCTGTCAAGGCCGTGAAAAAAGCTTTTTATGTGGCCGAGATAGCATCTGCGAGTTCCCACCCAGCCCAATTATTTAGGACAATTTGGTCACTGACGACTCTGCTGGTGAGCAAACCAAATGATAGAGAATTGGATATTGGCTGTGAGGCCTTTGGGAACTTTTTCGCAGATAGTCCTGTCGCTCCGCCGGGACCTCCCTATCGCAGTTGATACAGTAGCAGAACTTGAGGCTCCAAGCACGTCTTCTGGTCATATTTTGGATTATTTCAGTCAACTCTGTCTGGAAGAGGTTGACAATCTGCTCTAGCTGGTCCGTCCAACCACCTGTGGCCTCGATCCGTGCCCATCATGGCTAATTAAAGTGAGCCATGAAGGGGTACGAGGGGCACTTAGGGAGATTATCAACACATCCCTTGCAAAGGGGATGTCCCCTAGTGCCCTAAAGGAGGCTGTGGTACGTCCCCTCCTTAAAAAACCATCATTAGATCCGGCCGAATTAGGCAACTATCGACCAGTATCTAACTTACCCTGTTTGGGTAAGTTAATCGAGAAGATGGTGGCGGACCAGTTGCAGGGCTTTTTGGATGACACCTCTGTGTTAGATCCCTTCCAGTCCGGTTTCCGACCAGGCCACAGGACGGAGACGGTGTTGTTCACCCTCACAGATGACCTCCGGAGGTACCTGGATCGAGGTGGTACAGCGCTGCTGATGTTGTTGGACCTGTCGGTGGCGTTCGACATGGTCGACCATCAGCTACTAGTCCGCCACCTCACCGATATTGGGATCCAGGGATTAGCTTTACAGTGGCTTTCCTCGTTTCTCCAAGATCGGGGACAGAGGGTGGCGATAGGGGAACAACTCTCCCAAAGGTATCTGCTGGTCTGCAGTGTCCCACAGGGAGCAGTACTTTCCCCTATGTTGTTTAACATCTATATGCGCCCCCTCGCCCAGATTGCCCGGAGGCATGGGCTGGGGAGTCTTCAGTATGTGGATGATACACAGCAATTCTGTTGTTGGACGGACAGTCAGACTCTAGTCCAAGAGATCTGGACCTGGCATTGCAAGCCATGGCCGGTTGGCTCAGGCAGTCGACTGAAATTGAATCCAACGAAGACGGAGATCCTATGCCTGATTCGGAGTGGACCAGGGGTAGGGATCCCTCTCCCGGCCTTCGATGGGGTGCCGTTGGTACCAGCGTCGGAGGTTAGGAGTTTGGGAGTGCTCCTGGACCCCTCGTTAATGATGGAGGCCCAGGTAGCAGCCGCTGCGAGGTCAGCTTTTTATCATCTTCGGTTGATCAAGCAGTTGGTTCCCTTCCTTGAATGCAATAAATTGGCTACAGTGATCTATGCCCTGGTCACCTCAAGACTGGATTACTGTAATGCTCTCTACTTGGGGCTGCCCTTATACCAAATCCGGAAGCTGCAGCTGGTGCAGAATGCAGCGGCGCAGCTGTTGAGGGGTCTTCCTGTATGGGAGCACATCCAGCCCGCCCTAAAAGCACTGCACTGGCTGCCTATAGCATACCGGATAAGATTCAAGGTGCTGGTGCTTACCTATAAAGCCCTATATGGCCTCGGACCTATCTACTTCAAGGACTGCCTCTCTCCATATGTTCCCCAGCGAGCACTCCGGTCTGGATCCCAAAACCATCTGGTCCTCCCAGGGCCGAAGGAGGCTCGGTTGGTGGTTACAAGGGCTGGGGCTTTTTCAGTGGCGGCCGTGCACTGGTGGAATAAGCTCCCAGATAACATCAGGGCCCTGCGGGATCTTTTACAATTCCTCAGAGCCTGCAAGACGGAGCTCTTCCACCAGGCTTTTAAGTAGGGGCTGCTTAATATATACATCTTGGCCATGGCCCAATTTTATCCGCCAGTCTGTGTGACCACTTACAATGATTACATCCGGGCATTGCTTTGATATGCCAAGCTGAAGATACGCCATCTGTATGATGTTTGTGTTATTTTGTATGTTTTAATGTTTTTAAGATACTGTATTTGCTACTGTTGGTTTTGCTGTTAGCCGCCCTAAGCCCGTTGTATGGCGGAGAGGGCGGGATATAAATCTCAATAAATAAACAGAAATAAATAAATAACAGTGCAACCATATTTATTTATTTTAAACATTTCTATGATGCTTTCCACCCAAATCAGGGTCCCCAAAGTGGTAAACATTAAAACATTTCAACCATTGGAACAACAGATAAAATACAAATATACGTGTGTGTGTGTGTGTGTGTATACACACACACACACACACACACGGGAATAAAACATACACAGACAGGGAAGAGAGCTATTAAGCGTTAGTGAGGGAACACTAAACCAAACAAAAAAGTCTTTACCTGCTGGAAGAGGAAAACAATATAGGGAAACAGATGAATCTCCCTGGGGAGGGCGTTTGAAAGTTTTGGTGCCATGACCAGGAAGGCCCTTTCTTGGGTTACTGACCATCTAGCTTCAGAGGCACCAAAAGCAGGGCCTCTGAGGATGACCAGTGTGGTCAGGTAGGTTCACATATGGGAGCAGGCAGTCCTTTAGGTATATAGGGCTTTAAAGGTCAGTACTAATACCAGCACCTTAAACTGTGCCTGGAAACAAATTGGGAGCCAGTGTAAGTGGAACTTGTGTGATATGGTCCCTATGATCCACTCCAGTCAGTATTCTGGTTGCACTTTTCTGTACCAACTGTAGCTTCCAGACAGTCTTCAGGGGTAGTCCCATGTAAAGCACATTTTACTAATCTAATCTAGATGTTACCAGGATGTGCACCACAGTGGCAAAACACCTGCTGAAGTTGTTGAAAGGGACCCCTGGCCACCACTGCTACCTGTTTATCCAAAAGGAGGCCTAGATCCAGCAGCACCCAAAACATGACCCTGCTCCTTCAGGAGGAGTGCAACCCATCCAAAACAGGGATTATTCCAATTCTTGGGTCAAGTCTCCCCCCAGCAGTAGCACTTCTGTTTTGTTAGGACTGAGTTCCAGCTTGTTAGCCCTTTTCTATCTGAAAACTGTCTCTGGGTGCCTGTTCATGGTTTGCATATAGCCTCCGTGGGATCTGATGGAAGTATAGGACGAAGCTGAGTGTCATCAGCACATTGGTGGCAACTCAAACTCTGGATGACATCTTCCAGTAGCTTCACATAGTTGTTAAAAAGCATAGGGGACAAGATGGGATCTTCTGGAACCAGTAGGCCAGAGGCCAAGGGGCAGTCCTCCAGGGACACATTCTGAAATCTACCAATTCTGTATAGATATTTCTGTACAGTGGATTAGTGTGGACTGAATTATTGTGCAGGAGAATGTGAAAGTCAGTTAGAGGAAACAGAGTGGACATATTGGTGGCAACAAGCATATATGGCTTTAAATGGGTTTAGACAGTTTCATGGAGAGTAAAGGCCCATCAGCCACTATATCCATGTGAGTAAAAGGCAACTCCATATTCAAAAGCAGAAATACAGTGACTAGGAGGCAACATTAGGGAACGTTCTTGGCCTCAATGCCCTGTTTTTGGTCCTCCAGGGCAGCTGGTTGGTCAGCTAGGGATGGCAGCCCTCAGGTGTAACCTGAGGATCCCTGGAATTACAGCTCATCTCCTGGCTACAGAGATCAGTTTCCCTGGAGAAAATGGATGCTTTGGAGTATGGACTCTATGGCATTGTACCCCACTGTCATATTTGTCTTACCCAGGCTCCACTTCCAAATCTTCAGAGTTTCCCAACTTGGATCTGACAACTCTACTTCCCATCACCCACAGGTGGCCAGGGGGGACTTGGCAATGCTACTGGTCACTGTTTGAAAAAGAATCCTGGACTAGAAGAGCCATTGGTCTGATCCTGCAGGGCTGTTTTATGAAAACATGTAAGGAAGTCTGAAGCCCTGCAAATTTATAGAATACCCTAATGATTTTGGGAATTGGCATGGGATTTTAGAATTGTTTCCTTTCTTCAGTAACTCCTTGTGCTGGTCCAGCTTACCGGTACTTCTCTAGTAAATTTGTCCTATTTCTGTGAGCATGGACACTCACACGTAATCAAGAGTTTCTACATTCTCAGGAGACTTCCAAAATAAGATTTAAAATGCAGTTCATTAAGATTTAAAATGCAGTTCATTCACCCCAAAGCTTGTCAGATATGGACTGAGCATGATTTTAGAAACATGGAATATTGAAGATTGAAGATCAAACATGAGAGGGAAAGGAGGAGAGGAATTGGTTTGCGCAAGCTTGTAAAAACATACAGTATCCTGGTTGGTATTATGTATTTCTCTCCCCTTTATCCATGGCTTCCGTATAACACAGGAAGGTTTAAATAAAAATATTAAAACTCAGGGTTGGGGCTAGGTGAAGAGTTTCCTACTAACCCCAGCAGTCACCAGTGCAGTGCAATTGTTGTACAACAACTGAGAGGAAATCTCCCAGGTAACGTTTTTTCCCACCATAAAGAACAATGGAGGGGACGGGGCAACCTGTTTGAGGGCCCGTAGAATTGGACTCTGTGGTCCAAACTTCTTGAAATATGGTGGGTATTTCAGAGAGAGGCCCCAGCATCTACCCTGCAAGTTTGGAGCCTCTCCCTCAAACCCCCTGTCCTCCAGGTGCTCATATACCCTAAGAGTTTTTGCCATTGACTTCAATGGCCCATAGGGTATAATGTGGCTGAAACTGACATTCGGCTGGCGGAATGGGTTTTCATTGCCAAAACTGACATGTGGGGGTCATTTGGCAGCCGGAACAGATGCGGCCTGATTGGGCCAAAAAATTTTTATTTACACACCCCTAGTGGGCACAAATGGCAGTGGTGGCAAGCCCCTCCCCCAGCTCTCAGCGGGCCTGTGGAGGAAGCGAAGCGAGAAGGAGTTTTAAGTTTAAACCCCTTCTGTTTAGAGTTGTGTGGCAGTGGCGGCATGATCTTTTCATTGTATTCTATGGGGCCCTTCTCGCTTCGCTCCCCCCCCCCCCCCGTCTGCCTTGGCAGGCCAGCTGGGGAAGGGGAGGCTTTTGAAGATGCCCCCCCTTTGTTTCCCTTTCTGACACACTTCCAGTGATGTCAGGGGGCGTGGCATATGCTAATGACTTATGCTAGTAGGTATGCTAATGAGCTCCTGCACCTCTTTTTCTATGAAATGACCCTTGAGCAGGTTCACTTAACCAGGGCATAGAGATCTAGGAGTCTCAGTCTGATTGCAACCTACGACTATGGTATGTTCTATTTATGTTCTCAGAAATGATTTTTTTCTTTCATGATTCAGAAGATTGTACTATTGAGAAAAAGCATTTATGTTATTTTTTTGCCAGGGTTGAGAAAAGATGTGCTTTCTACCTAGATTTGGAGAGCAATATACATGGTTAATACTGTTATCCTGTCTCTTCAAATTAATAATGAAATAGGCACCTCAGAATTATATATTTAGATCTTAACTAATGCCTAAAAACTACATTATTTGGGGTTAATTAAAAAAGTATTATTTGGGAGTAATTTTTGCCATTGACTTAATTATTTGGGAGTAATTAAAATATTGCTTTTTAAATATTAGTTTTATAATTCTCAGTGGTTTTAAAAACTTTTGCAATGTAAGTAGGAAATACTTCAGCTGACAGGAGTAAAATACACATTTGCTATTTAGATTGTGCCAACTTGGTGTAATAAAACACTCTAGAAAAATATGGGGTCAAGAATTCCAAATTACAACCTCTGTATATGACATGAAAAGAAGCAAATAATGACCTCAGTGAGAGGTCGGTCTTAGTGATGATAACATAAAGGTTAATTATGTCACCTGTTTCCCATTGAAATTCAGTGCATTATTTTTGAGGAGTTTATGATGGGGTCATATCATTTTCAGTGGGAAAGAAGAAGAGGAAGAATTAAACCAGAAGAATTTGAAATTAATTTGTTTGAGGTCTCAGATGGCATAATATGTAGTATGTTTCAAATAGCCATTTAAAACTGTACTGATTTATTCTACTACTTCATGCATAAATGCATTTAATCACTTAGGAAATGAAACCTTTTCTTGTGTAAAGTCCAGGAACAGAATCCTATTACTTCTAGAGGCAGGTTACTTCTGTACACTTACAGACCGTTATTACATGAAATCAAGCCTGTGCTATGCCGATGAAGTGAAGGATTTTTAATCTGTTGCTTTAATATTTCATTGCAACTACCATTGGCCCATTTAAAAGGAACAATTAGGATGTGGTTTTATAAATTAGACACTGTACAGGATAGAGGTAAGGTTGCCACCTTTGGATTGGGAAATTCCTGGAGATTTGGAGGTACAGCCTGGATAAACATATGGAGCAGAGGTCCATCAGAGGCTATCAGCCACAAGGTATAGATAGTTGGGGGGGCAGTAGTGGGAGGGCTTCTGGAGTTCTGGCCCTGCTGGTGGACATCCTGATGGCGCCTGGGTTTTGGCCACTGTGTGACACAGACTGTTGGACTACTTAGATCATTGGCCTGATCCAAAGTGGCTTTTCATTTGTTCTTATGAGGGTTGGGTTTGGGGAAGGGAGACCTCAGTGGGGTATAATGGCACCCTTCAAAGCACCCATTTTCTCCAGTGGAACTGGTCTCTGTAGTCAGGAGATCTCCAGGCTCCACCTGGTTGGCAACAATGGGTGCAGGACACCCTTGCTTATGTAAACTTTCCATGTGTATTTCGTCATGTTTAAACACACCACATACAAGTGCCAGTGAAACCCCTGTCCCAAGAGAAGCTGACATGGTATGTAATTGGCCAGTGCTTCAGTTAAATGTTTTTTAAAACAGTCACATGTGGAAATGGCGTGACTAAGGGTTTTTCTTCCCACTGTGTATAAATCAAGAGTGCACGTTGCTGTTGTACAATGCATTAATTGCAGAGAAAACCAAGCAGAAAATTCTTATTTATTTGCTTACAACATTTATACATGGCCTTTATGCCCTCTTGGGGACCACCAAGGTGGCTAATATATTAAAAACCATACAAACTCTCAGTCTTTAAGCAGCACTGGACAAATACCTGTCAGGGATGCTCTAGGTTAATCCTGCATTGAGCAGGGGATTGGACTATGTCAGTGGTTGGCAAACCACGTCTCACGAGCCACATGCGGCTCTTTGAGCGCTTGAGTGTGGCTCTTGAGTGCGGCTCCCGCCCCTCCCCTCCTCACCCCTCCCTGCCAGAAAGAATCACAGGCCGGGGGCAGAGGAGGCGCCGAAGCAGGAGCACCATAAGGCGGGGTTAGGGAGGGAGGGCACCCCCTGACCTGCTGCCCCACCCCCGCTCCGACACCCCTCCCTCCCAAATGCCCTTTGCCGAGTCTGCAACACTCTCGTGGCGAGCCCTAGACTAGCCTCAGGCTTTGGCTGGTGTCCAGCATATCTGCTGCTGCTGCATCCTCCTCCGTCTCTCTCGCAGCAAAGGCAGCTCCCTCTCTGGCTGGGTGAGTGAGCGAGCGAGGGAGTGACTGCTGCCAAGTGACCTCCAGGCTCCTTCCCCGCGCCATGGAGGAGCACGGCGGCAGGGGATGGAGAGGCCAGTGGTGGAGGCAGGAGAGGAGAAGTGCTGGAAGAAGAAGAGATTGGATTTATACTCCACCCTTCACTTGGAATCTCAGAGCAGTTTCCAAACTCCTGAGCTGTGACTGAGTCAGGAAAGCTCCTCCCCTGCCACGAATTTTGTGAGTCTTTCAGGTGCTGCTGGACTCTTGCTCTTTTCTCCCCTTATGCTCCGCCATGACAACTTTGCTCATCTGAGCAGCGGGAACTCCTGCAGCCCCCCCCCATGGGCAGAATCAACAACTGCCCATCCAGGGGTGCCTTCTTGGCAGCCCCCACCTTGTGCAACAGCATGGCTGAGGTCAGGAAGGCTCCCAGCTTTCCGCAATAGGGTGGCACTGTACAGAAAGATTCACAAAGTCCCTTGGAGAAATTATCTGGGTCTGAGGTCTATATTAATGTGTATTTGCTGTTGTTGCTGTCAAGTCACAGCTAGGGTTTTCAATGCAAGAGACATTCAGAGGTGGTTTTGCTTTTGCTTGCCTCTGCATCATGAGGCCCGGTATTCCTTGGAGGTTGTCCATCCAAATATTAGCCAGGGCTTTCGTGTGCAGACAAGCTTCTTCAGATACTGAATATCTGTAAATGTTGTGGCACTGGAGTACTTTGGCCAGTCCACCAGTGAAGACCCTCTTCCCAAGCCCTGCTCTCTGTGCCTCTCACTTGCAAAGGTGAAGCAGGTGGTGCAGCACTTTTGCAGTAGTGACACCTTGCCTTTGGAATGAACTCCTTTAGTGCTTCTCTTTACTGTTTCTTAAGAACTAAGCAGAACTAGAGCCAGTTTGGTGTAGTGGTTAAATGCACAAACTCTAATCTGGGAGAACCGGGTTTGATTCCCCACTCCTCCACTTGCACCTGCTGGGTGACATTGGGCAAAGCCGTAGTTCTGGCACAGCTGTTCTTGAAAAAGAGCAGTTTCTGTCAGAGCTCTCTCAGCCCCACCTACCTCACAGGGTGTCTGTTGTGGTAGGGAAGGGAAGGGAAAAGGAGTTTGTGAGGTTGAGGGTAAGCATCATGCCCAAGGCCGCCATGTAAGTATGCAGGGAGTGGATGCTTAAACACACACACCGCACTTTCTTAAACTGAAATGGCCCTGGGGAGCAACTATATTCCTAGCTGGGGAAACACAGCTGTACTGATGGGCTACATGTCAGTTTCCCCAGTGGGCAATCAGCAGCTCCCTGGGACAGTTTCAGTCAAGGAAACAGTGAGACAAAATAAGGACTTTCTTCCTGTGCACCACAGACCTGATCTGAATTGGGGCCCCATGCTCTTGAGAATTACGTTTCAAAAACTGTTGAGAGTTCCAGCTATGGAATTCCTTGCCCACACTGGGTTTGACAAGACATGGGGCAGCCCTGTGAACAGGATAACATAGTCAGGCCTTCATCTGCCACCCAAAAAACTGGGTTTTACTACATGGTGGTAAATGGTGAAATATTCATCAATTTAAGAATTGTAATTATTTTGTGTTGGTGGCTTTATTATTAAGTTAATAACAATGTACCTACCTATATAGTTTAAGTTTAAAAAATTTGGCTCTCAAAAGAAATTTCAATCGTTGTACTGTTGATATTTGGCTCTCTTGACTAATGAGTTTGCCTACCACTGGACTAGGTGGCCTGTATGACCCCTTCCAACCCTGTGATTCTATGATTCTACATAATTAAAGCAATAAAGCCAAGCTAGAATACACACACAAAACCATAAAGACAGCAATTAAGGCATAGGACAGAAAGGAGGAAACCGAGAGAGAATACCATATAAACCAAAAAGTATTTACTCACCGGCAGAAGACAGCAACAGATGAGTCTCTCCGGAGGGGGGAGCTCTGGAGTTTGGGTGCCAAAACCCTCTCCAGTGATGCTACCTGCCTAATCACAAAAGGTCCTCAGAGGATTACAATAGTGGTCAGGTATGCTTGTAAGGAAGAAGGCAGTCCTGCAGGTATGTTGGGCCCAAGATATGTAGGACTTTAAAGGTCAGCATCATTACATTGAATCGTGCCTGAAAACAGATTGGGATCCAGTGTACTTAGGCCAAGTCTGGAATGATATGGTCCCTACAGCCCACTCCAGTCAACATCCTGGCTGCAGCATTCTACAACTGATGTTTTCAAATACTTTTCAAGGGCAACCTTCCATAGAGTGCACTGCAGTAATCTAATCTAGATATACCCAGGGCATTTAACACAGTGGCCCAATCTTTTCTGTCCAGGAAAGGCTGCAACTGGCAAACAGTTAATGCTAATAAAAGGCCCTCCTGGTTACAGTTGCCACCTGCTTATCCAGCAGTAGGCTGGGTCCAAACTACAGACTTCTTCTTCCAAGGAGAGTGCAACCCCATCCAGAACAGTTGATACTTTATATCCTAGGTCAGACCTACCACTCACTGATAGTACTTATGTCTTGTCAGGATTAAGCTTCAATTTATTAGTCTGTATCCACTCCAAAACTGCCTTCAGGCACTGGTTGAGGGTTTCTATAGCCTCCTTGGGATTGGCTGGAAGTGCAAAATAGAGTTGAGTGTCATCCATGTATTGATGACAACCTAGCCCAAATCTCCAGATGATATCACGCAACAGTTTCATGAAAAGCATAGGGTTCAAAAGACAAGGCCATACCAGAACAAGAAAAAAGCAAAACAAAAAAAGTGATTGCTGCTGTGGGGAAATTTTTAAAATTTGACTTAATGACCCTTAAACATTTTGTCCATGCATCACACACAGTCTTAAAAATAACAGACACATTGAAAACACATGGCTCACAGGGACATACAGGAGACAATCCTTCAAATATTAGAACATACTTTACAGTGCACATTATTGAAATCTTAGTTCTTTAGCAGAGATACTTGCTAGTCTCGCACATGTACACAAGTTAAATGAAGTTAAATATACCTTAACTGTATAGTAACATTACCAGAAAGTTCTCACAGCAGCTAAGCTTCAGAGTAAAGAGTCCAAGCAGAATACAAGTCTGTCCCCTCCATACAAGTGATGGCAACTCCAAACTTTCATTTAACTCATTAGGGACCAAAGTTTTCAGTCTCATTGTTAACTATGTACAGTCTGTTTTTCCAGTAGCATACTGTCATTATTGTCAGTGATCAATGTGTAGCCCAAAATGTAAAATCTGCGGGACAATGGTTGGTTGGCCCAGAGAAGCACATTTTGAGATGAATGTTGCTTTTATGTTCAGCAATGGGTATTATAAGTTTTCTTAAGCTTTTGCTAACATATCTCATATCAGAAAAGCGCTTTATAGTATAAACATGAGCAAAACTACATGTAGTGAAGTTCTTAGGGGTGTTTTTTTGTCAATCAGATTTATAAAACTGCATGCTTCATATAAATTTGCAAAATGTGCAGTTCCCACAGAGAAGATATCCATGAGGCAAACTAGATCATGGTAAAACTTGTTGAATACTGGTAGAATTCATACTAATATTTTCCCTCAATTCAATTTAATTTGAATGCATCTATTTGAGGAAGAAGAGTAGGGTTTTATACCCTGCTTCACTCTACCTTAAGGAGTCTCAAAACATTCCCTTCCTTTCGTCAAAACAGGCACCTTGTGAGGTAGGTGGGTCTGAGAGAGTTCTGAGAGAACTGTAACTGGCCCAAGGTCACCCAGCAAGCTTCATGTGGAGAACTGGGGAATCAAACCCAGTTCTTCAGGTTAGAGTTCCCCACTCTTAACCCCACATCCTGCTTGCTCTCAAAGGAATAGGGAAAAAAATCAAAGGAATAGAGTTTCCTTTAAAATTGAGATTAATAATGAGCAGGTCATTGTAACATACATCATGCTTCACTATAAATATTTAATATATGTTAATAACAAGCATTACATCTTTAATTTTTATAATTTTAATGACCAGATAATTTTTTTTCAAAAAAACCCTTGTTTCCATATCAAAAATAATTCAGAGTACAATACAGATTCTAGTATTCTGCATCCTTCAAATGTAATTTAACTTTTAGATCCTGTACAGTTTAAGATTTCATTCTTTGCTGGTTATGAAAAGCAAGGAAGGGAGTCCATTGTTGACTATATAGAATCTGTGCATTAAACTTCTCATGACCATTAGCTTTTCACATAGTGATTTTGTCCAGTAACGAGATGTTCCATATCCACAGCCAATTTACTGTACTGAATAGCTGCACTTGCTTCCAGCACTGAACTTAAAGAATCCTTGCAGCCACCAACATTTGCCATAGGGAAATCCATTTTGTTAAAGCGCAGCATATATTAGATATGACAAAGAAACCTCTCCCCCTGTGATTTTCCCAATTCTTCCTCTCATCCTTCTCTAGTACCCCTTAATTAGGGGGCAGTTCCACCACAAATGAAGCAAGGTACCCAGGGGTCATTTCGATCAGGAGCTCGGGTGAGTGCAGCTCCGGGAGTTGGTGCCAGCCCCCACCCCCACGGGGGAATGTCTGCTTGTGTCATGGCTGCAGCAAAATGACCCCGTCCCCTGGAAAGGTCCTTGTTCCTCCGACCAGCCTTCTGAAGGCTTCAGCCACCACTGAAGCTATCCTCCCAGAATAGTGGTATCTCTGAGGCTTGGATTAGTAGCTGTCCTCTCTCTGCCAGCTCGCTTTTTCCTTCCTTCCTTCCTTCCTTCCTTCCTTCCTCTTTCTTTCTTTCTTTCTTTCTTTCTTTCTTTCTTTCTTTCTTGCCTTCTGACATACTTCTGGTGAGGTCAGGTGGTGTAGCATATGCAAATGAGTTATGCTAATGAGCTCCTGCACCTCTTTTTCTATGAAATGACCCCTGAAGGTACCTACACATTTACCACATTCCAACAAATATTAGAGGAGTTCTTAAACATCTCCCCCAACCTCACTGGTGCGAGGACATTTGCTTTCTGGAAAAGTGGAATATTTTTAAAAATGTAGACTTCCAAAGTTTGTTTGAGATCTCATATCCTAGATTAATTGTTTAATGACTTTAGCAGTAAAACCCCCCAAAACTTTAATATGAGAATAGGCTATATTGAAATAGTAATGAAATGAGATTTGTTTGAGATAAATTATGCATGTATAAACAAGAAACATGTATGATTAGTCACTCCAACTTCCCAGTACATGTAATAACGGATCTTATGTTTCTGTGATTTATTGTTTAAGGATGAGAGTGATAGAAAGTTACTAGTTAAATCTGTTTCAGGAGGGCAGCCATGTTGGTCTGAAGTAGAAGAGCTAGATTAGAGGACACCGGCAGCTTAGAGACCAATGATACTTTCAGAGTATAAGCTTTTGAGAGTCAAAGCTCCCTTCATAAGAGAGTGTCACTGATTTCTCTTGGTATGGTAGTGAGGTGAATTGTACTGATCTTGACAATTTTCATTATTGTTTATATGGGCACAGCAAATATATGGAGTACTGTTAGTTAAAGGATGGATGCTCTTGGGATGCATGCTGTCAGAAGATGCCCTGGATCAGTGTTTCCTCGGGATGAGATGGCAGCTGAAAAGTCTGAGCATCGGTTAGATGGTGCCCAGTAGGAGTGTGCAGTTTTTTTCTTGGCATTTTTTGGTTTGGGTCTGTTGGACCTGAAAATTTTTTGGATTCCTGAAAAAACCTGGATCTCAATACCAACAAAGTGTTTGGATCTGGGATTTTTTTTTGGAATTCCCCCCCCCCCCCCCGGTCCAATAGACCCAAACTGAAAAATGCTGAGGGGGAAAAAAAACAGTGGGAAAACCACCAAAAACTCCCCCAAAACAGCTCAGAGGCAGCTCAGAGGCAGCTCAGCTGGGGCTCTTTTGGGCAATCTCTTTAAACTGGGCTGTCTAAAAGGGCTCGCAGAGGATCTGATCCTGTGAGGAGAACTCTCCCCACAGGCTCTGCTGGGCAACTCGGTTTAAACCAGACTGCGCAACAGAGCCCACAAAGCAGCCAATCCTGCAGAGAGAGTTCTTTCCACAGACTGGGCTGGGGCTCTGCTGGGCAGCCTGATTTAAACAGTACTGCCCAACAGAGCCCACTGAGGAGCTGATCTTGCAAGGAGAACTCTCCCTGCCAGCTGGGCTGGGGCTCTGCTGGGCAGCCTAATTTTGGTGTAGTGGTTAAGAGCGGTAGGACTTTGATTCCTCACTCCTCCATGTGAAGCCAGCTGGGTGACCTTGGGTCACCATTCTCTCAAAACTCTCTTCAGCCCCACCTACCCCACAGGGTGTCTGTTGAGGAAGAGGAAGGGAGAGTGATTGTAAGCTACTCCTTGGAGTAGTGAAGAGCAGGGTATAAAACCAACTCTTCTTCTCCTTCTCCTCTTCCTCCATTCTGCCCAAGAGAGCCCACAAAGTAGCTGATCCTGCAGAGGATCTGATACTGTGAAGAGAACTCTCCCCACAGACTCCACTGGAGCTCTTTTCAGCAGTTGAGTTGAACAGCCCAAAAAAGCCCCAGCTGACCCCCTCGGGTGTTTTGCAGGTTTTCTTCTGCAGTCCCTTTAAACACCCCCTGTTTGAAGGGACTGCAGAAGAAAGCCTAAAAACAGCTGAGCGGTGGGAGCAATCTGCTCAAGCCCCTCGGTTGTTGTTTGGGTTTGCCAGTAATTCCTGAATATATTCAGGATTTTTTTCTGGTTCTCCTAAAAAATCCCAGATACATTTAGGGTGCCGAAATATGCCCCAAAATACTGATAAAATGTTCTTCAGGTATATTTTCAGTTCGGGTAGACCCAAATGCCCACCCCTAGTGCCCAGTCCTGCATGCATGCAGAAGAGAAGTAGTGACATTCAGAGAACATTACCTGTTTTGATGCATAATAAAAAAAGGAGCTATCCTTGTTGGTGGTGTATTAGACAAAAGTATATTTAAAAACCTGCTTCATTGATTTAACCTTGATATGCACCCCCCCTTTTGTCCAGTTGATTTTTCACAGATCACAAAAGTATGCTCCATTACTGGCCTTTGTGACTCCATTACATATCTTTGAAATATGCAGCATGTGCTGCGGTTGGATTCCCTTCTTGCAACTGTTACTGACTTTCCTTTCTCAGTTTCTACTCTTCTTTTAATCTGTGTCCTAATCAGTCGCTTAACTTGTTCACCAAATGTATTCTCCCCCCCCCCCCCCCAGCATAAGACTAAACACTCTGCTCCTGTTAATGTTGCCAGACCATTAGGTACAAATGCTTGTGCATGTGGAGTGTGATGTGCTTACAGAATTGCTTATCTAATTATAATACACGATGGTAAACATGGCAGTCAAGAAATTTAGATTTAGATGAACATGATGAAACTAGCATTTGTTAAAATAAACAGGATTTGAATGCTCATCTAGCTGAATCTGAGTTTTATAAATTAACCCTAGTTAAAATAAACAAGTTTCACATTATGTTTCAACCAAGCCTATGTTTCTGTTCTTGATTTTTGAACTTGAAGACTTTGTCTTGCTCTGTATTCCTAAAAAACTTTCTAATTGCTCAATGTAAATCTTGCTGATGATGTGAAATGGGATGAATCACTTTGTTTTCTTCTGGAAAACTACTCACTCATTCATTGTATCTAGTATTCTCACCAATAAAAGCAATCCATGCAATTTACTGTATTCAGGAAAATGCAGCCATGAGCAAGTTCTGATCTGTAGAGTTTTTATGAATGTATGCAGAATTTGCTGCTAGGATGGTTGCTCATTATCATAAACTGAACAGTTTATGTAGTACGTGTGGCTGTATAGACAAATTTTAGGAACTAGCAGTGTCATTTGCATATGGATTGTTCATCATGGTTGCAGCAGATGGCTGTGTTTTAAAGGTTTCTGTTGAGCCTTGATGTTGAAAATATGTTATTGACAATCCAGCACCATAGCCCCAATCCAGTAGAGGAGATCCACATTCAGGAATGGCCTTTTTTAAAGCCATACCAATTGTGAGTGCATATATAAATACACCTGAGTTGAAGAATCAGAAATAAATCCTGCTGAAATATGCAGCATGTGTTGTGGTTGGGCTTTCTTATGAACCTGAGCGGGATGAAGCTATTTACACAATACAAGTAAAACCTTCAAAATAGCTGAGTCCACTTGAGGTGGAGTATATGAGAGCTTAGAAAGAAAGATTTGGTGATATATTCAAAGGGAAGAAAGAAGGTGCTGAGCCTATGGAAGTGGGAAAAGTGTAGGTTGTTAGGTAATGTTGTGTCTGCATTTTTTATTGGCAGTATGCAGGGCTCATTTTGTAGCAGGAGCTCCTTTGCATATTAGGCCACACACCCCTATTGTAGCCAATCCTCCAAGAGCTTACAGAACTATTCTTACAGGGGCTACTGTAAGCTCTTGGAGGATTGGCTACATCAGGGGTGTGTGGCCTAATATGCAAAGGAGGTCCTGCTACGAAATGAGTCCTGGCAGTATGTATTGTTTAAGTCAGGCTTTATGAGGGGTTTTTTGGTAGTAGTTACATTATTTGCTGTAATGGACAGCTAATGCGTTATACTGGTCTGAGAACCTTGATTGACAAGGGGTTTAAATGGAATTCTGTTGACCTGAGGGAGCGGCAGTTGAGAGTGACAGTCTGACTTGACCATCTATATACTAATTTACAAGTGCCCCCTGTGCATGCGGATATCTAAATCCACACACTGGGGGCACTTGGGGGGCAAAGAAATTTCCCGCACACTTGAGGAACTCCCCACGTGTCCAGAAAAATCTTAAAAGTAAAAAAAAAATTATTCTGGAGATATATAAATCCCCCCAAAAGTAAAGCCTCAGATCTAAAAGTAAAACCTCACTTACCTCAGATCTCTGGCTGCTGGCGGCAGCAGTGGCAGGTGGAGAAGAGCTTGGCGGGCCTGGCGGCTGGAAGCCGTGTGGGCCTCACCGTTGTTGGGGGGGAGAGCTTGGTGGGCACGGTGGCTGGAAGCTGCATGGGCCTCACCATTGCTGGGAGGGGAGGAAGAAGAGCTTGGCGGGGAAGACCTTGGCAGGCCTGGTGGCTGGAAGCTGCGCAGGCCTCGCCGTTGTTAGCGGGGGGAGAGCTTGGCAGGCTCAGTGGCTGGGAGCTGCACAGGCCTCACTGTCGTGGACAGGGGGGAAGAGCTAGGCAGGGGAGAAGGCTCACCTGCGTTGGCTTCCTCCTCTGTGTGAAGCTCCCCCCCACGAGTATTGTGGGTCCCCCTTCTTGTTTCTCCATAAAAGTGAAATAAAACCGTTTTTGCATTGTGAATAAATATCAGCCTCTTGTGTGCTGGATCAGAATATATCTATATATGTTTAAACAACTGGGGGGACGGACAGAGAAACGAAGAAAAAAGGGCTGCTCACCTAAGAAAAAAAAAGGGAATCAGGGAATCATCATAGATGCCTTGATTGCTATGATGAAAAATAAACAATGACTGTGATATAATTACGAAAAGACAGTTCAGTTTTTCAAGTGCTTGATAAATATTAATACATTTCTGTGAAATCACATGGACTTACATATCCTCCACAATAAGAATAATCCAGTGACATAATCCTCTATTTCAGGACTGATTGTTATGATAACAAGGTGAAAGAAAAAAGTTTAATTTATTAAACAACATCAAGTAAGTTAGTTATGCCTACTGAATGTGGTATTAGCACTCTGGGGTCTGTGGTGGGCAATAGTTTAATAGAAGAAAATCAAACAATTCTTGTGACTCTTGCATGGGTGAGAACATTTCATTATCAACAGATGGTTCCACATCCAAGTTTCAGCTGCTCTTGTAGGGGGGCTATGCTTACAGCTGCTGCAAAATTTGATCAAGCTTCTAAAAAACTAGGAATAAAGCCCATTGTGGAAATAAATACAATGGACTCTAGAAAAAGGCTCTGGGAGAGTGCCCCAGCCTTGGGCACTCAGCGTCAATTTACTGTGGCGACCTCAGCAGGGTATAGTGACACAGAGTCCAGCATTTTCTCCAGACGAACTGATCTCTGCTACCTGAAGAGCAGTTGTAATTTTGAGTGATCTCCAGCCCTCGCCTGGAGATTACAAAAATAGAGGGTCACGGTGTTAGGAAGAAATACCAAAAAATATATCACTGTGTATAATAAATATATGTGTACAGTAAAACAATTTTATGCTTTATTCTTTTTCTTTACAGTTCTCTAAATGTTAGTATTAAATATTATCAAAATATATATTTTACCCAAACAGTACATAGAAAAATATATATATTTCTCCCAAACAATACAACCAGTGCAGGTTTACATTCAGATAGGACCTTATCAAAAATACTTATCACTAGTCCCACGGGACTCTAGTGATATACCCGTTTCAAATTAATCTTTTTCAAGGACCGTGATTCTTATATAAATAGCATAAGGTACAATATTTTTTCTTTTTTTCTTCGTGAGCACACCTGATAGATTTTGAAAGACATGATGTCTTAGGCCGAGGACAGACTGGCAATCTGCCCCGGGAGAGCTCCGCTTGGGAAGCGGGGGAAGGGAGCTCGTTCAGACATCCGCAGCTGTCCCCGGCTCCCTTCCACACTTATGCGCTTTGAAGCCGGTTTCCTCTCGCTGTAGAAGGACACTGGGAGAAACCGGTGTCCAGGGGCCGTCTTCCGCATGCCTCCCACTTTCAGGCAGTGTGAACCGGAAGAAGGCGGGATTCAAGCAGAGGTGGCTGTGTGAATGTGCCGTTTCGACAATTTGCACATGAGCACTCATGCGCACATGCGCACATATGCACATTGCCGAAACAGCCCTGACACAAGCTGCGGAGGCCGGCCTCCCCGGGGCCGCTCCGCAGCAGTCTGAACGCTCCGTAACAGCATCCTTGTGCAATACACTGGCCAGTGTGAACGGCCAGCCCTGGGGAATTTTTCCCCCACAGCTTTTGCCTCTGGATTCCTCCCACTCCAGATTGCCAGTCTGTCCTCGGCCTTAGATAGGTTATTACATTTGCCGCAAGGGTTCTGATGGGACCCTAGACAATGCTGTTATCTTAAGAGCTTTTGCGCTCACAAAGAAAAAAAGAAAAAATTATTGTAGCTTATGCTCTAATCTAAAACCCAAGTCTACATTTAATCCAGCTACCAAAAATCCCAGGTTATTAGCTTTTCAAGAATTGGTGCTAGAAGAAATACAGAAATTAGAACAGGAGGTTATACCAGTTTGGCATAATTTGAACAAAGGGAACATCAAGCAGTTAAACAACTAGAACAGAGGAAAGATATTGTTATCAAACCAACAGATAAAGGTGGGGCAGTAGTGGTGTGGGGCAGAGAAAAATACATTACAGAAGCATACAGACAATTGAATAGTGAAACACACTATAGAAGGAGCAAAGACAATCTATCTAATGCCATTAAAAAAGAGATACAAGTACTCCCGAGGAGGGAATAGCAGAAGGTTATATTAATTGAACCACATATGATTTCCTCTTAACATCAGAGGAAATGGTGCCACAATTCTATCTTCTACCAAAAATTCACAAAGGCTCCCTCCCAGTCCCTGGCAGAACAGTTGTCTCTGGCTGTGGGTCTGTTTTGGAACCCTTGGCCCAATATCTGGACCTTTTTCTCAAGCCCTTTGTTCAAACCACACACTCATATTTAAGGGACACCATGGATTTCCTTAACCACATCAATAATTTACAACTACAGGCAGAAGAGCTTTTTTTTTGCCACCCTAGATGTAGTGTCTTTGTACACTAACATTCCACGAGATGAGGCCTTGGATGTTCTATGGGAAGTTTTAGATGATAGAACAGAACAGTCAATCCTCCCACATCATTCCTCTGCCACATTGCTGAACTATGTTTAAAGAAAAACTTTTTTCAGTTCCAAGGAGAATTTTTCTGGCAAACTTCTGGAACTGCCATGGGATGTAAATTTGCACCTGACTTAGCTAACCTATTTATGGATAGGCTTGAAAACAAATTCATTTTCCGAAATAATAATCCTTACAAGAAACATATTATTTTCTACCAAAGATTGCTGGATGATATCTTCTTGAGTTGGAATGGCACACTGGAATCTTTGACTGAATTTGGCCAATATCTTTCCTTATTATATAAAACCGTTTTCAAGTGGCAAGATTCCATAAGGTGTCAAAATCAGTTGGCTGGAAGGACTGCCACTCAAAAGGGGAGTTCCTGGCCACTGGCTGCATTCCCTCGCTGCGTTGCCTCAGTCCCACTCACAGAGCCACCGGCCAGCGCCTCGGCCTCAGTCTGGAGGGAGCCGGTGAAGGGGACAGACTAGGTGCTGGGTCTACTCTTCTCCTCCGCCCACTGCCAGGTGGGTCTAACTGTCCCCTCAGTGGCCTGCTTCTGTCAGTGAAAAGATAATGGACTTTCAGCATAACCCCCTCCCCTGCCTGACTTTCTGACTTTCCTGGCAGAATAAACTGAATATTCCTATCAGAATAAAGGCTCTCTCTCCTGCTTAGCTCTGCCATGGCTGGCTGCTAATGAGGTGGGCCAGCAACCATCAAACCATTCCATTCAACCCCCTGTTGTGAGGCTGACTCCCCCCCGGGTTGCCAATCTCCAGATGACAGAGATCAGTTCCCCTGAAGAAAATGGCTGCTTTGGAGGGTAGACACTATGGCATTGTACCCTGCTGAGTCCTTCCATCCCCCCCAAATGCTGCCCTCCACAGGATCCACCCCTTCAAATCTCCAGGTATTTCCCTAATCAGAGCAAGCTAGGTTGCCAAGCTGGCAGTGGGTGGGGGAGGGGGTTATGCTAAAAGTCCATCATCTTTTCACTGACAGAAGCAGGCCACTGAGGGGATAGTTAGACCCACCTGGCACTGGGCAGAGGAGAAGAGTTGCCAATCTCCAGGCGAGGGCTGGATATCACTCAGAATTGCAAGTGCTCTCCAGGTGGCAGAGATCAGTTCCGCTGGAGAAAATGGCTACTTTGGAGGGTAGACACTACGGCATTATACCCTGCTGATTCCTTCCATTCCCCCCCCCCAATGCTCCTCTCCACAAGATCCACAAGATCCACAAGATCCAACTTTCCCCTCAGTGCCTGTTGCTAGGCAACCAAGCTTGCTTCTCTGAAAGCCCCTTTCCACACCCATGTTGGCCTCTGGGAGAAAACTCATTGGGGCAGCTGAACAGAATGCCATAAAGGCCACCCTCCAGAGCAGTCATTTTCTCATGGGGGGGGAGATCTGTTGTCTGGAGTTCAATTGTGATACCTGGTGATCTTCAGGCTCCACCTGGAGGTTGGTTACCCTAGGCATAGCAGGCAGCGCTTCAGGATCTGCTAGACCCAGGTTCTTGCTGAGTGGGTGATTTTGGGCCAGTCACAGACTTTAAGCCTAACCTACCTCACAGGGTTGTTGTGCAAGTCAAAAGGGGGAGAGGAGAATAATGTCAGCTGCTTTGGTCCCCATTGCAGAGAAAGACTACTTTTCCTGCAGGGGAACTATGATTGCCAATCTCCAGGTGAGATCACTCCAGGAGACCACTCAGAATTACAAGTGCTCCCCAGATGGCAGAGATCAGTTCCCCTGGAGAAAATGGTGGACTCTGTGTCCTTATACCGAGCTGAGATACCCCATGACAGCCAATGTGACATGGTAGTCAGGGCTTCAGAACACGGTGGTGGCTTTGGGAGGGGGGAGATGGAAAGTTGAAGAGTGAGGTTGATGATTGGCTGGGAAGGAGGTAAGGTTGCCAACTCCAGGTGGAAAATTCCTGGAGATTTGAGGGATGGAGCTTGGAGTTGGTGAGGTTGGAGGAGGGGGTGGGACCTCAGACAGATACAGTGCCATAGACTTCACCTTCCAAGCCAACCATGGAGAACTATTGTTGCCAATCTCCAGGTGGGGGCTGGAGATCACTCAGAATTACAACTGCTCTCTAGGAGGGAGGGGGGAGGAGATGGGAAGCTAAAGCCAGGGGGCAGATAATGATACATTGACAGTTGTCTGGGAGGGAGATAGGGTTGCCAACTCCAGGTTGGGAAATTCCTGGAGATTTGAGGGTGGACCCAGGAGGTTTCAGAAGGGGTGGGACCTCAGACAGGTACAATGCCATAGAGTCCACCCTCCAAACCACCTGTTCCCTCATGGGGAACAATTGCTGCCAATCTCCAGGGGAGGGATGGAGATCACACCAAATTACAACTGCTCTTCAGATGACAGAGATCTTCCCCTGGAGAAAAAGGTGGACTCTGTGTCATTATACCCTGCTGAGGTTGCCACAGCAAAATGACGCTGAGTGCCCAAGTCTGGGGCACTCTGCCAGAGCCTCTTTCTAGAGCCTGTTGTATTTATTTCCACAATGGGCCTTATTCCTAGTTATAAATAAATACTGATACCTTCTATCTAACATCCCTAGATGCCAAAATCCTCCTTCGTCCACAGTCAGGAGGGCAAAAAATCTCAGAGACATACTGGTTAGAAGCAGGTTTCCTGAACTGAAGGACACCAGCTGCATGAGGGGGAGTCATCTACCTAAAGGTTTTTTTTTTTTCCCCTGTGGGGGCTGTTCTGTATGTAACTATGCTGAGGCTAAAAAATGCTTCTACAATTCTACAAGCACTAAAACTTTCTATGTTAATTCATTCTGTAATTGTAGAAGTCACTCCGTTATTTATGCAATCCAGTGTCCTTGTGGAAAAAAATATGTGGGGTTAATATCAAGTCCAGTGAAAGTAAGAATTGGGGAACACAGGAACTCTATTAGATTAAAGAAACGGAATGCTCCACTTGTTAATCACTACCTGGATTTGGGCCATACTGAAAACCAGCTGAAGTTCTGGATTATTGAAACAGTTCAGACTACAAATTCAAACAGGCTCAAGCTTCTCCAAAGACGTGAGTTATTTTGGATTCATCATTTACTGACATCTGCTCCTCAAGGACTGAATGCAGAACTGGATTGGACCTGCTGCCTTTGAAAAAATGTTCACCTGTTCATCTGCCCCTCCCAATTTGTAATCCCTTCCTTGGCTAAGAGCATGGTGCAATACATGGAGGTGATTGCATCATCCCTGGGTCCACTATATAGGATTGTAATCTCAGCAGTTTGTGACTTGACTATTTCACTTGATGGAAGTGACACACATCACTGACAAATGGGACATTTGATACCAGGTCTGTTGCCTATTTAAATATCTTTTGGAAATTACTTCTGGGCTAAATTAATTCTGTATCATATTAACTTTCAGTTCTAGTAATTATGATTATTTTATTTTTATTTAAACTAATTTGGGGAATTTGCGCAACTACCACAGGCTTATTTGATTTATAGCAAATATATAGCATTCGAGGTAATCCCAGAGTAAATTTATTACTAACCTATTATTACATATATTTATTGTTTATACAAGAGTAATCTGGCTTTTTTCCCTCCCTTCCTCCCCCCCACAATTTCAGACAGCAACACCTGGTCTTATATATATTCACATATGTATATACAAAATTCTGTATGCATTTTTGGATGTGTGTCACTTTATAATAAGGAATATTGACCACTGAGGAAGGCCCATAGGGGCCGAAATGCGTATGGTCCTTAGGTCAAAGGTTTTATCCATCAGCTTGATATGTACTGCAATTAGTTCTTTATGAACCTAGTTTTAAATGTCTGATACTTGGACTGTCTCTTTTAATTTTATTTTGTTTTATTTATGTGTACACCCTAATAAATGTCTATATTTTCCATTTTAATTATTCTGTTGTTAGCTTGACCCTCTCGGTTTGCAGCTATTTGTTGGGTTGAGTCCCCCCCTCCCCTTTCATCTTCTATCACTGGAAGTGTGTTAGAAGGCAACACCCACCGCTCAGGCTCCACCCCTAAAATCTCCAGGTATTTCCCAACTCAGAGCTGGCAAGCCAGCTTTACACTTTGTCTAAAGACACTTTAGGTTTCCTTTGCTTTTGCAGGGAAGCTACCCTACAACAAGCATGAAAATACAGATCAAGTTAGTATGCTTTTGCTTTTTTCCACAGTGCATCACCATATGTGCCTGCTCCTGGGCTTGTTACTCCTGGAACAGTGTTCCTGCGCGTTCCTGCTTGAAGTGAACCCTGGCATGCTGGGACAAATGCACATAAGGGAGGTGGGAACTGTGTGCCTAAGCTATGAATGTCGGGGTGGGACAAGTGTATTTGCTTCCCTGCCATGTGTGTTAGCTTATCCCTGCATATGTCATATTGCAGTGCTAGTAACTTTGTTCAGTGCAGAATGGACACTTGTTAATTTTTTTCATGTTAATAATGTTTTCATTATTCGGTGTGAATTTTCATGTATCTTTAAGTCAATATCGTATGTTAGTGGTTTCCTCATATTGCTTTTTTATGCTCTTCAGCTTGCCTTCCAGTATAGAAGTCACTCTCATATTCCTGCAAGCAGGTTTGTATCTTTCCCTCTTTCCAGTGCTGCCAGCTATTGGTGATTTATGGTTTTATGTGGTTACAGTGAAGCATACAAACATGCAGGGCAGAAATAGTGAAACAATAAACTTAGTTTAATGAAGTTGGTCAGCGTTGCCAGCCCCCCCTTCCCCCGGAATCCCCCAACCTTGTCTCCTGTTTCCTTCCATCACTTGGTGTAGTGCCGAAGGCAATAGGGAACCCTTGGTGTACAGAATAGCCACAAATAACACCCACTCAGGGAAGACCATCCACAATTCACAACAATATATACTCGAAATTGTATATTACATTCATTGAAGTACGAAGATAGTTCAGTGGATATAACCCAATAGAATGTATAGGTACATATCCAACAGATTGCTCATGACAATTAAACATATTTTACAAAAAGAAGATATAAAAAACCAACAGTAGGCTCCTCTGTAACTCCATACATAAATAGTGTCCATAGACCTCTAAACAGAAAGTAACTGCAGCAGAAGACACCCACTGCGGAAGGATTAACAGCTGTATGTCTCTTCCAGGTATAAATCGTTCTGTTTTTTATAAGTTAAAATCTGTAGATTCCTATTAATAAGTAATGTGATACAATTATGAAGTACTGACACAGTTTTACCTTTGTTTTGAAAATGTATGTAAAAGTACAACCCCCTTGTCAGGGGTGCCTCTGAAGACCTGCCTTCTGCGGACCTAAGTGTGGTGGAGGATCAGTCCCCAGCTCCAGAGGAGCCTCCACCTGAACCAGAGGAGGCTCAAGCAAGCACCTCTCAGGGCATTACCCCAGCACCAGCAACAGCTGAGCCGCAGCCAAGCTCAAGTCCACCTGATTCACCTCCTCGGGTGGAACGGCTAAGGTCACCATCCAGGCAAGACTTAGCTGCTAGGAGAAAAGAGGCACGCATGCGTAGTCGCAGATCACTCAGCCCTGAGTTTTAGAGGAAGCCGGAACTTCACTGCCAGCTGCTAACAAGCACAGGAAGTGGCTGGGTATTTAGGCACAGCACAAAGACCAACAACTTGTGCTAGCAACAAGTCATTCTGGCTAAGCTCTGCACCCGGTCGGCTCGCATCAGCTAAACCTGATCCTGGACCCTCTGGCTCGTGACTTTGGCTCTGTTGACTTTGGCTTTTGGTTGACTCCTTGGACTGGTTTGCTCGTGAGTTTCCCTCTCTGACCTCGGCTTGGACTGACTCTATTTTCGGCTTGTGTTTTAGACTTGGTAATTCGTTCCTGATTTGGCTTGACCTTGGACTGTCTCGGACTTCGACTTGGCTCCTGACCTACTGGTACCCAGCCCGTGACACCCCTCCCCAGTGAATATGGAATCACAGACTCGAGAATTTATAACAAAAACTACATACTGAAAAAAAGTGTCATTTACACAGCTTTAAACGTTCAGCTGTTATTTTATTGCTGTTTATTGATGAATGTTCTGGGGTGGGGTGATACACTTCATTGTTGCATGCCCCTTAAGGATAATAGTGCCAACCTGCTGAATTTATCTGTCCTAGATTATTTGTTTTAGAAGCCTGTGGTGAAAAGAAGAACAATGGATGAGTGTTTCTAGATATAAGACATGCCCTTACTTTATTAGCCTTGGGTGGTGGCAGTGTTAGTCAATAATTATGTGCCTCTCAGGATGTCAGATCTGGAAGAGGGAGAAGAAAGGAATACATTATGCTGACACCATTTCTGAGCTGGTTTTAATTCCATGTTTCCAGCAACACCACGTCAAATAATCAGGAGATGCTTGCATCTCTCTTGATTGTCCTGGAATTGTCCCCTCTTTTCCCCCTACCTTGATTTCTGTTCTGGTGGTGTTTGTATTTCTAGTATGACCTGTTGTCTGGCTTGGGTTTTCCTGCCTGAGTGCAGAAATCAAATCAGATGCTTGAGTGCCCAGAAAGACTACTTAGTTAAGGCTTAGTTGTTTCTTGTCTCTTTTTTGTTGCATGACTAAAATGTACATTCAGCACATTAAGAATTAAATGGGTTTCCTAATCTTTCATCACACACCCATAAATGTCTTAAAAACCAAATTAGTATTTAATTCATAATGCATGAACTACATTTTTTAAAAGTCATTTCTTGTAGTTGAGGGACTGCTATATCAATTTATATACATAAGTTAGGCTGAAGATCAACATCAAACGTTTTGGCCTTGATCCAGTTAGGCATTAGTGTCATATTTGATTCTTTATTAGGTAGCATAACTGCATGTTAGAGATTTGCAAAATAAGATCTGACTAATTTCTGTGCTCTAAATTGGTTTATACCACATTTTGCCTTGTTTGACTTTAATTAGACACCATATAATACATTGTTAATGCATTGTGATGACCTGCAGGAATATTATCTGCTGTGCACTAATTAATCTAAATGGTGGTAATTTTACAAACAACTTAATTTTATGTGTTAGTATGTTCTAACTTGGAACATTCTTAATTGTTCTACAGGGTTTTTTTGCTGTAGTTCTCCATGCACAGAAAGTTACATTATTTCCCATTTAGCACTGATTTCCAGTAAACAGTAATATAAGCCCCTTTGCTTACTGAGAGCCAGAATCCACTCGAACTAAGATTTATTAATGATTGCTGATCATTACTCAGTTCCAAAAGATCTGAGTTATGCTGTATGATGTCCTTCTTATTGGGGAGACTTTTTCCTTTAAAACACGCTATGTTCACATAAACTTGGTAGATTACTGCTGCCACCAGGAATTAAAAATTCCAAATTTTTCTATTATGGCAGAATGACCCTTCAGAGAACTATGTGGCCCTGGGGAAGGCCTGTTCTGACTGCTGGGATAAGTTTAAATAAATAACAATTTATTTATAAAGGAATAAAATATGTTTCTAGGTATTTTGAACTGTTGTTTGAACTGGGCGCCACACACTGTCTCTCAAAACACCAAACCTCCACTCTGCCTCTCTTAGCCACACAGGCTAAACGGTTTGTCTTAGCCACACAGGATAGACTCAAACTGCTTCTTCTGCCATACAGGCTAAAAACTTCCTTTCCTCCTCTCTCTAAAACACACAGAATCTCCTCCGAGACACCCCTCCTCCCACATTCTCTCTCATCAGCCAATCACATCACACTCATCTCCTTCTACCACTCTCCATACATTACTGTAGTCCAGGGGTGGCCAACCTGTGGCTCGGGAGCCACATGCGGCTCTTTCACACATATTGTGCGGCTCCTGGCAGGGCTGGGGAAGCAAAGGGGAGGCATGCTTTTTCTCTCTTTCTCCCTTCCTTCCTTCCTTCCTTCCTTCCTCCCTCCCTCCCTCCCTCCCTCCCTCCCATCTATTTGCTTTCCTAGTTTCTCTCTCTCTCTTTCTTTCCACTTCTTTAATTCTTTCTTTCCATCTCTCTCTTTCTCTCTCTCTCTCTCAATATCATTAGCAAACAAGTAATATCATTATCAATAACCGGTTTTCCTCGTTTGTTTTTATTTTTGGCAGTACCATTTAACGTTAATAAAAAGCAAATTTGCATATTTTTAAAAATAAAAATGTGTGTGTGATATTTGTTCCTGTCTTGCGGCTCTCAGACATCTGACATTTATTCTATGTGGCTCTTACGTTAAGCAAGGTTGGCCACCCCTGCTGTAGTCAAACTAAACATTTAAAGAAACACACACACCAAAACATGAAATCATTACAGGCTGCATTTAGAAATCATGACTAACTTCTGTTAGTTCAGGATGGATGCAATACAGCTTGTTAACTCTTCACATTGACTTTCTTTCCTCCTTTCTTCTCTTCATCATGCATGAAGTTTAATTGAAAATTTGTCAGTTTGGAATGCTTTAAATAAAGCTCAATAAAGTTAAAACTTCCCATAATTTCAAAATACAGATGCCTGGACAGTGTGTGTGTGTGTGTGTGGGATCACGGTGTGGGCTTGATCCTCACAATCTCTTGTTCTAGAAATTAAGCATTGAAGAGTACTTGAGTAACATACCATGGATTTAAAATATGCATCACTATCTACTTGGAAATCTTACATAAATGGTTTTTACTTGTTGAACCATAGTACATTGTTGTTGTTGATGATGACAGTGTCATACTGAACTACTTACTGGTAAACTATTCCATGGCTCAAGCAATTCCTAAAGTGGCAGAGTAAAAACAATAATTTCAACAGCAAACAAATTAGCAATACAAAAATCAGACTACAGATGGTCAGTGTGATAATCCCAGAAACTCAGGAGCCCAAACAAGGCACCTGACAGCCAGCAGTTCAGCAAATATCCTCTGAGAAAGGATGATCTTAACTGGCTATCTGAAAGGTAAGCCAAAAGGAAAAAAGCACAATGGAGCTCTTCAGGTCAAGAAAGCCATAGTATTGTTGCTACCACTGACAAAGCTCTGTTCTATGTTATCACCTACTGTATCTCTGGTAGGGAAGTTTGAACACCCACCACATGTTATTCACCAGTCATGAACAAGAGGCTGATTTTTAAATGATTGGTTTGACTGATCATGGACTGGTTTGTGGCTGTTTGACAGACTGCTTCACTGTCTTCTTTCCAAAGTGCAATGCAATTGGCTTTTCTTACAGCTGTGGCTGGCATTTTCCCCAATTGTACTTTGGTCACATTATAAGAAGAGAAGAATCACTGGAAAAGACAGTAATGCAAGGAAAAGCTGGAAGCAGCAGTAAAAGAGGAAGATGAACATGAGATTCGTTAACTCAATCAAAGAAGCTACGGCAGCCCTCAGTTTGCAAGACCTGAGCAAGGCTGTTAACGAAAGGATGTTTTTGTGGTCATTAATTCTTAGGGTTGCCATACGTCAGAAGTGACTTGATGGCACTTAACAAACACACACACACACACAAGTGTCTAGCCCCTTTCATTGCTGAGTTATAAGTGAATCTGCAATGTAAGAGAATAGATACTTACTTTTGTTTTTTAATGAAAGCTAAGATTTCAGCAGCTGTTGCAATAATTGGATCCATAGGCGTCAACTACGGGGGGGCTCGAGCCGCCCCTGAAATTTCCCGGGGGGGACTGAGCCCCCCTGGCAAAATGGATCGCCTGCCGCCGCGCCTCCCTGCTGCACCGCCGTGCACTTCCTAGGCCCACCCACCACCGCCTCTCCCCCCGCCTGGCCACTCCTGCCTCCTTTCCTCTCCCTCCCTCCCTCCCTCCCTCCAGGGGCCAGCTGGGCAGATGCCCAGTGTGATGGCATCACCCGGAAGTGATGCTATCACGCTGGGCACGTTGCTGGGACGACACTCTAGCAATCGCCCCGAAACTCTATGGCACCATAGAGTTTCAGGGCGATTGCCAGAGCGTTGCCCCGGCAACGTGCCCAGCGTGATAGCATCACTTCTGAGTGACGCCATCACACTGGGCATTTGCCCAGCTGGCCCTCGGATGGAGGGAGGGAGGCAGAAGTGGCCAGGTGGGGGGAGGGGGCAGCAACATGGTTCTGGCGTGCACGTGCGCTTCACGCGCATGCACACAAGAGCCCCTGCTTCCCCGGGGATTTTAAAACTCTACCCCCCTGATTGGATCACAGTAGTGCAGTAACAAGTATTAAAACAAAACAACCCCTTCCCTGAAAGCATGACGGGGGGAAAATGCTGGGGAAATGGTGGCTTGCTGTGTAGATCCAGCCATAGATTGTCAAATGTCATAAACCCATGCTTTTTTTTAAAGTTACCTTTCTTTGTTCATGTAAATAGTCATTAATGGCAAGAAGTCTCACTGGATCGGCAGTACTTTGCACATGCCCAGTTTTTGGAGAGAAAAAACCATATAGACCTGTTTTGCAGACATTTGGGTAGTAAGCTGCCAGTCTCAGATCAAGTCAGTTTGCATCTTATTGTCTCATTCAAACATGGTAAGTTTATGTTGAACACATTCAACATGAAATTCAGGGCCTCTCTCCTCATCTCTGGGAGCAGAGGATCATGGAAAAAGAACTCTATTGATGATCTAAAATACTTTAAAAGGTTCACATGGATTCATTTGTTCTAGCATAATACATCAGCATGACCCTACAATGGAACATAGGACAAGCCTTGGAGAAAAGGGCAAGGGCACTGCAGACATGGATTCATTTTTTCAATGACTTCCATTGAAATTCCTTATGGTACAAAGAGGATGGGACTGAAATCTGCAAGGCTCTGTGGGAGAGGCTAAACCTGCTTCCTCTACTAGGACCATCTGACAGACTTTTAGTCCTTACTTCAGTGCTGTCCCTGAATACCAGGGCAAAAGTAAAGAGAAGACACAGAGAGAATAAAGCCAGTTGTCCCTAATTCTATAATCTATTAATGAGGACTATAAGAAGCAGAGGAATGAAATGTAGAGTAACACTTGCAATCATTGATATATTTCTCGTACAGTCAAAGTAAGTTGGTAATCACTGGAGTACTAATTTCCATGACATATTTTGTTTTTTATAATAGGATTAATTTTGGTAATTATAATACTCATTTTCCAGGGTTTTCCTTCAAGGAAGATTTGTTGAAACCTAAAAATAGTATTTGATTTGTAGTTAATTTTATTGAGGCTTGATTGGTAACCCATCCAAGTAATAATGTGTGTGCTAAATTATAGATGACATTTTACTAAAATTACTAGAGAAATCTAATTTGGATTTTTTTTTAAGTATTACTAATAATTCATAAAAGTTGTTCTTGCAGGTCATAGAATTTAACTCTGTGTGAACAAGTTAAAATGAAATGTGGTTGAGTCCTGATGCTTAGAACTGGAGGGAATTGAGCACATATGTAACTCTTTCCACTGAGAAAGCTCATGTGCTTAATTTTTGTCTAGCTTGGGCCTACCTTTCAAAAGTTCATACAAAAACACGTTCTCAGTATGAGATCTATCTTAATTCATTCCAAGCCACATCTGTTGCAATGTATATAAAGGTATTCCTGTTTTGAACTTGTGCAAAATGCCTTTACTCTCCAGTAATCTCTACTGCACTGATTTCCCCTGAAATCTGGGATAGAGGCTGAAGGATTGAGGCAGGCTTAAAATGATTGTCTAATGAGGTTCTTATATAACCCCAGTTCACTCTGTTTTCCACCAGTGGTGAGAGCATTAAAAAAATTTTTTTTTGCTTGTGTTATTTCAAGGGGCAGGCAAGAGATAATTGAGCGCAGGAGATAAAGTTATAATGCTAAGTGTATACTTGGAGAGCCTGTATTATTTGAGATGTTCTTTGAGTGGAAAGGAATGTCAGGTTCTTGTCCTTAAAGTACTGGTCATTCAGTTTAGTCTGAGAGTGGGGACCCCATGGACAAGCTATTGATTAAGAGATGTGGTGGTTTCTTGTAGGGCTTGACTTTCTCATCATGAGATGGCATTTTATTACACTTTTTATCACGATCCTCTGGTTTACTGGAAGATGGAATTTGGCTATACCTTTAGCCGCTTCGGTTCTATGAGTGTAGGGTTAGAGATGAGTGTCAGACTGGAGGAAATGATTTGCAGGTATGATACTCTTGATATTTTCCATTTTAATAATAAAAGCACTGATTAATAGCTATTTTGCCCAGGGTTGGGGTTGCGGGCCTTTGGAAGGACCCTGGACAGGTTCCTCCGGCAAGTTTTAGGGCTTCCAGGAAGGGGCCACAGGGTAGCCTACAGCTGGCCAGGACTTGGTCAGGAAATGAGACCCCGGAGGGGTAAGTGTCTTTCCCATTGGAGAGCAAGGAGGTGGTCCCAGGTGGGACCAGTCTTGCTTATTCTGCATGTGTGGTTTGTTAGTTCCCTTGCCGCACAGGTTAATTAAATAAAGTGGCCCTTGTTTAAATCCATATCTATCTCTTTCTTCCGAATGGGGTGGCAATGAGCTCTTCTCAGAAGTTCCATTTGTGAAGGAATTTCAGACTGTACATTTCTGCATTACTGTTGTTTCCCCAACTCTTTAGATGCCTCTCTGTTACTCATCACGTAGTTAAATATGAGAATCACTGATGAGGTTGAGGATTTATATTTGTGAAGGGCAAGAATTGTTTTATAAGATAATGCTACATTGAACTGATACAGCCTTTATATTTTGAATGAATTAGTGAGTACTATAGAATCTAGATCTAGGTAAGCATTTGGGTCTCTGGAATTTAATTCAACTAAATTAATAAAATTTTAAAAATAAATGCAAATTAAGTTTTAGGTGTTTTGATATTTTAGGTTGATTTATTATGCCCCTCTAACAGTGTAGCTTCAGGGCTTTTACCCTAACATGTGTGGCAACTGTATTCCTCCATTTTTTAGCCCTTTAAAGCCCTCTTTCTTTACCAAGCTGCGCTTGTAGCACTATAGTGTGGTTGGGAAAAAAGAAAAGAAATAAAGGGCTAAGTGGGGTGTGTGTGTTACTGACTGCAGGTGTAATGCATGGGCTCAGCAGCAGAACAAGTGGTTTGGGTTGCTGTTCCCACCATTCCTTTTCTTCTTGGTGCTTTCTGGGGGTGGGGTGGGATGGTTTTGCACCCCGTCTGGAAGCAGCCTCTCTTGCAAGAATGGTATGTGCTGGTTTTATTTGGAGAATCCCTAAAATGAAACTTGTAATCCTCAACATGTATTTCTTTCTGTTGCAGTTTTTCTTTTCTTCTACTGAATGGCATGAGTAATTCAGATCATGGAACCATAATTTTCTGACTCTTTTGGCACACGTATCTACTTTTGGCACACATATTTCTTTCCAGAATGGCAGTGGTACCATTTAAATTATTTTGTAACTGTCTTGTTGTAAATAAATATTCTGTAAAGAAATATTCCTGTACACAACTTTTATGGAAAACTTAATAACCTTGGTTTCTAGGATAAGCAAAGTTAAGACACTTTGTGCACTCCTGGCATTCTCACATTGGAGTCCAGGGGTCAGGATGGGGTTTGAACGTGGCATTGTGCTTATGAACTTATGATTAGTATCCCAATCTGCAAATGGTTATAATACATTTGACATTTTTCTTTTCTCCTCCAAATCTGAACTGACAGCAAATGAGCTTCCTGAAAGTACATTGTGAGTATAACACAATCAACATATTGAAAGGTACTAATTGTAGATTAATTAACAAGCTGAAATCAGCAAATGACTTACAGTATCTGTTCTAGACTGAAATTAACTGTTATTTATTTTCTGCTAAGTGCCTGTTAATTTCATTGGAGAGGTTTCAGTGCTAGCTGGGTGACGTTGGGCCAGTCTCATACTCTCATCCTAGCCTGCCTCACAGGTTTGTTGTGAGGATAAGAATGGAAGAAATGAGAATGATGCAAGTTATTTTGGTTCCCCAGTGGGGAGAAAGGCAGGATATGAATAAATAAAATTTAATCCTTTGAAAAATACACGAGAAATTTTCAAGATGATTGTGAAGTGTTTTTATTTAACCAAGTATTTTCAAATTATGGAATCAATCTCTTCACTTCTGGAAGCATGGAATTCTTATTTCCTAATTCCCAGTAATTGAGTAAATATCAGTAAACCATTCTGAGTCATCAGCAGAACCAAGAATGATCAATGGGCAAAAGTACAGATGTCACAAAAAGCTGCTTTTAAAAAAAACATGCTTTTGCAGACTGTTTAGTCAATTCTGAAATGACTCTGCAGCCAAAATTTCCTCTCAGGGGTACCTAGAAATTGTGGGTTAAGATCCAAGTGAAACGGAGGTAATGAATGGAGCTAATCATTTTGAGGACAGAAAATCTGAAGATAATCAAGTTACTTTCCTCAATTCCAAACTTCCCTTCAGTGCAACTCCTGGTTTACAAGTAAGTAAATTATCAGCTGGTCATATAAGCAATATGCACAACAAAAAATTATCATCCAGGAGATGTTCTGGGGAAAATACTGAATTTCCTAAAACTGAATAGCAGGCATTGATATTGATGTCTCCCCCCCGCCCTGTCAAAGTTCTACTGTAAATGGAAGATTCTCAGGAGCTACAGTTTTGTACCCAAACTTTATAGACCCCACTTAAACCATAAGAGTTTAAGCTGAACTTATGTGGAATGCTTTTACATTGACATTTTAGATTTAGTGTTGGCACCACACAGAAATATCTGAGGTTGGCTCCCATCCCTGACTTACCCCCCTCCGACCAGTGCCCTGAGGACCCTTACTCAGAGATGGAGGCAGCAGGGAACCCAGGAGCAGTGGCCAGCTTGGCAGGGCAAGCAGTGTCAGGCCCCAACCATGCAGTGGCCCTGCCCCACTGCTACAAAGGAAGCTGGAGATCTTCAATTTTCATTTCTGAATAAGAAGCTGTTTTGGCATCTTGCATCTTAAAATCTATGTGACTTTATAGTCTCACCCCTCTGCTTGACACCGTTGAATGTGTTTTTCACTTTTGTTTATATTGTGTGCTCCAGTGATGGACACCAGATAGTAGTTCCTATAAACAATATTCTCATATTTTGTCTTTCAGCAGTAATATGACTTATTGAAAAAATTCTTACTCAACTCAGAAGCAGGAGACATCTGGAATATTTCCGAGTGTTGTCATAGAGCGAATAGATTAAGTATTATATTGTTTACAGAGTCAGCTATGAATATTTGAAAATTTACTAAATTGTCTTTAAATTTGCAATCCAGAAATACTCTTTTTTCAGTGGGAATAACAGTCTGTCATTCAGTCTCTTTCTTTCTAACTGACTCTAGACCTCATAAGACTTTGCATGGATAAAGAGAGCCCGTCCAGGCCAAATTACAATAGGATAATTCGGATTGTAATGTTTCTGAGTTCCAAAATAGAGACCAGAAGAACAAGGAATAGTTCAAACAGTTTTAATCTAAGGAGGAGCAACCACAACAGGTTTATGCCAGCACTCTCAACTAGCTGAACTGCCTACTTGAACATGGGACTTTACACACTAGACCAGGGTGGCTAAGCTATGTCTCGGGAGCCACATGCGGCTCTTCCACACATCTTGTGCAGCTCCTGGCAGGGTGGCTGGGGAAGTGAAAGGGAGGCAGTCTTCCCTTCTCCAGCCAGTGTTCCCCTCCCTGGGTAGGCTTGAGGTGGATGGGGAGCAGAGAAAGAAAGCAACTTTAATGCATTCTCAAAGCCCCCCACCCCCTTGGCTGGCTTGAAGAAAGCATTTCTATCTTTAAATATCATTATCAATATCTGTTATAGAAAGGTTGAAGCACCTGGGGCTCTAGAAAGATTGAAGCGCTTGGGGCTCTTTGGCTTGGAAAAACAACGGCTGAGGGGTGACATGATCGAGGTTTATAAGATAATGCATGGGACAGAGCAGTTAGAGAAAGAAGTACCTTTCTCCCTTTCTCACAATACAAGAACTCATGGGCACTCCATGAAATTGCTGAGCAGTTGGGTTAGAACAGATAAAAGGAAGTACTTCTTCACCTGAAGAGTGATTAACACGTGGAATTCACTGTCATAGGAGGTGGTGGTGGCTACAAGCATGGATGGCTTCAAGAGGGAATTAGATAAACATATGGAGCGGAGGTCCATCAGTGGATATTAGCCACAAAGTATAGATAGGAACTCTCAGTCTGAGGCAAGTGATGCACTGTATTATTGGTGCTTGGGGGGGGGGGGGCAACAGTGAGAGGTCTTCTAATATCCTGGCCCCACTGCTGGACCTCCTGATGGCACCTGTTATCTTTGGCCACTGTGTGACAGAGTGTTGGACGGGATGGGCCACTGGCCTGATCCAACATTGGCTTCTCCTATGTTCTTATGTTTTTATTTCTGGCAGTCTTATTTAATGTTAATAAAAAGTGAATTTGAATATTTTCCAATAAAAATGTGTGAAATATTGGTTCATGTCTTGCGGCTCTCAGACATCTGATGTTACTTCTGTGTGGCTCTTACATTAAGCAAGTTTGGCCATTCCTGCACTAGACAAATATAAGGGAATACCTTGAAATTATAAATTCCGTCATCACAATTCTGTCCTCCAATGTAAGTGGCTCTTCCATTGGAGGAAGGCATCATACTTGGCTTAGATGAGAGGTAAGAAATAGGCTGCTAGATGCAGGTTAGACATAAGGTGTAGAGAGCTGCTGTTATAGTGTTGTTATGGGAAGAAGAATTCCTTTTTCCAAAATTCACTTTTTAAAGATATAGCCATTGGTGGTTCTTGTTCACCTTTAAAAGGATTTCTATTTAATTTTAAAAAAGAAATAGATGAATCTTCCTTCTCTAACTTTAGCCCTTGCAGTTTTTTTTATGTTACATACTACAGGGTGGTGCTCTAATAGTAGAGTAGGAAGGTTTGAGCAGACACTTCTTGCCTCTGAGTATCTACAGACTGAAATTCTGAAATTTTGCAAAATCTCCTTTCCCATTCCTCCTCTTTTCATATTTGTCATCATGTTGGACCTATTGGGGCGGGGCACTGCCATTTGAGGGGAAAACCATAGTTTTCCCTCAAATGCTAGAGCGTCCCCTGCAACGTGCCCCGGTGTGATGACATCACCTCTGGGTGACGTTGTCACATTGGGGCATGTTGCTGCAATGCTGGCACTTTGGGGGTGGGGTTCCCCTCAGTGGCTGGTTCCGGGTGGGCGGGTAAATGGCCCATCAGGCAGGCAACCCCCCTTCCCGCCTGGGAGACCTGGCAACCCTAATCAGAATCCAAGGCCAGAACACCATGAATTTGGCAATATGATTTGGCTCCTTTTTTACTTCATTATTGCAGCATAATTTATTAGCTTTATAATCCAAAAGGGATTTTCTGTTTGGTTATGCAGCTCACTTTTAGTGATCTTGTGAACTGAGGCAAAGTACCTGGCAACAAACCCCAGATGGCTTTCCTGTTGCCTGAAAACATTGTTAAAGCAAAAGGCCTGTCCCTTCTGGGGTTCTGCTTCCTAATAACAAAAGCAGAGAAACGGCCAGCAAACAAGAAAAACCCAGAGAATTGGGCTAGGATGACTGCCAAGATGTAACGGTTTTCTTGTATATGGAAAACTTCATAGGAAAGGAGTTATTTTCCTCATTATAAACACTGGTGAATTAGAACAAGCATTATTATTGATTAAAACCTTTAAATCTTACTATCAGTGCAAGATAAATATTTAAAATGACAACAGTGACGCTGGAGATTGGAAACTTCCCCCCATGTGTTATAGATTTATTGAATGATTCACTGTAAATAGATGCCTGGGATGTAGGAAAGCCTTTATTTTAAAAGGCTCCATCTTGTTCATCACTTTGAAATGTCCTGAGTGAATGAACAACTGAGTTTGAATTAGCCAAATTTCTTCCTTGTGTGCTTTTAATAAATCATTGTTATGCAAAGTTGAATTTGCTACTCATTCAAAATGCATGATTTACAATATTATGTTTGAAGTACTCTATAGAGGTTTAAGAAGCTGTATGTACCCCCCCCCCCCCCCCCGAGAAGTTCTAACTGTGAATAATAAAAAAGGCTGATAGGAAGTTGGGACTGCTTTGAATTTTATGTGCCTGTCTTACAGTGGAGGTCGGGATGAGCAAAGCGGTAATGGGGCGCCAGGAAACCAGTGGGAATATATGCCAGGCAGCTGCGGTTAGCTATTTTGCCTACTGTGGGCTTGGGCCTGGATTTCAGCTAAATTATTTTGTAGGGTTAGGGTTGACAGTCTCTAGGTGGGGTCTGGAAATCCCCTGGAACTTTAGCGGATCCCTGTACTACAGATATTAGTTCCCCTGGAGAAAATGGCTGCTTGAGGGGTGGGGGTGAATTCTATGGCATTATACCCTGCTGAGGTCCCTCTCCTTGCCAAATCCACTCTCCCTAGGCTCCACTCCAAATCTTCAGAAATTTTCCAACCTGGAGTTGGTTACTTTGTGTGGGATTCTCAGCTCACCAATTTTCTGCTTATGTCTTGGACATTAGCATCATAACTTGAAAAATCTGCTACCTATCTTTTACAATTTTGTAACATCGAGCCTGATAAAGTGTTCCGGTGAACATAAAAGGTTGCACAAAATTTGTTGCACAAGATTTTGTGTCAGTTTGCTTTGTTCTAATAAAAGGTTATACACAGAGTTCCTCCTTGTCTTTGGAGACTCTAGGGCTGGGCAGTCTCAGAACTGATATGATTGTATTAAAGGAAACATTGGTTTTTAGCCTGTGGCAGGGTTCAATTTCAACTTGAAGTAAGACATGGAATTTACATTACAATGCTAGGAATGTGAGAACTGCCTTTTTTTTTTTAAAGAACCAAACAGAATTCATGGAAAAGTAGATTTTTTTGAATAGTTCCAAGGCTGCAATCCTAATTATGCTCAACTGGGTGTAAACCTCATTACTTTTGAGTAGACATGCCTATGATTGTGCTACATACGACTTTGGAGCCCTGTGTTGGAAAGCTTTGTTAGAGACTGATGTGATAAGAATCTTATCACTGATATATAAAAAATTATAAACCTTGGACTAATAGATGACAAGAGATTATTCTAAGAACAGAGTGGATGGGGAATGGGAAATTCAAAGCTAATAACGGGGGGGGGGGGGGGAACCTCCTCGGTATACCTAATTCTCAAAGTGGCCAAATTTGCAGTTACTTAAATCTGAAGTCTAGAACAAAGATTAGACAAGACAGATCTTTCCACAATCTTGAAAAACATCCCAGGTTTGCAGAAAAATCTGAACTCTTAAAAAAATACATTTTGGGGAGGGGAGTTAACTCTTAAAAATTATAGAAGCAGTGCCTGTAGCTTTAAGAAACAAATGCCTTGGTGGTCATTACTAGGTAACCACACAGCCTACAAGCCATGATTTCTGTGTTAATAAAAGGCAGGGAGAGGAGGCAGGGCCCTTTTTGAAGCTGTTTTGGACTGAGAGATGGGGCAGATAAAGGTAGGTTGGTATGTGGGGAGATGGCAGCAAGAACGGGAGCTCTGGGGTCTTTCAGTGAAGCTAAAAAAAGAAAATAACAGGGGAGGGGGAAATGAGATGTCCTTATAGGTTCTCCACTGGTCTCCTCTAATAGCAAACTTGATGGTTGAGCGCTTATCACAAAGGCAGTGAAGGAGGCCTACCTACAGATGAGTTTAGGATTTCTTCATAATTGGGGAATTTCAGAAAAAAATATTAGTTTCAGGTGGTTAGCCATGTTGGTCTGCAATAAAACAGCCAGACTCCAGTAGCACCTTAGAGACCAACAAGATTTTTTGGATAGAAGCCTTTGAGAGTCTGACTCTTGGAAGTTTATACCCCAAAATCTTGTTGGTCTCTAAGGTGCTACTGGACTTGTATCTAAAAAAATACCTATTTGTAAATAAAAGCCCCCAAAGCCTAATGAGAATGCCCATTCTTCCCAAAATATTGATCGTGGATGGGTCAGTTAAAGGCGGGCAAAGATGACTGTGGCCTCCTGAAGGTCATAAGAGCTTAGACTATCATGTAAGGAGAGATTTGAGTTAATCATTTTTCCCCCTCTCAGTGGCTCCTTGTGCTTCCCTGGCTATTGTTCTCAATTTTAAAAATAAAACAATGTTAACATTTACACTTTGCAACCTGCTTTCTTTAGTGGCATGCGTGGGTGAGTAGATCTGACAAGGCTAGGAGGTCTTGGAATTTCCATGTTCTGGTAAATTTCACTGAATTTAATAACCTGGAATAGGATAAATAGGAACTGTCACTTTTATGTAAAGATTGATCAGAATATCCGAAGGTGTTAACACTTGTATTCATAAATATTAGATGTTCTTAAGCTGCTGATACTACATTAAAATATGGAGTGTGTTGCTTGAGACTTCACAGTATCGTACAGTAGGAGTGCTTTGTAGTTCATTCCAGCTGACAAAACTGAATTCCTAAGCAAGCTGACAGCTTTCATTTTTTAGTTTGCCAGGTCACTTGTGCTCTGTAGTGGCATTTGGCACAAGCTTTGGGCTGCGTTTGATGTTGAATTAGACTTAATTTGGGGCATAGGGGTAAAAGTGGGCAGCTTACCTCAGTGACTGAAATATGTAGTGACACTGGCAGGGGAAGGCAATTCTCCCTGTTATGACCTCCCAAAAGATTACTGACATCTACTCCATCAGGTCAGAATTTGGGTAGATTTTATTAATTCACACAATCCTCTTTGCAATATACTAACTACAGGGTGTGTACTTCCTCCCAAAATAAAACCTGAATTTCTTACTCTTCTAATTTAGCCATGTGCAGATGGTCAAAAGAACTGCATGTGTGTGTGGATCTCAGGATCATATGCGTTAACCCCTCTATGCCCAGTCTCCACGTGATGGAGATTCCATCAGTATGAGGACCTATGTGTGTATACTGTGTGCATTGGATCCTTACCTCTCTTTCTTTCCCTCAAGAATATGAATTATACATTCAGATGTGTTGGTGTGTTTGTGTATGGATCCCTTTGCAGATGAGACGCCACTTATGAAGGGTGAGTATTGTGAGAAGATGAATGAAGCAGGTGTCTCCCCACCTTCCAAACACATACAGCTGTGTGTGCTTTGTGTCTGTAAGGGAGTTATCTTGAATAACATTGCATGATATCTAACCACTCATTCTTGACATCCAGTTATAATACGAAAATTACTTACCCTATAGGTTTGTTGCTGTAAAATTACAAGAAGATATATTATATACATATGTTTCTTAAACTGTCTGTGGTGGTTTTCTAATCCTACTACAAATGGCAACAATTTCCACCTGCCCTGTACTCTTCCCAGAATGTGGGAAACCTATCTGAAGCAGAGATTACATTTTGAATTAGCTCAGCAGTTACATGTATGCATGTTTATAGTGGATGTTGAAACATGAAATGTGTATGAAAAATGCATTGATCATAGATCATTTTGATCTATATGCATGCAAATTATTATGCTCTAGACTTGTGAGTTTTGTGTGCACGTCTGGTTTCCCATAAACCATGCAGCTGCAGTAGGCCGGGAAGATGGCATTAAGCTGCTAACAGGGAAAAGAAGGTAGTGGGAACTGCAGTGGACAAAACAGTAAGGGTACCTGGGTATGTATGTTTCTGTACTTTTTTGGCATAGCAGATGACAGACCAATCTATTTCTTTCCCTCTCAAAACTGCTTTTATGTTTTAAAAAACACAAGCAGCATGCTGCTGATGAGCTAATTCAAACTGAAACCTTTGCTTCAGGTAGATCTTCCACTTTCTTGGAAGGGCACAGGGCTAATGGGAAATGGTGGCCAAGTGCAACGGGATTGGAGAGCCACCATAGACCTCACTTCTAATAAAAGCTGCTGACCCTTTCTATTAAAATAAAAAATAAATACAGAGTATAGGATGAATTAAATCAGTTTATTAATGTACATCCCAGTCTAACTACCTCAATATACTCCCATGTTCTGGAGAGCTTGTATAGGCTGTCTTTAACCATGAAAATTATAGATAGTCCCTTTATTGCAAAGGTTTTTTCATCTACTATATCTGCATTGGTTTTTAATTTAAATTATAAAAAGGTGAAAATTTCCATTGTACACCTATGAACCTGTACATAGTTCCATCTTTTGCAAGCTGATTGTACAATATTGATTGGCATGGCCATTAGTTTGATTATCAGCTGTGATTTGTCATTGATACACAACCTACTGTTATCAAATGGGGAATTTCTTGTGAGAGTAACTCATGACACTGAAGCCATATACAGAATGCCTATACATATGAAAAATGTTTTTGTTCCATATTACTGATGGAGATTTCAAGATTATAATGCATTATTGTTCCAGGTCTTGTTTATTTGTCTTCTGTAGTATTTATCCATGTTCTGACCTTTTAGATGTATTCCTGTACTTTTCAGACTATGTATATAATTAGTAAAATGTGTCCAGGTATTAAATAGTCTTTGTTTTAATGCGTGCTACCTGTTATGAATTGCACTTCAGCCACTAGATGGCACCATTTCATTTTGCTTTATTTCCTATCTGGCATCTAGGATTTCAGTACAAGACGGAAGCAACATACAAGGGATTACAAAAAGTTATCAGAGTCACTAATTAGGACACCTTTTTTGTTGCCTTTGTTTTGTAACAGGAGTTCAGAATAGAAAAATATTTGCTTGTGGATATACATTTTCTGCTTCATCTGAAAGAATAATGTATGCTAATTAAAGATAAAATGAACTGAATGCTGATGTGCTAGGAATGATTTGGGAGAGTCTATTCATGAAATGGGTGAAGCACAGGTATTAGATTACCCCCTAATATATGAACAATGAAGATATTTTTATTAAAAGTACATTATAAATTTCCAGCCACTAGATGTATGTGCTGAAAATGAACTTCAGATATTGGTTACTTCCAGGGCTCATTTCGTAGCAGGAGCTCTTTTGCATATTAGGCCACAAACCCTTGATGTAGCCAATCCTCCAAGAGCTTACAGTAGCCCCTGTAAGAAAAGCTGTGTAAGCTCTTGGGGGATTGGCTACATCAGGGGTATGTGGCCTAATATGCAAAGGGGCTCCTGCTACGAAATGAGCCCTGGTTACTTCTATGATAGTGGCAGTACATTTTCAGTTGCCCACAGTCACTGTGGTTACTTTCAAAGAAATAGCCGCTAATCTGTACAGAACCTGATTCCAACCATGGTATGCAGACAACTTGACCATGTGAGCAGGCTTATATCGTGTTTTGTGTGATTCCACCTATCTGGTACTGCACCCATTTGATGTTTTTCTTTTCTCTGTTCAAACACAAGCCCTCTATATCACTCAGATCTACAAAGCCCGGCTGAGATCCAGGGCTGCTGAGAGCTACTATGGGCCCTGAGACAAAGACACCATGAACCACCTGCCCCCACCCAATATGACCCAGATCTAAATATCATAACAAAAAAATAATAATAACTTGGCTTGCCAGTTTGGTGTAGTAGAGCCAGTTTGGTGTAGTAGAGCCAGTTTGGTGTAGTGGTTAAGTGTGCGGACTCTAATCTGGGAGAACCGGGTTTGATTCCCCACTCCTCCACTTGCACCTGGCTGGATGACCTTGGGCAAGCCATAGCTCTGTACCAGCTGTTCCCTCAAGGACAGCTTGGGAAAGAGCTCTCTCAGCCCCACCTACCTCACAGGGTGTCTGTTGTGGGGAGGAGAAGGGAAAAGGAGTTTGTAAGCCGCTCAGAGACTCCCTTGGGGAGTGGAGGGCGGGGTATAAATCCAATCTCTTCTTCTTCTTCTTGCTATTACTAGATGTTTGTAGTAATAAAAGAAATGGCCGGTGTCCATGTTTCCATTTGTTGCAGGCATAACTCATCAGAGAATAAAGGCAGATGACTCAAAATTGACCACCAGTTTCAAGATGATTGTGGGAGTTCGAGGGCCAAAAATGAAAGTAATGGGAATATCTTGGGCCAGGTTATCTCACAGTACTCCCATGCTATTTGCAGTGGATTTAAGGGTCTATATTTGTAGCGAGCTACATGTCTGAAAACTGAATACAAACTGCAGAATGATGATGGAAGTTGCAGTGCCAAAAAATGAAGGGAATTGGAAAACCCTGAACCAGGTTATCTTCATGATAGGCAACATGTAATAAGAGAGCTTTTAAGCAACCTGTCATGTGTCTCTAATACTCAGATCCCCAATCCGCCGTGGAAGCTTGCTGGGTAACACACTCTCAGACAGACCTACCTCACAGGGTTGTTGTGAGGATTAAATGGAGAACAGGAGAACAATGCAGCTTTGGGTCCACATTGGGGAGAAAGACTGGGTATGACATTTGTTATGAATCAAATTTTGCCTACAGTTCACCAAAAAACGGATGATAGCTATTGCTGTTGCTTTATCAAATATCACTCCGACCCTGATTGGTCTGACTTGCTCTGCTAGATTGTGGCGCAAGGGGGCTTTAGGATGCATAAATGCCACTTCTTACATCTGATGAAGTGGGCTGTAGTTCAGAAAAAGAAGTCATGTTACAGTAACGCAGTAAATCAGTAAGAAATCTATTTCAGCTTACCCTCATAACTTGACCTAGCACTAAAGCAGGGACAAACTTGGTTATGTAGTGATGCTAGATGAGAAGTACTGGGACCACTGGGATTGATTTTGCTGACATAAAAAAAAAGTCTTTGTCTTATAGCAAAGCAGCCAACACAATAATGATGATAACCCAACACCTGAACTGGGAGCTTCTGTTCCACGTGTTTAACCACTAAAACAGATTAATTTTCTATTACCATGCATGTAAAGGGTGGGGGAGGGGGACAGCATCCTTTTGCTATTTTGTTATATTATGGGGAAATATTAACCCCCCATTTTAGTCATAATATTAACAAAGACTGCAATGATAAGGAGTTGAGATCAAGACTTGAAAATAAAGGCAAGGCACTGAAAAATTAGGTGGAGGGAGAGAGAAATTAAGGCAGACCATCACAGAAAGAGAGCAAAACAGAGGAGAAAAGTGTGAAAAGGGGAGAGAAATTAAGGAAAGAGAATAAGAGCTCGTTTTATCTTGCAAACTCCAATACTGAGTTTACAAAAGAAACCGAGTTTTTAAAAAATTGCTTCATTTACATCCTGGCTTTCTCCCCAATGAGGATGTAAAGTGGTTTACATAATTTTCTACTCGATTGGCCCGAAGATTTGAACTCAGCAAGCTTTCCATGGCAGAGTGGGTTTTCGACCCTGTGTCTTAACACTGAGATCAAGATGACCTACTCAGGTAGTATTCCTTGGAGACAAAACACATAGTTGGCCTGTGATGTCTGTTGCTGCATTCTCTTAATTGTGACTGCAATCTGCTACTTTTCAGGTCAAAATTAGTAACAAACCTGACTGCATATTCTAGCTAGAATTTTTGTGATTTTGAACATGCATTTTTTAATTATTTAAGGATCTATTCAAAGTCAATTTCCCCTTTCCTCATCTGAAAAAGATGATCCACCTACAGATCTGTGTAGAGTAATTCATAGTTTGATTGATGGTGGGGAGGAAGTTGTGGAAAGCCTGGTGAAATCACTTGAGGGCTTCTTTGCCATAGGTCCATACAATAAAAATGTCATAAATGAATCTGAAGTAAAGTAGAGGTGCCGATGGGTAAGAGTTCAGAAAACCCTGTTCTAGATCTGCTGTAAAAATGTTGGCATACCGTGGAGCCATGCAGGTGCTCATAGTTGCACTATTGATTTCCACAACTTCCACCCCACCATCAATCTAACTATGAATTACTCTACACAAGAAGTAAACTTCCTGGGCACCACATTATGGGTTCTTGGGGGACATATATATTAGAAACTGAAAGATTCACAAACATATCTACATGCCTCCACTTACCATCCCAACCACATCAGACAATCCATTGTGTATAGCCAAGCCCTATGCTATAGTCGCATCGGCTCCAATTCCTCAGAAGGAGATACTTAACTGAAGGATCTACTGCAGGCATTTTTGCACGTACAATATCTTCCTGATATGGTGAGAAAGATTGTTGGAAAGGCCAGAATGATACCCAGGGACAGCTTGCTACAAGACAAGCCCAAAGAAAATAACAACAGGACACCATGGTGGCTACCTACATCTCACAACTCAAGCCAGTTCACCGCCTTATTAATGACCTACAGCCCATGCTGGATAGTGACACTTCCCTCACATGGCCACCGGGGGGGGCAACCTTTTCTTGCTTACGGACAGCGTGCTAACCTAAAACAGCTTCTCATTTGCAGAAACTAGGCAGCTGAAAGCCTGATAAAATAAATGTTTTGTCGGTCCTGCTTAAACTCTAAGGGGAAGGTGATGTCACCAGAGAACTGGCCTGGGCTGATTTTGCATCTGGCATTCGCTCCACATTTTCTGCCCTGGCTTTCCCACTGTTGTTTTACGAAACCCATGTTGGAACAGAAATTCTTCTTTGCATTGCATGCTGGTTTCACTTTCTTTGATCACAGGATTTTATGGTACCCTCTACATTGCTCCTTTTCCTCAGTGTTGAGAAAATGTGGAGCGAATGCTAGATACAGAATCGCCCACTGAGGAAAAGGTGCAGCTCAAAATCGCATTCAGATACTTAGGGCCAACACAGTTCTGATTGCAAAGTCACCGCTGAATGGCCATAAATCTATGTAGACAGTACCATACAACCCGATGATCAAAGAAAGTGAAAGCAGCATGTAATGCAGAGGGGAATTTCTGTTCCAGTGTGGGTTTGCTAAAACAATGGAGGGAAAAACCAATGCAGAATCACCTCTGGTTGTAAGTTACCACATAGATCTTTAAAGTTTGAAACCAGCACTTTGAAGTGGGTTGCACTTCAGTGCTAGAAATCAGTGAAGGTGGTTTAGAATTAATGTAATATGGTCTAAGTCATTGATCTGCCCCTCACTCAAATCAATGTTGTTTTCAGTTTGCTCTGACTGAAGGCCACAAGGACCTAAGACCACTCTGCTTTGATCTTGCCTATGGAATTACATAGGCCGAGGACAGACTCGTATTCTGCCGCGCCTCTGTGGCGCGGCAGAATAAGGTGGGGGGAATTGCCCCCACCGCGCGGCGTTCGCACGCCACCAGAAGGAAGCCGCCTGCAGCGTTCAGACTGCGGGCAGCTTCCTACGGCAGCGTGCGAACGTCGTGCGGCTCCCCCTCCCGGCGCGCATTCACACCCACCGGAGGCTGCGGGAGGATGCGTCCGGGCCGCCTCCTCGGGGCAGATGCGGCAGTCTGAACGGCCGCTCTGCCTCCGCTTTTGAAGCGGAGGCAGAGCGGGCCAGACTGCCAGTCTGTCCTCAGCCATAGTAGATGGCTTTTTTAGGAGACACAACAGACACTTTCTAGATGTAGCAGAAATGTCATATGCAGGAAAATACTGGGATATTGGAAACATAAACAAGAGGAGGGGATATATTTATGTCTGCTGTTAAAGCTTGGAGATATGAAAAAACACCCAAGACCACTTTCAGCAGAGGAAAATTTGAATGTCTGAAGTGTTGTATGAAACTGAGTGAGAAAGGTGACATGGGGAAGAATACTGAGGGTAATAGAAAGTTTTCAGGGATGAATTAAATGCTGTGCACAGGTTCTGCATGTCAGATGGCAATAAATATAGGAGGAGTGGGGGGAGGAAGGCCAAGGTGGAGAACAAGTACATACAAAATGCAATCATGGATAAGAAGAGGGGAATATGAGGGTGTAAAACATCAGGTACAGGGAATGGCTGATAAGAATACAGAATGAAGTGGTGACAGCGTAAAAAATTGATAAGAAAAACAAAGGAAGGAATGAAAAGAAGATGGCACAAGAGGTAAGATAAAATAAGATTTTTAAAAGCAAAAAACGAGCAGGATGCTGTTGGCAGAGAATCTTTGACACAGAAAAAATGATTCATAGGGTGGTGAAGGAAATATTTCTAAAATGCTATAATTTTTGGCCTTGGCACTTGGGGAGAAGTGTGGAATGTTGATACCAGAAATATTTATAAATATGCCAAGAAACAGGAAGAGAGAACGAAAATACATTGGGTTACTGCAGAAGAGGTGATTGCAGAATTAATATGGATGAAAAGTTACAGAAGTTTAGGATTACAAGGTATTTGTCAAAAGTGTAGAGAATCTCGGGAACTTTTTGGGAATGAAGCAGCCTGTCCAGATATACCATTATACAGCTAAACTACTCATATTAAGAATGGGTAGGAAATATGATTAGAGAGGAATGAAAAGGAATTAAGGGTTTTTCTTCAAGTGAATATTCAAGGAACTAACTGATAGCATTATTTATTTTATTTGTGTATTTGGGGAAAAAATTACCTCCTCTCCAGGAGACCTACTCAAGGTGGTTTACAAAATAAATCATAATAAAACATTAAAAGTTGTGAATTAAAATCTAGCACTAAAAACTCCACCAATAGTAGAAGTAAGCTTGTGCAACTTATTCAGATGCTATTTAAAGTATTTTCCCCTAGTTATATACTATTTCCCAGACGTTTTGTTGTGTGTGGATACTTATTTCTGTCAGCAGAAGGCTTACTCTCCTCCAGCAGCTTTTCCTACATAGTCAGGGGCCTTTCTGGATCTGCAGAAAAATCCAAAAAGTTAAAAAAAACCCTACCCTTCAGGGACTGTTGAATTCCCCCCATACCTTTTGAAATGGCCTCTGCAGGGATCTACTTCAGGCATCAATGGTGAGAGAGTAGAACGTTCGGGAGGGCGGGGGCGGGAGGCTTCTAACTGGCTCTGTCAGTAAAAGGCAGGACAAGGGTCCTTTCCTGGCCTATTTTGGCCTTTGAGGGAGGGAGCCTTGGAGCCAGGCCTGACAAGAGTTGCCAGTGCCAGGCTGCAGAATTCCTAGAGATTTTGTGGTAGACTCTAAGGAGGGCTGAGTTTGGGGAAGGGAGAGGTCTCAACTGGGTATAATGCCACAAGGTCCACCCTCCAAAACAGCCATTTTCTCCAGGGAGATAGATCTCTTATGTCTAGAGTTCAGTTGTAATTCGGGGGGGGGGGGTCTCAAGGCCCCACTTGGAGGTTGGCAACCCTAGGCCTGGCAGCAGTCTAGGTTGCCAGATCCCCCCCCCGGTTACTGGCAGGGGATGGGGGGGGTAAGGTTGCCATATCCAGTATGGGAAACTCCTGGAGATTTGGGGGTGGAGCCTGGGGAGGACAGGAACCTCAGCGAGGTGCAGTGCCATAGAGTCCACCCTCCAAAGCATCAATTTTCTCCATGGGAAGATATCTCTGTAGTCTGGAGATAAGCAGTAATTCCAGGGGATCCCCTGGTCCCACCTGGAGGCTGGCTGGGTGACTTGATACCACCTGACTTGCATGACTTAATTAGGCCCAGCTCCTTGCTACTGTTTATTAGCAGCCACTCTATGAAAGCCAGTGCGGTGTAATAGTTAGAGCTTTAAAGTAGAGTCTGCAAGACCCAGGTTCAGATCCCCATCTTGCGGTGGAAGCTGATTGAGTGTTTTTGGACCAGTCACATACTTTCAGCTTAACCAACCTCACTAGGTTGTTGTCAGGGGTCATTTCATAGAAAAAGAGGTGCAGGAGCTCATTAGCATAACTCATTTGCATATGCTACACCACCTGACATCACCGGAAGTATGTCAGAAGGCAAGAAAGAAAGAAGAGGGAGGGAGGGAGACAGAAAGCAAGCAAGCAAGAAAGAAAGCTGGCAGAGAGGGGACTGCTACTAATCCAAGCCTCAGAAATACCACTATTCTGGGAGGATAGCTTCAGTGGTGGCTGAAGCCTTCAGAAGGCTGGTTGGAGGGACAAGGACCTTTCCAAGGGATGGGGTCATTTTGCTGCAGCCATGACACAAGCAGGCATTCCCCCATGGGGGGGCGGGGGCTGGCACCAACTCCTGGAGCTGCAGTCACCAGAGCTCCTGCTCAAAATGACCCCTGGTTGTTGTGCAGATAACAAGGAGGAAATAATAATGTATGCTGCTTTGGTCTCCACTGTGGAGAAAGACTGTAATTTTCCTAAGTAGAGGCTCTGGGGGTGGGGAGTGGAGATGGAAAGATGAAGACAGAAAGGCAGCTAAAGGTAGGTTGGCTGTTGGGTGGGAAGGAAATAGGGTTGCCAATTCCAAGTTGGGAAATTCCTGGACATTTGAGGGGTGGAGCCTGGGGAGGGTGGGGTTTGAGGACGGGGGGAACTTCAGACTGCTATAATGCCATGGACTCCACTCTCCAAACCAGCCATTTCCTCCATGAAAACTACCAGTGCCAGCCTCGGGGGGGGGGGGGGGTGGGCTGGAGATCAACCAGAATTACAACTGTTGTCTAGGTGACAGAGAACAGTTCCCCTTACCAAATGGCTGCTTTGCTGGGTTGAATCTATGGCATTATACCCTGCTGAGGCTGCTTGCTTCCCCAAGCCTCACTGTCCCAAGGCTCAACCCCCAAATCTCCAGGGATTTCCCAACCTGGATCTGGCAGCCCTAAGGTGAGTTGATCTCTGTAGCTGTGAGATCTGTTGTGATTCCCAGAGCGCTGCCACCGCTGCTGCTGCATGAGGTGGGGGAGAAAGCAGGCAAGAGGCTGGGAGAGTGATGGGGGCAGAAAGAGACAGAAAGTGATGAGGTGGGGAGGCAGAAAAACGAAGAGAATGATGATGGGTCAGAAAGAGAGGAAGTAACATGCATGGAGGAGAGAAAGAGTAAGAAAAGGGGGGCAGAAGTGAGAAAGAGTGTGAGAGAGATAGGGAGAGAGGGAAGGAAGCAAAGGTGTGAGGAATGGGATAACCATCCTGCAAGTTTCTTGCGGGTCTCCACCTGTTCATTATATTTTCAAAAAAGTTACTATTGATTATACGCTTGTTATCCACTACAATGTGGAGGATACTTATTGTGCCAAAACTGTTGTATATTGTGTATGTGGGTTATTATTTTTTTACACAGCTAGCAAAGTATTTTCATAGTTTGCAGTACTGGAAGGCTGTGTCCTCCCTATTTTGTGTTTATTGTGAGCTATGGTTATTTTATTTTGACCCAATTCATGGTCCCCAAGGAGGCAAACATTAAAACATGTCAAACATTAAAAACAGCTTTCAAAATGCAAATGTATATATAAAAATATTTAAAATAATTGACTAAATAATAAATGCACAAACAGGAAGGAAGGCTAATTCTTAGTGGGGGAATACCAAACAAAAAACCCCAAAGTTTTCATCCATGGGTGGAATACAATGGTAGAGGGAGAAGCAAATCTTCCTGGGGATGGGGTTCCAAAGTTTTGGTGCTGTGACAGAGAAGGCTCTTTCTTGGGTTTTTACTTATCTAGCCTCAGGGATTGGGGCACCTGAAGCAGGGCTTCGAAAAAGACCAGAGAGGTTAGGTAGGTTCGTATGGGTAGGTTCATAATTAAATTGGCAGCACCACGAGGCATCTAAGAATGGGGGGAAACATGACTGAATGGTCCTGGACAGTTTTTTTTAGGGGGCGGGGTTAATCCCTTGGTGCAGCATATCAACAGTTGAACTTCCATTTAGTCAGGTGCTGGGTAATGGGTTTTCATTGCTTGTGTCAAACTACTGCAGAAAAAAAGTGTTCATCAATCTCATTAAAGACAAAGGAAGAGAAATGAAACCTTGGACTCCAATTCTCATTGTCTTTTTTTTATACATTGAAAATTTACGACACTTTTGGGAAATGATTTATAATTAAAGTTTAGAATATGTCAAAAAGCTTTAGTTTCCCTTAATTTTCCAGGCTTTGGTAGAAACTGTTCTGTAGTTTTCTCTGTATTGTTAGCCTCTTTAAATCCCCACTGGGGAGAAAAGTAGAATATAAATATGCTAAATAAATAAATAAATATCAGGTTTGTTGGACTGGAAAAGTGAGAAGAAATCCATGAAAGTAATTTAGTCCTCAACTGATAGGTGTAACCAGTTTTTTAAAGCTCTCCACCTACGCACTGACCCACCCACCTGCATGTGCACGCATACACGCACACACAAAACTTGTGCCTTGGAAAACCTTATAGATAGCTATTGTTTATAGTAATGCAGAGAGGCTACCTACAGCTTCCCATCTTTCAGAATAACCTCTTCCAGGATCACGTGTTGTATTTTAACAGCTCAAGTTTATTCTACTGCTGCTATTAGAAATTTATCCCATTAGTGAGACCATAGTCTGCTTGGATGACTTGGGAGGGACAGAGCAGGAGAGAAAAGGAAGATGGAAGAGAAAGTAGAGCATGGTCTCTAAGAAGATCAGAAGAATAAAACCTTTAAGAATCCTGCCTTGTTTTGTCTTCTTGCCTGAATCAAGATACAAAACAGACATTCTGGAAGGAACAGTACATGTAAAGGAACATGCGAAGCTTCTCTCTACCAGGCTGGGCCATTAGTCTATGTAGGTCAGAATTGTCTCCAACCTGCCTGTGGGTTTCCAGGGTCACGGGCATAAAAAGGTCTTTCCAAACACCTGCTACCTAAGATTCTTTAATTGGATATGTCAGAGATGCTCAGTCTGGGCATGAAAATGTCTGTTGCCTCATTATTTCAGCCTCACCACTATATGTTTATAATGTAGATTTGTTGTTAATGCAAATTTCTTTTTTTTTTCAACTCTTGGTTTGCAGTGACTTGTCCTTCTTACCTTACAGTCCCCTACTCCAGTTCCATGGAAACAAAGAAAAAAAATGTATTTCACCTAGTGTTTCTGAGGGGAGGACACATTCCCAGAAAAATTAAGAAAAGCAGCTCCTAGTTGATTTTTTCCACTCCCCATTTTGTTATTCTTAATAGAATGTTGGGACCCACTTCATATTTATGCACACATCAAATCTTAGAAAGCTGTGTACATTTTAAAAGGGAGGGAAAAAACTAAAGGTATATTCTTCATGCTTCAAACTGCCAGGCTGCTATTGCTTTTGAATATGATTTCCTTTGACAAGGGCATGCTGCTAAATTTGTGAATGCTCTGCATACTGTAGACCTCTTAGCACATTTTCCCTGAGAATCTGACCCTGAAGCCTCAGACTTGAAATCTCTGAGTAAGCAGGTGCTGTAGACTGATGAACAGACACACTTCAGTCATGTCTTTTAAAGTTAAACTGACAGGATAAAAGGCATTTTGAGTGTTATCACATAACAACCCTCAGATGGTAAATAAGGTCATATAAGAGCTGAAAATGACCTGAGGAAAACTACATACATTTCTTTTATCTAGCAGTAAAAGCAAGATGCAAATGAAAATATCAGCAAGTACTTATATTAAAAAGAGAATATTTAATCCTAGATTTTAAAAGGAACATGAGTAGATGTTTATTCCTAATTTCAGCACTGACCCTTTCTGTACACTTCCTAGCAGTTCACAAAATACAGAAGCCCCAAGGAAGGGCAGGTTTATTTTCAATACAGCCCTGACAGCCAGAAGTATCTCTCCAGGTGAGCTGAAGAGAATTTATCTATTTATTTATTTAATTCAATTTATATCCCGCCCTCCCTGCCAGGCAGGCTCAGGGTGGCTAACATTAAAAATTAAATACAGTAAAACACAAGTAATAGACATCATAAAATTATATCAAAAAGTTCTGGTAGCAGTATAACATAGCATAATGATCCAGTAGGCCGTGGCAGAGTGATGCCAAAGGAGTATAGTCAGTATCCAGTACACCACAGGCTACTGGTGAAGACATAGAGGGCCTTCCCACAGTTCAGTTGTTATTATTGGAAGTGGCTCCTAGTCAAAGGCCTGGTGGAAGAGCTCTGTTTTGCAGGCCCTGCAAAACTGTAAAAAGTCCCTAAGGGCTCTGATGTCTTCCAGGAGCTCATTCCACCAGTATGGAGCAGGCTCTGACCCTGGTAGAGGCCAACCTGGCATCTTTCAGTCCAGGAAGGGCCAAGTGATTTTGGGACCCCAACCTCAGTGCTCTCTGGGGAATGTGTGGGGAAAGGCGGTCCCTCAGGTAGGCAGGCCCCAGACCATATGGAATATGGATTAAGTGGAAATTCTGTGTTTTAGCAGCTGCCAGTCTAAAGCACACTTTCTAAGAAAGTGGCCAAAAGCAGAGGGTTAAATCTGAAGCACCCTAAAAAGGAGTGTTTCAGATTATTTTACACCTGGTTTATGTAACTTAGAAGCCTGTACAAACTTGTCCTTTAATTTACTGGGCAAGTTCTTGGTGAGCTGCTATCCTGGAATGCCACAGATGGCCCATGATCTCTTGAAGTGGCACTTTAGCTTCTTTCTTGCCTGACTGAGTACATGTGAAGTGTTAGGGAGGTGCAGGTAAGACTGAGGAAAATGGTAAAGAATTCAGTCCTGGCCTGGTGATTCGGGTGTATGGTGTATGCACATTTACCCCCTCCCCCTTGTCTTCCATTCATGTTATTTTCAACATGACATCTTGCACTTCTTTGCATGTGAGCTCATGAAGCAGTAATCCCCAAAAACAGATCCAATCAAGAAGAAGGCACACAGACACCAGGAATAGAAAAAGCCAAAAATTTATGGTACCATAAATCACAATCTGAATAACAGTTTCAGATACAAGCGAGCCCCGTTTACAGTTGGGCTTAATCTTTTATACTAAGGAGGCGGAAAATTTCAGTAGGATGGAACTAGTGTCATTTCTACACATTTGACATCATTCTTGTAAGCAAAGGTATTCTATTTCATTCTTGCGCATGTCAATTACAGGAAAGGAATCAGGAATATTAAGTTACACATTGTTACAAATCGGTATAAAATTAGTTTTGCAATTTCTTTCTTCACTCATCACACCAAGCCTACAAAAAAGGCTCACACTACATAGTATTGTGCAAATGGGGTAGTAGGAACCATGATACTGAACTGAATTAACTGCCACAAATTTTCTGTTGTCTGCTTTTGACAATGGGAATTGGGAACAAACAATTCTTATTCTCTGTGGTCAGGAGCATAGGAATTACTGCTGTGGACTCTCAGTGAAAGGCCAGAGAAGATGAAGAAGAATAGTTGCGAGAAAGCTACTGCTGCTTTGACTTTTTATTTTTATTTTGATAGTGTTTATATATGCCACCAAAACCTATTTTTATATAGAAATGTAGATATTTCCCCATAACCATTTATTTATCAGAAGGCGAACTTGTGACCTTGCAAATCATAAACATATTTCAGGTCCAATGTGCCTCTGCATTTGATTATAGAATGCTATGTCACTAGTCTCTGATAAAGAGATTTGCAATGCAGAGAGATTAACTGGCAGGCAGGTACTAAAGAAAGACAATCTCAAGAGTAGCTAATTATTTGTATGTGCATATTAGCAATGCCTTTTAGTGCAATAATTTGTTTTGTCCTCATTGGTTGTAGGTTATTTACAAGTTATATCAAAGAAAAGCTCCCAAACTCATTTAAACTCTGTTATAAGGAGTCTTTATAACCAAAACAAATTACACACCACATTCCAAATGCATAATTTGTTCTTTAATGTTCATTTTAAGAACACGAGATGTAGACTAATCCTAAATTAAGTCATAGGTCACATTGAGCCTATTGTGACATTTAGAATAGCTCTTGCTGTGGTGAGTGTACAGGGTGACATTTAGATGGAACTTTTTAGAAATAGATCACGTTCTCCAGAAAGTACTGCAGAGCAGAGAAGATTTATAGAGCAGGGAGCCTATTATGCAGAACTGTAGATCTTTGCTGTCTACCAATGAGATGAGGTTTTTTTGCTAATATTCACCAAGTGTCCTTTTGTCTTCTCCCTTTCCTTGTTGAAGGAACAATTGAACTTGATAGGGTTTTTTAATACTTTGAGGGAAATACTAAAATTTACTTTTAATCATATTCTGCAGTTATTTGATCCTTGGAATGGGAAAATCTTGGTGCTGTTTTGCTGTAAGCAGCATATTTGCACCACAGACTGTCAGAGCATCACGGTGTAAATATAATAATGTAGTTAAGAAGTGAATAAGACACTCCAGTATACATTTACCATATGCTTGCATACTGTATTTACACAGGAGGAAGGACAAAATAAATCAATGCAAAGTAATTTCAGGAGCTGCAATATTACTCCTTGGAGTGCAGTGTTATCCTGAGACAAATCTACTGTTCAGAAAGTGGAAAACATAAAAGAAATGTATCAAATGCTGTAGTTAATTTGTGTGTGTGTCAGGCTCTGTGAAATTACTATTATAAAACATTTACATGATGTTGTAAATTTGCATGGCATTTTATGTAATGTAGATAGCAAAGCATTCTTGAATTGTATCACTTGAGAATTCTGTATAAATGTTTGTCACACAATAATAAATTTGTTGAATCCTAGAACTTTACATTTCTATGTACTGTGCCTGTTTCAAGAATATTTTAAATAACATACTCCATATAGCCATAGTCGTGCTCTTGTTCTAAAATCAATTACCAACTTGTGTGTGTGTAACCTGTACTTTTTCAAGCATTATCTTGCTGTGCTCCAGTGCCTGAAGCCATCCCCCCCCCCCCCCGGCTCCAGTACCAGAAGTGAGGGGGCTGGTAGAAAATCTGGAAGAAATGAAGCACATGTAGGATAAGGCACAGTGAAGGAAAGGCTTGAGCTTGCTCATTCACTCTGTTCTTGTTTAAACCCCTGCTGTCTTCTTTACTTACACATGAACAGCAAGTTACTTGACCTTTTTCATACTATTTTAGTAGTAGCTAGATGGGGCAAATACTCTCAGGAAAACCATATAGAAGACTTCCCTGAAATGTTAGTCGCCCATTCTGAATTCTGTTTGTGCACCTGCTTTTAAATGCAGTTGGACATGCTGAAAGACCGCATCATAAATCTGTGTGGCTTGGCCTAAATTCATCTGTGTGTGTGTGCGTGTGTTTTGTATTAATGGATCTTTTTTTTTTTTATATAAGTTTTTTTTATTAGGTTTTTAACAGTATAAAAAAAAATTAAACAACCAAAAGTAATGTTCTTATTACATTTAAGTGAGCCATCATATCTTTTGTTCTAACATAGCCAATCAATAAACTTGGACCATATATACATAGGATCTGCCTTACAATCCGAGTTTAACAGATAACTCAATCTATCTAGTTCCACCCATTCCGAAAGTTTGCCGAGAATTTCTTCTCTTCCCGGTAGCGTAGTCGATTTCCAAGCTTTTGCCCGAGTTATACGAGCCGCCGTAAGAATATAGGTTGTTAATTTCATATCTACATTTGACAGGTTATCTTCCAACATATTTAGTAAAAAAGGTTCTGGCTCCAACTCCATATCAATACCCACAATATCAAAAATCAGTTCTTTAACCATGACCCAAAACTTCTTCATTACTATACATGTCCACCACATGTGATACAATGTACCCCGGGTCTTCCCACAAGTCCAGCATAAATTTGACGTCTTTCCAAAACATTTATTCAATTTGTCTGGAGACCAATGCCACCTGTAAAATAGTTTATATATGTTTTCTTTATAGCTTACTGTTTTTAAAAATTTGGTTGATTTCCAGATCTTTGACCATCTATTAATTTCTACATTATGACCGAAGTCTTCCATCCATTTAACCATCACTGCTTTAACCTCTTCGTCTTGCATTTCATATTGTAAAATTATTTCATATATTTTTTTAATTAATTTGGAGTCATTATTTAGCCAAGCCTCATCTAACTTATTCAGTTTGTTACTGAAACCCTGCTTTTTGTCCTCTTTAAATCTAGATTTGAGTTGGTTAATTTCCAAGCAGGTTAAATTAATGTTCATTTCCTCCTGTATTTGAGTATCTGATTTCAAATTCTCTTCAGTATCTAATAGTGCTTCATAATTTAAATTTTTGTTAGTGGTCATTAAGGATGGTCTGATAAAGGCTTCAAGAGGTGAAACCCATTTGGGTATCTTTACGTAAAATTTTTCTTTGATGTTCAGCCAGTTTTTCATCAAAGCCGCTCTAAGTGGGTGTGAGGTAAAGTTTTGGTGTATTTTTTGCTTACCATACCAGAGGTAGGCATGCCAGCCCATATAAAGGTCATGGCCTTCTAAGGCAAGTACTCTAGGATTATCTAATTTCACCCAGTCTTTTACCCATACTAGAGCAGCGGCATTCCCATAACCTTCCCAAGAGGGCAAACCTATTCCTCCTCTTTCTTTACTATCTTGTAAGACTTTCTTCTTGATCCTCGGCTTACCAGGATGCCATATAAATTGATTTATAGTCTTATTAAGTTCACCGTAAAAGCTAGCTTTATTGTCTAGTAAAGGGATAGTTTGTGCTAGGAATAGGAATTTTGGAAGAATGTTCATCTTTACAGCCGCTACTTTTCCCAACCACGACAAATTTAGATTTTTCCATATATTGATGTCTGCTCTTATCTTTTTTAGCCAATTTTTGTAATTATCTGTTATCAAAGAGCTAACCTTATTTGAGCAAAGGATTCCTAAATATTTTACCTTCTTAACTATGTCTATGTTTGAGATGGATTGTATTGCTTGTTCTAATTTCTTATCACAGTTTTTCGTGATTATCTTAGTTTTTTGTGTGTTAATTTTTAAGCCTGCTACTTTGCCGTATTCGTCTATTACTTTTAATAATCTACTCAGTGAGGTTTCAGGTTTTTCAAGAATAAACATAAGGTCATCAGCATATGCACAAAGTTTATATTTTTGGCCTTTACAACGAAGACCTACGATTTCCTGATCATTCCTTACTTGTTCGCATAAAGATTCCAGTGCATATATAAAAAGTAATGGAGAGAGAGGGCAGCCCTGTCTGGTCCCCTTTTCGATTCTAAATTCCTGAGATAGGTCCCCATTTACTGTCAGTTGTGCAAATTGGTTCTTATAAATTGCTTCTATCATTAACATGAATTTATCTCCCGGGTTTGCTTCTTTTAATTTTAGCAGTAAGAACTTCCAAGAAAGGTTATCAAACGCCTTTTCGGATCTTCTTCGTGGTCTCTTATTAATGGATCTTCTTCGTGGTCTCTGTGCATCACACCTCTGGGATTAAGTGCGCCTGCGCCGATCCCGATCGGTAATCTTCAAAGCCTAACGGATTTTCGCGCCAGCTCCCCGGTCACGTGCACGTCCCACTGCGCATGACCCGGGGAGGGGCACGAGGATCCCGCCAGTTCTCTTCTGACCGCCGCGTCGTGAGGACCCCTCTCTTGCTCCGGTCGGTAGTACTTTCGTTTTCCTATTGGAAAAAGCCTTTTCGGACTGTCTTTCTTCCCTTTTTTGACCTTGGACTGTTTACTGGACTCGCTCTCGGATTTTCCTCGTTTCTCCCCGCTCGGCCTATGGCCCAGCGGTGGGGCTTCTTTAAGCGCTGTCGGGACTGTGGCAGTAAAATAGCGCCTCCAGATAAGCACGCTCTTTGCCTCCTGTGCCTGGGCGAGTCGCATTGAGTAGACTCGTGTTCGAGCTGCGCTGCCTTCTCTAAACAAACCCGCAAGAACCGTGCGGCAAGACTGAGAGTGGCGCTTTTGGAAGCGGCTTTATCACCTAAAATGTCGACCGCCGAGGCCTTGGCGACATCCCCATCGGCCCCGACGGGCCCGGCACCGTCCCCGACAAGGAGCACTGTTGGTACCGATAAGTCGGTAACGAAACGATCCCTCCCGCTGCCACAAACTCCTGCAAAAAAGCGCAGAGAGGGCAAGGAGGAAAAGGGCAAGCACAAGCACAAGAAATCGAGTGCGCAGTCGACGCATGTCGCGTTCAACCTGACCCAGCACGGGTCTCCACAGCTTGACCCCTCTGGGCGTGAGCGACCCCGGGGCAGCTCAGTCTCCCCGATGCCGCGGTCTCTGGAGCAGTCCAGAGACCGGACCCGACCCGTCACCGCCACCGAGAGGAGAACGAGACTGGCGTCTTCCTTCTCCTTCGGTACCGTGGGACGTCCGACAGTGGCGATACCTATATGGCTCCTCGTATCCCCCGCCACCGCAATGGTATCCGGCGGAATGGGACCGCCAGTCGACGTCGTCGAGAGTCTCACGATGCCGAGATCCACCGGCCCCGGGACCTTTCCCGTCACCGATGCCGAAGCCATCACCGGCACCGATGCCGATACCAATGCCGATACCGCAGACCCCACCCGATGTCGACCTCCCTCCGTATCAACCGGACCCATCGAACCCCATGTCACCTTCCGAACACCTGTCGGTACCGAATTCCTCCGCTTCATCCGATTCCGAAGAGGAATCCCCCACTCATCCATCGCCATCCCCTGATGTCGCTGACAATCTCCCGATTTCCCCTTCCGAAGACGTGAAGTCCTATGGGGAACTCATCAAGAGAATGGCCCATTCCCTGGCTCTAGCCACCATCCAACCAGCCCCGGCAGCTACCGATGCCATCTTTGACATAGTGCAGATGGGCACATCTATGGCAGTAACCCTACCACTAATTTCGGTGCTTCTTAACACCGCTAAGGAATCCTGGGGACACCCTTCATCGACTCCAATCTCAAGCAAGAGGTTGAATCACATGTATCGGCTCCAAGATCCGGGGGCAGAATTTTTGTTCATCCACCCCAAACCTAACTCAGTCGTGGTGACACCTTCAGCTAGGGGCCGCAGCAGCCATTCCTCCCCCCTCGACAAAGGAGGACGGAAACTCGATTCATTCGGAAGACGATTTTATTCAGCAGGAGCATTAGGTATAAAAACTGCAAACTACACGGTTTGCATGAGCCGATATCAATACTCCCTATGGGAGCAGATGACACCGCTCCTGGCACACCTTCCTGAAGACAAGCAGCATCTTGCCAGGAAGATTCAAAAGGAGGGCATGGTCTTGGCTAAACACCAGCTGAATGCCTCCAAACATGTCGCTGATGTAACTTCGAAGACACTCACTTCGGCAGTTGCCCTCAGGAGACATGCTTGGCTGAGATCGACGGCACTTCCTCTGGACACAAAATCGCTAGTCGAAGATCTCCCCTTTGAGGGTGAAGGGCTGTTCAGCTCTACCACAGACACAGTCCTTCATGACCTAGACAAAAGTATGAAGACATCACGTAACTTAGGTGTCTCTCAGCCAAGGCAACAGAAGCAGAAAAGTTGGCAGAGATCCTGGTCAAAGAAACAACCACAAAGATCTCCAAATGAACCACAATGGCAAAGACCTGCACCTTCTGCTTATCAACAGAAGCCTTACAGCCACAAACCGCACTTCCCAACAGCTTCTGCCTCCAAGGCGAAACCCCCCAGACCCAATAATCAGGGTCTTTGACTCTCACACACGCTCCGATCCTCCCACCCGTCTGGCACCCTTCCTACCTGCATGGCAAGTTATAACCACGGACAAGTGGGCCCTATCCGTAGTAGCAGAAGGTTACCGGATAGAGTTCTTCCAGACACCACAGGAACCCTACTTTGTAGCCACCCCTCCTTCAGACACCCTGTCATCAGAGGTTGAAGCCCTTCTATCCAAAGACGCCATAGAGCCATTACCCATACACCATCTCCAGCAGGGGTTTTACTCCCGCTACTTCATGGTACCAAAGAAGGATGGCAGACTCCGTCCCATTTTAGACCTGAGGAACCTCAATGCGTTCATCACATACAAGAAGTTCCGCATGACCACCCTCCAGACCATCTTGCCACTGCTAGAAGCCAACGTATGGATGGTGACGCTGGACTTAAAGGATGCGTACTTCCATGTGACGATCCATCCGTCTCACAGACCGTTTTTCCGTTTCGTGGTCGGTCCGCGTCACTTCCAATACAAGGCTCTCCCCTTTGGCCTCTCTACGGCCCCTCGTGTCTTCACGAAACTTATGGCAGTGGTGGCTGCCCACCTACGGCTTCAAGGTGTTCAGCTTTACCCGTATCTGGACGACTGGTTACTGGTCGCCCCCTCCGCGACAATCTTGCAAGATCACATCTGGATAACCCTCAGTGCCCTAGACTCCCTAGGTCTAACGATAAATCTCAAAAAGTCCATGCTCATACCGTCCAGACGAGTACAATTCATCGGAGCCATTCTAGACTCCCTGCAATGCAGGGCCTTTCTGCCCCCCAACAGGGCAACGGACATAACCTCTCTCCTCCATTCGATCCAACAGGACAAGGAGGCTACGGCCAAGCAAATACTTCGCCTACTAGGCCTAATGGCCTCAACCACGGCGGTGATTCCGTTCGGCAAGCTGCGGATGAGACCACTACAGCTCTGGTTCCTGAGACGTTTTCATCCCAGCATCCACTCTCCAAGCTCTTTCGATTCTCGGAACAAGTTCTGGAAACCATGACGTGGTGGCTGGCACCCCAGAATCTTCAATCTGGTGCACCCTTTCGACTCCCGCCCCCCTCGGCAACCATTACCACGGATGCCTCCCTATGGGGCTGGGGAGCTCACCTGGATGGTGTTGGTGTGGGCGGCAAGTGGGACCCGTCTGTGGCCCACAACCACATCAATTTTCTAGAACTCCTGGCAGTTCTCTATGCAGTGTGGTCATTCTGCAACTCCCTGTCGGGAAGGACAGTGGCTGTCCTCACGGACAATACAACCACCATGTACTACATCAACCGGCAGGGTGGAACGGTCTCCCGTGGACTCTGCCGCTTAGCTATCGAGCTTTGGGACGAGTGCCAATCCATCGGCATTCACCTCGTAGCGAATCATCTTCCAGGACTGCTCAACACCCAAGCAGACTTCCTGAGCAGAGGAGGAGCATCCCTACACGACTGGGAACTGAACCCTCTCTACCTGACCCCGATCTTCGATCGGTGGGGTCATCCCTCAGTGGACGTATTCGCCTCTCGGGAGAACAAGAAATGTCATCTCTTTTGCTCCAGAGCCGGCGCAGATCCAGCGTCCCTCGGGGACGGCCTCCTGCTTCAGTGGATGGGGAGACATCTGTACCTCTTCCCCCCGATCCCTCTGATACCGAGGGTAGTCCACAAACTGATGTCAGAGCGACCATGAGCGATTCTCATCACACCGTGGTGCCCGAGACAACCGTGGTTTCCCACGCTCCTTCATCTCTCCCTAGGGATCTACCTTCACCTCCCGACGCTCCCAGACCTTCTTTGGATGCACGGAGGTCAGGTACTCCATCACGACGTTCCCAAGTTGAAGCTAACAGCATGGATGCTTCAACCTCAGATATAGACTCACGCATTGCACAGGTTCTCTTGAACTCACGCAAGCTGTCCACATGCCGTTCCTATGCGGCGAAGTGGAATAAGTTTATAGCCTTTCTAACTTCAATAGGGCGGCCTACTGTTCCTGCCATCCTTAATGATATTTTTGGTTTTTTGTTATCCTGTTCGGATAGAGGACTGTGCCACTCTTCTATAAGAATTTACTTATTGGCTATCTCCGTCAACCATCCGGAGATTGGGGGATACTCAGTATTCTCTCACCCGACTACGAAACAATTCCTTAAGGGAATGCGTCGCCTCTATCCACCAGTACGGACACCGGTCCCAGCATGGGACCTACCCTTAGTTCTTGCCAAGTTAATGGGCAAACCGTTTGAGCCCATGGCCTCCTGCAGCCTCCAGCTTCTCTCGTGGAAGGTAGCGTTTCTGGTGGCTATCACGTCTGCTCGGCGTGTGAGTGAGCTTTCAGCGCTTCGTTGCGACCCACCGTATCTCACTTTTCATCATGGAGCAGTTACCCTGGCTCCGGATATCACCTTCTTACCCAAGATTGTCTCGGACTTCCATGTGGGAGCGGACATCACGCTGCCTGTGTTTTTTCCTGATCCTCAGGACCCATCACAACGCAGCTTGCACTCTCTGGACGTCAAGAGAGCTCTTTCCTTTTACTTGCATCGGACAAAGCCGTTTCGCAAGTCTCCGGCTCTCTTCATCACGTATGCCTTGCCCAGACAGGGACAGAAACTATTGTCTCAGAGACTCTCGAAGTGGATAGTAGAGACGATAAAGCTTGCCTACCTCCTGGCTAAGAGGCCATTGCCGACATCCCTCCGGGCACACTCCACGAGAGCTGTGGCTGCTTCCACGGTATTCCTCAAGGGCATCCCCCTGGGAGACATCAGCAATGCTGCAACGTGGGCGTCTCCTCACACGTTTGTGAAGCACTACACCCTCGATGTCCGCGTCCATCAGCGTACTATGGTGGGCCGTGCAGTTCTACAAGCAGCTCAGATGTGAGACCTCTAGCACCCACCCCCAGGTATGTGGTGTGTTTATTGCTCGCTATTCTCCCAGAGGTGTGATGCACAGAGACCACGAAGAAGATATACAGGTTGCTTACCTGTAATTGGAGATCTTCGAGTGGTCATCTGTGCATTCACACCACCCGCCCTCCTTCCCCTCTGCTTTCGGTCTCCCTCACTTTTTCTTGGGGGCTGTTAGCAGCGGTCAGAAGGAACTGGCGGGATCCTCGTGCCCCTCCCCGGGTCATGCACAGTGGGATGTGCACGTGACCGGGGAGCTGGCGCGAAAATCCGTTAGGCTTTGAAGATTACCGATCGGGATCGGCGCAGGCGCACTTAATCCCAGAGGTGTGAATGCACAGATGACCACTCGAAGATCTCCAATTACAGGTAAGCAACCTGTATTTGTATTGCACATAGCATTAAGGTGTAGGGTTGCCAGCTCTGGTTGGAAAATACCTGGAGATTTTGGGGGTGGAGCCTGGGGACATTGGGGTTTGGGGAGGGGCCAGACCTCAGCAGGGTACAAGGCCATAGAGGGTATAGTGCTCTTGAAAGCAGGGTACAATGCCCTCCAAAGCAGCCATTTTCTTCAGGGGAACAGATCTCTATTAACTGGAGATCAGTTGTAATAGTAAGATATCTACTGGCCCCACATGAAGGTTGGCAACCCTATAATAAGATGACGCTGCCTATCACTTAGAGTGGGGGAGTGTACCATGAGGTAAAATTTTCTGTCCACTCAGTCGGTATCCAGCATATGCATAAAACAGTCCTTTCATTTTTCTGGTCACCAGGGAGAGTGTGGTATGGTTAATTTGTTGGACTAGTTTTGGGATACCCAGGTTTGAATCCCCACTCTGCCATGGAAGCTCTATTTATTTTATTTATTTATATTTATTTATTTGTTAGATTTCTAGGCTGCTCTTCCCGCTGTTGTAGGCCCAGAACGGCTTACAAGACTTGGACATGCCAAGATTCATAAAACAATAAATACAATAGGAGTTAATACAGATTAAAACATTATAAACATAACATGTTCAGTACAATTCAGTTAAGTTAAATGGCGAACTGTCTGCCCCAACTCTTCACGGCCCCAATGACAATAGCAATGTCAAGGAGCCAGATGGTATTCACTGGGCCCCTTGGTGGTGGTAATAACATGAGGGGAAAGATAGGGGGGTGGCGGCCCCTATTAAAAGGCCTGGCAGAAGAGCTCCGTCTTACAGGCCCTGTGAAACTGCATCAGGTCCCGCAGGGCCTTAGTCTCTTCTGAGAGTTAGTTCCACCAGGAAGGGGCCGCCACCACAAAGGCTCTTCCCATGGTGGCAGCGAGCCTGGCTTCTCTGGGGCCTGGTACAACAAGGCGGTGTTGGGCCCCAGACTGTAATGCTCTCTGGGGTATGTACGGGGAAAGGCAGTCCCACAGGTAGGTCAGGCCCAGACCATTTAGGGCTTTAAAGGCAAGTACCAGCACCTTGAAGCGAATTCGGTACGCTATAGGCAGCCAGTGCAGTGCCACAAGTGCTGGTCGGATGTGCTCCTATCTAGGGAGATCCATCAGCAACCTCGCCATGGCGTTCTGCACCAGCTGCAGCCTCCGGATTTGTGACAAGGGCAGCCCCATGTAGAGGGCGTTACAATAGTCTAGCCTCGAGGTGACCATTGCATGGATCACTGTAGCCATATCAGCATGGCTCAGGAAGGGAACCAACTGCCGCGCCAGCCTCAGATGGTAAAAGGCCGACTTGGCAGAGGCTGCTACCTGGGCCTCCATAGTCAAAGAAGGATTCAGGAGCACTCCCAAACTCCTAACCACCGATGCAGGCACCAATGGTACCCCATCGAAGGCTGGGAGCAGGAGCCCCGACCATGGCCCGCCCCAACCCAAGGACCTCCATCTTCGCCGGGTTCAGCTTCAACCTACTCAACTCAGCCAACCAGCCACAGCGTGCAATGCCTGGTCAAGATCGTCCGGTCCAGAGCCAGACCGGCTGCCCAACATCAGATAGAGCTGGGTGTCATCAGCATACTGATGGCAACCCAGCCCCGCCCCCCGGATAATCTGGGCAAGGGGGCGCATGTAGATGTTAAAAAGCATTAGGGATAAGACAGCCCCCTGAGGTACTCCGCATTCGAATGGGCACCTCTGGGACTGCTGCTCCCCTAGTGCCACCCTTTGTCCCCGACCCTGGAGAAAGGAGCCGAGCCACTGCAAGGCAAGCCCCTGTATCCCCACATCGGCGAAGTGATGGTTCAGCAGCCAATGATCGACCATGTTGAACGCCGCCGACAGGTCAAGCAACAGCAATACTGCCATGCCGCCCTGATCCAGATGTCTCCGGAGGTCATCCGTGAGGGCAACCAGAGCCGTCTCTGTCCCGAACCCCAGGCAAAAGCCTGACTGGAAGGGATCTAACACCGAAGCATCATCCAGGAAACTCTGGAGCCGTATCACCACTGCCCTCTCTATTAATTTGCCCAAATAGGGCAAATTGGAAACCGGTCAATAATTAGCCAATTAGGCCGGATCCAAAGATGTTTTTTTAAAGAGAGGGCGGACCATCGCGTCCTTGAGTGCACTTGGGAACTGCTCCTCAAGGAGGGAGCGGTTGATAATCTCCCGCAGTGCACCTCGAAACCCCTCATGGCGTAATAAGCCATGAGGGGCACGGATCAAGGTCACATGTGGTTGGACGTACAGTCGCGAGTAACCTGTCAACTTCATCAAGGCTGAGCTGACCAAAGGAATCCAAACCCAGATCCGTAGACGTGCAACGGGCCTCAAGTTTGCTCATTGTATCAATTGTAGCGGGGAGATCGCAGCGGAACGCCAAGACTTTATTCGCAAAATAGCTCGCAAAAGCCTCGCAGCCAATTTCCAATTCCCTACTATTTGGTTTGCCCTGAGGCAATGCTGTTATAGACCGAATTGTCCTAAATAATTGTGCTGGGTGTGAGCTAGCAGATGCAATCTCAGCCGCATAATAATCCTTCTTCGTGGCCTTGACTGCCATCTCATAGGCCTTCATAAACGTCCTATAAGATGCTTTTGAAGCTTCGTTGCGAGTGCGATGCCACCATCTCTCTAACCGTCTGAGCTCCTGCTTCATGAGCCATAACCCCTGTGTATACCAGGGGGCAAGCCTAGTATGGGGGCGCAGAGGGCGTCTGGGAGTGATCTCATCAATGGCTGCGGAGAGTCGGCCATGCCAGTCCTCCACCAGCTCATCCAATGAGCCGCCAGGGGGCCTCGGATCTCTCAGAGCTGATAGGAGCCGCCCTGAGTCCATCGCACTCCAGGGGCGAGCTAAAATATGCTTGCCACCTAAACAGGGTTGGAGTGGAATGCTCAGATGAGCCCTCAGGGCATGGTGGTCTGATCATGGTACTGCCGAAGCAGTAATCTGGTCCACTGTTACCCCCGCCGTGAAAATCAAATCGAGCATGCATCCAGCCTGGTGGGTGGGGGTCGTTACAAACTGGGAGAGTCCCAGCGCCTCCATGGACGATGTCAGGTCCGCTGCCTACAAGGAAGCTGTGTCATCAGCATGGACATTGAAATCACCAAAGGACTATCAGCCTTGGGTGTTCCAGCCCCCAGCCTGTATGGCCTCCATCAGGGCTGTCAGTCTCTCAGCCGGTGCGTTAGGTGGTCGGTACACCAGCCAGATCACCACACTCTCCCCGGCCTCCAGCACCAGGCCAACATACTCTAAGCCCGTGATTTCCATTGGCGGGAGCGCCCTGAAGGAGTAAACCTCTTGAATGAGCATCGCCACCCCTCCCCCACCCCCTAGTCCATGATTGGTGGAGGACCGAGAACCCCAGTGGGGTGAGTTGGGAAAGAGCTACTGTTTCCCCTTCCCGCACCCAGGTCTCGGTCACGCAAGCCAGATCCACCTGTATTCGCCATAAAGTCCTGAAGGACCATGGTCTTATTATTTATGGATCTGGCATTGCCCAACACCAATGAAGGAGGGGGGTTCTCCATCCTAGCCCCACTGTCGACCACCCTTGGGATAAGTCTCAGGCTGGGATGGGTCTCAGGCAGGTTTCTCCACATCCTTCCCTTCTTCACTTGCCTGGACCCACCGCTATTCTTTCCCCTCCCCAGGAGCACCGGAATCTGTTGGCCATGCATCACTGCCCCTCGATCTTCACATGAGCCTCAGTTCATTTGGTATAAATGCCGCAAACCAACAGTAAAGTGCTTTGTCCAATTGCACTACTTACTGACCTATCAACCCTGACCTCCTATCTTGCTACACCCTCCCTCTACGCAAGACTAACACTCTAACACTACTCTACACTACATAAAGGGTGAAAAGTACAGTCATAAGAGACACTAAATATGTGCACAAAGGAAACCTGAACTAACCTACCACTACTATCTTAACTAGTCAATCTTAACTTCAAATATCTCTTATTCCTATCCCCTAATCCTGCCCCCACCAACCAGCCCAGCCCACTCTTCACTGCCCCTGGCAACAACGGTCCCCAGGTACAGGGGGAATTCACAACTGCCCCCCCTGCCATGATGGTACTTCACGTTTGGTCCCAGCCAGTGGAGTGCCAGCCCCATATTGCCAGGTCTTCTCGCCCAATCCCTGGGCGCCGTACCCCAGTCCCAGATGGCACCAGCCGTCCAGCCCGGTCATTGCCCGTGGCCCCTACAAACCAACAGGCAGCTAGGCCAGCCAGGACAGGCCGCTGGGGGCCAGCACAACCAGGCCTCCAGGAACCGGAGAATCAGGGCAGGCTAGCTAGTAAGCCACTGACCAGGAAACCAACGGCCAAAGGCCAGGCACCACAGGCCAAGTAGCCGCCGCACCACTGCCAGAGCACCGAACACCACTGGGGCCAGGGCCAAGAGGCCAAGGAACTGCCAGGGCAGAGCCACAGGCCAGAAAGCCGCTGCTCTGGAAGACCGCAAGCCGAGGACTGAGTACCAAGGTCTAGGACCAGAGAGCCACTGCACCACTGTTGACGCGCCAAGTGCCACCGGGCCAGAAACTGAAAAGCTGACAGATCAAGGCTGTCATGCCTGCTCCTGAATTAGCCCCTGACAACCCTGACCAGGCTCCTTTAACAGACACAGACATAAGTCTTGGGGAGTCAAGCCTGCAGCAGGACCCATCTGCGGCTGTTCAGCCTCTGCCCGGTCCAGGCTCATTGCCCCCAGGCTCGCCTCCACCTGTGAGCCAGCTCCGTGAATGTAGACGCCAGGAGCTAAGAAACAGGAGGAATGAGGCGCGCATGCAGGGGAGACGAGCTCTAAGTCCTGAATACTAGCAGAAGCAGGACGGTGTCCGGAAGCTGCTAATTGTTTAACGAGCTGGCACGCTATATCAACAGACTGCTGGCTCTTAGCAAGGTGTGCTGGCAACGTTGATTCATGGACAGGACTTCACTCTGCACCTCTCTGACTCCCGTGCATCTCCTTGGACTTCAGACCTAGTTTGGACTTCGGACTCTCGGCTTCGGACTCTCCTGCATCTTGATCTCGGCTTTCTGACCTCCGGCATTCCTTTGACAACGTCTTCCGCTCGACTCCTCTGAATCAAGGTGATTTACGGCTCTGACCTCTGGCTTGCTTAACTACCGCTCGGCTCATCAATTAGAACTGTTTGAGCTCTCTTCTCGGACTGAACTCTTGGCTGACTGTGGAACTGTTATCTGACCTGCATTGTTTTGCCTAAGCCCCGTGGCCCTGTCGTGACCGCAACGCCACTGAGCCGAACCAAGCCAAACTGCCGAGCTGCCAAGCCGAGCCGCCAAGCCGAAGCTGAAGCCACTGAGCAGAGTCACTGAGCCAAGCCGAAGCCAAAGCGCCCAGCACCGGGGCGGAGCCAGGAGCCAAAGAGCTGAATGCCAGCGGACCAGGCCACAGAGCCGGAGGCCGCCGGCAGTACCAGCCCAAGGCCCACAATGCAACACCCGAGAAGTGGCCTGGACCAAGGGGCCTGAAGCTGGAGAGCCTGGAGCCGACCACTGCAGGTCCGTGGTCCATGGTCAACAGTAGGTCGCAGTAGGTCACGGGCGAGGGGGGTGGCAGAGAAAGCGAGCAGAAGTTCGCGTCGGTAGAGTCAGCGTCAATCAGCGTCCTTCTCACCAGATGAGTCCCCCAACTTCACAAACTCTCTGTTTCCATGGTTATTTCCTTGGCTGTGAGCTTAGAGGCAGGGCCAGGGCCAAACCCAGGCTAGCTAAGCTAAACTTTTTAAATTTAAATTTAAAAGTGGCATAAAATAACCTTCCTCAGCGGAGCTCAGTTCCTGAGCTCCTCGCCGGTCGCTATCTCTGGGTATGGGTAACCTTGGGCCCATCATTTGCTCTCAGCCTAACCGCCTTCACAGGGTTGTTGTAAGAATAAAATGGGGGCGAGGAGAATAATGTAAGCTGCTTTGAGTCCCTGTTGGGGAGAAAGTTCCTGGTGGAACTCTCTGTCAAATAACATCTGTGCCTGGCAATACTTATTACAGTTCCTCAGGGCTTGTGAAATGAAGATGTTCTGCCAGGCATTCGGTTGAGGACAGTGACAGTTCCATCTTGGCACTCCCATCCAGTGTTCCCTCTAAGCTGAGTTAGTGTGAGCTAGCTCACAGTTTTTTAGCTAACAGCTCACACATTTTTGTCTTAGCTCAGAAAGGATGGCCCCAGAGCAAACTAATTTATGCAGTAGCCAAGTCGCTCACTCACAACTTTAATGCCAGCAACTCACAAAATAGAATTTTTGCTCACAAGACTCCACAGCTTAGCAGGAGCATTGCTCCTGTCCCCTATCTTCCCATGAGACAGCAGTGCTGTTGGGGTTATAGTGCCATCTCTAGCTAAATTGTTGGTCTATTGGTTTTAATCTTGTTTTATCTGATGTCTTTTGACCATGTAGTACACCGCCTCTGGGGGAGGGCAGTTGATAACCCAAAATTATTAAATAAATAAAAATGGGGTATAGAAGAATTAATGAATAAATGAATGAAAATAAATACAAATAAATAATAAATACCCCTCTCCCAGGATCCAGTATTGCCTGCTTGTATGCCATGCCTGGCAACTGGTGGGATATTGGGGGGTGGGGACATGGGGGCATGATGTCTATGGTTTTACCATAGAATTTCTGATGATTGCTGGAGCCACTCTGGGTCATTTTTGGGTTTTCCCCAGAAGTGACACAGCAGTACACATGATGTTTTTAAAATTGTTATTTTCCTCCCACCACCACTTAGAGCAATGGCAGGCAAGGCCAGCTGCCAGTGGGAGGCCTCCAGCCTCCATAGGGGAATATATCCATAGGGGAAGTCCTGCTTTGGAGTCACATCAGAAGGACCTGTAACTCCACTTTCTCTGTCATCTTTCTTCCATATAATAAAGGTGGTGTCCATATAATAAAGGCAAGCAAGGGAAAATGTGACACAGCTGTGAGCTATTTGTGAGGCACACGGTAACTGGATGGAAGCCTGTTGGTCTTAAAGGTGCCACTGGACTCAAACTTTGTTCTGCTGCTTCAGACTAACATGGCTACCCACGTGGTTCGTTTTCAGTCATTGTGATTCTTGGGAAGAAGCTATGATTTCAGGCTTTCTCTGTCCTATGTGAGCTCTTATGGAATGAATGTTTATAGAGCTTTTGATGTATTTTTTGTATCAATACATTATTTCCTATTCATAAGAACATAAGAGAGGCCATGCTGGATCAGGCCAATGGCCCATCCAGTCCAACACTCTCTTGTCACACAGTGGCCAAAACCCAGGTGCCATCAGGAGGTCTACCAGTGGGGCCAGAACTCCAGAAGCCCTCCCACTGTGCACCCCCCAAGCACCAAGAAGACAGAGCATCCCTGGCCACTGTTCTTTCTTAGTATTTCTGGGTCTGGGTTAGTTTCATTTTGAGTTAGCATTTAAATTCCAATACCCAGATGTATTTACACACTGAATCATTATTTCCTTGGGAGCTCCTGGTCTTATCTTTCTGAAACTTCGCAGGGAAATTTCCTAGTCTTAGGTTGTGATCAGACGAGCAGTTCAATCTGCTGTTGCCCTGCCTCTAATAGAACCAGATTATTTTGCTACAGAGAATCCTGACTAGACTCACCCCGTTTAGCACTCTTCAAAGCAATTTAACTGGCCATGGAGTGACCAGACAGCACCACCATGGAGTCAGTCCATCAGCCATTTTTTTTAGAACTTTGTCCCAGGACCATGCCCAGAAGCAGGAATTAGCCCACTGGGATATGTAGTTAATCGGGCCGTCAGCCATTACTTAAAAAGTTTTCCCTGTGAGCATGCACACAAGCGCTTGCTGAGATTGCTGGGAAATGGGAGTTTACTGCCGTCCTCCCTGTAATCTTTTCAATTTACCCCTTCCCCAAGCTATTAAAAAGCTGAAGAACAGGGGTGTCTTTCTTTGGGAGTTTTTCAAAAGAAAAGGTTTGAGCAGCCCCCCGGGGGGAGGTGCGCATATACAATCATGCAATCCTTGCTAGCGGGGGGAGAGTGGCAGCTGGAAAACAAGAGCTCAGGTCGTGGTCACATGGCCCTTTAAATCCAGGAGCCCTCCTGGAGCTGGCGGTGGCGGGCAGCAGCGGAGAAGGAGGCTGGTGGCGGCGGAGGCTGGTGGCAGCAGCAGCGGAGGAAGCGGGGGGTGGCGGCGGTGGTGGAAGAGGAGGCAATCGGTGGCAGTGGAGGAGGTGGTCGTCCTCGACGGAGGAGGAGGCAGTGGGCAGCAGCGGCGGCCAGGGGTGTAACCCTTCCCTGAGCCCCGCCAGCCGCCTAGTAAGTTCAGTGGTCCCCCCCCTTTTGCACTTGGGCACTTGAGTGGCCAAGCACCAACGTGCAAAAGGGGGAAAAACAGGGGGGTCATCTGGACAGCCCTCTCTCGCAATGATTGTGAGAGAGGGCTGTCCAGATAGCTCAATTGCGGGTTCCTCGTGCGACCACCGGAAAAAAACTTGATTTTCCCGGGGTCGGAAAATGTGGGAGGAACCTGCATTTGAGCCTGCTTCAGCGTGGGACTTGCCGTGGCCATTGTGGACAGTCCCTTTAAATGCGAGAGGAAACAGCAGTTCCTCCCGCATTAAAGGGCCATGTGACCGTGACCTCAGTGAGACCTGCCTTGGGTGTGCAACAGACTGACCAGATGACAAGAAATCCATTTTGGAAATGGCTCAGACCAACAGGACTGGACTGGACTTAATCATTACGTTGATGGGGTCCAAACTGGCAGAGACTAACCAAGAGAGAGATCTACAAGTCGTAGTAGATAACTCAATGAAAATGTCAAGACAGTGTGCGACTGCAATGAAAAAGGCCAACACTGTGCTGGGGGTTATTAGGAAGGGAACTGAAAACAAATTAGCCAGTATCATAATGCCCCTGTATAAATCAGTGGTGCGGCCTCATTTGGAGTACTGTGTACAGTTCTGGTTTCCACACCTCAAAAAAGATATTATAGCATTGGGAAAAGTGCAGAAACAGGCAAATAGAATGATAAAAGAGTTGGAACACTTTCCCTGGGAAGAAAGGTTGAAGTGCTTGGGGCTCTTAAGCTTGGAGAAATGACAGCTGAGGGGTGACATGATCGAGGTTTATAAGATTATGCATGGGACAGAACAGGTAGAGAAAGAAGTACTTTTCTCCAATTATCACAATACAAGAACTTGTGGGCACTCCATGAAATTGCTGAACAATCGGGTTAGAAAAGATAAAAGGAAGTACTTCTTCACCCAAAGAGTGATTAAGACGTGGAATTCACTGCCACAGGAGATGGTGGCGGCTACAAGCATGGACGGCTTCAAGAGAGAATTGGATAAACATGGAGCAGAGGTCCATCAGTGGCTATTAGCCACAAGGTATAGATGGGAACTCTCAGTCTGGAGCAAGTGATGCTCTGTATTCTTGGTGCTTGAAGGGGGGGCAGTGGGAGGGCTTCTAGTGTCTTGCCCCCACTGCTGGACCTCCTGAGGGCACCAGGTGTTTTTGGCCACTGTGTGACACAGAGTATTGGACTGGATGGGCCACTGGCCTGATCCAACATTGGCTTCTCTTATGTTCTTAGGTATCAAAGAAACACGGGGCAAGGGGAGAGAAGAATGGAACTCAGATGACTGGGGCACGACAAGCAGATGCTGCTGTCTGATCATGCACTTTAAATCCATAAGGGAACAGCAAGGGCAACAGATCAAATTGCCCGTGTGAACACAACCTTAGATATGTATTTCCTGGGACTTTAGTTCCCATTGGGTGGGAAGCAAAATACATACTCAAACCTCTAATACGATCTAATAATAATTTTGGAACCTCTGCTCCTTTCTTTCTGAAATTTTGCAGAGATGGAGCATATCTACATGCCCAAATGAGTTTCATGCAAATCTGCCACACATACAAAAAGATCTGGCAGAACCAAAAGAAGTATTTTTAAATAATCAAGTTCAGTTGCCCTAGAATAAGCACTCCAGCAACTGTTTTCTCATAGGAAGTTTCAATTTCTGCTAATTTCATCTGATTCTGTAAAAAAATAAAATGAACTGAATTTACTCTCTGAAATTGATGGAAAAGTTTAAAAAACCCTCAAGGTTGAATCGGCTAGGAAGCAAAGTTAAATAGTTAAAATGAACCAGCAATTAAAGCAAAACAAACCAGGTTGCAAGTTACTAATCAAGCATACCTCTAATTCTCAACCTGCTGTTGGCAAAAGAAAGGAATCTTGTATGCTTTAATGAGATTTTTTTTTCATTGAAGTCTGCAAGTTGAAACCTTGGGGCCACATCCTCTGTAATGGGATGAAGTGCCTGCAGAGTACATTTTGCCGCATTACTCAGAGAAAGAATTAAAATTTAAACAATAAGAAGGCTGAAAATGTCCAATGTTATAACTATCCAGGTTGGGGTAGACCTGTGGCATATAGGCATATGGCAGATCTGGTGCAATAGTGCATTAATCTATTGGTGGGGTTTCCATCTATTATGACTGTACTGAGTTACTATAATATTCTTTAATTAAAAGTCCCCAAAGTATAGTATATAGAAAAGATAGATATTGTAGCCAAATTAATTTTCTTGTAGAATAGTGTAGTGAAAGCCAAGATTTTGTAAAGCCCAAGATCTGTGTGCCTTCTCACTGATTGGGGATTAAAAGCTAATATTTTAAAGTCTCCAGTTAATAAAAATGTGTGGTGGCATAAGAAGTCATTAACTTGATTTCTGCCAGTATTTGCGTATTTCTAAGTATCCTTGGGATTCTTGTAACACAACACTTTCTCTTACCTATGCAAATTTCTTTAAATGAATTTAAAGCCCTAGTTTTTCAATGCATGAGAGGGAAAAATCTAGTTTGCTAGACCTCGTATATAAATGTTTTAATGATGAAATAAATATCTTTGAACACATTGTTTTATTAAGCCACCAAGCACAAGTTTTTATAAATGGTTTTAACAGATTTACATTTGCTGCATTGAGCAGTACAAGCACTGAGGTAAAGCAAGGTGAGCTGGGCATCCTGTGAGAATTATTGTGTCTTTCTTGCACCCCTGCAGCATTTTGTATAGCCCTTTAAATTGGTAAAGTGGTTCTAATGCAGGAATTACAGCTTTATTTCCACAGGTGACCTTTGCAAAGAAACCAACAATGAGAAGCAAAAATGCTGATTAATTCTGGTAGAACTCTTTTTGTCTGTGTTGTGTCCTAATGGCGATCACGCACATGGTCAGGGAAACGCACGTGGCCGGGATGGCTACTGGAGCTTCGCTTCGGGAGACAATAGCCCAGGAGGATTGTAAATTAGACCAATCGGCCACCCAAGATCTGCCAGGGGACCTATGGTATAGGGTCACCTGGAATTAACCATATCAGGGAGATTGGGCGAGGCTGGGGGTGTGGTTTAGACAGACATTTAAGCAGACCCCCAAGCCCCATTCGTGTTTTGTACCATCAATAAACTTGAGCTGATTTCACTGCAACGCGTCTCTGGATCCAGTACTTTATAGTCTGCTATTTTCATGTCCTGTGCTTTGCCTGTGTGACATTGCCTGTGTGCATGACTGTGTAGGCATGCATGAAGAGACCATGTGTGATGGTTGCCAAAAAAAAGCCCTAGTGTGAATTTAGTTGGCATTAATAGAAGCACAGTATTCTAAGTCACCAGAACAAAGAGTTACATACTACTCAGATCTCAAATGTGTCCTGTTCTTAGTGCTGTGCTTTAAAGATGTTGTGAACAAACTGTAATGGGGTCAGGGTCTAGAAAGTAAGTCCTACAAGGGAAAGAACTAGGTTTGTTTAGCCTGGTGAAAACAGTGTAGATTCTAGGAGAAACTTCCTAATGGTGAGAACAGTTCAACGATGGCACCAATTACCTGGGGGAGACTGGGTCTTCAAGCAGAGACTGGAATGTTGAAGTCATGTTTAGCTTTGGGTTTTGTGCACTGAGCAGAAGGCTGGTCAGGCTGGCTTATATGGCTTCCTTTAACTAGGCATGCTTAGAACTTTGTGATGAACATGCATGGGAGATAAAGATGCCATCCTTGATAGACACAAATGTTTATGAACTGAGCAAGTAATCTGGGCTCATCTCAGCTACTGAAAAGCAGCTTTGTGGCAGCACAGTAGTGGTGGTGGTAGAGTTTCATTTTCTTCTGCTTTGTAGGTGCTTTTGCACCTACACAGTAGATAGAATTAACTTTCCCCCATGATCATGGCTGGGACAAGTAATTAAATGAAGCTGGGGTGGGCTGATAGAAAATTATGACACCTATGGGACTGTGTGATAATATACATGTGAAGACTTCTTTACTCCCAGACTGACTGGTGCTTATTAATGTTGACAGTCACACTCAGACAAAAACCAAACAGTAATAAAAAAAATGGTGTGTTGTCATTTCCTTCAAGAATCCAGTAGGGTTAAAATACCTTCTCTCACTCAGGAAGATTTCTCCTTTAATATTTTGAAAGTTCAGAGTCTTCCATTTGTCAGTTAGCTTTTACACAAATATGTCACAGTCTCATTAAATTTCTGCCACTAGTCTTTATTGCTTTAATAATTTCTTGCAATATTTATGAAATGCTGTAGTTCATCATATCAGATGTATCATATCATCCATCACAAATGAAATTACATGATCAAACAATAAATCAACCACTTAATGTTGAAAATGCTGAATTAATGTAGCCAAAAATTTAAGAAGCAAGTATGATTATTTTGATTTTTTTGGTTTTTTTTTTTTAAACTGGTTTGCTTGTTGATTTTGGCAACCAGCTCCCTGTGTTGTCAGAAATAGCAGTCCAACTATGCCAGACTTTCTGAATATCCCTGTGTTTTGTCATGCTAGAATGGTGGTTTCATAAAATTGCTGTGACTACTGGTTGGGTGGCTTCTTCTCAAATCACAGTGGTGTAAGTTATTAGTAACTCCTGGAATTTCAACAGCCATGGTAGCTGAAGGAGATATTGTAGCAGAAACCACTCTGGCTGTAGGCATTTAGAAAGGAAGTGTTGACTTTTACATATATTGCAGTGTAGTGATTATGTACCACGTGGGACCCATAGCTTAGTGGAAGAACATAAGTCCACATGTAGTGGTTGCATACTTCATTCCCAGCTTCCTCAGTTCTCAGTGCTGGAATAGACCTCTGCCTCAAACGCCGAGGAGTTTTGTTGGTCAGTTATGTTCTGTCTTGATATAAGGGTGCCTTTGTGTGTTCATGTTGGGTACTATGTGATATTTTCAATATACTACTGCACTGACCCAATTATGGTCCATTACAATTAATTGCAAAATAGTATTGCACACAAGATGTTCAGTTCTAAAATTGTTGAAACTGATTGAGATTCAGCCTTATTTAATTTAATATTTTCATTAAATATCTTTATGTGAAGCAGATTATTCATTTCATTTTGTTGGCATAAGTTTCCAGAATTTAGGAAAAAACAGTTAACATTAAATAATTGAAGCAAGTAATACTACCAGTAGAGGAACTTGAAACTGAAAATTGAGTTTTCATTCTAATTACGTTTCAAGAAGCACATTCCAGAGTTGGGAGTAATAAGAGGGTTCATGACACAAGTTGTAAAACAAGTAAAATAAAAGGTTTAAATGAATGTCAAAAGCAGTCATAGGTTAACATTTATTATGGCTGGCTATTAATTTTAGTACTGAAACTGTGCTCTATATCTTAGGTCCCCCCCCCCTTCAAGTTGAAGGGAGGAATGAACCTTGTTAGTGGAAAATCTGGCAAAAGTTCTGACATATCTGATTGGAACGTATGGTTGCCATCCTCCAAGTGGGGCCTGGGATTCTTCTGGAATGACGTCTGATCTCCAGACTATAGTGATCAGTTTGCCTGAAGGAAATGACAGCTTTGAAGGGTAGACTGTATGGAACTACATCTACACTGAGCTCTGTCCCCTCCCAAAACTGCCCTTCAGAACTGTGTGTGAGAGAATACTGAACTAGATGGACATTAGTCTCATCTGATAGGGCTCTTCTCATGTCTTTATATGGACGCTCATTTCATACACTATGTTTTAAATAGTCTCCAAGCTTCGAAATTGATTTGACCCCCCTTACCTTTTTTTTCAGTTTCTTCCTCACAATCATGTGAGAGAAGTTACCCCTTCTAAAGTTAAGTGTGGTTGTATTGGTCTTTTTGGGCAACTCCCTATAAAAGCCTTCAGAGCCCACTCTGGGAGCTCAGTCGAGTCAGGCAGCTGAGGACTCAACTTGACTGAGCTCACTCTTAGAGCTCAGTTGGTCCGGCCCAACCTGGAGGTGGGCTCCAAAGGCTGGTGGCCTGCCAGACCCGGAGGTAAGTTGTAAAGGTATTTAAATGCCTTCAGAGCCCAAGAATGTGTCTTCCACAAACCTCATGAACCTCCATGAAAAACGTGGAGGTTCATGGGCGGATTGTGGGAGACATATTCTCTGGAACCCCTGGTTCACAAACCACAAACCAGCCTGGTTCGTGCTTGAACCAGGGTTCATTTGGGGGTTCATACCCATCCCTACTGGAAACCCAGTCTCTTTCTCCTGACTATGTGGCCCAAGTCAAGTAAATCTTAGAGACCTAGCAACACCAGCTTTGGAGATTGTGGGCACAAACAAAAAGTGCTCTTTTAAATTATCGTTCTTAACTTTTTAAATCTGATTATTAATGTATTTATATTGTATAAACGTATTTATATAATGTGGTGCCAAATGGTCCTGTGATCTGCCCTGAGCCCACTTGTGGGGAAGACAGAATATTAATCTGAAAAATAAATAAAATAAAATAAACACATATTGACCCAATCAACATGTGGGTAGTTAAAACCACCAATTATGACACAATTATTTTTTCTATCTGCTTTCCTTAATTCTTTTGCTGTTTTTAAATCATCCTCTAACCTTTGATCTGGTAGGTGAAACTCCCATAGTTAAGTTTCCTTTTGGGCACATGATTTCCACCCATAGTGTTTCTGTAAGCGAATCTATTTCTCTTACATTTTTAATTTTACTGGACTGTACATGTACCCTTCTTACAGAGTCACTCCACCTCTGACCCTTTCCTCACTATCCTTCCAATATAATTTATATCCAGGAATCACTTTATCCCACTGATTATCCTCATCTCGCCAAGGTTCTGAAATGCCCACAACGTCGATGTTCTCTGACACTAAGCATTCCAGCTCCCCCATTTTCTCAGACACTTCTAGGATTTGTATATAAACATCTATAATTTTACAGATATGTTAGGTCTTCAACCTTCCTCCTGTGGCTTCTAGACCTTGTCAGGCAGTCAATATTGTTTGTCACCCTCTCAGTGGCCAGTCCTAATCCATCTCCCTTTAGAACAGTAACAGCTACTCCTTCATCTCTTAGAGATGACCCATCCCAAATCAGAGACATTTCATCTCCTTTTGGCTTTCCCCCAAGATTTAGTTTCAAAACTGCTCTGCCACCTTTTTGATTTTAAGCACTAGCAGCCTGGTCCCTTCTTGAGACAAGTGGAGGCTATCTCTTTTGTACAGGCCCTGCTTGTTCCAAAAAGCACCCTAGTGCCTAAAGAAATTAAGCCCTCCCTACACCATCATAGCATCCACGCATTGAGACTTCTAATTTGGGCCTATCTAGCTGGCCCTGTGCATTGAACAGGCAGTACTTCTGAGAAGGCTACCTTGGAGCTCCTGGCCTTGAGCATAAATTTTTCCTCCAGGACCACACAAATACATTTCCCTGCATCGTTGGTACCAACATGTACATGTACCATGACTACTGGCTCCTCCCTGGCAGTGCCTACCAGCCTATCTAGATCATGCGTAATGTCTGGTACCTAAGGTTGCCAGCCTCCAGGTGGGGCCTGGGGATCTCCTGTTTTTAGAACTAATCCCCAGCTGACAAAGTTCAGCTCCCCTGGAGAAAATGGCTGCTTTAGAGGGGGGACTCTATGGCATTGTACCATGCTGAGGCCCCTCCCCTCCCCAAACCCCACCCTCTCCTGGCTCCACCCCAAAGTCTCCAGGTATTTTCCAACTCAGACCTGGCAACCCTACCGCTACCGTCACAATAAGCAGGAAAATCACCATGCAGTCAGTATGCGGGTTTGCAACCCATCTATCTACATGAGTGAGGATTGAATCATCAACTACGAAGAGCCCACCCCTCTGCCCAGGGATGGTTCCTTGGTGCAAAATAATACCTGTTCACCATCTGTAGAAAGGGTTCCTTTTGAGGGGACATTCCCACTTTCACCAGCATGGTGCCCTCCCTGTCAGTGGCAGGGCTGCCATTCTTGGAGTGGGATACATCTAACAAGTCTCCAAGAGTCTTATTCATGTGAAGCTTGGCCTTGAGGGTGCGAGCTCATTCCCTGAGAACCAAGAGCTCCTTGCACTGAGCACACACCCATGACTTCTGTCCAGCTGGCAGATAGTCATATATGTTGCACACCGTGCAATACACTGGATAGCCTTCAACCCCCTGCTGGCATTCTACCTTCATAGTTACTTTCTTAATCTGCTTTTTAATAAATGTTCTGTTTATGTAGATTTGTTTGTAGAAGAAGAAGAGAAGAGATTGGATTTATACCCTGCCCTTCTCTTAGAGTCTCAGAGCGGTTTACAAACTCCTTTCCCTTCCCCTTCCCCTTCCCCTTCCCACAACAGACACCCTGTGAGGTAGGTGGGGCTGAGAGAGCCCTTTCCAGAGCTGTTCTTGAGAGAACAGCTGTGACAGAACTATGGCTTGCCCAAGGTCATCCAGCAGCTGCAAGTGGAGGAGTGGGGAATCAAATTAGAATATGCACATTTAACCACTACACCAAACTGGAGAGTCTGCGATGTGAAGGGATGTGAAGAGACTAGTGCCCTGACTTCCTCACCCTGTTGCTGAAACTCACACATATGTTAAACTCACCTGCTTATTCTCTTGTTCCAGATACTTTGTCACTGCAGTTGAGCCTGCTACTAGGAACCCTAAATTAATAGCTTTGACAAAAACTGCACCCCTCACTGGAGCTAATCACACAGACTGGGACTAACCAATAAAGGAAGAGGAGTGAGTCAGCCTCTGGTTGATTAACAACTGGTGTTGCTGAAGGGGAGCTGCTTGGACAAGAGCTCCTCTCCTTCCTAGGCTTCCTTTAACTTCAAATGCTAATTTAATTTTAGAAGTTAATTTAGCCCTTTTAGGCTTAGATTAAAGGGGACTCTAGCTGAATAGCCTCAGCAGTTACAGGAGGTATGTAATTGCTTCTTTTCTTGTTGGAAAAAATTCCCCTTCTTTAAAGAGTGTGAGAATTAGCTTAAAATTTTAGATTTAGTTTAAAATATAAGCTCTAGCTGTATTTAAACCCTAGCTGCAGTTTGTTTTCTTATTTGTTTTCTTCTGCTACAAAAACCTGCCTAAAATTTAGCCTTATCGGTGAACTGACTATCCCTAGTCTCTGGTATTAGTACTTTCTTTAATCTATAAGTGCAATAAAGTTTCAGAGTATTAGAGCTTGAGCTAGTCCTGTGCCTTCAGTTTTAATTCTTGTCCTTTGTTTGACCCTCTGTTTAACCCTTCCTTTACTGCAGTAACATTAGCCAAGAAACTCTGATCTTGTTTAGAAGTGAATTTAGCTGCACCTGAGTAGTTTGAGCAAGTACAACCGAACTAAAATTAAAACTAGACCAGAAAATTAGAACAGAACCAAAATTAGAAGTAAAATTAGCTACAGCTGAGTAGTTTGAGTGCTACAACACTGAGAAGTTACAAAATGTCCGTACCTAAGGATATTTCTAACTATTTGTCCTCCTTACTATTTTAACCATTTTAACTTAACCTATCTTTACAGAATTTTATATTAAACCCTGCCATATGTTATTTTCAGGTTTGCCTCAGAAGTTGATTAGTGATACTGCAGACATTGTCCTCCCATGTCCCTGCCCCCAAACTCTCCCACTGATTGCCAGGCTTGGCTTGGCAACCCTAACCATTTGTATCACGGGGAAAGCCATTCATTCAGAAAGCCATTCATTCTTCCATTTTGTACACTCCAAGAGCAGTGTTAAAACACAGTATACAGTGCTCCATACTATAATTAAGATAATTACTGTTTGCAGGGCTTTTTTTTGTAGAAAGAGAGCAGGAACTCATTAGCATAATAGGCCACACCCAATAGCAGAAACTCATTAGCATATTAGGCCACAGCCCTGACAGCACAGCTCCCTCCCAGGATTGGCTTCCCCAGTCTTTCAGGGTGCATGGGGAAGTCGAGGGAAGGAAGGCAGTTTCTGGACCGGCTTCCCCAGGTGCCCCACAGCTGCGGGGCGCCTGAGGAACTCAAGGAGGGTGGAGTTTTAACTGCCTTCCCTCCCTGGATCAGCTTGGCTTCCCCAGGTGCCCCGCAACTTGCGATGCACCTAGGGAACCCAAGGGGGATGGACTGTGGGCGTGGCCAACTCAGAAGCTGGCCGGAACTCTGTTCCTGTGTGTTCCTGCCCGAAAATAGCCCTGACTGTTTGTAATTGATGGAGCTGAATCCAAACACACTAGAGAAGATGTCCAAATATACCATAAAGTGTAAGGGTTTTTTAAGTGTGGTCCACTTCTTAGCATAAGTGAGCCTTTTTCATTTTATATCCCAGGAAACCACTCTGTACATAGTAGGGGTGTGCAAAAAAAAAAAAAATGCCGGTATTTTTCAGGTTTGGGTAAATCAGACCTGGAAAATATTGGTAAATGCTGAATTTCCCCAATAAAATACCAGTAAGGTATTTGGATTGGAGTATTGCTGAATATATTCAGGTCTGATATACACCACCAGAGGGAAAGGAGGCATGGTAAAATGCCCTCTTTCCCTCTGGTAGTCCCTACAGATTTCCTTGTCAATTTCACTCCCCACCAGTCAGGATAATATTGGCTTTTTCAGGTTCAGCTATATCGTTAGCTGAATACAGAATTCCTATATCTTACAGAGGCTTCTGAGAGTACTCAGTTCGGGTTTTCAGTTTCTGCAGGATTCTGGCTTGATATGTTAGACCCTTTTATTTCTATGAGTGACCTGAACCTACATGTTACACATTTCTCAGAGGGTGCTTGTTTTAAGAACTAATTCTGGGGAAAAAAACCCTTTTTTTTTTTTAAAAAAAAGGAATGCTTTGTGTGTTAGAACTAATAAGCTTCTGAGGAGCCCTAGCATTCCATGACACAAGCTGGAAACTGCTAAGGAAATCAATAGAAATACATGCTAGGAGGTTTGAGAGGATGAAATGGATACAGCAAGCTAATGGATAATTCAAGTGATCAACAGACACATTGATCAACAATCAGAGTATACTATTGATCTGACCAAAGACAGGTGTGTTGATCAGTTTCTGTGCACAGCATTCCTGTTATTTATTGCACTGCCCAGGAACAATTTTTTTGATCCTATTTAAGCAAGGAGTGCCACTGTTTCCATGTCTGTGCCATGTACTTTCTCTGACTGGTTTACAGCAGGCTGCTTTTTTCAGCATAGCCTATTTCACAGTGTGGTTGTGGTAGTGCTCTGCATAGATAGAGGGTGGGAAGTGAGAGGGGAAAAGGAACTGCATCTTTCCCCAAAATTAGATGCTCAACCATCAGACATATTTCTTAAAACTAAAGATGTTTTCTTTGAGAAATAATTATATGACTACATTTTTACACATGTCATCTAAGAGTTGCATGAGAGCTGCAGGCTGGCATTGGAGATCTGGCACCGTGTCTATGTACCACAGAACTTTTTGAGATCTTATATAATCAGATGGACTCTCAGCAAAATTCTTGTTCATGCTGAGAAGACAAATCACTATTGCTTGCAGTGTGCTGTGCATTTAAAAAATAAATAAAAACGTGGAGACCATATATGTATTCAAATGAACAAAATGTATTGAATCAAAATAATTCACCCACATGAATTCTGGGATGTCCCTTTAACTTTATTATGCCTCTATTTTATTGCAGAGTGCTTATCTTCTATTAAAATAAAACTCTGTTCATGGCCAGAAAGAAAGGCAGACATGAGAGAGGAACACAGTGACACAGAATGACCAGTATTTTGACATGTAAAGAATAGGGATAGGAATTATATCCATGTAGGATAGTGAAGTTTAATCTGTAATTACATGCAACTGTTGGAACATCATCATTGTGCAGCTAGGCTGAGTTCAGCGGAAAAGCTGTCCTACCTGGTTCTGTAACCTACAGCTGTTCCTTAATATCTCATGCAGGTTTTTTCGTATGGTCCACATTAATCATCAAGACAGATGACTGAATTCATGTACAGATATTAGAAAAGCCAATACTTCTGTCAAATCCAATCTGCACACCTGTTTGCTGCAATGGGTTATTATAGCTTTTTAGTGATGATTAATAACACATGTAAGTGGTTATGATAACATGTCTAAATTCATAAATAGTGTGAAAAAATAGCAATGAGGAATTACCAATACAACTTGCTAATGAGCAATTTCTGATGTTTAGCCCTCTTGAAAGTAGTGATATTTAGAAGGAAGTCTGAAAAGAATGTGGAAATTTTTATACCTAGTTTACAAAGTGTAGCAGGCCAAGAAATCAATGGATTCACATTAATAGGTAGGTTTTAAAGTTAATTCAGCATTTGAGTATATTTCTTGGTTCAGTTGTAGGACATAATTATGATAAGAAATCTTTGCAATAACATCCTTACATTATTCACCACTTGCCACAAGATGCTAAGATGGTGTCACTTCATCATAGCAGAGGGTTTTTTTTGATAAACAATAGCATTCAAGTACCTGTTCAGGCTGACAGAACTGAATCTTCAAAAAGTAGCAGGATACAACACATATTTGCTCATGATGGCCATGCATGAAAAGTGGGACAACTTCTACTGCCTCTACAAACAGAAGTCTGTTTTTGGGAATGTGTTAGAACTTGCTATGGCCGAGGACAGACTACTGTTCTGCTGCGCTACAGGAGCGCGGCAGAACAAGGTGGGGGGGGGGGGAACTGCCCCGCGGCGTGGCGTTCAGATGCTGCCGCAAGGAAGCCACCCGCAGCGGCAGAACACCGCGCTGCTCCGCCCGTGCGCATTCACACCCTCCGGAAGCGGGTGGAATGTGTGCGCAGCCGCCGGGACACCACTTGGAAGTGGTGCTCGGCTGCTGTGGGAGGAGCACACCACCGGACGAGGTACGTCTGGGACGTCTCCGTGAGGCAGATGCGGCAGTCTGGACGCCCGCTCTGCCCCTGCTTTTAAACGGAGCCAGAGCAGGCCAGACTGCCAGTCTGTCCTCAGCCTGTGTTTTGTGTATTTCTGGAATCATTATTTTCTCCAGAAATAACAAGAAAACATGAATCCGTACCATAATTAGAAAAGGATTTCTGAATGAAAGAATCAATTGTAATGAGACCATGTAAGCATTGTTCCTGTGCATCTAAGATTGGTCTCAAGAAGGAACTCCATCACCAGTTAACTTCAAACTAATCCTGGTGCATTCTACCAGTCATGCTAACTGTGAGCCAGCAAGCAAAAGGGTATTTTAAGAGGTATGTAGAGCAGGGAAAATAATTTTTTATTGACACCTTCAGGATTGGTGCCAGGTTTTTTTGCACACTAGGCGAGGCTACCTTTTGCCCCCCCCCCCCATGCGCCCACCAGTTTTCAAACATAAATGCATTTTAGGAAGAATAAAAAACACAAAATTTGAAATTGCTAATTCCTTTTTTTTAATTGTGAGAATAAGTAATACAATCTCTGATTTTCTCTCTCAAACTGAAAAAACACAAATCACAAAACATTTTGAAAAATCTTGTTAATTGTGATGTTGATGATGCAGAGAAATAATTATAGATCTGCTGGACCAACATGAAGAAATTTGTTGCTTCCAGGCAACACTTAGCAGCATCATTGACTACCAGGTTTAAATTAAATAAAATGGAACTCTTAAATTTACACTTTCCAGTTCAGTGTAAATACATTCCTGTTTAATATGGAACAAATTAACACAGTTTGTCAGGTAGAAAGACCCCAAGTTCAGAAAATGTTGGCTGGCCTACAAAGACAGACAGACAGACAGAGGGCTGAAAGAATCAGATTCCATATTGCTCCTTTTCAGGTTTCCCATTTATACACATAAATAGTAAGAAGGACAGATATATCCTGAGGCCTCAATAAATGCTAAAAGAAGAAGAGATTGGATTTATACCCCTGCCCTTCACTACCCAAAAGAGTCTCAGAACGGCTTACAAACTCCTTTCCCTTCCCCTCCCCACAACAGACACCCTGTGAGGTAGGTGGGGCTGAGAGAGCTCTGACAGAAACTGCTCTTTTTCAAGAACAGCTGTGCCAGAACTATGGCTTGCCCAATGTCCTCCATCAGGTGCAAATGGAGGAGTTGGGGAATCAAACCCAGTTCTCCCAGATTAAAGTCCACGCACTTAGCCACTACAACAAACTGGCTCCAAACAAAATCACTAAATTTCATTCATTTTCACTCCCAGGTATCCATTTTTTTCTCACCCCTCTTGTTTCCCACAACCCATACTCTTTTTATGCCTAGTTGCTGGTGGTGGAAAGTGCTATCAAGTCGCAGCCAACCTATGGTGAGCCTGTAGGGATTTCAAAGCAAGTGACATTCAGACATGGTTTGTCATTGTCTGCCTTTGTGCAGTGACCCTGAACCCCCATCCCTGGCTGACCCTGCTTAGCCTGCAAGATTGGGCTAGCCTGGGCCATCAAGGTCATTGCCCATGCTCTTTACAAATGTCAAAAATAAAAATAGTGAACCTGAACTTCCATCCAAATATGGGCCAGGGCTGAGCCTGCTTAGGCTTCTGAGATTTGATGAGATTGGGCCAGCCTAACTAGAAATGCCTATCCCAGGACAGACACCTTCCAGCATCTGTTCTTCAGGAATTGTTCCAGGTGCTAGGAATTTAGCTGGTACCACTATTATAGCAGCTGATCGTTTGTTAAAGTTGGCTCCATCTAGGTCCATAATTATGAAGCTCAGTCAGGACAAGAGATACAGAAGAGATCTGAAACAACTAAGTGTAAACTCTCTCTCCTTATTACTGTATTTATTCAGGTATGCCATAAAAAAGAGTAGAGGTCATCTTATATTTGCATAGAAAGTTGCAGTTATGTTCAATAGAAATCTTTTGAGTATAACTGGGGGGGTCATCTTGCATCAAGGTTGTCTTTTGAGTAAGGTATCTGAAAACTGTTCTTCTTTTCCTTCTACATTGAGTGGGGGCTAATTTTAACAGACCTTTACTAAAACTTTGTAGCACCACTAAGAAATCATTAAGGGCCCAGTCTGGATTGCAGGCTGCTAGCTGGCCATCCCTGCCTTAAGCTATCAAGCCCTTCAAGTTGAGGCTGCCATTGTTTCCACAGCAAGACTGGGACTCCTTTCCCCCTTATACTGAGCCTCGTGTTTGTGGTTGCTGACACAGCTCAGGTCAAATTTATAGTTGTAAAGAAGCTGAGATCCAACTCTGTTTATGAGTATTCCAGGCAAGCACAATGCCTGAAAGCCTGCTAGTGCCTACCTGGCGCTGCTGCTGCAGGCAGGGGCTCCAGCCATTTCTACCCCAGGTGCCGAGCTGCTGGAAGAATCTGGTGCCCTTCCTCTCACTGATGGGTTTCATGTGCTGCCACCACTATCTCCCAGCCTCTGTGACACAGAAAGATAGGAGCAGCAGCCGAGCAGGGCTTTTGGTGAGGTGAGGAAGGGGCAGGGTGGCAGGCAGGCCACTGCGGCACCCTCTGACTGAGCTGAGGAATAGCACAGTCAGGGTGAGCAGAGCAGCAGCCGAGCAGGGCTTTTGGTGAGGTGGGGAAAGGGCAGGGCAAGGCGGGGCAGGGCAGCAGACTCTTCAACTCAGCCAGGGTGAGCGGAGCAGCTGAACTGGGCTTGGGGTGAGGTGAGGGAGGGGCGGAGTGGGCGGGGTGGCTGGCAGGCCCACGTGGCGGACTTGTCAAGGTGGTGCTCTAGGTAACTGCCTAAGTTGCCTCTATGGATAGTCTGGCCCTGGACACCTTTAAAGTGTAATATTTTTGTGGGATAAGCTTTCATGAGCCAAATTCTACTTTGCTAGATGCATCAAGAAAAGAGGTATCCACCTGGGGTGTGGTACATAAATAAACTGGAATTACTATTCTGAGTCTTTAACCAGATTTATTTATATCATCATCAGAACTGTAGAGGTTTTGCAGTGTATCAGATTCTTACTGCTTCAGGGCTCTCTGAGTGACTGTTAACAAGGGAGAACTGATGGTTAACATTCCATTCACAATCTATTAATAAAGGCTCCCTCCTCCAGTTCTGAGTCCCCACTGGTGCTTCATCAGCACAGGCAGACCTGCTCCCAAACTGTAGTATATTCTCCCTTCCCTGCCTTTGATTTATTCTCCTCCTTCCAAACTCAGTCCCCTTTCTCTCCCAGAGGAGGTGGTACTGCTGTTCCAACTCACAGACAGAACAGTTAGTAGCTGGTGGGAAATATAATTCCAAGAGTCAGTGTCCAAAGGAATATGGTGCCAAACTTGAACTGAACAGTAGATAAGGAGCATTGGGAAAGAGTTTTGTTGAATTAGAAGAGACTCTATGATGTAACTAGAGTGTTGTGCTATTGATTAAAATATTTATCTATATACACTCTTAATTAATTTCTATGGAAGCCAACAGTAATACTCTAAACATATCTATGCACCCTTAATACCCTAAAATATCCATGAACAATAATATCAAAAACAATTAAAATTCATATCCCACCCCAATATACCAAACCAACTTAAAACACTGCAGGGAGAATAGAGAGACATTTATTTAAAGAACACACAAAAACAGAAGTGTAAAATGGACAAAAGCATCTAAAAATAAACCAAATAAAAAGATTACAATTAGCAAAAGTAAATATTACCTAAAGTGTAGGATTAATTGTGCAGGAGAAATTGAATTAAATAAATAAATAAATAAATAAATAAATTCAAACCCAGACAAGTAAAGGGATGGGATCTATGTCTACCTGGCTTAATATGGCTTTTGAAGAGTATTTACAGTTAGGGATGGACAAGAACCTTGTCATGACCCTAAATTCCTCACAAAAATTGCTGGGTTATGGTTCACGAACTGAGGTTCATGCCAGTCCTTATCAACAACCCTCCCACAGCCCTCCACATTTTTAGGAGGTTTGTGCATCTCATGGTGGGAAGTGTGTGTGTGTGTGTGTGTGTGTGGGAGGGGGAGCGAGAAGGATTACTGAAATGGTTTGCATCCATTTCAGCCTAACAGTGGGGCTGGTTCACCGTCAGCTGTTAGGCTGAAATATATGCAAGCCATTTCAGTGATCCTTCTTGTTCCCCCTGCTTTCAAGTGGAGGGGGAGCGAAACGGAGGGTTTAATGTCTGGCAGCCATTTAAACCTAACAGCTGATTGGTGCGCCAGCCCTGCTGTCAGACTGAAATGGATCTGCAGGCAGTGGGGAGGGCTCTCCTGGCTGCAAGCTGCCATGGCTTCTTCTTCTGTGGCACTCTTTAAGCCATGCCGCTGGAGGAGAAGCTTGCCCTAGGGTCTGTATCTGGCGTGGAGGGCTCTCCCAGCTGCAGGCAGATCATGGCTGCCATGGAAGAGCCATTTAAACCTTCTGGTTTAAATCCCTGGTTTAAACTGCTTCCTAGGAGCCACAGCCAGGAGAAAGGGAGATCCTTCCTGGGAAATCCCTTCCCCACTTTCTCCGAGCTGCAGCTTGCCATTCTACTACCTCATGAACCTCATGAAATGAACCAGTTCAGTAAATGGGGAGGTCCACGAAGGTTCATGCAGCCCCACAAACGACGAACCGAAACAAACCTCAATTTTGCCGGCTCATACCCATCCCTATTTATAGGAATGAAAATGATTTTCACTACATTTCCAATATCAGTTGAAATGTTCCAAAAGAAGCCATGATGTGATGCTAAAAGTTCATAAAGAGGTTGTACATAACATGTATTCCAAAATGACAAGCTGAGGAAGGTAGTTAAATTACAGGCATGCCAAAGTTGTGAAGCTGATTAGCATGTAATGAAGTGAGCCAATTCGTTTAGCTTTAGCATTGCAAAGTTATGCAACTGGAACCCATTAAATTAATTTGGTTTTCAAGGTAAGAGACACTCAGAGGTGCTTTGCCATTGCCTGCTTCTGTGTCAGCTCCTGAGATCTGATGCGAATGGACTATCCTGGCCAATCCAGGTAATTTAGACTGGAATAATTCGGTATATGATGAATCTGAAACTATATTGGACTATAATCTTATTTTTGGAGCAAAAACAACCAAACAAAAGCCCCATCCAACTCCCAAACATGGCTTTAACATAGTATAGTTAGCACAAGCAAAACCTATCTTTATTGGATTGAGCTGCTTTCTCAGTGTAGCAACTATACAGAATTTTTTTTGCCCAAATTGAAGCTTTTAAATACTCTGACAGTCCTATGCTAAGCAGAGTTACAACCATCAATGTTCACTGAAGTCAATAGATGTAGAAAGGCATAAGGTTTCCAGCCTCCAGGTGAGGCCTGGAGATCTTCCAGAATTACAACGGATCTCCAGATGACAGAGACCAGTTCCCACTGATGGCTGCTGTTGGGGAAATGAGGGGTACAGGAACCTTTTCATGCTGGTGTCCCAGTTGCATGGGGGGGGGGAGGGAGGGAGTTGTTCTACATCAAACCTCAGTTTATTCCATTACCCACTCTTAAGTCAGAAAACACTTTTGTAGCATTTCGATATTCAACATAGAATATTTCAGTACAACCCCAATACACAAATAGTGCACTTGAAGTTCTGTAAAGGATATCCATGGTTGTTCTGCCAAGACCCATAACTGAGGATGGCTGGCCAGAACAACAAGGAACAAAACTAAATCCAGACAATAACTACCCTTTTCCAACCATAGAAGCTAATGTAACTGTCAGTCAAATCTGTGACGAGCATTTGACATATACAACAAAGTCAGCCCTTTCTATCTCTGGGGTCAGGAAAATCAAGAAAAGGTTAATTCAGAGAATCAAGGAAACTAGTTACAGATACTCTATCTATTTAGAATTTGATCGTGACACCTGACTTCTGCAATGTATAAACATTCCGAGAAGGCAATTTATTTATTTATTTAATTCAATTTCTAGGCCGCTTTCCCCACACAGCAGGCTCAGAGCAGCTAACATGACTTGGTGAACCAAGATTCATTATATCCATAAATAATTAAAACATTAAAACATTATAAGCTACATCACTAAAACATTACAATGCAAATTAATAAAGTGCTCAATACAATTCAATGGCTTGTAGTGTCTCAGTCAGTTGTTAAACATGCAGTATCACCAGCAACCAGGTGGTAACTGATGATTAATCGCTGGAGAATTGCCTGTAAGGGGGGGAGGGTAAAAGGGTAACACAAAAAGAAGGTGGCCCCTATTCAACGTCCTGGCGGAAGGGCTCCGTCTTGCAAGGCCTGCAGAACTGCATCAAGTCCCGCAGGGCCCTGATCTCCTCTGGGAGCTCATTCCACCAGAGAGGGGCCACCACCGAAAAAGCCCTCCCCCTGGTGGCAGTGAGCCTGGCTTCTCTCGTGCCAGGAATGACCAGGCGATGTTAGGCCCCAGACCGTAGTGCTCTCTGGGGTATATACGGGGAAAGGCAGTCCCTCAGGTAGGTCGGACCCAGGCCATTTAGGGCTTTAAAGGCAAGCACCAGCACCTTGAAGTGAAAGTCACCTTGAGGCAAAAGTCATGTGAGGTGAAAGTCATGTATAGGGTTATTTGTACCACAAGGCCACAGCACCAGCAAAGTCCAGAAGCCTCCTGGGAAACAGACCCAAAAGATTCAACTATGAAGGCTAATCGCTACAGAACTTAAAGTCATATAGGTTTAACAGAGGACTGAAGCTTTGGAGGTTGGACCTGTAGCATATCTTGCCCTCTCCAGGCTCCACCCCAAACCTCCAGGAATTTCCCATCCTGGCAGAATTCTGCTTAGGATGGCTCTGCTAAAAAACCTAGTTGCCTTGGTCCATTATACCAAGGCTTGGCAAGATGCACTCAGTTCTGTGGTGTTCACAGATCATTCGAAGAATCCCACTTCTGTGTTTTGTGGTAGTTTAAATTTACTAGAATGTGTAGCAGTTCCAGCCAGGTTTTAATAATTGTCTGGCTTTTTCGACAAACTGAACCTAGACAGGCAGCAATGAAAGATTTTGGCAGAGCTGTGTGAAATATTTTTCAGGGTAAATAAAAGGGTTCTGCGGGGCTTGAAATGCTTCATATACCTTTTGTGTGTGTGTTGTGTGCTATGACTGTTTTCTCTTTTATTCTTACAGAGTATATAAAAATGTTCACAAAATGAGTGTTTCTCCCCACACACATTTCCAGTTTTGGTCAGTTCTCCGCGTTGATAGGCCTTGTGGTACATTGCCAATTTGTATCTGTTTCAATGAAACCTAATTGCTTACACTCACTAGCCCTTTAATTGCCAGGGTTACTGAGCACTGCACTTCCCATTATATGAGAAACAATAAGTAAGAGAAGCAGGCAGTGGAGATTTTTGCTGCGTCTGCTTTACTTTGGTATTGAAATGGGCCAACTGCAATTTAGAAACCTTTACCGTACCCAGTTTTTGAAAGCAGTTTGAGATGGGAGGATTTGTCTTTCTGCTTACAATTGTCTATATGATGTTAGGGCATTTTTCTTTCCTTTAACTTTCATTTTAGCCTTTTGACTTCTTGGCTGAAATCTATTCAGCAACAATTAGCCAAGCAATGGAAACTCTGGATTTTAGTGTAAGGCATCATTAACCACACTGAAGGCAATAATGCAGCAGTAGTCCTCTGACTGTTAAATTATCCTGTGAGCCGCTATAAAGATGTCTGAAGTAGCATCCCCCCAAAAAATTTTTCCTGCAGACACTCCTTTCACTGTCTCATTTTGCTCCATCACTTTCCCCTTCATTATCAAATGGTTGAACTAGGCTTGAAACACAAACTACCAGAAGAAGGATAAGGGCTGTGGGAACTGCTGATGTCTTCATGGGAAAAGCACATTACAGCATTGATTTTGCAGATAACAAAGGACATGTGGAGTCAGCATGTTTAATTCTAGCCTATAAACATATTAGTGACAAGACAGAGTAATTAATGTTTTGCTCTGAACACAAAGGACTTTTTTGCCACCTTAAGAGGGTGTATGAATTTGCTTGACAGTGGATCCTGAAACATTTGTTCGAGGTAGGGGATGCTAGGCCGCTATATCTTAGCTGCTGTTTTAGAAGGTTCCAGAGGACCATAATTTGGCTCTGTGTTTATTCAAGGCTCCTGAGACTGCTCCACCTGGATCTCTCCTCTGTATCTCATTGTGGCTATAGCCAGGCTGAAAAGGAAATTTTGGTGTCCATATTTTTACTTCATTTCTATTTTATCCAGATCTACCCATATTATTATCATTATTAGTCATTGAAAGCCAGTGTTCTAATGATGAGAACAGGATCGAGAAGGTCCCAGTGTGAACCCCCACTCTGCTATAGACACTGTTGGGTAACCTTGGACTGGTAACACACTTTCAACCTAACTTACCTCACAGGGCGGTAGAGTTGCCAGCCTCTAATAGGCTCCTGGAGATCTCCCAGAATTACAACATCCACAGACTCCAGAGATCAGTTTCCCTGTAGGAATTACTGTGTTGGAGGGTGGATTCTGTGGAATTATACCTGCTGAGGTCCATCACCTCCTCAAAGTCTACCCTCAAATCTTCAGGAATTTCTCAACCAGAGCTGTTAACCCTACAGGGTGGTTGTGAGGATAAAATGGAAGAGAGCAGAACAATTTAAGCCACGTCAAGTCCTCCTTCAGGAGAAAGGCATGGCTTAAATGAAGTAAATAAGTAAATAAAAATAATTATTTTAAACATTATTTTTTGCTGCCTTTCCACCAAACTTAGGGACCCCAAACCAATGAAAAACATTAAAACTAGCTTTAAAAATACATACATACATAAAACAATTAAAAGCAACAAAAACATATTATGACTACTAGGCAGGATCAACTGACATCTTGCTTGTCACTTGTTTGATAATATGCTCCCTTCTTTCAATCTTAATCTCTTTTTAAACCACAGAGTTCCAGCTGCCTCAGAATCTACTATATATACTCACTGATTAGGGCTGCCAGGTCCTTCTTGGCAACTGGTGGGGGATGGGGTGGACTTACCAGGAGAAAGAGCCCAGGCCATGTTGCTGGCATTGCAGAGGAAGTGACACCATCACACTGTGATGTCACTGCAGTGCTTTGGTATTTGTGCAAAAACACTATGGTAAAAACAGCTTGTAGCATTGAGTTTTTGCCCAAATACCAGAACATTGCCTGGACTTTGCTGGTGTGATGACAGCACTTCCTATGAGATACTGGTGACATGGCCTGGCCCTTCCTCTTTCTCCTAGTAAGGCCCCCTGCCAGCCAGCTTGATTGGTGGGTGGGGAGCAGTGGAGGACACCCATCTCTACCAGGAGGTCTCGCAACCCTATCACTGATGGAACTTCCTGGCCATTGGAAAGTATCTTGTTGACTGCTACAAGACTCATCTTCTATCTGGTGCAAGGTTAAGATCCAAAACAACCTAGTTGGCCTCAAAGGAGTTATCCTAAATAAGAGGAATATCAGTCTCATCTACCTTGGGAGAGGCTGTTTCATTCTAGGGTGGAGCTATTAGCACACGTACCTTGGGAGAGGCTGTTTCATTCCCGGGTGGAGCTATTAGCACATGTTCTTTTTCTCCCCCTTAGCCCATGGAAGCATAATGGGAAACAGCCTCCATGAAGGAAGGCTGTGCCTGGGGAGTGACAGTTTCCATCAAGGGAAGAGCTGTTGTCACCTGCTCTGCTTCCCCCTCAACTCTGTGGATTAGCCTGTTCACAACAGAAAGATTTGCTGTTAAATAACTTGTGGGATTTAATTATTTTCTGCTATATATGTCTGTGTTTAACATTATAAGCCATTTTGAGTCCACACTGAGTGGAAAGAGTGGATTAGAAGCACCAAAATAAATAAATTATCTAGAATATCTCTGATTGAAACTCATGCAAGTATGTAATTCGTGCTTCAAAGAGTGAAGTTTCCTCAAACTTTTAAATAAAGGGAATTAAATGTATAGGTTTACAGTGTATGGAAATGAACTGTCTCACATCTGTTTGTTCTCACATCTGTTTGTTAACTCTTGTGTTTGTATGCTAATTTGCTGCCATTCACAGGCCTTACCAACTGCTTCAATCCAATCTCATCTATACTTATTGCCCAGTTACTTATGCATCTTGACTCTAACTAGCCCTTCCTGCCAACTAATCCCCCCATATGTAAGGCTTGATTAAACCTGTTTCAGTGTATCTAAAGAAGTGTGCGTACACACAAAAGCTTATACCCAGAATTAAACTTTGTTGTCTTAAAGGTGCCCACTGGTGGACTCAAGCTTTTGTTCTGTTGCTTCAGACCAACACAGCTACCCACATAAATAGTAATGCTGATGGAGTTAATAATGAGAAAAAGGCAAAATGTTGTGATTTGTGTATCATTTGTTTTGAAAATTACAATCACATGTAGTAAGGGAAAACAGTGAGAAAGTTAAGATCTTAAACTAACGGAAGCATTGTTACTCCTTATACGATACCTTCACTTAAGCTACTTTATCTCTATAGGGGGAGCCTGTACTCCATCTGATGAAGCAAGCTCTGTTGTGCACTGAATTTAGAAGAAATATGTGCAGTTCTACTGGCATGACAACCTAAACCCCCTGGGTGACATCCAAACTTATGTAATTGCAAGACCTCAATGACATTAATCATTCAACCACAAATTGAGTTTCAAACTTAAGAAGTATTTGTCTTCCTTTCAACAAATATAGCACTCTTGAATACATAATGATGTCAAGTGTTTTCTGGGATTTGTCAGAAGGGGGAGCTACATAGAAAGGGAAGAAGCACTGCAGAGAAAGAAACATTTTAATCAACATGACTTTTATTTTCTATAGTGTAAATTTTTTTTATATATCATAATTATATTTCAGTGAAGGAACCAAAGTCACCTTTCTAACATAGGATTATATGTTTACGTTTAGAATTGCAGTAAGTTTGGCTGTCATGAAATGGGGGGAAATTGCATGGTGTTGCATTAGTGACTGAAGTGAATCCATTTGAATTACAAATCATATGTGCTGAAATTGGAACACACATAGGAGTCATGAATGAGATTACTATTTTGAGGGTCATGCAGGGCCTGGTTGATTTCTCCTAGAGTTTTTCTCCTAAAAAGGGTTTCTTCATTGCAATTCAAAATTAAGTTGTCATGAATTCTTCAGATGTTGAATTTAAATGTGTTCTACGGATTCCTTGAGGAACTATCAGGTACGATGAATGCACCAGGTAAAATTATGCAGAAGGAATTTGTAGTTCGTAACTTATCAAATCTAGTTACATTTGGAGTGCTTTTATACTGTCCATTTTCTCCACTATTTGACATGATTCTCTCATCATTTGTTCCTCAAAATATGCATAGCACTTATTCCTACTGTTGCCCTGTTTTCTTCAAATACTGTTTGACTGCAATGACATGTATCTTTGTGCTCTGCAAAGACTGTAGCTTTTCTGCAGCCTATGCTGCAATGTTCTGATGGAAATGAGTTTTCCACCAAAAAAAGAGCAGCAAGTTGGAGAAAGGACCCAGGGTTCCTTTCGTAGAAAAAGAGGTGCAGGAGCTCATTAGCATAACTCATTAGCATACCTCATTAGCATGTGCCACGTCCCCTGACATCACCAGAAGTGTGTCAGAAAGGGAATGTCAGTTTCAGCCCCATTATACCCTATGGGCCATTGAAATCAATGGCAAAAACTCATAGGGTATATGAGGGGCTGGAGGAAAGGGGGTTTGAGGGAGAGGCTCCAAACTTGCAGGGTAGCTGCTGGGGCCTCTCCTCAAAATACCCACCAAGTTTCAAGAAGATTGGACCAGGGGGTCCAATTCTATGGGCCCCCAAACAGGTTGTCTCATCCCCTCCATTGTTCTCTATGGTGGGAAAAAATGTTAACTTTTTTCCTCCCATAGAGAACAATGGAGGGAATGGGGGCAACCTGTTTGGGGGCCGGTAGAATTGGACCCCCTGGTCCAATCTTCCTGAAACTTGGTGGGTATTTTGAGAAGAGGCCCCAGCAGCTACCCTGCAAGTTTGGAGCCTCTCCCTCAAACCCCTCCCCCTCCAGCTGCTTTTAAAATTTTCGGCGGCAATTCGGCAGCAGGCTGAATCAGATTAGAGAATCTGATTCGGCTGGTGGCTGTCCTAGTGGCCACTCCTGAGCTGGCGGAGCTTTGCTCCGCCTCGCTCCGCCTCGCTCCGGCCCCAACGGACCCCTGAAAGGACCTGTACACTTTAGGAAGGCTTCAGCTTTGCTGAGCAGAGTTATAGGATATTTTTAATGTGTGCTATAATTTCAGTGCTATCCTTTCAGAAACTAACAATTGTATTATCACCTAATCTCAAGTGAAGGCTGGTACCTCTCTCCAGCCCAGGGGAACTCACCTGCCCTTGATGACCATGATGTAATTTTTATTAACAGAAAACTCAGTTTGATTTTCAAACAAACATGTACCTTAATTATAACTTATATACTAATAACACGGAGATAAGATAAGGTGCTAGGTTAAAGTGTTACAAACTGTAGTAAAAGCGATCATAAAACCCATAAAATAAGCTATAAAAATAGGACAACACATACCCTCCAAGGTTTATTAACAGAAAAATATGGTTGGTGCTACAATGAGGAGCAGTGATTTCAGGTGGTAGATTAGGAGAGAGTCTGCAGCCACAGCCATCCTACCATAATTGTCACAGGGTTTGGGAAGTCGCATTAGGCATGCTGTCTTAAAGATAAGTGGGGAAGGAGGAAAGGAGTGTTAGCTGCTTGAGCTTTTGGGCAGGACAGTCAGAGGAGGAGAGGGGACATCAGGAAGTGGTGGCTGTAAGGATGTCAGCCTCCAGGGGGGACCTGGGGATCCACTGGAATTACAGCTCATCTCCAGAGAGAAATTTTTCTGGGAAAAAAGGATGCTTTGGAGGGTGGACTCTGTGGCATTGTACCCCACTGAGGTCCCTGTCCTCCCCATCCCTATATCTCTAGGACTTTCCCAACTGGATCTGACAACCCTACACCCACATCCCCTACTGGTGGCCAGGGTGGACCTGGCAATCCTAGGTGTTTGCAAAATACAGCAGCAGCAGCAAGGGAAACAATTCAGGAGGGAGGTAGCCTCAGGCAGCACACCTTGTTAAGTCATCACTGTTGGAAAACTTTCTCTATCCTTCCTGTAAGGCTAGAGAAACTGAGTAAAATTGATAAGAATGGCTTGTGTACTAGAAGAAGAGTTTTTTTAAAGGGGTACAGCAATAGGGAAGGGGTGCTGGAGAGTCTGGAAAGAACTGCCTTCCAAAGTAGTGCCTTGCCTTCCCATTTGCATGGTAACTAATTAATGCACATTAGCTATTAGAAACTGAACAGGTTTGAAGGTAGACAGCCAACTAGCATTTGAGGCAATTTGCTTAGTTCTAAACGTATGCTGAACGCCTGCAATAAGGGAACAGTAGATGGTTTTGTAATATTTCATGGTTGCTGTTTCTGACTCTCAGTTGTTGGCTCATGTTGCTGTTGAGCGAAAATGTTCAACCCATACCCCTATGAGTGCAAGTTAGTGGCTTTGCAAATCCTCAGTGTGGAAACCACCCACATAACCATGGATCTTCTTTGTGGACTCTGTGCATCCCATCTCTGGGATATAGTGCACCTGCACTGACCCCGATCAGTATTCTCTAAAGCAGAAAGGATTTTCGCACCCTGTCTCCAGTCATGCGCAGGGCTCCTGTGTGCATGACCAAGGGAGGGGCATGACAATCCCGCCAGTTCTTTTCTGACTGCCGTGCTGGTAGGACCCTCCTCACTTTGGTCGGTATTTTCTTCTTCTTCTCTTTATCTCCTCTTCCTACGGATTGCCAAAAAGACTTCTTATTGGGACAGAATTCATTTAGAGTACTCTGCTTTGGCAGTTTACTCCCTCCACCCCCACCCCTGACCAAGGCTAAATGGTGGGGCTTCTTTAAATGGTGCCTAAAGTGCAGCAGCAAAATCGCCCCTCCCCCTGATAGACACTCACTTTGCCTTTTGTGCCTTGGGGAAGCGCACCAGGTGGACTCCTGTGCTCACTGTGCTAGGTTCTCGAAGCAGATGAGGAAAAACCGAGCCGTGAGACTCCGCATTGCGTTATTGGAGCAGGCTCTTTCTCTGACGATGTCTTTGCAAGAGATGTCTGGACATGCTTCGCTGTCAACCCCAGCTTCGGGATCGGCAACTGCACTATCCCCGATGCCGAGCGTCATTGATGTCAAAAGGTTGATGCCGAAATGACCGATGTCAACTGTCCAGTCTGAAGCCCCTACTCCTTCCAAGAAGCGCAAGGAGGGCAAGGACGATAGGCAGAGTAAGCACAAGAAGCACAAGAAGGATACCTTCTCTAAAAGTGCTTCATCCATGCATGTCATGTCGGACACAGCTCTGGCGGGGGCTGCAGTACTTGACTCTGTGGGCCTTGGGCAGCTACAAGGTGATTCCACCTCACCTTTGCTGCATTCTATCCACTTCATGGACTCTGATCTGGATATGAATCTAACTCAAGTGCCCCGGCCGCCCAGTGTTGAAAGTCTACATCTAGACAGGGACACTGGCGCCTCAGCCGTCTCTCTGCGTCGATCGGAGGATCGGGATCGATCATCTGGACGTTACCTTATGGCTCCCTGGGACAGCCGTCAGTGGCAGTACCTCTATGGAGCTTATCTCATGGCTGCTGCATCCTGGTTCCCTCTGCGTGCCCCAGCAGATTGGGATCGCCAGTCAACATCCTCCCGCCTGTCTCAATACCGAGAGCACCGTACAACACTGGAGTTTGTATGGCTGCAGCTGTCGGTGCCGGTAGGCAGGAAGCACAAACCTGCTGTTCCGCCTCTGGGACACCATGCTAAGCAGTTGACACTGATGCCATTGATGCTGATGCAACCCATTACTTTCTCTGAGCCTTTGGAGCATTTTGAACCTTCAGGATCGTCTTCATCCTCCTCCTCCGATGATGATGATGAAGTCCCTACCCAGGAACCCTCCCCACCGCAACAAGTGGCAGATAACCTCATCTCCCCATCCAAGTATCTGAAATCATATGGATATTTCATCAAGAGGATGGCCAATATGCTGATGCTCTCTACTGTTCAGCCTCCACCCACTGTAACAGACTCAGTGTTTGATATAGTACAAATGGACACTTCCACAGCCATTGCATTACCATTGACCTCAGTCTTACTGCAAGTGGCCAAAGCACCATGGTCTCACCCGGCTTCTACTCCTATTTCTAGTAAAAGGATTGACCACATGTACAGGGTGCAGGAATCGGGAGCTTAATTCTTATTCATTCACCCTAAACCCAACTCCATTGTTGTCACACCCTCGTCTAAGGGCAGATGCGGCCACTCCTCTCCTCCTGACAAGGAAGGGAAGAAACTCGACTCCTTTGGGTGCAGATTCTATTTGGCAGGGGCGTTAGGAATTAAAACTTCCAATTATACGGCCTACATGGGTAGATACCAGTATGCCCTCTGAGAGCAAATGACTGAGTTTCTTGCTTCCCTCCCTGAAGACATGAACCATCAAGCCAGGAGGCTGCAGAAAGAGAGTATGATGCTGGCTAAATATCAGCTTAATGCCGCTAAACACAATCTGGGTGTGGCAGCTAAAACACTCACATCGGCAGTCATGCTCAGATGTCATGCCTGGCTGCACTCCACGTCCCTACCTAGTGACACTAAAGCCCTTGTTGAGGATCTACCCTTCGAAGGTGAGGGGTTGTTCAGTTCCACTACGGTTGCAGTCCTACAAGAACTGGACAAAAGTATCAAGACTTCACGTAATCTGGGAGTCTCTCAGCCCCCCAAACAATCCAAGTTGAAGTCCTAGAACAAATCCTGGTCCTGCAGATCATTCCAAAAGTCCTCCCTGGAACCTCAGTGGCAGAAATCCTCCTGTTTCTAGTCACGTCCCTATGGGAACAAACAGAAGTTCAATACTGCCTCCCAGTTGAGGGCCAAGGCTTCCAAGCCTCCCAAGCAGAGCCTTTAACTTAGGCCAACTGGCCAAACTCCCACCCATCTGTGCTCGTTTTGGTTTGCCTGGAGAAAAATAACATCGGACAGATGGGCTTTCTCTGTCGTCGCAGAGGGCTATCGTATAGAGTTTCTTCAGGTACCTGCAGAGTTGTATTTCATCCCTACACCCAGCTCCATCACACTACTAGACAATATCCAGAACCTCCTTCAAAAGGACGCAATAGAACTCGTTCCTTGGTCACAGTTCCATCAGGGCTTCTGTTCCCATTATTTCACGGTTCCCAAGAAGGATGGGGGCCTCCGCCCTATTATGGACCTCAGAAATCTCAATACCTTCATTGTGTACAAAAAGTTCCAGGTGACAACCCTTCAGAACATCCTTCCACTCCTCGAGCATGGGGTTTGGATGGTGACCCAGGACTTGAAAGATGCTTACTTTCATATCACGATACACCCAGTTCACAGGCGTTTTCTCCGCTTCGCTGTGGGGGAAGGTCAGTACAAGGCCCTTCCGTTTGGCCTTTCTACCGCCCCACCACATATTCACAAAGCTCATGGTTGTCACTGCGGCCTACCTTCACCTGCAAGGTGTACAGATCTTTCCGTACATCGATGACTGGTTGCTCGTGGTGGACTCAGAGATCACTCTGCAAGACCATATTGCACTGACCATGCATAATCTGGAAGCCTTATGACTCACAGTCAACCTGGCAAAGTCTGTGCTCATCCCTGCAAGGCGGGCCCAGTTCATAGGGGCCATCTGGCATGCAAAGCCTTCCTTCTTCCCAAGAGGGCAGATGACATCATCACCCTGGTATGCCTCTTATGCCGGCAGAAAGAGGCCACAGCAAGGCAACTCCAATACCTTCTGGGGCTGATGGCAGCAACTACAGTCATCATGGTTTTTGCCAGACTGCACATGAGACCACTTCAAGTCTGGTTTCTCCATCATTTTCGCCCTCATTTAATTCCCAGTCCAGGACATTTCGCCTCATGGTGCCAGTATTGGATTCCCTCAGTTGGTGGATGAATCCACAGAATCTACTGATGGGAGCCCCTTTCCACCCACCCACCCACCCCATCCGTGACTCTGACTACGGATGTCTCCCTCTGGGCATGGGGTGCTCACCTCACGGGACTCTGTGTTGGGGCCAAGTGGGAACCTCACATGATTCACAATCACATCAACTTTCTGGAGATGCTTGTGGTGCGCTACACTCTCTGATCTTTTCAGCACCTAGTGTGCAACAGCACTGTTGCAGTCCTGACAGACAACACGACAACCATGTGTTACCTCAACCACCAAGGTGGGACAATGTGCAGAGGCCTGTGTCAGCTAGCCCTGGAGATTTGGGACAAATGTCATTCCTGGGGCATGTTCCTGGTCGCAGCACACCTCCCTGGCTCCCTGAATGTGCAGGCAGACTTCCTGAGCAGGGGGGGAGCGTCGCTGCACAAATGGGAACTCAACTGGACCTATCTCCAACCAGTATTTGATTGTTGGGGTTACCCAGAGATAGATGTGTTTACATCCTGGCACAACGCAAAATACTGCCTGTTTTGCTCCAGGGCGGGGAGGGATCCTGCCTCCGTGGGAGATGGACTCTTTTACCCATGGGCATGCAGACACATTTATCTGTTCCCACCAATTCCTCTGCTTACCAAGGTGATCAACAAGGTGGTGAGGGACTGTCCTCGTTGCATTCTGGTAACCCTGTGGTGGCCCTGACAGCATCGGTTCCCCACTCTCCTACACCTGTCCAAGGGCTCCTTGTCCACTTCCTGGTGGTGCCCAATCTCTTCCTGGCACAAGGGGGACAAGTGCTGCATCACGATGTACCTCATCTCAGGATGACAGCGTGGCAGATCCTGTTTTGAAAATAAGTGACAGAGTAGCACACGTGCTTATTAATTGCCAAAAGCCTTCTACGCGTCAGTCCTACGACGAGAAATGGAGGAAGTTTGTGGCTTACCTTAGTTTGGAAAGGTTGCCTCTACTTCCTATGGCTCTGAATGCTATTTTCAGCTTTCTCCTCTTCCATATCGACATAGGCCTCAGTTGTGCCTCTCTACGGGTCTGTTTGTCCACTATTTCCACAAATATTCCTGAAATAGAAGGTAATTCAATGTTCTCCCACCCAAGGACAAAACAATTCATGAAGGGCCTCATTCACCTGTTTTCCCCGACCCGAGGCCCAACGCCAGCTTGGGACTTGTCTCTGGTTCTGGCGAAAGTGACAGGCAAGCCCTTTGAGCTGATGGCCACCTGTAGTCTTCAACTCCTCACAAGGAAAACTGCCTTTTTGGGGGCCATCACTTCTGCTAGATGAGTGAGTGAACTCTCGGCACTCCGTTGTGACCCGCCTTACCTCATCTTTCATCAGGATGGTGTTACTCTGGCTCTGGACGTCTCCTTCTTACCCAAGATAGTCTTGGAGTTTCACATGAGGGCAGATATCACCCTTCCAGTGTTCTTCCCAACCCCTCAGAATGAGGAAGAGCCTCGTCTTCATGCACTGGATCTGAAAAGTGCTCTGCTCTTCTACTTGAATAGGACTCAGTCTTTTCCAAGATCTCCAGCCCTCTTTGTCTCCCATGCCTTGCCGGGGCAAGGTCAGAAGCTATCATCTCAATGTCTGTCCAAATGGATTGTGGAGACGATCAAACTGTGCTACTTACTGGCAAAGAAGCTGTTATCTGGTCCACTTTGTGCGCATTTCACCAGGGCAGTAGCTACTTCCATAGCCTTCCTCAGAGGGATGCCTGTGGGAGTCATCTGTAATAGAGCTACTTGGGCCTCCCCTCACACGTTTGTGAGGCACTAAGCCCTTGATGTCTGTCTTCACCAACGTTCTGCGGTGGTGCAAGCTGTGTTGCAGGCGGTGTGAGTTTAAGACCTCCAGTTCCCTCCTCCAGGTATGTGTATGGGTTTTTTCCTCACTTATTAATCTCCCAGAGGTGTGATGCACAGAGAACATGAAGAAGATATACAGGTTGTTTACCTGTAACGGGGGATCTTCGAGTGGTCATCTGTGCATTCATACCACCCACTCTCCTTCCTCTCTGCTGTTGGTCTTTCCTATCTTGCTTGGAGACTGATGGCAACAGTCAGAAGGAACTGGCGGGATTGTTGTGCCCCTCCCTTGGTCATGCACACTGGAGCCCTGCACGTGATTGGGGAGAGGGCGTGAAAATCCTTTCCGCTTTAGAAGATACCGATTGAAGTTGGCGCAGGCGCAGTATATCCCAGAGGTGTCTGGGACTCTTTGGCCGAGGACAGACTGGGAAAATGAAGTGCAAGGGAAGTGGGGCAAAAAGCCCCTGGCCAAGTTGTCCCAGGGCTTTCAGTTCACACTGCAGGACCATACCAGGGAGGAGTGGGGTGGCCCCTGGTGGCTGCACCACAGTGGCTTCAGTCCGTTTTGCCTACATGCGGATATGCGCATATGCGCATGGGCACCTCATCTGGAACAGCGGGTCACATTACCAGTGCTGCTTGATGTGCGGCTTATTTGCATCCACACTGCCAGGAAATGGGATGAAGGCGCACACAGATGGCTTGACACCGGTTTCCAGGGGTATCTGTTTGAAGCGCCATGAAACCTCTTCAGGACTGGGTGAGTGTGGGAAGGCAATGCTGGACAGCTGAGGCTGTCTGAATGGGCTCTCTTCATCCACTTGAAAAGCGGAACTGTAGTGGGCCAAAATGCCAGTCTGTCCTCAGCCTTTGTTCCAGCAGAAGCAAAGCTCCAGTTTGGGAAATACCTGGAGATTTTGGGGGTGGAGCCTGAGGAGGGCAGGGTTTGGGGAGGGACTTCAGTGGGGTATATTGCCATAGAGTCCACCTTCCAAAGTGGTGAACTGATCTCTATCTCCTGGAGATTAGTTGTAATCCAGGAGATCTCCAGCTACCACCTGGAAGTTGGCAGCCGTATTGGGGGTGGTGATTGCACAATGATGTGTTTTGTCAAGAGGTCATTTTTAGTTTGTACTCAGAAACGACATCACAATGGCAAAAAATCCCATACAGGTGAGTGAGTTCCTACTGTGTTGTGATGTTACTTCTGCATATAAACTACATAGAAACCCCTGCTGGTTGTCAGTGTTCAGCTGACAACCCTATCAAAACACTAATATTAAAATCCAACCAAAAAACAAAATCAACATAATAGAGATGAAAACAAAACCACAAGAACAGCAGAATTTACAGAAGGCGCTTTAGATTTATAAAATGTAAGTATGTAATTTAGTATTTAATGGGCAGAGAGGGCTGATTGAAATTCTGAAGCCTTTTTTTGCACATTAAATAATGATTTTAATAAAAGTATAGAGATTGTGTTCTGTTTGGAAAGCTATTACCTTTCAACTGTTGGCATATGACTCTTTATCTTCAAGGAAAGTGAACAACATCTCATATTTTTCTTCTGCATTATATGAAAGCATTAATTTCCTTCTGCTGCCTTGACAGGACTCCAGTGCTGTGGAGCAAGTTAATGCAAAATGATCACATTTTCACTCATAATCAATATTAGAGTGTGATGGTTGGCATCTATTTTTCAATCCAGCATTCAGAAAAAGCAGAAACGTCACTGGATTTTCTTTAAAGGGGTTCTGTGCAAAAGCAGGAATGGAAACAGTAAGTGACTGAATGACCTGATGATTACTTTAGTGGCTCTGACGGATCAGAACAAGCTGGATGTTTGCTTTTCTTGCATGCCCCAGTGGGATAATTTGGAATCCTCCCATTTTATTTTAAAAGCTAACTATATACCATACATGGCAGGCTGGCTTTGTTATTCTGTTCGTGTAATCGGAATCCTGTGTCTTCATCTTTCCAATGGTTATTGCATTAAAGAACATATATATGTATATATTCTTGCAGAGCTTAACCTGTGGATATTAATTTAGGGTGAAACTAGATGATATGTAGGAGGTATGAGATCCCTGCTTTGTAAAAGTTAAAAATGTGTGGAGGATCAGACTGTAGCCACAATGATAGGTGGAGCTAAGGATTAATTCTTTTCCCCCCCTCCACACTGTCTAGATTTAAATCTGCTGTTTGCCTCATTGGGGGGAGGATATATGGCTCCTATACAGACACGTGGTCCCACATACTAAATAAGCCATTGGTCTATCAAGGTCAGTATTGTCTACTTAGACTAGTAGCAGCTTTTCAGGGTCTCAGGTAGAGTTCTTTCACACTTGGTCCTTTTAAAAGACGATTCCAGAGACTGAACCTGGGACCTTCTGCATGAAAACCAGAGGCTCTTCCACTGAGCCACAGCCCATCCCCGGGAATTTGAATGTTTCCCTTACAAGACTAAAAGCTGTTTAGGAAAAATCAGGTAAATGTCATAGGACAGTAGTATTATACCTCCTCCCCCAGCACTATGGTTCTGATTTGATTTTTGTCACCCATCACTACTTTAATTTTCAAAAAGTAACACAAAAACCATTACATTTCTAATGATTAATAATATTTATCTTTTCCAAAGGTAAACATCATCAACTAATGTAAACAAATGTTAAAAATGCACTGATAGTGAGTAAAAATATCTGATTATTACAAAAGAATGAATAGATAACCCAAAAAACACCTATATATTCACACTATGTCTTATTACAAACATTTAATAATCCATTTAATAAAAACAGGAATTATTAAATGTTAGTTAGTAATTACTGTCTACAGTACAAGCAGATTTAACAACAACAAAGCCTCCAACTATCTTTACTTACAGCAGTCTAAGATGGCAAGGTCCTTCAGCCAAGATCTTTTTTTGTGCTGTACAGCACTTCTGAGGTTAAGCATCATTGTTTTTACCCTTTGTCTGAATAGACTCTGATAATGAATTTTAGTCACCTACTTTTGTGCGCTGGGTTTGAGTGGATTTTAGTCAAACTGAAATTTCTTTTCAGAGGCTGCAGTTAGTTGCCCCCCCAGCCGGAATAACGAGACAGACAAAAGATTGGAAATAAACAAGGGCCACTCTATTAACTATTTAACATAACATTGCAGCAATGGACAACTAATCAAGCATGGAACAAGCAAGGCTGGCGTCACTCCCTGACCAACTCCCTTGCCCTTGAAGGACGGGTCACCCAGCTCCAGTCTTGAGCCAACGGTCTGGCTCATGACTGGCAGCCCAGCAAACTGGTTGCCCCCTAGGAGCGCCTGCCCCTGAAGCCTTACAACTTGCAGGGAGGAGCCTGCCCCAAGAGGTTCCCAGAGGTGATCACCCTTCCCCACCCTGGACCTTAAAATCCAAAGGCAGTTCCTGATGACCCCCTGTTCCCTGACAGGATATGCCATGAGGTGCTCCCAGTTCCGTTTTCTTGCTTGCACAAAAACCTGCCACAGTCAAAGCCAAGCCTCTGCTTTTGCCTTTGCTCCTCATTCAATATCCTAATGCTAACTTAATCCTGTGCTGCAAATCCTGTAAAAATATCCCATTGCCCTTGTCAGACAAATGCACCCCGTCAGCCCTATACAGGTCTTGAAACTTGACCCGCTTATCGGGGTATGGCAAAAACATCCCCAACCCAGTATCCATGGCCTTTCTCATCTGTCTATTGGCCTTACATCTGGCATGGTAAATACACCTGGGGTCACCCAAGTTCCGCCATACCTGGTGGGGCAGAATGGCTGACCACAGTAACCGCACACTGGGCCACCTTGCTCTTATCCTCACAAGGTCAGCCTTGGCTTGCAACACAAGGGCCTTGCCCTTTATCAGCCCCAGATCATTGCCCCCAAGTGTATTACCAAGACGGGAGGAGGAGGAGGCCCCCATCTCTCTTCAAATAGCAGGGGAAGGAGCACTGGCCATCTCATGCCCCTCCTCCCCAACCATTCACCAGCTGCCCATTCACTAGGCCCAGGCCCAGCTGAGAATTGATGGGTGTCCTCCTGGCCTGATGAGCTGCCCAAAAGACCATGCTGTGGCCGCAGACGGTGACCCTTCATCTCACCCCACGGCCTGCAGCACCTGTAAAAAGAACTCTATTAATAACCCAAACTTATTCAACATCACAGGTTCGCACATGTCCCTTGTAGCAGCAGGATTTCAATCGCCCTATCTGTTGTATCTCACTGCTAGGATACCCCATAGCTGCTGCTGTTGAAGCCACCCCGATCTGGAAAGAGTGGGTTCCGAAGTGGACCCCACCTAAACCCAACTGGGCCAGTGCCTTCTGTGTCAGGGTCCAAAATTGAAACTTGGGGGGGGGGGGGTGCCATCCCTATGCCAAAATAGATAACCTGGCCTGTCACCCTGCAGTGCCAGATACTGGCTTAAGGCCAACACTGGGCACAACTCGGCCTCAGAACAGCGGCCCAGCTCAATCACTGAACCCTAGCCGCACTGGTCAGTTTTTGACCAGTGCAGCATAATCCTAACTTTGGGATCCAGGATAGAAATGTCCTGCTGTTCCAGTGCTGTGCCTGAGACATCTTGGCAAAAGCTGGCCACCAGCTCACTGATCCCAAGTGCCCCCCAAAAGGCGACCAGCGATGCTGCTTGGAACAGCGTGGCCTCTTAGCCATCACTACAATATGTGAGCCACTGAGTCTTGAGCCCCTATAACGCCACTGGGGTCAGAGGTTCCCTAGTGTCTGCCACCTTGCCACTCTCCCAGGACCAGCCCTCGAGCATCTTCCAAATACGGAAGTCACATGTCTTGTCATCATGCCCAGGTCATCATGCCATCAGCCTTACTGGCTTAGGCTAATGAAAACAAGCTTGCCCCTGATAGAACGTGCTGACAGGCCCTCATTCCTCAGTGTCACACAGACTTGCATTAAATGAGACACAGGTTTGGGCCAAACTTGCCTCAGGCCTGCTTCCTCCCTGAAGGACAGGAATTGCGTATCCGCCCTCATATAAGCTATCCAGGTGGAAGGGGCGAGAACCAAGCTCATTGCCCTGTCAGCCTCAGCCCACCAATCTGCCACACCTCCGCTGGCATCCGTACTGGGAACCGGTCAGCTTCCTGACCAGAGCCATGACCCTGGGGGACTTTGATGTCAAGGAGTTAATTACGTGTACTGTGGCTATGTTGTTGCACCAGAAGTGGACAGTTCGGTTGGCAAGCTCCCTTGACCAAATCCACACTGCTGTGACAATTGGAAAAAATTCCAGGAAGGTGAGGTCTTTTACCCATCCTGCCTGAAACCATTCCTCAGGCCAGTCCCCAGCACACCAGTGCCCCCGAAAATATATTCCAAAGCCAGAGAAACCGGCATTATCAGATGTAACCTGAAGCTTGGCTTCAATTAGGAGTTCTTCATGCCAAAAAGAAACTCCTTTGTATGAATCCAAAAATTGTTTCCATACAAGGAGGTCATCCTGTATCCCCTTGGTGACCCTTGTCCTACGATGTGGAAGATGGAGGCCCTTCATAGACTTGCATAGTCTCCTAACAAAAGCCCTGCCAGGTGCCACCACCTTGCATGCAAAGTTAAAGTGACTGACCAACTGCTGCAACTCCAGCAATGTAATCTTAGTGTCTGCCCTAGCTGTATCAATTAATACCTGCAGCATGGTTAATATATCCGCTGGCAATTTACAGAACTGCCCTACCGTGTCAATTTCTATACCCAGGAAAGTTAAAATGGGAGAAGGACCTTTCATTTTTTCTTGGGCCAGAGGAACCCCCAGTTCCCCAGCCAGATTGATGAAGCTGGACAGAAAAAACTCACATTGTCCCATACCCCTCCTTCCTGCTAGTAAGAAATTATCAAGATAATGGGCTGTACTGCACAGTCCTGTCCTGTATCGCAAGGCCCATTCCAAAAATGAACTGAACATCTCAAAAGCAGCACAGGACACTGAGCACCCTATAGGAAGGTCCATGTAGAATTTACCCTCAAAAACAAATCCTAGGAGCTCAAAATCAGCTGGGTGGACAGGGAGGAGGTGGAAGGCTGACAATGTCACATTTTGCCAATTCCGTCCCCCTTCCACAGAGGCGCACCACTCGCATGGCCTGATCAAAGGATGTGTACGTAACACAACATAACTCCTCTGGTATCGCATTGTTCATTGACTCCCCACGTGGATAGGACAAGTGGTGAATGAGGCGATATTCACCAGGTGCCTTCTTTGGCACAACTCCCAGTGGGGAAACTCTTAAATTGCTAACTGTGGGAGAAGAAAAAGGACCCAGGATTCTACCTTCCCTGCACTCCTTGGCAATTTTTCCCCTCACTATGTGCTCCATTCCCTGGATTGATTTCAAGTTGGGAGCCATGTATGGATTCCTTTTCCCTTGGTAAGGTATCTTAAATCCCAGTGTGAAACCTTCCAGGAGATAAACACGATCCTATTGGTTTGGGGTAGTCCCTTAACCAACGCTCAAGAACTTTAATTGGACTGGGGCCCTTTGTCAGGAGGGGGGCTGGAGCCCCCACCTCTGCCAAAGCACTTACCACCTCTACCTCCCCCCTGACCCTTCAGTTTGGGGCAGTTATTTATTTATTTATTCATTCATTCTATTTATATCCCTCCTTGCCAGCAAACCGGCTCAAAGCAGCTAACAGCATAAAATACCCACAGGGTTTACAATATAAAACAGTTAAAATTAGCAGCACATGCTACATACATGCTTACAAATCCACATGCTTACAAATCCACAGATGGTGACTTCAGAGTTCTCATGGCGAACAGCGTCTGCAGGGGTGCGATCCACAAGACCAGGGCGATGTTACAAAATCAGTTCTCCCCCCGGTGGCGGCTTCTAATTGAAAGCCTGGTGGAAGAGCTCCGTCTTACAGGCCCTGCAGAATTGCAATAGATCCCGCAGGGCCCTGATGTCATCCGGGAGCTCATTCCACCAGTGGGGAGCTGCCACCGAGAAAGCCCTGGCCCTGGTACAAGCCAACCGGACGTCTTTTGGACCGGGGCAAGTCAGACGATTTTGAGTGCCTGACCTTATTAGCCTCTGGGGCCTATATGGGGAAAGGCGGTCCCTCAAGTAGGCAGGCCCCTGACCATAAAGGGCTTTAAAGGTTAACACCAGCACCTTGAACCTGATCTGGTATGCTATCGGCAGCCAGTGCAGCGACTGCAGCACAGGCCAGATGTGGTCCCACCGAGTGAGGCCCATCAACAGCCTGGCCGCAGCATTCTGCACCAGCTGCAGCCTCTGGATCTGAGACAAGGGCAGCCCCAAGTAGAGAGCGTTACAGTGGTCAAGACGTGAGGTGACCATAGCATGGTTCACTGTAGCTAGGTCTTCGCGTTCGAGGAAGGGGGCCAACTGCCTAATCAGCCGAAGATGGAAAAAGGCTGCCTTGGCAGTGGCTGCTACCTGGGCCTCCATCGTCAAGGTGGAGTCCAGGAGCACACCCAAACTCCTGACCCTCGGCGCTGGCACCAATGGTGCCCCACCGAAGGACGGTAGTGAGAACTCCAACCCTGACCCGGTCTGACTCAAGCACAGGACCTCCGTCTTCAATGGATTCAATTTCAGTCGACTCAGTCTAAGCCAGTCCACAACCTCCTGCAGCGCCCGCTCTAGGTCACCTGGGTCAGAGCCAGACTGGCCGCCCAACAACAGATAGAGCTGGGTGTCATCTGCATATTGATGACATCCCAGCCCATACCTCCGGACAATCTGGGGAAGGGAGCGCATATAGATGTTGAATAACATCGGGGAAAGAACCGCCCCTTGAGGAATACCACACACCAGTGGGTGCCTCTGGGAGGTCTGTTCCCTAAGCACAACCCTCTGTCCCCAATCTTGGAGAAAGGAGGCAAGCCATTGTAAAGCGAGCCCCCGTATCCCCGCATCGGCGAGGCGGTGGATCAGCAACTGGTGGTCGACCATATCGAACGCAGCCGACAGATCTAACAACACCAGTGCCGCCGTACCGCCTTGATCCAGATGTCTCCGGAGGTCATCCGTGAGGGTGACCAGAACCAACTCCGTCCCATGACCCGGACGGAAGCCAGACTGAAATGGATCCAGCATGGAGGTGTCATCCATAAAGCTCTGCAACTGGGTCGCCACCGCCCTCTCCAATACCTTGCCCAAATAGGGCAGGTTGGACACCGACCGATAGTTGGCCAATACAGCCGGGTCCAGCTATGGTTTTTTAAGGAGGGGACGGACCATCGCAACCTTGAGTGCCTCCAGGAACAGTCCCTCTGAAAAGGACTTGTTGATAATCTCCCAAAGCGCACCACGCAAACCCTCGTGGCAAGCTTTTATAAGCCACGAGGGGCACGGATCAAGGCTGCACGAGGTTGGGTGCACAGTCAAGAGCAACCTGTCAACCTCCTCTAGGCCGAGGGGACTGAAATGATCCAGGATGGAACCTGAAGATGTGCATGGAGCCTCAAGTTCACACACTGTCTCAACTGTGGCCAGGAGGTCACGGCGGAGTAGCAAAATTTTATCTGCAAAATAGCTCGCAAATGCCTCACAGCCGATTTCCAATTCCCTATCCTTTGATGTGCTCTGCGGCACCTCAGTCAACGACCTAATTGTTCTAAATAATTGGGCCGGGTGAGAGCTAGCAGATGCAACCTTGGCCGCAAAGAATTGCCTCTTAGCGGCCTCGATTGCCATCTCAAAGGATCTCATAAATGTCCTATAAGATGCTCTTGATGCTTCGTCGCGAGTTCGCTGCCACCATCTCTCTAGCTGTCTGAGTCCCTGCTTCATCTGCCTCAGCTCCCCAGTAAACCAGGGAGCCAGCTTAGAGCGAGGGCGCAGAGGACGTCGGGGAGTGATCTCATTGATGGCCGCCGAGAGCTGGACATACCAGTCCTCGACCAGCCCATCTAATGAGTCGCTGGGGGGCATGGGATCCCGCAGTCCCATCAGAAACCGCTGAGGGTCTATCAGGCTCCGCGAGCGAGCTAAAATACGCTCGCTGCCCAAACGGAGTTGGGGAGACACTGTCAGACGGGCCTTCAGGGCATAGTGGTCAGACCATGGCACTGCCGTGGCAGTCAACTGACCCACCGTAACCCCCGCCGTGAAGATCAAGTCAAGCGTATGCCCGGCCTGGTGTGTAGGAGCCTTTACAAATTGGGTGAGCCCTAGTGCCGCCATGGAAGACACCAGATCCCTCGCCGGGATAGAGGCCACATCGTCGGCGTGGACATTGAAGTCACCCAAGACTATCAGCCTAGGGTGCTCCAAGGCCCAGCCCGACACAGCCTCAACCAGCAAGGACAGGCTGTTGGCTGGTGCGTTGGGCGACTGGTACACCAGCCAAACAGCCAACCTCTCCCCAGCTTCCCACACCAGGCCTGAGCATTCTATGCCCACAAGCTTCAACGGCGGGAGTGCCCTGTAGGAGTAAGCCTCCCGAATGAACAGTGCAACCCCTCCTCCCCGGCCCTCAGTCCGTGATTGGTGAAGGACCGAGAACCCGGGTGGGGCTAATTGGGAGAGAGCCACTGTCTTCCCCTCCCGCACCCAGGTCTCAGTCACGCACGCCAGGTCAGCACCTTGTTCTAGCAGAAATTCCTGCAAGGTTGCAGTCTTGTTATTAATAGACCTGGCATTACACAACACCAATGACGGAGGAGAGTCCTTCCCAGCCCCCCTGCCGGCCACTCTCGGGATGGGACACAGGCTGGAAGGAGGCCAAGCTTCTCCATTTCTTCGCCTTTAGAGAATGTGTGGGGCCCTGCATACAACGGACACTCTTGTCGGAAGGAACATGTCTGGCGACTACACGTCTCATGGGAGGTGAACTCCCAGCGAAACGGGTGTCATTGAACCACCTGCCCCACCTGGGTGTGGGTACCTGCCTGACCCTGTGCTCTCTGCACCGAGTGGCCACTATCCGACCTCTCACCCCCAAATGGCTTAGCTGGGGACATAATCTGCAGCCATAAGTGTGGGTGGATCTGATCCCATCGCATGGCTGGATTCATGGCTGCATGCATACGAAACTCTTCATCGTATTGCAACCATGCCAGGCTCGGAAAATCAGTGAAAGCCTTATAAATGATGTCCATGTACTGGAGCATCGCAGCAGCCCTCCGTGGTTGGTGCCTTACAATCACTGCCGTGTATATTAGAAATCCCGGGAACCAGTTTGCCCAAGTTCTATCAACCAGTTGCCTTTTCAAGCACTCCTTCTCCTGCTCAGTGAGGTCCTCCTTGTCTTTCTTTTCCAATTCGCGGTATAATAAAGCAAATACATCTACATATTTGCCCTTAAGGATTTTTTCCTTAGTAGCAGTAGATCCCACAGGGGCAGAGCTGAATCGCCAAATGGTATGGTGCCAGCTGCTATCGTATTGTATGACACAGCCCCTGGATTTAGAAACCCCATACCTGGATGTGGATAGCCCCATCCTGGCCAAGCTGCTGGAGAAGGTGGTGGAGCCGCACCTCCCCATCCAGGATAGGGTGGCCAATGAACAGGTGGTGCATGTGTGGACAATCCATTGGCACCCTGAGGGCTGGGGCCCCATGGCCAATATGAACCACTTTAGTCAACGCTCTTCTCCTTACCTTCGTTCCTTGGGGGTCCCTTATACACCTCCACCTGAAGTTCTTCAGCACCTTGCTCCTGCTGAGGTGTTGACGCGTCATCGCTCCTACTGAAGAAGACCCCTGTTTATCCTCCAGAAAAGCCAAGCATGCTAGGATCTGCGCTTGAAAATAAGCATTAGAACCTCTTTTGCTTTTTTTAACTCTGTCCCCCTTGGATGCACCCCTCTCCTTTTCCAGTGCTTCAAGCCTTTGTAGTATGGCAGCATTGACTGGGTTCTCCTCCTCCTCAGATAAGAGGAGGCTGCACAGGGGGCCTTTTTGGGGCTGGCTGCCTTACCTTGCCCTTTTCTTGAAGCATGGCCATTGTATGTTATCACTAATCTGAAACCGATTGCTTATAATTAATATCCTTATAACGTGACAATCAATTCACTTGTAACCTGCGGCCTATTAATCTTTATACAGGGCTGTACAAAATGGCCACCCCTAAAGATTCTCTCAAAATGGCCGCCCTTTAATGCCTCTACCAAAATGGCCGCTGTTGTGAATTATAAGCAAGGTTCCTTCAAAATGGCCCCTCTTTAGAGACCCACTCAAAATGACAGCTGGAAAGGTCCCTCCCAAGATGGCCACCCTCTGCAATCCAAACAGATCATTGATTTACTAAATTAATGCACAGGTACTTCCCAAGATGGCCACCCTGGAGGGGACACCTAAAATGGCTGCCCTGTTGGCCCCCACCACTCCGTCGCCTGACGCAGCCGTTAATTTTAAAATAGCCACTTATTTGAAATTTGCCGCCCTTTCCACAGCGGCTCCTAACGGCCCTCAACAACTCCCTTTAAACACCACCCCCAGCAGGAAACTGTGCAGGGAGCACAACTATTTAATTGCACCCGGCCGCAATGTTCTCTGAACTCCCCGCCTTGCACCACTTCCAGCTGTGGCCTCCAAGTGAAGATGCTGCTGTTTGCCTCACTGCTGTGGGTGAGCTGCTACCCCCACAAGCGGGCTGCCTCTGCCTCCCGAATGGGCCGCTGCCACCACTGGTGAGAGGTGAACGCTGCCGCCGCCTCATGTAGACCACCGCCTACAATGGGCTGCCATTGCAGGACCATCCCTCGATCCTACACCGCCTGGGCCACCATCTCAGGAAGTGCCAAGCTGCTGTCACTGCCAAGTGCAAGCTGCCACAACCTGGCCCCCAACGCCACACCTGGAAAGCCATCGCCTCACTTGTAAGCCGCCACCGCTAGCTGTGCTTACAGCAGCTGAGGCTGAGCAGAATGCCCATGCTGCTCCCTCTGCGTGCTCTGTCCTCGACGAGCATGCGGAGCAACTGACAAGAGTGGGAGTGGAGCCCGACCCTTTCAAAGGCTGGCTTCGCCCCGGCTGACATCAGGACGCATAGCGTCCAAGCTCCATTGCTGCCCCATCTTCCTCAGGGTGTCAAAGCAGCCCCCAGACACCAGCGGCTTTGCCGGGCATCCAGGAGCTCAGACGGTGTGCTATCACGTTGTGACTGTGCCTCTTTTTTTGATCCAGGTCTTTTAATCCTGGGATTTTTGATCAGACATGCCTGCTTCACCATGCGCTCACCTCGGATGGTGACCATATAGATGCCCGTTGTGTGGCACCTGCAGAGCAAGCAGCCTGTGGCATTTTTTTTTTACATTTTCAGAAAATTGTGCATGCACAGAAGCAAACCAGGAAGTTAAGGCTGCTGATATTGGAGCCTTAACAGGGAGTATTTCCAACCCTGTCCCACCCCAAATGCAGGAGAGAGGGATTCTTTGGGGGGAGTCATTGCCCAAACACAACCCTTCCCAGGGGCTCCTGATACTGACAGAATAGCTAGGGACAAATTTGCTCTTATGTGCACATTGCTAACTGAACTAAAAAAAATGGTGGCTAGACAGAACTGTGTGTATGGCTTCATTTCACGGTGGAGTGATCATACATCTAGAAATGCAGGGTGAGTCTGTGAAGATCTGTAAATACCAGACTTCCCCTGGTGCCTGAGAACTCTGGCTTGAAGATGGGTGAGGATGGGGTGCCATCAGCCTGGAGAACAGGAAGTAAATGTTGCTGTCTGAACTGGAGGGTGGTCTTCACTAGACTAGCCTTTCAGGACTACTTATCATGAGGGTGAACCTCTGGGTCTTGCTTTCTAAGACTTCTTTGGGGAGGGGGTGGGGCTATGAGAGATAGAGAGAGAGAGAGGGAGGGAGGCAGACACTCTTGGGATAGGTAAAGTGTGCAGAATTTGAAACAGTTCAGGGATTCTAAATCAAACTGAAATTGCTTAGATATGGAACTGAGTCATGGTTTTTAAAAAATCCCCTGTGACTGTGTGCAATATACACAGAGATTAGAAATGTGGCACTTCTTGGGTTTTTTATATTTATGAGTTACTGTGGTACACTCTGATAATATTTTCATGTGAAATGTGATTCTTACTCTCTGTTGGAGCTTAGCTTAGCTACAGGTAACCCCCCCCCCCAAATTTGTTTTCTTTCCCTATTGCTCTCACCCTGCCTTCCTCCTATCCTTCTGTTGCCTCTTCCCTGTACTGCATTTTGACTGTAAGCTACTCAAGCAAGGGTATTTCTTTCTGTTTGTTATGCTGTGAAACACTAAACGCAGATGGCCCTGTATACATAAATACAAGTGCACGATTATCTGCACTTTTTAAATAAAAGTTGAGATTCTTGTCTATTATGGTCATATATATAACTGCTGGTGATGTGGATACTGAAATAATGAAGTTGGCAACATTGTGAAAAGAAATTAAAACATTACCACAGGCAAAACATCTGCTAGCTTTTAAGTAGCCTGATTGCTGATTCAGTTTCTTATTGTGCTGGATTGTTTTAATTCTTACAGGATTAAGTCTTAAGAGTATTTAACATATGTTTAATAATATGGGAAACAGCCTGATTATATCAAGAGCTTTATTTGCCCAAAGTTGAAGGTAGGGCAAAAACAATTGCAATGTGGAATAATTTTTTAAAAAACATATTTATTTGTATAAACTATACATGGACATTCTTCTAAACAGGGGTCATTTTGTAGAAAAAGAGGTGCAGGAGCTCATTAGCATAACTCATTAGCATAACTCATTAGCATAACTTATTTGTATATGCCACAACCCCTGACATCACTGGAAGTGTGTCAGAAGGCAACACCCACTGCTCAGGCTCCACCCCAAAAATCTCCAGGACCAATTTCCCACAAGGTTTTCCCCGATTGCGTGCTTCAATTTCACATTATTTGCTGCAGGGCGCATTTTGACCTGTGGCTTCGCACAATTTCCCCCGCGACCTCAGTGATTCTCAAAAAACAGGATCACTGAAGCCACGGGAGAAATTACGCAAAGCCGTGGGTCAAAATGTGCCCGCGGCAAATAGTGTAAAATTGAAGCACGCAATCGGGGAAAACAAAGAACGAGGCCGGGGCAGCGCCTTATGGGAAATCGGTCCAGGTATTTCCCAACTCAGAGCTGCCAAGCCAGCTTTACACTTTAACTAAAGACCCTTTAGGTTTTCTTTGCTCTTGCAGGGAAGCTACCCTACAACAAGCATGAAAATACAGATCAAGTTTGTATGCTTTTTTCCACAGCACATCACCATATGTGCCCGCTCCTGGGCTTGTTACTCCCGGAACGGTATTCTTGTGCGTTCCTGCTGGAAATGGCCCCTCCATTTAAACCAAAAGACTGATTTTATGACTATCAAATGCATCACACATTTTGTCCATAAGGTCAAATTGTAGGCTCATGAAGCCTCAGTTTGCCTTGGGCCATAGGAGCAAAGAGGAGGTTTAGTGTTCCACCTCAGCTCAGTTGCAGTTCTTGGAACTGGCTCTCTTGCTCTGCTATCAGCATTTTCAAGAGAAATAAGTCCTTTAAACACATTTTTCTTCGAAATTGTAATAACAAAGTGGGAGCACAGTTTCAGTTAGTGAAACTGAGTTGAGGTTCAATTATTAAATCCTGTTTCCTTTCACTGCATGGCCCAGAGGCAGACTGAAGCTGCAGAAGCCTGAAATTTGCATTTTATAGGTGAACAGTGACATGTGAGTGCCATCCTATTTCGGGGGGAAATGGGAGGATGATGAGGCAACAACCAAGCATGAAAAAGCAACACTTTCCTGGGGTAGACTGGCCACAACTTTATTGGCTGCAGCTGACAGAGCCTTGTGGAGTCCCCCAGCAGGCAGGCTGGGGATTGTGTGGTCTGTTCATTGGCCAGCAATTGGTCTGTTCTAGGGTTGCCTGGTCTGGGCTGGAAAATACCTGGAGACTTTGGGGGTGGATCAGGGAGAGGGCAGGGTTTGGGGAGGGGAGGGACCTCAGCCTGGTACAATGCCATAGAGTCCATCCTTCAAAGCAGCCATTTTCTCCACTCTGCTATCTGGAGAGCAGTTGTAAAAGCGGGAGATCTCCAGGCCCCACCTGGAGGCTGGCAACCCTAATCTGTTAATTGGTCTTATGCCCCTATGCTGGAACTTAGTTCTCACATCTATTGTTCACGTCTTAATTATCTGTATGTAAGGCTTGAGGACATATGTTTTAATGTATCTGAAGAAGTGTGCATCTACACATACAAAGTCACTCAATTACGAAATCATTCTCAGTTACCCAGAATTAAACTTTGTTGGTTTTAAAGATGCCACTGCTCTCAAACTTAGTTTGCACATCTGTTTGTAAACTCTTTTATTTGTATGCTAATTTGCAGGTCTTACCAACTGCTTTAATTCAATCTCATCTATACTTATCATCCAGTTACTTATGCATCTTGACTCTAACTAGCCCTTCCTGGCAACTAACCCCCCACCTATATGTGAGGCTTGATTAAACCTGTTTCAGTGTATCTGAAGAAGTGTGCATGCGCACAAAAGCTTATACCCAGAATTAAACTTTGTGGGTCTTAAAGGTGCCACTGAACTCAAACTTTGTTCTAGTATTTAAAACTGTCAATAATGGTATTTCTTTAAAAAAGTAACAATATTTATCTTCCCCAAACTATGACTTCCCCACCATAAAAAATCCTTTAAAAAAATATTTGAAGCTCTGGATCCTCTGTGCACACACTACTATATTGCAAAAGTTATGAAACATTCTTTGAAGGATATTTCCATTATGTGAGCATGTCCTGTACTTTTTAGAAGTTATTTTTGAGCATTATCTAAAATTGTTCTATGCTATCTGTGTAGATTGAAGATAGTAGTGGGTGTATTGATTTTCCCTTTTTGGTTTGATTTTTCCAGCACAGATCAAAAACACTTTTTCACTCCTGAGAACAGGTAGGCTTTGTATTTACAAAACAAATATCTTTAACTTGTTGATACTGTCAGTAGTGGAAATGCAGCATTAAAAGTTTTATTCACAGCTAGCCCCAAATCCTTCTTTTTTACTCTTGCAGTGTGTGATTACTAAATCTATACATAAGGACATAAATCTCTGGTAGCTGGCTTACAAAGTATGACACGTGAAAATATACCAATTTCTAATCCTGTTCTGAACGTGACCTAAAAACATATGATTGCTGTTTAAGTAAAACAGAACTAATGATATAACACCACAACTGATGGAGGATTTTATTTTTGGAGGCGCAAGAAGATTTACAGCTTTACATACAAGGTATTAGGAGGGTATGATTTCTGATTGTTTTTAATTGAACAAGTGCTGTAAATATTTCCAGTGGATACCGCTGCCACCTACTGATTACAGTACAAAGTTACAGTCAGCCACTGAATAAGATTCCCTTTTTTTCTTTGTTCTTCATGTGGACTCTGAGGACCATTTCCCCCAAGATGGGTTTTGTAACTTGCAGTGCTATCCTAAGCATGCTTAGAAGTTCCATTGATTTCCATAGGACAGGGGTAGGCAATTGTTTTGGCTCGGGGGCCACTTTGTGGGAGTGGAGGTTAGCGGAGGGCCGCACCTTTTAAAATGATTGCATTCATTAGTTAACTTTGCATTTCAGAAACAATATAAATTGTATCATAAAAATCAATAAATATAAATTAAATAAAATAGTGGTAGTTTTATTCAATTTATTTATTGTTCTAATTTCATATCATCTATAGCTGCAAGCACATTTAATTTTAGAATCAGTTTAATGAGACAAATGTACCCTATCACACCACATGGCCGACTGTCTTGGCGGGCCACAAAAAACTCTGTGGCGGGCCGCATGTGGCCCCCGGGCCGCAATTTGCCCACCCCTGCCATAGGACATATTTCCACAAGTATATTTAGTATAAAAGTTTACTTAGCTTCCCCCAATCCAAGTAATTTCCCATTTTATAATTTAAAAATAAAATGTAAAAGCAACTTTGCATGTAATATCCTGCCATATTTTCTACCTGTCTGCCACTTAGTTTTGAATATGGAGGCATGAAGTTTGGTAGTTCTCAGAATCACGGTTTTTTCAGGTTCTTTGGCACTGTGTTTTTCAGGTTCTTTGGCACTGGGGGTAGTTTATTCCCTCTCTATATAACATACTTACATGATATAGTCATCCATTTCTTATCATCTAGCATTGACACCTAGGTCAATCCATTCAGCCAGTATGGAAATAGACAAGTACCAGATATGTACAAAGTACTGGTAAACAGAGAAGCAGCAAAATATTTTATTTTGTTTCATCTCAGTTCCCATGTGGGAGTTCAGGAATAATGCACTTTTAGCACTGATTCCACTGTTAGTGTATTGGAATCATAAGGATGATCTTGGGAAGATATGACAGGGCATTAGTGACAATCAGGGCTTTTTTTGTAGAAAAAGCCCAGCAGGAACTCATTAGCATAATAGGCCACACCCCTGACAACACAGCTCCTTCCCAGGATCGGCTTCCCCAGGTGCCCTGTGGCTTGCGGGGCGCATGGGAAACCTGAGGGAAGGGGGACAGTTTCTGAATCGGCTTCCCCAGGTGCCCTGCAAGCCGCAGGGCCCACAGTGGGGTGCCTGTGGAACCCGATGAGGGGAGGCAGTTTAAACTGCCTTCACTCCCTGGATTGGCTTGGCTTCCCCAGGTGTCCTGCGGCTTGTGAGGTGCCTGGGGAAACTTGAAGGAGGGGGGGAGGCTGTAGGCATGGCCTACTCGAAAGCCAGCTGTTCCTGTGCGTTCCTGCCCCAAAATAGCCTCAACTGAGTACAGGAATCTTTGAATTATTTCCCACCCCATTTTTTTTTAACCTAAAGCACTAATAAGACCAGCAGTAGAGTTTGGTTCATGAAAACCTACTAAATGCCTGGGGCCTCAAAATCATCAGACTAAAACAGGAAAAAGAAGAGAGTTAGTCAAGTTGTCCTCACAGAAGAGATAACCAATATATTGTCAGGAAAGGGAGGGCACTGTAGCAGGCCTTTGGATGAAAAGCATCACCAAATATTGTTGGTTACCGATGTATTGTTGGGGGGGGGGCACTATAGCAGGGCTTTGGATGAAAAGCATCACCAAATATTGGCAAATAGCTTGTCTTTTTTCTAAAAACTTCTAAAATTACTTCCTCCCTCCCTTCTTCTCTCCTTAGGCACCTGCTATAGCTAGTAGCTTTAGTGGTTTGTCAGCCAGCTCATTGGCCAATGAGGGTTGAGAGGATCATCTTTCCCAGTTTCCTCCTTCTCCAGCACTTCTGATGATATTTTGGTCACACACAAAGTGTACCTAGTAGGGCAATGTATAAAATATTGCTGAAACAGATCCCAAGATGCTGAGGAGGGGACAGGAGGAAAAGCTGGGAGGCAGAGAAAGGCTCTTTCCTATTTACTGGCTGGCCCATTGGCTGTTCTTCCTCTGTGTACCCCCTTCACTGCAAAGGGGGTGAAAAAGGAAGGGACTTCTTTGACTTATCTGTCTAATGTATCTCACTGAAACTGAGACAACTGTCCTTGAGAGAACAGCTGGTACAGAGCTATGGCTTGCCCAAGGTCATCCAGCAGATGCAAGTGGAAGAGTGGGGAATCAGATTCTGGTTCTCCCAGATTAGAGTCCGCACACTTAACCACTACACCAAAGAAACTTTGTAATCTCTTTCTTTATTGTTTTGTTCAACCTATAACTCGTTGTTCGTTGAATCCTGTGGGCTGGTTGTCTCAGGGAAAGAAACCCACACACACACACAATCTAAGATCTTGGTTTATATACATTTTAGGTTATAAATAAATGGTGGCAGTGTGTTAATGGAGCAGTGTTTGAGTCCCCAACCCCAATAAATCTGTGCTGTTTGTGTGAGGGGCAGTTATTAAAGGGGGCTGGGTAAACATGTGACTGCCTGGCCTGAACCTGAGGGAGAGAGGTTTTGGAAGGTGGTAGGTGATGTGAGAAAAGGTACATCACACCTTTGTAATGAAGGTGGTTGTCAAAAGCTGCCACATCTCATATTCTGAGCACATAAAGTGAATATTTTGACATTATGTCTAATATAAGCACTTTAACTTGAGATCCACAACTAATTGATACCCAGTGAAATTTTTAATCCTGTGTTTCCATGACTTTATAAATTTAGAAAGGTATCTGGTCTAGTAAATCCAATATCTTTCAACATAATCAGGTCTACAAAATGGACTTTTTGCAGTGGAGACTAACAGATCAATAGGGTGAAGCAAAAAGTACCTTTTTGCATGCAGAGGATTCCTTGCTTTTATTTACTGTTTATTTACTGTTTTTCAGTAAATGAGTGCAAAAGCATTGCATGATCACAGAGAAAGTAAGTCTTATTCAAGAACTGATGCAAGAGCTAGCATGAATGCTTGCAGAAGGCTGATAGTGGTATAACAGCATCTTTTCAAACTGGGGGAATTATGCATTTCATAAAACATTGCATTAAACATAATACATTTTACAAACCAAGAGCTTCTATATGTACAATTTTTTTTTAAAAAAATCTCATTATGTGCTCTTGATACCTGTGATAAATTACTATGTTTCTATTCAGTGGTGGATTGAGCATTATAAGTACTGGGAAGATTCTCAGTGGACCTCCTGCCTCCCACCCAACCTGGGCTAGATGAGCCACAGCTGGCCAGAATGGAAAGGAAACCACTAAGAGGTTTCTGGCTGGACTGCAATTGCTCTGTCTTAGCTCACAGCATTCCTTTTATCTGCCTTTGGTCACCCTGACCAGTAGTTCATACTATTTCTGTGCCTCACTTGAGAAACTGACACCTTTTTTTCATGAGCTCTATATACTTTGCATGTCTGACTCTAAATCCACTGGCTTTGTATAAGGTTATGGGGGGGATGGAAATGTGGAGCAGAAAAACTACTTGATAAGAAGAAGCAGCTTCTGATATTGGATGCAGACAACAGCATCAGGTTGACTGATCTATTTAGTAGTGCTGGCCTTGAAAGTGGCCCTTTTACGTTACAGACACCAGCAGAAGATCCGTGACTTACTCAGTACAGAAGTGCATCCTAGCAGGGCTCTTTTTGGGCCGGAATACACCGGAATGGCATTCCAGCTGGTGTCTGAGCCTGCTCCGCCCCTCCTGCCGGTGGGAAAGGGCCCCGCGCACTGGAACTCTGTGTGGGGATTGAGCATGGGCCCTTTAAGTGCAAAGGGCTGGTGGGAAAGGGCCCCGTGCTCTGGATCTCAGCTCCGAGATTGAGCACGGGGCCTGGCCTTCTGGCTTCTTGCACTTAAAGGGAATGTTCCCTTTAAGTGCAAAGAGCCTGCAGGAAACGCCCCACACTCTGGATCTCTGTATGGAGATTGAGCATGGGCCTGGCCTCCCGGCTTCTTACATTTAAAGGGAAAGTTCCCTTTAAGTGCAAAGAGCCGGTGGGAAAAAGCCCCGCACTCCGGATCTCTGTGCGGATATTGAGCACAGGGCTGCGGCTCTCTGCACCTGGCTTGCTGCTGCCCCATCATGGTTTGCTGCGCCTACACTCTCCCTGTTCCCAGCAAGTGTCTCCCCCATCTCTTTTCCATCTCTCTCTCTCTCCCTCTCTCTTTCTCTCTTTCTTTCTCCCCCTTTCTTTCCCCCTCCCTCCCTTCCTCCCGCTCTCTTTCTTTTTTCCTTCCTTCCTTTTTCATCCTCCTTTTCTTTCTTTTTTCCCTCCTCCCTCCCTTTCTCTCTCTCTTTTCCCTCCCTCCCTCCCTCCCTCCCTTCTCTCTCTCTCTCTCTCTCTCTCTCCCCCCCTCCCCCTTTATTTCTTTCTTCCCTCCCTCCCACCCTTTCTCTCTCTTTCTTTTCGCTCCTTCCTTTCTGCCATCTGTAACTGCCATCTCCATTACCCAGAATACTACATTGTTCATTCTTCAATGCTGGCATTTAGTTCCTTTTTGTCCTTCAACAATTGCTGCTTTTTCTTTAAGCTTTTGTCTCATGCTGAGGTTCTACATACAAATGCTGAAGAACAGGTTCCCCCCCTTTCTTTGCCCAGATACCGTTTCCCCATTTCCGTTGTTTCTCTTTTTCTTCATTGACCACCAAATTCAAGTTCTCAGTTAATGTATCATCTGTCACCTGGGTGTCATTTAAATAAGGCTGCCTCATGACCCTAACATTATCACTCTGTAATTCTGTAAGAAACTAATTCAGCAGCAGGTTTTGCAGCAAAACAGTATTGTACTTTAGGCCAGAAGTTGCTGCTTGGGATCCTGAAATCTTTCCCCTGGATTGATTCCACTGCCATTGATAGCTTCCATGAGCACTTGTTCCTTTTGGAGCAGGGTGATTTCCAGTCTGGTGTAGCGGCTAAGAGCCAGTTTGGTGTAGTGGTTAAGAGCGGTGAAATCTAATCTGGAGAACTGGGTTTGATTCCCCACTCCTCCACGTGAAGCCAGCTGGGTGACCTTGGGTCAGTCACAAGTTCTCTCAGAACTCTCTCAGCCCCACTTACCTCACAGAGTGTCTGTTATGGGGAGAGGAAGGGAAAGCAATTGTAAGCTGTTCCGAGACTACTTCAGGTAATGAAAGGTAGGATATAAAATCATCCCTCCCTCCCTCCTTCCCTCCTTCCTTCCTTCCTTCTTTCCTTCCTTGTTGTTTCATTTTGTTCTTTTTGTTTTTGTAAAAAAAATTATTGGAAAAGGGAAGGGATGTAAAGAAGCAGAGAACCCAGAAAATGCTGGTTTTGATGATATCTTTAATTTTTGAGAATCTCTTTAGTTTTCTCATGGTATCTTCTGTTTAAGAAAAGTAAGTTTGAAGCTTGAGTGTAACTAGTTCATTGTTGTGTCTTGTTGGGAATGGCTTGCCAATATGTGTGTCTGAAGTCTGTATTAAAGTCGTTTGGTGCTAACTGCCATGCAAGAGAAAACATCTGTAAAAGTAGCTTCATTGTTGTGTGTGCTGGTAGAACACTTGACTGTTGCATGGAAGACTTGGGAGACATCTGCAGAGAAACAGAATTGTAACTAAAAATGAGCAGCACTTTGGAGATTGCCTGTTTTGTGAAATTTAAAAAGTGGGCAGAGTTTCTGAAGAAGATGATTGTCCCTCTTCTCCTGCCACTGGGCTGACATCTGCCTTTAATGGGCCAGCAAAGTTGATGTTCTTAAACCTCCCAATAAGCGAGATTTCTGCTTCTGAAGAGTTGACTTCCAACGATTGGTGATCTTGTGATGGTAGCGATACTTTGATGTGATAAAGCCCACCTGTTCACAGGATCATTTTACCTGTGGGACAGACTCTGCATAGTAACCACTCCACTGATACATAATTGCTTGTAAAATATATTATAGTGTAATAATTCAGGTGGGTAGCTGTGTTGGTCTGAAGCAGCAGAACAAAGTTGGAATGCAAAGTTTCATCCAAGGTATAAGCTTTTGTGTGCATTCAGACTTCTTCCACTGAAGAAGTGTGGGTGGCACATGAAATCTTATATCTTGAATAAAATTTTGTACCTTGAATAAAATAGTCCACAAACTACTCCAGCCCAATGCATCCACAAACCTAGGGTTGTTCTGCCAGTGAACTAGGGTTGCCAACACCAGGTTGAGGAAATCCCTAGAGATTTGGGAGTGGAGCCTGAGGAGGGTGGGGTTTGGGGGATGGAGGGACCTAAGCAAGGCATAATGCCATGGACTCCACTTTCCAAAGCAGCCATTGACCTGATCTCTGTAGTTTGGAGCTCAGTTGTAATTCCAGGAGATCTCCAGACCCCACCTGTAGGTTGGCAACCCTAAAAATTCATATTCAGTGTACTAGTTCTGCAGGAAGGCAAGCTGATTTCTATGGGAACCTAACCTTTAAGAATTGATTCCAATCCAGAGTGGGAATCATTGTTGGACATAAGATATTGGTTCAGGCAAGATTTTGTATAGATGGGACAGAAAATAATGTTTTTATTGATTTTGTCAAAACCGTTTTGACAACAAACAAGGGATAAACAGAATAAGCAAAAGGTGGATGTGGCTGGATAACCACACTTCTGGTAACATGGGGATGTGGCCTAATATGCTAATGAGCTGTGCTGTCAGGGTGTGGCCTAATATGCTAAAGAGTTCCTGCTGGGCTTTTTCTACAAAAAAAGTCCTGCATCCTAGCATACACACATTAGAAGAACCCCCCCCCCCCACATGCACACTGAATTTGAGAATCGAAACACTGAGATAGAGGCACCTAAGGAAAGACCAGATGAGGAACATGCTTATACTTCACATACATCAGCACCAGGAGCACAAGGTAACCCAATAACCTTGAGGAACGTAGATGAAGAAAGAAAAAGGATTGAATCAGAGAATACAGATACTGGAATAGAGATGTCTGAGGAAAGACTGGATGAACGATTTGATCTGTTTGTAAAGCCAAAAGAAAATGAGAGGGCTTTACAGTAGGATGACAGTAGGAAAGAACATGAGTTTAGATCTGAAGAAGTGAGCAGACTCTTGCTCTTTCCTACTGCTACAGACAGACTAATATGGTTACCCATTTGATGACAGTTCATCATTGTTACTGCTGTTATTTACTCTGAGATGTGATTGCTTGCTGGGGTTAGACAAGGCTCCTGTTGGTCGGGATGTGGCACCAGCATCTTAAAAGTTCCATGCCTTTGACCCACTAGGCCTGCCCTTTGACCTATAATCAGCCAGGGCCCACCCTTTCACTGGGGAGCCATTCCATCTTGTTTCTATTCTAATTTTTTTTTAAATGCAAACAAGGTGGCAGAATTTTAGTTAATTTTAGTAAATACTTAATAGGGCCAAAGAGGATACAAAATTTAAAGAAAATTAAAACTATATATATTTTAAAATTAGGAAAAATGATTGAGTATAAAAATCAGCGTTATGACAACATTACTGTTTAATGGATGTTTTTCATCTGAAAGATGTCACCTAAAGTCATTGTGCTTTATATTCACAAATATTAAAGGAAATGAATGCTTATTTAAAACATTTTTGTTTGCTTTAGTAATTATTTCTTCACAACAGCAATTTTACATTGCTTGTCCACAGCAGTACATTCCTTCTGCTCCAGGCAGACACCATTCATACCATAACCCTTACTCCCTTGGTTCAATTGTGTCCTATCTGAGGAATGGGAAGAATCTTTATTGTTCAAGAGTTATGTCAGAAATCAAAAGACATCACTCCCTCTTAATTAATTCCCCTTAGCCCACACTTTTGTTTAAATAGTCTCCAAAGAAGCTAGAAAAATGTCATCTGTCATTATCCTCTTGATAAATGAAGCCACTCTTAAACAGCTGTTTTCCAGAAGGGACCTCATTATGCGGAGGTGTCCTGTGACATATTCCAATTCATGATGGCTCCTTGTCTGTATATCCACAAACATGTAAAGATATATGGCTTTCAGTCACAACTTTCCAGCAGTACTCAGTAGGGAAAAAAAATCCTAGGTCTGACAATGGGTCTTTCATTAAGAACATAAGAGAAGCCAGTGCTGGATCAGGCCAGTGGCCCATCCAGTCCAACACTCAGTGGCCAAAAACACCAGGTGCCCTCAGGAGGTCCAGCAGTGGGGTCATCCATGTTCAACACACTCAAAGCAACAGACAAATCTTTTTAAAATCATCCTTGGCAAGTCAACAGTATAATATTAATAATTCCATTTATTTGTAGCAGGGTTCCATAATGTGTATAATATTTTGTAAGTATCTTTAATTCTTCTTCTTAAATACTTCTTTGAAATTAGCAGTGCAATCACAAGAATAGTTACCCCCTTCCAAGCCCTCATTGATTGTAAAAGTCTGTTTACTTTACAACTTGAAATGAATTCTTCAGGTGTAACTCCTTTTTTCACCTTGTTTGATCCTTTGCCAGAGTCTTACGTTACTCTAGTGGTTCTTCTTTGAAAGCTGATCCAAATGCTAAATGTAAGAACCCAAATATAGTAATCATGCCAAAAACACAGCAAGCCAAAGAATGCTAAAAACACTACAAGGTGGTATTCTTAAACACACTTTTTCCTGTATCACATTAATTAATGAACAGTTAATGTCTTTTTTTTCTTGACCAGTGACTTCCAGTCTTAAGAAATGCGGCTCCTTCTCCCTCTGGAGCTACTGCTCTCGGAGGGAGGGGCTGACTTTGCTTCCCCGAAGGAGGGAGACAGCTTGCTTGCTCGGAGTGACCTGATGTCGCTCCGTAGCTGCTTGGGGGTGGAGCCTCAGTTATAGCTTGCTCTCTTGGGCCTGAGCGAACATGCCGTCATCGAATGGTGGGGCAGACGAGGCATGAGGTGGCCTGGCCTCTTGCCATTGTTGCTGGAGAGGCGACAAGGTCCTCCTCCCCAAGTACTGGTTGTTCATCTTGGGGGAAATGATTTGGGCTTGATGAAAGGAAAGGCCCTTATCATACAGGCAATTGAGGACTTGCGGATGCTCAAGACCAGGTGGCCCGAGGTTTGCATTGTTTGGTCAGCCTTGCTTCCACGCAGAGTTTGGCGTGGTCCGGGGGATCCCAGAGGGCTTGACAGGGCCCGCAAAAAAGTCAACAGGCAGTTACGTTCGGCCATGGAGGGTGGTTTGGGTCAATTCTTACCACACCCTGATATTCAATTTGATTTGCCGGACCTTTACAGGGCTGATGGCATTCATTTGTCCGACAAAGGCAATGATTTATTTTTAGGGGATTTGCGGCAAGGGGTTAGGGCAGCGTTGGCACTGTTTAGTGGGCGCTAGGACCTAAGCAGAGGCTTGGTCCTGGCGATGGCGGTTTTGGGATTAGTTTGGATGCGGATCCGGCGAGCACCGATAAGGTATTTCTTTGGAATTAGGTTACTCATGAACAGCTTTAGGGTTTCAGGGCCCGGGGTTGGGGTTGAGTGACCTTGCTGGGACCCTGGAAAGTTCCTCTGGTAAGTTTTAGGGCTTCCAGATGGGGACACAGGGTAGCCAGGCATGGCCAAGAAATGGTCGTGAGGTATACCCCCGGGGGGGGGGGGGGTGAGGTGCTCGACCGTTGGAGAGCGAGGAAAGGGTCCAGGTTGGGCCAGTCCTGCTGATTCCGCATAAACAGCTGGTTAATTCCCTTGCCGCACAGGTTAAGTTTAAATAAAGTGGCCCTTGTTGAATCCATTTTATGTGTATGTCTCTTTCTTCCGATTGGGGGGGCAAAGTGCTTCTCCATAAAAATATTGGCTAGATCTTAAAAACTGTGGCCAACTGTTGGCTCATAGAATGTGGATGTGAAAGTTGGATGGTGAAGAAAGCTGAAAGGAAGAAAACTGATTCATTTGAAACGTGGTGTTAGAAGAGCGTTTTATGGATACCATGGGGCACTACAAAGACGAATCAGTGGATTCTAGATCAATCAACCCTGAATTCTCCCCAGAAGCTAAAATGACTACACTGAGGCTATCATACTTCAGTCACATCATGAGAAGACTCACTGGAATAGACAATAATGCTAGGATAAGTGGGCAGTAGGAAAAGAGGAAAACCCAACATGAGATGAATTGACTCAGTCAAGGAACAAGGCTATTAACGATAGGGTATGCAATGGTCACTTCGAGGCTAGACTACTGTAACGCTCTCTACATGGGGCTGCCTTTGGTGCAAATCCGGAAGCTGCAGCTGGTGCAGAATGCCACGGCCAGGCTGTTGATGGGTCTTGCAAGACAGGATCACATTGGGCCTGCGCTGGCGGTGCTGCACTGGCTGCCTATAGCATACCGAGTTCGCTTCAAAGTGTTGGTTCTCACCTATAAAGCCCTATATGGCCAGGGTCCAACATACCTTAGGGACCGCCTTTCTCCGTACATACCCCAGAGAGCACTACGGTCGGGGTCAGAACATCGACTGTGCGTCCCTGGCCCCAAGGACGCCAAGCTTGTCAGAACGAGGACCAGGGCCTTCTCGGTGGCGGCTCCTATCTGGTGGAATGAGCTCCCGGAGATGATCAGGGCCCTGCGGGATTTAATGCAGTTCCGCAGGGCCTGTAAGATGGAGCTCTTCCGCCAGGCTTTCGAATAGGAGCCGCCACCGGTGACACCGGTGATACTGGTGATACCACCCATCATCTTATGATGTAACCCCGGTCCGGCATGGCCCTGGCAATGGTGGTGGTGGTGGGGGGCTCGGACCTGCCATTGGGTTGCCATCAGATACTATATTTGTGGAAGCTTTTAATATGTATTCACTGTATTTATCGTGAATGTGTTTTATTTGATTTTATAGGTTTTAATGTACTGATTAGGCCTTGGGCCCGTGTAAGCCACCCTGAGCCCGCTTGCGGGGAGGGCGGGATATAAATCCAAATAAATAAGTAAGTAAGTAAGTAAATAAATAAAAAAATAAAGGTATTGTGGAGGTTATTAATTCATAGGGTTACCATAAGTTGGAAGAGACTTGACAGCACATAATACACAAAATGTACAGAAGGCTGTTTAGCCTGTCAAACAACCAATCTTTCATGGGTCAGTCAGAGCTCAGCGTGGACTCCTCAGGAGAAGAGGAACCACAGGTAGCCAGCTCTGATTCAGCAGAAGCCAGCAAGCAGGAAGACGAACTGCAGGCTTGTCAGGATTCACAGCCAACAGCTGGTGCAGAGCCACAGATGGTCTCCAGTCCTGAGTCAACAGGTGAAATGAAGTTAATTGTTCCCAGTCCTCCAGTATCACCCATACCCTTTGAGTGCTGCAGGTAGAGGCTATGAGCAGAACTACAGGAGAGAGAACACAGTGCTCATCTCCTGGCCTGATGCCAGCTGCTTGAGTAGTTGCAGAACTATTCCCAAACAGCTGGCTGCAAGTTTGACCCTTAGGCACATGCCTATAAAAACCAGCCAAGGGAGGCTGCTAGGTGTAGAAGCAGGAAGTCATTCTACTGCTGACTCTGGAATCCCTGCATTGGACTCTACCTCACTTGTGTGACTTTGGACTGGCTCCTGACCTTGTCTCTTGGCTCTATGATCCCTGCTTATGAGGAACTGTAAGGAAGAGATTTGCTTGAGTGTAAACAGCAACATTGAAGAACTGAATGAGGGCAGGAGGGGGAGGATCAACCTTGCAAGTCATTGTAGGAACTGCTCGGTTTTTCGCTTTGAAAGAGCTGCACAGCACAGATATCTTAATTAACAGCTGGTCTGGATAGAGGGAGGGGTAGTGTCTTAACTGGTCCTTCTGAGAATAAAAGCCAAAAAGGTGGTGGGAGGGAGGGAAATGCATGTCTTTTGTCCTACCTTTTGGAGTTTGAGTTAAAAGTTTCAGTTGATTTTAATGACTATTTGTAGTTTGGCAAGCATTGAAGGATGTTGAATTTCCCTTTATCTAATTATTGTTAATCACTGTTGCCTTGACTTTTCTTTGATAATAAAAGCACCTTTGCCTAGTTTACTGAACTGGAGTGTGGAGCCTGAAGCTGAGTATTTTGGCAGAGAATGCAAAGTCTGCATCATACAGGAACCTTTGGACTGCCTGACTATGCCTTTTGGGAACCCCTCAGTAACATCTTTCTCAGCTCTTGACTCTGAAACTGGACTCTGGACTTGGTTTCTTGTACTCATACCCACACTACCCACAAGAACATGGATGGCTTCACCCACCCAGTGGCACAATCCCATGTGAAAGCCTAAACAGATTTAAAGTCTGCAGCTACAACTCATCAGCTTTCAGAGAGGATGTAGGGAAATTTAGGAGGAAGAGCAGGCAGCTACTTCTGCTTACTCCCAGTAACAGTCCTTAACAGAGCTGAGGTTTGACTGTGTGAGAGAGCAGACTGCATACAGTCTGTCTCTGAGAAAGAACAGATAGAATACAGTGAGGGCATATACTCTTGTGAGGGGTTTGCTTTTCTGTATTTTTTGGTGAGGCTGTTTGGTGACCTAAGTTAATAGAGTCCACACAAAAGAAGGGGTGGGGAGTATTTTTGTGCCTCAGTATATATTTTGGAATTAAGTTTATTTTTATTAATTTTTATTAATAATTATGCAAATCATCAATAATATTAATTTAATTCATTATAAATTTTTATCCCCCACAATACCTTACATGGCTAACTATGATACAGATTCCTTCATGTTATGTGCATATGGTATTAAATTGGGCCCACTGAAAAAGACTTTTGTGGCCAAAATGCATCTGGACCAATTTTACTGGTTTATGGGTTCCAATTAGTGCATTTATGTAATGTGTGCTACTAAGAGTATTCTGCATTGTATGTAATGTGTATTGTGCTGTGTATGACCTGTATGGCCTAAAGGCCTGTTTTGTTTTTGATGAACTATTTAAGTGTACTGTACTATTAATTTATTTATTTATTTTATTAAACTTATGAATTGTCCACCCTACAGAGCGGGCTCTGGGTGATTGACAACATTTTAAACATTTAAAAATACAATTGATATATAAATAAACTTAGTAATAGTAACAGAAATTTCTGTGTGTGTGATGGGTAATCTAAGTCAATATTGGACACCTCACTTTTCCCGAGTATACTTTCCCTGAATTTAATTCCATATATCATGTTGAGCTTCTGATGTAAGATTATTGAGTCTTCCATTTAGCCATATATCCCCTCTTTGATAACAGATGTAGATGTTCTGTCTGGTTGGGCTCTTTCATTTACCCTGTGGTGTGTGTAATTGACTAATAATGTCTCTAATCTGCCTCTGTGATTAACTCATCTGAAGCAATAAAATATTCCAGATCAAATTATGCTAAAGAGAGACAGGAACTGTTCCCCCCACCCCCCCGGGGCTGATTTCTTGATTTCAGAGAAGTATCGATGTGTCTCTTTCTGTATTAAACCAAAAAGATTCCTATATTAAAAATAAATGAGCTCCCAAAACAGTATGCCTTAATTAAGAAAAGAAAGATAACCCAGATTATCTCAATTCCTCTAAATTCTAGTTAGAAAAAAAGAGAACTGCAATATAGAGACCCTCTCTCCTTAATTATCCATAATATTATAAGGGCCTGAGTAGAATGTCAGTATTTTGTCAAACTATTTGTTGCAAATATTGGGGAAAAATAGCCTTCTTCTGCGGGAGAAGCAACTAAAATTTTACAATATTTTCAGTGGGTAGCTATGTTTGTCTGCAGTAGAACAGCTAGATTTGAGTCTAGTAGTTGTACCTTGAAGATCAACAAGATTTTTTGGGTGTAAACTTTCAGCAGACAAAGCTCCCTTCATCAGATGCCTTATGAGGTCTTATGATTTTAAGAGAATCTTTGAAAAGGCAGTGCTAGAAAACTTTAGACTGGGGTTTAATTTCAACTATTATGGCAACTATTTTAACTCATCTTTTCCCACTCAGGGCAGACTCAAAGGAATGTATGTTAACAACAAAAACAGAAAACCATCAAATACAACACAAACTTAAACCCAGTTTGTCATGAAAAATCTATTTGCCATCAACATGAGGTGGAGTGTAGGGGCAGAGCATAGGCATAGACTATGGGGGGGGGGGCTCAAGCCACCCCCCAAAGTTCCCGGGGGGGGGCTCAGCCACCCCCGGCAAAATGGAGCGCCTGCCGCCATGCCTCGCCGCCGTGCCTCCCCGGGCCCTTCCGAGGCCCGCCAGCCGCTGCTGCCGATGCCTCTCTCCCCCCGCCTGGCCACTCCTCTGTCCTTCCCTCTCCCTTTCCCTCCCTCTTTTCCGGGCAAAATGCCCGGCGTGCTGGCGTCACCCGGAAGTGACGCCATCACGCTGGGCACGTTGCTAGGCGATGCTCTAGCAATCACCCTGAAACTCTGTGGCACCATGGAGTTTCAGGGTGATTGCCAGAGCATCACCCTGGCAACGTGCCCCGTGTGATGGCGTCACTTCCAGGTGACATCACCATGCTGGGCATTTCACCCGGAAAAGAGGGAAGGAGTGGCTGGGGGAGGGGGAGGCACTGGCAGCACTGGGGAAACATCACCCCAGCGAGCACACGCGCTAAAGAGCCCCAGCCCCCCCCCCCGGAATTAAAAAAAAACTCTATGCCCCTGCAGAGCAGTGGTAACAGCCCTGCCTTCAATGGCAACAGTCTCTCCCTGGGCAGAAAATAAACTGTGAAGATGTAATTTAAGGTTACATTTACAGAAAGAAATTCATAGAAATAGTGTTGATCTATATATGACACATGGAGATGTGATGTGAAATAGTTTTTCACTGTACCTTTTGTATTTTATTCTTCAGGATTCCATAAGGGGGAGGCATTACTCTATTAAGGAGGTATGGAGTAGAGATGTATGCTTAGATATATCTGGTCCAAATAGTATGCCCCCCCAATATTTTATTGGTATTTTTCAGATATATACGAATAACAGGAGAATTATTTGGGATTTTCGGGAATACTGGAATCTGGATTTTGTATATTTCTGGAGATACTCAGGCTGGCATTTTAACCAGGCTTGTCCCCACCCCCCATTTATGTTTCCTGGGTGAGGGGAGAGAGGCATCTCTCCCTACCAAGGGAAGGGGGCTCCTGGACAGCACAAGTCTTGCCTGGCCAGGGAAGGGGGCTCCAGGCTGGTGGAACCTTGCTTGTCGAAAGTAGCTACCAGCTGGCCAGCCCTGGAAAGGTAGCTCCTGGCCCGGGAAAGTCAGGAACAGGGTCCAGCAGAGCTGTGGGTTTGGTTGGTTCCTCCTCACCCCTTCATTCCCTCACTCTTTTGTGGAGACACGGCCCTTTCCCAGGGCTGTTTTTTTTTCTACCAGTCCATACCATGGAAGTAGGACAGCTGGGGGCACCTTGTTCAGGGACCTATAGAATTTGACCCCTTACTCTAATTCACTTCAAACTTGGGAGGTATTTAGTGAACAGGTCCTGAAAAACATCTGACACTAGTATTTATGCCCTTCCTGAAATCCAAATCCAAAAATACCAGGATTTTTTCAGGTGCATGACGAGTCTGAGACTTTTGAATGAATAGGGTTGTCACCCTCCTGGTGGCATCTGGAGATGTCCTGCTTGTTACAATTGATCTCCAGATTACCAAGATCAGTTCTCTTGGAGAAAATGTCAGCTTTGGAGGGTGGACTGTATGGCATTGTACTCTACTGAGGTCTCTTCCCTCATCAAAAGCTGCCCTCCCCGGGCTCCACCCCCAAAATCTCCAGATATTTCCCAACCTAGAGCTAGCAACTCTGTGGATGAATAGCTCATGGTTGAACCTATCTGGCTGAAGGCTGCTTTACCATTGTCCATACTCCAGCATTCTTTTCATTCTCCTATCTCTTAGAACTCTTGTACTTGGACAAGTGTTCAAAGATCATGTCAGCCAGCTTGTTTGGCTCATCAGGTAAGAGTTTCCTGGGATGTTGCTGATTCTTGTAGTTACAATTCCTTCTTACCTTCTGACAAAAAAATTTGCTTGTTGTGACAAGTTTCAGGGGCTAGCCATATTGGTCTACAGTAGAACAACTAGAGCTGAGTCCAGTAGTGCCTTTAAAGGGCATGAGCTTTTGAGGGTAAAAAATCTTGTTGGTCTTCAAGATGCTACTGAACTGGGATCTAGCTTGTTGAGGCCATAAGAGATGGCTGTATTTTTCAGCACACCTCCCTTAGTGTAAGTAATTTTTTTTTTGCCCTCTTGGTTGCCTTGAAATTGATGCTTCATTTGTCTATTCTAGGCAAAGGAAAGGGTTTGGCATAGGGAGTTTGGAAGATCTTTTCTAGATACTGGTGAAGTTCCCTCTTCTTAAATATGATTGGCCTTAGTCATTTCCTCCATTTCTCCCTTTTTGAGTCATCTTTGAATGTCATAATGATCAGTCGGTGAAGAAGGAGGTTGGAAGGAGAAAAGGAAATTGGAAGGAAGACTTGACTACTCCTAGAAAAAGAGTGAGAGAAGAAGATGCAGTTCTTGCTTTCTCTTTCCTACCAAAATTTTCATGTTGAGTTGAATGAAAATGCTCTTTGAGGGTTCATAAGAAATAACCTGAAGGTTTCTTAGGCTACTCATAGTTTGAAAGTATAAATAAAAAGAAGACAGTATTCCTGAGAAAGGGAAAGCAGCCATTTCTGGCACATATTTGATCTAGTCCAGCGACATCATTTGGCTGGCTTGTCATAGCTGATCAGGTGGTACTCTGTCAAGCAAAGGCTTCATGTTGCATGCATGGGAATTAGTTAAGATAGTAATTAAAGGGTGAGATAAAGCCTGACTGGACTGTCCATTCTGACGCCATGTATAGCATTCCTTAATTACTGATTTAAGGTGAAAATAATTTTGGTTTGTAGGTATGCCAGAAGCTTGGGAAAGATTAATAGAAGCAGTTTGTTTTCATTTGCTCAAAAATATGTTAAATATAAGTCCTTCACCAGAGACAGTGAACAAGGAGAGAATTTATGGAATATTCTACTAATGGTTTGCAGGCTAAAGACGATTGCCATGAAACTTTCAGAGTCAGTTTTCGAGTTCTGCCCAATACATTAACTGCTTGACACCATTATGAACGGGAATAGAATCTTATGACACAAGACTTACTGCCCTAATTGGCATTGCAGTTACAGAGTTTAATACTGCCTCTTTATGAATTCATTGTTCCTTTACCAGTTATGTGACAAGTTGGATGATGAATAGATTTGTTATTCAGAATTGTCAGATAGATTTTTGTTTAATTTAATGGCTGTTTGACATGCTTACTTAACTGAAGCACAAAAGGGTAATATTGTTTGAAAAAACAAAGCAGTGTATAAAAAAACCTTGGAAAGAGAAAGCAGCCAGTAAATATTCAGACTTCTGTAAACGTACTGATAAGAAAAACAAGCATGTTTTATTTTCACTCTCATGAATCTTCTGTATGGACAGCAAATACTGCCTCTTAAAAATTTAGCAGTTATTGTCCAATAATATATTTATAGAGCAGAGTATGAAGTCATTTGATGAATTCCTAGGACTTTTTAGGAAATGGTGCAGAGAAATAAGCAAATGTTTATTTTTTAAGTATTCCATATTCTCAAAAAAGAGATTTAATTCTGTACTCTTACAATAGGTTCAGGGACAGATGGGGTATTTTTACACAAACCTGAGAAAAGCCTCAGGTTTGCAGAAAAGTCTGCAATCTAACAAAGAAACACCCCCCCCCCAAAAAAAATTAGAGAAAGGTGAACTCTTCCCCAAAAAAGGAGAAGCAGAGACTGAATCTTTAAGAAAGGAATAACCTATGAAGTTTCAGTGGCCATTTTGCAACTACAACACTACCTAAGGGAGTCTCAGAGCGGTTTACAAACTGCTTTCCCTTCCCCTCCCCACAACAGACACCCTATGAGGTAGGTGGGGCTGAGAGAGCTCTGAGACAACTGACCTTGAGAGAACAGCTGGTACAGAGCTATGACTTGCCCAAGGTTATCCAGCAGGTGCAAGTGGAGGAGTGGGGAATAAAACCCGGTTCTCCCAGATTAGAGTCTGCGCACTTAACCACTACACCAGACTGGCTCTCTGCTTTGAGATTAAATAGTGGTTTCCAGAGTTGTTCCCTGGCTCAAAAGAATGCATGTGCAACAACATAATTTCTTAAGTATGCTTTTATTATGCAGTTCTGTAGTTCAGAGTGTAATACAACACTATACAACTGGGGCAAAATGTTTCTAGGAAGAGGCTACAGAGGGAAGGGAAGGGAAGGAAAAAAAGCTGCAGATGGGATGGGGAGATAAAAGTAAGTTGGCTGGTGGGTGGGAACAAGAGAAGAAAGTAGGAAAAGGGGAAGAGGCTATAGCTTTAAGAAAGAAATGCCCACAATGGCAGTTGCTAGGCAATCAAGCATTAATTTCTGTCAGTAAAAGACTGGGGACAGGGACCTGGGCTGTTTTGGTCTTTGAGGGAGAACTCATCAGGATCTAGCCCAGCAGCAGTCAACAGGAGACTTGGTACCTTGCAACTTCCATAACTCACCCAGGCCTTCATGCTTGCTACTATTACTATTCAATAGCAGCCAACCCACAAAAGCAAGTGTAGTATAAATGTCATAATTTTGGATTGGGATCTGGGAAACCCAAATCTGAACCCCCATTTTGCTATGAAAGCACACTTGGGCCAGTCACATATTCTCAGCCTAACCTACATCACAGGATTGTTGAGAGGTCAAAATGGAGAAGAATGATGTTTGCTGCCTACAGTTCTCATTGTGGAGAAAAGCAGAGTATAAATGAAGTAAATAATATGTGAAGATGAGCGGGCAGATAGAAGGTTGGTGGGTGGGAGGGAAAGAGAGAAAGAAGCAGGGAAATGTGAGGATATGGGGGCTGCCAGGAGAAGGCAAAGAGTAAATTGTGTGGGGCGGGCAGTACAGAGGAAAGTAAGGTGCTTTCTGCAAGATTCTATGGGTTCCTCATTAAACAACTGGGCCCAGCCCAGCCTAGTGGACAGAACTGTGCAGATTTATCTGAGGGAGAGGCTGCCAGGGGGAAAGAAGTAGGGTTGCCAAATCCGGGTTGGAAAATACCTGGGGACTTTGGGGGTGGAGCCAGGAGAGGGAGGGGTTTGGGGAGGGGAGGGGCCTCAGCATGGTACAATACCATAGAGGCCACCCTTCAAAGCAGCCATTTTCTCCAGGGGAACTGATCTCTGTCAGCTGGAGATCAGTTGTAAAAGCAGGGGATCCCCAGGCCCCACCTGGAGGTTGGCAACCCTAGAAAGAAGGAATGAAAGCTGAAGCTGTGGAGAGATAAAAGTAGGTTAGATAGGAGTGGGAAGGGGGCAAGGAAGTAGGAAAAAAAGGAGAGGATTATGGTGCTTTCAGGAAAGGAGAAGAAGAAACAGTGAGGTGGAGAAAATGCGATACTAGCCCACATGACCTTGCAGGTCTCCCACTTGTTGTTTATAAAAACATCTTCTTGAGCTGTTCTGTTATTCCATTTCCAGATCCAATGCAAGAGCAACTTAAGTTGGAGGAAAGTTGGCAGGAAACTTTCCTTAGGCTTGAGGAAGGTTTCAAACTTTGCTCACTAAAGTGGAAGTATAGGTATAGGATCCACCCTCTTATTCTGGTGTTGACCTAAGATGTAAAATATGGATGAAAGTTTTTATTTTCATTCAAATTGGTTTGTTTGTAGTGAACTTCTGATTATCTTCTAAGAGCAATAAAATTAAGTTAGACTATAATGCAATAATAGTTAATGGAAAAAACACAATCAAATATCAATAACAAAAGCTATGGCAAATTCACATGTTTACAACAGCTCCCAGCCTCCCCCCCCATATATACATATATATATATATATATCGCACAAGTTAACAGAAAATAGTTCACCTGATAGCTAAAAGATGATAATGAAGGCATTAGGTAAGTCTGAGTGGGGAAAAAGTGGCATACCCTGGGCACCACCATCCACCCTTTCTTATACACAGCAGACTTCAGAACAGGGATTAAATTTGAGCCATAGCTTAGACAGAGTGGCATGAACCTGGACTGAATATGATGTTGCGAGAACCATGATTGGATTTCCCTTGCGTATTGTAGACCTGAATTACAGCTCCAGTAAGCATTGGGTCTGTGCAGGGAAGGCAGTATTTCTAACACTAGCTTGGGAAATACCTGAAAAGGGTGGAATTTAGGGAAGGAAAGGCTCAGCAAGGATGTGATGTCACTTTGTGATGTCATGTCTTCTGATGTCACTTCCAGGTCAAAAGACCATTCATCAGACTCCTCATCTTAATATGAGATCACATCGTCCTTTCAAATTCGTTTAAATTTTCCACTTTACATCACCCTTTCCTTGTGAATAGGATGGTGTTCTTCAGGCTAGCTTCACATCCCATCCTTCTTGCAAGTAGGATGGTGAGGAAGCACTGGCAGGTTTCAACTTGAAGTAGCATCTCTCTGCCTCTTCCTATTCACAAGCAGAAGAGAGCATCAAGGAAAGAACTAGTACTGCTTCAGTCTGAAGCAGCACACTCCAGTCCTACTGATTGATGATACACCACCAACACTATGCAGGAATCAATGCACACTAAATACGCTGCTCCCAGTTTAGGCTGAGGAAGGACTGTGAATAATTTTAATAAAAGCTACCAATAAAAAGCTTCAGGCATCTGGGAACTTGGTGTAAGCAGTGTGTTCAGGTAGAACAATCTGATAGGATCAGTTCATCATCCTATTAAATTCTTCAGGCATACAGTAGTAAAAAGAAATCATGCCAATTCTTCTCTTTCTCCTTCAGGGCAAGTTCAACATTTTTTTCCCTGAGGGCAGTTTCTCTCTCTCTCTCTCTCTTTTAGGGCTATTTTTGCCAATTCTATTCTGTCCTTTATTTTCCCGTTTTCTATCTGCTTTAGACTACCATTCTCCTCAGCCATCATTCCAGCCCTTTTTACTATCTCAATCCCTTTAGTTTTCTTTGGAGGCTTTTACCTCATGAAGTATATTAATTACTTTCCTAAACATGCTTACTTCAATGTAATCACAACATAAAGCTACACATAACTAGCCTGACTTTCCTCAGAGCAGTATACATTGTTTCCCTCTTTCATCCCATTCTTCACAACAGCACTGTAAAGTAATTTTAGGTTGAAAGAGCGTGACTGGCGTAAGATCACACATTGAGGCTGTAATCACACGTGCCAGTAGATCCAACATAGGTACGAATGCCCAACGGATCTAAAGGGCGCAATCAGACAGCAACATCTGGGAAGCGTCCCGTAGTCATTGGCAACCCATGCCACTCTGCTGCAGAAGCGGAGTAAAAAGACACCAGAGAAAATCCAGTAGTAAATGGGTTGTGACGGGCCATGGACAGGCTTTCCTGTCTGATCACGCAAGCACAAACTCATGCCGTTGGGATGGTCTCATTGCATACTCCATAGGGGGCCCTCAGAGTGGAGGTGCAATTCCTTGTTTACGCACATGGGAAACAAATGCCCCCCCCAAAAAACAAGTCACCTGCCAGTTGCGTCTGATCACACAGTGACGGGCTGCACCCCCTGCTACAAAGTGTTGTGTGATCTTGCAACTGCGGGTCAAATTCCTCTGGAGGAAAGAGCCTTGCTTCCCCTCTGCTTCAACTGGCGTGTGTGACCGCAGCCTGAGTTTCATTGCCAAATGGCAACTATCTAAGCTGATCATTGTCCAGTACCCTAACTGCCATGCTGGTTTTCTAATTTCTTTCTCAGTGTTTATCCCTGGAGTGCAGTGAGGACCACCCTACAACTGATTGCCTTGTCATTGCAGTTGCTGCAATTCAAGGGGCAGTATGGTACAGACAGCAGTGGCAAGGGACAGAAGCTGGATCAGAGGTTAAGCAATTAGTTGCAACAGCAGTTAGAGGGACCCCCCAGTCTCCATCTAAGGGACAGTCTTAATTATTCTGGAGACCTGGACAAAAGTCAAGAATGGCCCTAGAATCACTGCCCCCCCCCCAGCCAGGTCCATGCAAGATGGGCAGAAGCTGCTGCTGCCATTGGAAGCTAGGTGCTCAAACCCTGGATGGGGCTGGTGTGGGTGGCTGTTGCCATGAACAGGCAGCTGAACCCTGAATGCGATTGGTATGAATGGCAGCTGCTGCATCTGTGTTGGCTCCTGGCTGGCCAGCCAAGCTCATTCGCACAAAACAAGACTGCAGCTCTAGTGGCTGCCTGGTGAGGGGAGAAAGTAATGCTCTACCTACCTCTCTATAGTTTTGAGCCATGGATACTAGGAGGGGAAATTCATAGAGAGGCTCTATGATGGCAGCCATTTTTAACCCACCTCCCAATCTCTCCAAGTTGGAGATTGGTGCTTTTAATAGATAATTACTTAAACTAATTCTAATTTTATCCCATGCTTCTAAAGTAGATGTCTATCCACATTTAGAAATTGATTAATACAGAAGATAAAATAATCTTTATGGAAATACATGTTTTGAGCACCAAGGGGATGCTACCAGAAATAGAATTTTCCTGTTGAGTTTTTCTTTGTAGGATGATTTACACATTTTTGTGGTATGACGTTGCCATGTTGCACATTTTCCAGTCTCTGCTCAGCATTATTGGCTGCTTTTAATGGGAACAGACAATAGTGATGGCATATGCATATAGAACTCCCTACCTGTCAGAGCAAAGTTGGAGAAAGCATGGCATGAGGATTCCATTTCAAAAACCTCTTGTGTCAAACATGTTCTGTAGTTCTTCCCTGCGTATAGTCATGTCGAATAGTACCATTCCTTTATTTAACATTTTATAAATTGGGGTAAGTTCTACCTAAACTAATCTGTATAGCCTAGGCTAGCCCAATCTCATCAGATCTTGGAAGCCAAGCAAGGGTTGCCCTTGGGCAGTATTTGAATGGGAGACCACCAAAGAATTCCAGGGTTGCAATGCAGAAGCAGGCAATGGCAAACCACCTCTGAATGTCTCCAGGGGTTGCCCTAAGTCAGCTGTGACTTGACAGCAAAAAAAAAAAGTTGAGGTAACTCTACACATGAATGATGAGGTTTGTTATTACTTCACCACTGAAAAATGTTGTTAAACTTATAAAATGATCATTTTTTCAAATAATATTGTTCACTAACTTGCAAGTTGTCAAAGAAAAACAAAGCTATTTACTTGTTACAGAGGTATTAATTAGTTAATGAGATATGGAGCTTTGAAAATACAGTTTGTGCACTAGGGGGTAGACATTGCAAATGAGATTTCATCTTTCCCATCTCCCTCACTTAATTTTCAGAAGGTAACTGATATAAACTGAATCATGTGAAACAAATAAAATACTAGGTTTATTCCATTGCAGAGAACAGATAAATCTTTGCCCCTAGTCCCTTGACATTATCTCAATTCTATATAAACAAATTTTCAATTTCAGAAATTTCCTCTGGGAAATCTTTAGCAAATTCCATCTCAGCTTCATAAAGGGTCAAAACCACAAGATCATTGTACCCAATGAACATTGATTTGCAGGCCCATTCTTTTAGAAACTGTATTTACCAGTTGGATAATATATACAAAGAAACCATCAAGTCCCATCCTTTTTGAAACATTCTAATACTATGTTAATGAACAATGAAAACATAATTGAACCTGGATTTTAAATTTTGATTTTCAGGAACAAAATTAATGAAATAAAAGAAATATGTTTCATTTTTTAAATGCTATGTTTAAAAATATTGCCATAACTGTCTGTACTGTTGGTTTTCTTGCTTCTGTAAATGTTTCATTGTCAAGGCTGCATTATTCAGTGATAAAATATGTGCTAGTCAACTGTAACCAGGGCCTGCCTGTAGTACATTTCTAAGCTTCCAAATATGAAACACAATTACAATTTTGCAAAATTCTGATTTTGATATTCAGGAGATAAAGTTCAAAGAACTTGTGGACTTTGCCTCAAGAACATTAACCAAAAGTAAGAACTTCTGTAGTGTTGTTTACAAGACCCAAGAATAAAATACAGATGGAGCATTCCTGTCTGGTTATATATGATTCATAAGATTAATCATTACACAAATTGAAGAGTACTGGACTCGGGAGACCAGGAACAGTGAAATCATGAAGCCTTTATTGAGTGATTCAGCATGCCCAGTAGATGGTCAAAACAAGCATGCTTACAGGGCTCCAGGGCCCTCATTATATGCTGGCTGGAGCCACACCTTTGGCCGCACCCAAAAGACCTGATAGGGGCTTTACATATGCGCATGTTTGTCATAGGTTTCCTGGAGGAGCCTTTGGCTGCATTGGCTCCCCAGGGAGAACCTAGGTCCCACATTGGTGGAGGCTTTGAATCCGGACGTCTATTGTTCCTCCAGATTCAAGCTCCCCTCTCTGCCTGACCATGTGCTCTGGCCATGCGGTGGGCGCCATTACCTGGGAGCACATGGCAGGCCGGTTGTTACACAGAACATACTACATTACACAAATAGTGGAAGAAGGAAGAGACAATCATTTTGCATGTGTGTGTTTGTATAAAAGGCCAGAAAGAAATGAAACAAAGTACAGTAAGAAACTATGGAAAAACTACAGATATACTAGTTTCTTTCATTCCCCCTTTCATTTTACTTCCTTCTTTTTAAATGCATCTCATTTTATATTGATATAATAATGATATAAGATGGAAAGACTTTGTGAAGGTTTTGATAAAATAAATTATGTAACCTTTAAAAAGAGAAAATATGATTTTATACAAGAAATGGGTGTTACCAAATTCTAGAGGAGTAGCCAATTTGGGGGAGGGAAGGTATAACCTGACCCCATCAGATCTCAGATGCTAAGCAGGGTTGGTACTTGGATGGGAGGCCACCAAGGAAGACTGCAGAGGAAGGGAATGGCAAACCACCTCTGCTTTGAAAAGCAACCTACTTGCCTCAAAAGCCTGCAACTTGATGGCACTTATGTACATAGCCATGTTTTCCTATTGCTGCTGAACAGTTGCATGTGGCACTTTCAAGACTAACAAAGTTAATATCACAATACAGTCATTCAAGAACCACAAGCCTCTTCACTGCTATGACATATTACTAAAGATTTAAGTAACTTAGCAGCAGCCATATTGCGCAAACCTGTCGATTTTCAGTTCTTTGCAATTTGCAATGTTCAGGGGTCACATATCATTAGCTTCTTTTGACTCTAAATTAAGCTGTCCCACCAATTTATTCATTCATTTATAATATTTCTATGCTGCCTCTTCAGAATCCTGCTGGAGGTGGATTACAATTAAAAACAATCCATTAAATATACAAGTCATAAAAAAACACAAGCCATTAGACATCAGCAGAATAAAAACTATCCATAAAATGGAGCGGACTATTAAACCCTTAATTAAGAGCCTAGGTAAAAAGATGCCTTTTAACCTGACCCCTAAATGAAAGTAAAGTAGGCACCAGGTGAGTCCCAAGGGGGAGGGCGAGGCCCAAGGGGGTGGGCATTCCAAATCTGAAGTGCCATTCGCCTCACCTCTGACGAAAGCAATCCTTGTGAGGCAGATCTCAACTGATGGGCCGGACAGTATAGGAAGAGATGGCTCCCAAGCCATTTAGGGCCTTAAAGGTAAGAACCAGCACTTTAAATTGTGCCTGGAAACAGATGGGTAGCCAGTACATTGTAATTCAATTGTAAATTGTAGTCAAACATGTAATCATAGAATCATAGAGTTGGAAGGGGCTATACAGACCATCTAGTCTAATCCCCTGCCCAATACAAGACCAGCCTAAAGCATCTCTGACAAATGTTCATACAGCCTCTTCTTGAAAGCTGCCAGTGAAGGAGAGCTTACCACCTCCCTAAACAGCTGATTCCACCTTTGAACCACTCTAACCGTGAATTTTTTTTGTAATATCCAGACGATACCTTTCTGCATGTAATTTAAACCCGTTGCTTCAGGTCCTATCCTCTGCTGCCAACTGGAACAGCTCCTTGTCCTCCAAATCACAGCCTTTCAAATATTTAAAGAAAGCAATCATGTCCCCCCTCAATCTCCTTTTCTCCAAACTAAACATTTCCAAGGCCCTTAATCTTTCCTCATAGGGCTCAGTCTCCAGACCCCTGATCATCCTCATCACTCTCTTCTGCACCTTCTTGATTTTGTCCACATCCTTGCTGAAGTGAGGCCTCCAGAGCTGCACATAGTAATCAAGGTGCAGCCTGACCAAGGCAGTATACAGAGGGGCTATGACCTCCTGTGATTTCGATGCTATGGGCCTTTTAATACAACCCAAGACTGAATTTGCCTTTTTTGCCACCACATCAAACTGACTTCTCATATTTAGTTTACAGTCCACTCGTATCCCAAGATCTCTTTCGCATACACTACTCCCCAGAAACATATCCCCCATCCAGTATTTGTGCTTGACATTTTTGTGATCCAGATATAATACTGTGCATTTATCTTTGTTGAATTGCATCCTGTTTGCATCTGCCCACTTCTCCAGAGAATTCAGGTCTTGTTGAATTTTAACTCTATCTTCTTGGGTGTTTGCTACTTCTCCCAGTTTGGTATCATCAGCAAATTTAATGAGTAGCCCTTCTACCTCTTCATCCAGATCATTGATAAAAATATTGAAAAGTACCAAGCCAAAACCATGCCCAGGAGCACCCCACTGGACACCTCCCTCCAATCTGATGAAACACTACTTACCACCAATTCCCTGTCCACCGAGCTGTCCTATAGTCAACTCCACAGTCTTCCAGTTTGCTCATCAGAATGTCATGGGGAACTTTATCAAAAGCTTCACTGAAATCCAGGTAAATCACATCAACAGAGTTCCCACTATTCAGTAAGCTCATCACACAATCAAAGAAGGAAACCAGGTTGGTTTGACAAAACCATGCTAACTTCCCCAGATCACTAAGTGGTCCTTCAGATGTTTATAGATTGATTCCTTTAAAATCTGTTCTAATATCTTCCCAGCAACAGAAGTCATACTGACCGGCCCGTAGTTTCTTGGGTCATCCTTCTTCCCTTTCTTAAAGATTGGGATAACATTCACTCTTCTCCAATCTTGTGGCACACCCCCAGTCTTCCAGGAGGCCTTGAAGATGATGGACAGAGGCTCTGCAAGTTCATTAGAAAGTTCTTTGAGCACTCTTGGGTGCACACCATCTGGCCCAGGGGATTTGTATTCGTCCAGTGCAGCCAGGTGCCTCTCCACAACCTCTCTGTCAATGTCAACCGGACACTCAGGTGTCCTGTCATGTCCTCTACCATCTCTAGATGGGCTTGAGTTCTTCAGGGAGAAAAAGGCAAAAAAGGCATTAAGCTTGTCTGCTTTTTCTCTGTCCTCCACCAGAGTTTCTCCTTTGATTCCCAAAAGTGGGCTCACATATCTGTAGAAGTTTTTCTTATTGTAGTGAGCCCCCCTGGACAGACCCAACTCATACTGAGCTTTCTCCTCTATTATACCTGCATTTAGCAATTTTCTATTGATCCTGGTGTGTAAATTTTGTTAATTGCTTAGTAATTATTCATTATATTCTTTGAGGAAAAATACTCGTGAAAATCCTGAACTAACTGCCAAGTTCAGCCTAGCATTTCAAAATTGTGGAATGAATCCCTTTTTTTTCTTTTGGCCCTGAGTGTTCTGTCTCTCAGTTTGCAATGTAAGAAACCCTACCCAGTCATTCTGAGTCATCAGTATAACAAAAAGAATGATCAGCCAGCAGAGATGCAGGCAATGAAAAAAATGCTTAATCCTCATACTGTGAACAGCATTCATGAACATTGATGTTTGGTTTTTTGAAGAAGTTCTATTTGGCAACATATTTGGCAACTCTTAATTTCATCCCTCACATTAACTCTTAATTTCATCCCTCACACTTGAATGATTAAACAGCAAGTGTGATTTTTTTCTGCATCCCTAGAAGATACCTTTTCTTATTATTCATGATTATGGGCACTAGTGTCCATATGTTTAGAGAGACTGAGTTTGCATTCAAGTGTTTTATAGTTTAATATGACTTTTGTTCTGTTGTTGGATTTGTAGAAATGGTGTGATTTTATGTTTGTAAGCTACTTTGAGAACTTCTAAATCAGTAAGTGGGGTATGCACAAGGGTTGCCTGCTCCAGGTTTGGAAATTCCTGGAGATTTGGAGGGGACACTGTGACGGATTGCACAGAAAAGCAGGTTTTTAAAATGCTGCTTGGGGACAGGAGCCTATGGATGGCAGGGTTTGGGGAGGAAGGGTTCTCAGTGAGGTTTAATGGTATGCAGTCCACCCTCCAAAGCAGCCATTTTCTTCATGAGAAATGGCCTCTGTGGGGGCTAGCAATCAGTTGTAATGCTGGGAAATCTCCAGGCCCCACCTGGAGGTTGGTAACCCTAGTATTTACTTCATAAATTAAAAAAAATTGAACCAAACAATTACACTAATAACTATAATGATAACCAATAGAAGTTTTATGACATCTTTTTAAAAATGGTTTGAATTTGCTAAAGGAGACATTAGTTGTGTGGTGACCAGGCTAGACTAGGCTGAGTTACACAAGGATTAGATTGGCTCTATTGGTTCATATTCAAGGGTGCTAATGCTCAGTGCTGTTTCTCAGAAATGATATTCAGCATCTAATTGTTTCAGTAATATGTGTGTGTGCAAATATTATTCACTTAAAGAGTTTAATATTTAAATATTGAGTGCACATTTTATTATATAGTCTGGCCTGGAGTTGTATTATCTGAGAAATCCAGACATTCGAAGTAGGTTTTAAGCTAGCTCTGGTTCTGCCTAATTTTTTTTGCCATGCAGGAAAAGCCTGGTTTGATTGTATTTTATATGAACATGCACAGAAAACAGTAAATCATTTTGTGATGCCAATAAGCCAGACATTGCTCCAACAATATATTGACTAGGGAATCTGAAAAACTGAATCTCATCCTCACCTATGACTTTTCCTTGTATAATTTAGATTTTGGCCTGTAACTATGTATCAAGAGGTTTATATTATTTTCAAGCAGAGTTCATATATTATATATTATCAGTCTGTATTTTAAATGTACCATTTTTGTCACATTTATGTCACTTGAACTACCTGCTGCTAGAAAAAAGAATAAGATTTTCTATACTGTGCTGTTTCATTTTTAAAAATACCTTTACTGTTTGGTCATAATAAATATATTGAATCCTTCACGCTGAAAGGTACCAAGGCCTTCAGATGTTCCATCTAATTGCAGACTTTAAACTCTTGATCAGAAATACAGTTGGAATCCATATCTACATCTGTGTGGGTAAAAACCCTAAAAATCTGGAAAAATAGAAATCTAGTAAAATAAGGTGTACCTGAGGTAGGGCTGCCAAGTCACCCCGGGGGGCGGGGGATCCCCCGCTATAGGGGTTCCCGACCCACCGGCTGTCATTCGGCCGGTGGGGGGAACCCCACCCCCGAAGTCGTCCTGCCTGGACGACCTCCCCAGCTTTTTCCGGGGGGGGGAGCAACTGCATGATCCCAGGTGAATCTCTCTCCGCCAGGAAGGGGGGGGTTTGCTCTCGGCACCACCTTTCTGCTGGCGGAGGGAGGAGCTTTTAGAAGGGTAAAGGGAGCAAATCGGCCTGGCCAGAGGAGCGGCGAGGAAGACCCCCCCCTTATTTGAGGTCACTTCCATCGCCCCCGCCTCATGGGAGCACCGCCCTTTCTCTTCCCCACGCCGCCCGCATCTGTCCCCAACCGTGTGCCCGGGGGATCCGGTGAGTTCTTCGGGCTTCTCTTGGGGGGGGGGAGGCAGGGAAATGGGTGGGAAACGGCGGAACACCCACCCACTCCCAAGCTTTGCAGCAGGAGGCCCTCCTTCTAGGGCAGCTCGCTTCCCTCTTCCGAACCAGGCGCTGCCCTTTGCCTCCGTCCCCGGCCTGGGCATTTCCCTCACATCTCCCTCGGTGATGTCACTTCCGGGAGGGAGGCTCCCGGGCGGCTCCCGGGCGGCGAGGGACTCCCCCCCCCCGCCAATCGGTGAGTAGGACTTGGCAGCCCTAACCTGAGGGATACTTTAATGGACAAATAGCACCTCTCTTATTTCATCTGGGTAAAGAGCTTTACTTATTCATCCAGAATTAGCACCAACCATAAAACACAAGAGAATGTTTTGGCAAGCAATGAGGCTTGTCCTCTGATTTCCAGTAAAGATTTGAGATGAAACAGTGTGTGATCACTTAATCTTGTTAAATGTAGCACAAAACACTAAGTGTATTAGAGCGTGCATTTAAATGATAACAAACCCTGCTGTTAAAGCTAATAGAAAACAGCTCTTTCCCCAATTTACCTGCCACTCTTTAAAAGGATTCCTTTTTATATTTGAGCTATTTACTTTCACTTTGACTAGTGGCGTGCTTTAAAATATGTTCTTTAATTGTTTTGTTGCTTCTTCTTGTTATTATTACTAGGTTATAACTACTTTTTAAATCATAGTAACTGAGGAAAGAGTGTTGTGCATTACTTGATTTTATCATAGAGGAATTATCTGTAATAAAGGAATTAGATCTGTATATTGATCTAAATCTATAGACCTGTATTTTCTAAAGTAGCGAAGGCAAATGTCTTCAGCTGTGAAGGAGGTACCCTTTACCTGGGAAAAACGAAAGGCCCATTGTACAAGAGACAGCTGGGTTATTCCCAGTTTAACAACAAAATATAAAATATAATCTAGAAGAATTCTATGCTTAGATAATAAACTAGCTCATATTATTCAATGTAAATGGGAAAAGAACGGGGGTAGAATGTGTGTTTCCTGCTGAGGAAGCGGAACTTTAATTTCTTTTACACCTCGTAATATGTTCCCAATTATGCTCCTCCATGCAGTAAGAATTTCCAGGGATAACACCACTGGGTTTATTTTCCTTTTGGGCAGAAAACCCTAGAGATTTAAATTGCCTTTATATGTCTGCATTATTAATAAAAACACAAGAAGAAAATAAAATGAAGTTTGAGTCTAGTGGCATCTAGAGCTGGCACTGCTGGTTAGGCGAGATATAAATTTAAATAAATAAATAAATTTAAGACCAGCAACGTTTAATTCTGGGTGTAAGCTTTTGTGTACGTGCACACTTCATCAGACACATTGAAACAGTTTTCCTCAAGCCTTACATATAGGTCGGGTGGGTTAGTTGCCAGGAAGGGCTAGTTATAGTCGAGAATAAAATAAGTGGAGGCGGAAACTTACTCTTGATAAACAAGATCTGATTGAAACAGGATTGCCAACTTTGGGTTGGGAAATTCCTGGAGACTTGAGGACAGAGGTAGGGGACAATGGCGTTTGGGGAAGGGAGGGGGGTCAGCAGGGATATAATGTAGTAGAGTCCCCTCTCTGAAGTTTCCATGTAGTCCAGGGAAAATGTTTGTAGACTCGAAATCTGTTATAATTCTGGGAGATCTCCGGGCCTCAGCTGAAGGTTGGTAATCCTAGATAGAGATCATTCAAAATATTGGAATATTAAGAATTATGATTTGGTTAGAAAAAAAAACTTTTCACATGTTTTGTGTTTCTCATGTTTGAGTCCAACCATTTGGCAACACACATTCAGTTTTCAAGAGTTCAGTTGCTTTTACTTTCTTAAATACATTTGATACAATCAGTTCATTTAAAAAAAATCTTACACATTTTGATGAATTATGCCTTAGATTCTCAGGCTAATGCAACAGGGTAACCTCACAGTGAAATGTTTTCTACCTTTCATGTTAGGCAAGTAATTAGCTATTTCACTTTAGTTCATTACTTCATAGGTGATAAATTACTTCATAAAAAAGAGCTTTGATATATTTGGCACATTCAGTTAATTTATTAAAAGTTTTAAGTCTTGGAGGAATTTGGGAGGGAAGCATACTTCTGTGTTTCAAGGGCAGGGAAAGGACAAACTGAGATATGAAATAAATACAGGAATGGTACATTGTATTCAGTGAATCAAAAAGTTGTGTTTCATCTTCTCAAACATTTCCAGAGGTATAACCATGTCAGTTTGCTGCAGCCAAAATAACACAGATTCTTGTGGCACATTGAAAGCTATGGCCTGGATTCTAGGAATCATGAGCAGAGGCACTGATGGTTGCAGGTTTTTCCTGCTTCCCCATAACAGTCCTCTGATGTTGAGCATCAAGATAACCTTATGGTCAGAATGCTGTGGTGTGGGCTGCTGTAAAGATGTTACATCAGATAAAATTGTCATTCCTTCTTCTGGAGCCAAGGGAAAAAATGTTCTTCTGTGCTTCTTTCACCAGCTGAAAAGAAAAAATGGAGGTCAGTTTAACCCATTGCCAATTTATACTGCACCCTTCTCCCCAGTTGTGCATGGCAGTTTGTCTGCAAGATTTATTTTAGCATCAGCTGTTGGGGCATCACAGGGATTGCTAAGGAATGGAGAGGTAGAAAAGATGTTTCTGCATGCACCATTGCCACCAGAGTTTGTAGAATCCCAGTCTAATGAAATTACTGTGTACACATTTTCTTAAAGTGGATGCCGCTTAAGATCCATCTGAGGCTCAAGCTAACTATGGCTGAAGACAGACTGGCAATCTGCTGCGGGAGAGCTCCACTTGTGAAGCAGGGGAAGGGAACCTGTTCAAACAGCCGCAGCTGTTCCCCGGCTCCCTTCCGTGCTTACCCGGTTCTCTGCCGCGTCCCATCCGCTTCAGCAGGACACTGGGAGAAACCGGTGTCCAGAGGCCATCTGCCGCTTGTCTCCCGCTTCTGGGCAGTGTGAACCAGAAGAAGCGGGAGGCAAGCGGAGGCGGCGGTGTGAACGTGCCATCCCGGAGGGGTGTGCATGAGTGCATGTATCGCTCATGCACTCATGCGCATGAGTGATTACAGGCGCCATTTTGGCACCAGGTGCAATTCTGGCACCAGGTGCACATCCAGCACTAGGGTATAAAAGGACAGAGTGCAACGCGGCCAGGAAACCAAAATGGCTCCTGCACGGAATTGGAGGAGAGCAGAGATACTGGACCTTTTGGCCATATGGGGGGAACCAGCAATTCAGAGGGCTGTGCGGTGGACTCACCGCAATATGGAGACCTTCAAGCAGGTGGCCAGGGACATGATGGCATGAGGCCACAACCGCTCGGCTGAGGAGTGCCGCACAAAAACCAAGACTATGAGGCTTGAATATAAAAGGATGCTGCAGCACAACAGCACCTCTGGCAATGAGCCCCCATGGTGCCTGTACTATGAGGAGCTCCACACTATCCTATGGGGGAATGCCACCGTCACCCCTCATAAGGTGTGGAACAGCCTTCCCCACAGACCATGCTGTCTACCAGCAGCGGCTCTCATAGGTCTGTTGAGGATGTGCCGTCTCCTACTGTCCAGCTATTCCATCTGACCCTGGAGCCTGAGGAGGAGGACAGCGAGCCGGAGGTGCTGGTCCCAGGTGAGTGTAGCTGAGGGTTGCCAGGCTCCAAGTAGGGTGGGCGGAGCTCCCATTGTCACAACTGGGGTCTGGGTTACAGAAAACATGTGTCTGGAAGCAAGTGGCTGCAGGATGTGCCACAGCCCATTGGCCTGCACTATGCTGAGGGCCTGTCCCTGTCTAGACCTGGCTATTTCTAGTCTCTACCCTCCAGTTACCTTTATAACCCCAGGTGAAAGGTCTACTGCACAAGCTGCTTTATTTGTTGGGGAGGCACTGCTCTCCGACTTGTTGGCTTAGTAAGGGGGGGGGAGATATGTGGAGGTATAGATGTATGGTGTATTTAAACTGTGGTGCCATAGGTGTCAGCACTAATCACCAGTCCAAGGCTGTGTTGCGTGGAAATGTTGGTCCCAGTAGTTATCCCACTGAGCACTGCGAGGGGATGCCTTTTGCACCTGTGGGAAACACTGTAATTAGCACACAAGATTTCAGCAGCTTCAGCCAAGGACACTGATAAGCTGAGGCCAGAGCGAGGGATCCGACCACATTCCGAAGGTGGGGGGAGGACGCACTCCCACTACACTGGCACATTCCACCTCCCGTCCAGGACATGACAGTCCCACATCTTACAGTGCCAGGTAGCCCACATGGGGACGGGCACTCCAAGGAAACACTCACCCTTTGGTGTCCTGCGCCACTGGTGTTCTACAGTACACGTGGAGCGATCCAGCTACCCTGGAGCAGTCACGGTCGTTTGGAGGCTGGGTCTACTGTATGCCTGTTTGCGTGTCTGTCTCTCTCTGTGTGTGTTTGTGTGTGTCTGTGTTTCAGCACCCAGTGTGTGCACTCCTGATCTCCATGTGGAGTGCGCACTGCATGAGCATGCTGTGTTGTGTGTGACTGCAGCCACCCCCATGATCCAGCACCAGTCCGATCACACACCACTGTCTTCTGGAAGCTGCTGTACTGCCTAGAGGACCTCCAGTAGCCCGGGGCACTGACGGGGAATGCAGACAGGGGCCCCACCCCTTTGTGGCTGCTGCTCCTGCCAGGCCGGCCTTCAGCCACCGGCATGCGGCCCCCTTTGTGGCTGTCACCAATGTGGCTGTGCACTGTGGCATCTGGCCCCCCCCCCGCCCCCTATTCCTGTGGCGGCTGCCAGGGTCCGTGACATGCAGAGGGACCACCTGCCCACCAGCCACTGCTGTTGGCCGAATTGCTTTAATTTAAACTTAGCAATTGGTGAAATACCGGGTTCTTGCCAGCTATGCCAAGGTCCCGCTCCCTCCAGGAGTTCCCAGAAAATAGGCAATGAGGCTGAGTGGTTTCTTCGAATGGTGTTTACTTATAACATGTTATTCAAGCATACAAAAATGTAATCACACACCCATACACACAAGATCTAAGAAAATCAGATAGAAAATAGCACTGTTGCATTAGCAGGAGTTTCGTTGAGGGGAAATACGTTACCTATCCTGGAGATGGGTGGTTCACTTCCACAAGAAGATTGAGGGGATGAAAAGGAAAAATGGGGGATGTGATCTGAACCTGCAGATACACGCCTCGTCCTGGCTGCGCAAACCAGGGATTAAAGATGGTGGCAAGGTGTTGGGTACAGGAAGCTGGACATGAGAGGTTGGTAAGAAGATAGGAGTCAAAGATGGCTAGCAATGTGTTTCTGTTGTGCAAGATCTTTTATCAGGTAGCATTGGGGTGGGCTGCGCTGACCACATCCCCTTGTCACACCTACTAGTTGGTCCGTCCCCACTAGCCTTACTATTGGTCAGTGTCATGAGGAGGAGGAGGCAGGAAGGAGTGGGCAATATTGCAAATCTAGGTGCTAAGCAGGAACTAACACCTGGGCCATCTGGTGGGTTTCTTGGCGCCAATCCTTGGTCTTGTGATGTCTTCAGCCAGGTCACTCGATGGTCGACGATTAGTTGCTAAGCAATCTAATCTCTTACAGGAACTTTGGGGGAAGGTGTGAAGAGGCCAGCGCAAAGGAGATAAGGACTCTTTGAAATGGAGTCCTGGTCTCCCTGTTGGTGTGAACACGTGAAAGAGACCGAAGAACTCTTTGAAATGGAATTCTGGTCTCCATGTAGGTGTGAACTCTGAAGGAAGTCTCCCGCTGTGGGCTGGAGCCTCTCACTGCAACAGAGAGTGCATTTGCTCTCAGCAAGATGACAACCCAAAGTTCAAACTTATGATTTTAACAGTTCATAACAGCATATAATATGCCTTGCTGGCTTACACTGCGCATGAGGTGGTGGGTGGGCGGACGCTCCCTGGCTGCACCATGCGCATGCCCACGCCCTCAGCCTCTGTGGACAGCCACCCTGGGCCACGGCATGGTGTGCTCTGCAGTTGTGTGCCACTCTGCCATCATGATGTTGTCTGGTCACTGGCAATTGCCAAGCTCCCCCCCCCCGCCGGCCTGCTCCAGCCACTGCTGTCCCACCCTGGGGCTTTCTCTCCACTGGGGCATGGTGTGACATGCAGGGCAGGCCCCTGGGGGACCTCGTGTCTCCTGCCATGTAATGCGCCTTGCACACTACCATGCCTTGTTGTCCGGTGTGCAGCATGAGTGCCTGTGGCAGATGCCCACCACTGGACAGAGGCCAACCACCATGTATGCGTGGAAACGATATGTGACTGTCCACCACCACACTCCCATTCCAATGTTCCCTGTACATCTTCGATGCCTATGGCCCCCCCTCCAAACGTGTTTTCCGGCCGCCCGGCAGGGCCACGGCCAGTGGCTGCCACTGCCTCCCATCGCCTGCCTCCACAGGGACATGGGCCCCAGATCTCAGATTCGGACTGCCATGGGTCTGGGCCACACCATGGCTCCACCTCCACCCCCACTGGGCCACTTTCCCCCATGTACCTACCAGGACCATGTTGATTGCAAAGCGCTCCCCCCCCCCCAGACATAGCTGTTGCATGGCGGGAAAGATGTGCACACACACCATTGTACAGCTGAAGAATAACTTTATTGAGCCCCTACCATGGCCACTGTAGACGTTGGACCCCAGGGCATGCTGGGAGACTGATGACACACAAGGATGGCGGCATGCTGTGGACACCATGGCCCAAGATGCTTGTGGCACCATCAGTGGGCAGGCTGTCTAAGGAGCCAGGAAGTGAGGGCCTCCCACACCACGGTGCCATCCTGTCAGTTCCTGTCATCAGTCTGGTGTGATGGCGGTGGAGCTGGAGGGACATATAAGACCCAATAAACCTAGCACATGATGGTGCAAACAGTTTAACAGAGCTCCCAGGTGCTTGCTGTATGTGTGCCCAAAAAGGACCAGTGTATTGAGCAAGTGGTAGGGTTGCCAACCTCCAGGTGGGGCCTGGGGATCTCCCACTTTTATAACTGATCTCCAGCTGACAGAGCTCAGCTCCCCTGGAGAAAACGGCTGCTTTGAAGGGTGGACTCTATGGTATTGTACCATGCTGAGGCCCCTCCCTTCCCCAAACCCGGCCCTCTCCTGGATCCACCCCTAAAATCTCCAGGTGTTTTCCAACCCAAACTGGCAACCCTAGCAAGTGGGCAAAAGCCACCACCAATGGCACAAGTTGACACACAGCACAACAAAGAAGTGGGTTGGAGCAGGGGTGGCCGATGTAATTGGACACCCACTATCTCAACCAAAGGCCTGGTGGAACAACTGTTTTACAGGCCCTGATCTCATTTGGGAGAGTGTTCCACCACGCCAGAGCTAGAGCTGAAAAACTCTGGCTCTGGTTAAAGCTAGATGGATGTCTTTTGGGCCAGAGATCACCAGAAGATGATGTTCTTATGAGCATAAGACTCTTTGGGGGACAAATTGGGACAGATGGTCCTGCAGATATGTTGGTCCCAGACTGCATAGTACCTTAAAGTTTAATACAGCAATAAGGTTAATACACCAATTTTTCTCTGTTTGTATTCCACACTGACCTGATAAAATGTGCTATATTTCTAATATTGGATCAACAAGATCTGATTTTGTAAAAGCCATTCTCCCAATAATTTATGATCCTGATATTTCCACTACTGATAACACTGGAATTCAGGATTATGTTGAGGAAGCAACAAGAGCAGAGATGGAGGGAGAGGAAGCCTTTAAAGGGCGATTATTTTCTAGTAGGTGGAAAACTCTGCCTTTGGAGTCCAGTTACGGATTTCCTCTCTCCACCTGCCCCTGCTGCCTCTTGGTGGGAGGCATTTAAAAAAAATTGCTTTAATTTCCTGCAAAAATTGCATGATTACTGTTTCTACCACATTGGGATTATTGTTCGGATATTTATTAAAATTGAAATTATTCCTAATACAACTTTTCAGAATGATAACAGCACCCCGGTCATTAATGAAACTGAAAATCATGCCCTTGCCAACTTTCCAATATGGAATCAAAACAATAATTTTTGGGTTGCATGTCCTTAAGGAGTGATGTCCTACCCACTGATCAGCACACCCAGCAAACAAGTGTGTTCTTCCAATGTAGCAGTTATTCACGCCTGAAATCCCAATCAGCCGGGGGGGGGGGGGGGGAGGAATGTTGTTCTTAAGGGTAACTTTTCAGTACTAGCCTTTTCTGAACTGCCATTTGATTAGGAATGAGTAGCACACTCTAGTGCTGCATTTTCCTACTGCCCCTTCACATCTTACAACTGCTGCACCAGGATTGTGCTGTACCCAGTGTTGTTGGATAGTTGACTACACTTCTACCTGTCTGGTGTTCCAGTCTGCTGGCAAATTCTGCCCAGGTTATTTGGCAGCTGCCCCCCTGCCCCCGATCACTCTGCTTTATCATGCTCACTGCTGCTATGGTGGAACTTGCAGTGTTTAGGGGTTGAATGCTCATAGTGCAGTTATTGCCCAGTTCCAGGCACTGCTACCTTGAAATTGTGTCTGTCGCTTTCGTTTTGGCACATCTGCTGAGCTCACGGGGGCTGGTACAAGCACTGGGAAAAGGTCTGAAGAAAACCTTTTAAAAACTGATCAGACTTGGGTTTGGGTGAGAAATGGCTACTTCCTGTGACTTTAATGAAATTCCATATATTCAGGAATACTGATTTAAAATATATATGTTAAAAATTATGAATTCGAAGAGTTCTGAATTTCAAATCTAAACAGTTATGTGCATCCTTTTCATTGTTGTTTCAACACTGGGTTGGATCCCATGGTAAATCTCTTGTCAGAAGGGATTTCTGCTATAGAGCAAGACTTTCTCCCATAACCCTTCTTTCTCTGTTACTCGAAAAGAATTCCAAATTGCTACACCTGGCATACAGCAGAGCACCATGAAGAAATAATTTGAAGTCTGCAGTGGGAAAAGGAACTGGATAAAATTGTCCTTCTTCCATTGTTCCATGACAATAGAACCAGTATTTCTTTGCAATTATATACTTAGACAATTTACATCCAAAATTTAAGCAATTATCCATGAATGTACATTTTGTTTCTGAAGTTATCTACTTCAGAAATGAAGGCAAAGGAAGAGATGGTACATTATCAGTCCAGAGTGTTTCTTGCAGCAGAGTGCATACTCTTATTTCTGGCCAAAATTAAACACTTTGTTTTCATTAGTGGCTCAGTCCCCTTTTATGTGAATTAATTTCATGTGCTTAGCATTGCATCAGATTAATTAATTGGTTCAATTACACCAGTTGTACCACTACACAAGCTTTACTAATGACTATTTATTTTCTGTACCCCTCTGCTATCCTTTGGACCCAGAGGGCCTCAAGCAAATGACTTAGCTGGAAATATAGACTAAGTGGCATAATTTTTGAATCCAGCCCACTTCAAGCAAGCATACAGATCAGATGCTGAATCATTAATTTTAGAATTTGTGTCCAGTGTACCTGCCCAGTTTCTGGAATTTCATTTTTGGTGTTGTCATAAAACACTCCCAGCACATTTGTAGACTTTTTGGTTAGACAGAAATGTTTGAAAAAGTCTACTAAAACCTTCAGAGATCTGGGAGACAGTTCAAATGGCTGGAGATACCAGACAATGGAATGAGAAACCTTTCTAACATATTTTTAGGAATCTTTCAAAACTATTTTTATAATTGATAATTGATCAACTTCACAAGTTGGGGAACTAGGTTTTCAGTTCATACCATGACCTTGGGATAAAAATCCTCCTGAACATTTTTTGTCTCAGAGGTCCTGAAGGAATGTAACTGGGGACCACTTGGAAAAACGAGAAAGAACTTCAGTTTTCATTGCCTTTCTGCTCGTGTTATCAACAAGGGTCCTGCCTGTGCCTGGTCTGTGTGCTCTTCAGAGACAAGCGATTCGTTCTGCATAGTCCACTGAACAATCACCAGAAGGTAAACAACACTCAGTTGCTGTTAATTTGGCATCATTCAAATTGTCTTCCTGCTGGTGAAAAGCTCTGTAGTTGACTAATAATCTGAGCAGACATGTGGCTTCATAAACTGCTACACTGCAGTTAGTTGGCTACTGAGTCAGGATTCTTTTGTGAGCTGGTTGTAGTGGTGTCTCTGTCTTTGCTTTGGACAATTAGATGATACAAGTGGAGAACTGCAAGAAACTTGCGGGGTGGTTATCCCGTTCCTCACACCTTTGCTTCCTCCCTTCTCCCCCTACCTCTCTCATACTTTCTCCCTTCTGCCCCCCTTTCTTACTCTCTCGCTCTCCTCCATGTATGTTACTTCCTCTCTCTTTCTGACCCGTCATCATTCTCTTTGTTTTTCTGCCTTCCCACCTCATCACTCTCTCTCCCCCTTTCTGCCTCCCACCTCAAATCCCACCCTCCCCAGGCTCCACCTCTCAAATGTCCGGGAATTTCCCAACCTGGAGTCGGCAACCCTATTTCCTTCCCACCCAACAGCCAACCTACCTTTATCTGTCTTCAGCTTTCCATCTCTGCCCCCCTCCCCCACAGCATCTACTTAGGAAAACTAGTCTTTCTCCACAGTGGGGACTAAAGCAACTTACATTATTATTTCCTCCTTGTTATCTGCACAACAACCCTGTGAGGTTGGTTAGGCTGAAAGTATGTGACTGGTCCAAAATCTCCCAGTCAGCTTCCACTGCAAGATGGGGATCTGAACCTGGGTCTTGCAGATCCTAATCTGAAGCTCTAACTGTTGCATCATGCTGGCTTTCATAGGGGTGGCTGCTGATGAACAGTAGCAAAGCAGCTGGGCCTAATTAAGTCATGCAAATCAGGTGGTATCAAGTCACACAGAGGGTGCTGCCTAGGGATGCCAGCCTCCAGATGGGACCTGGGGATCCCCTGGAGTTACTGCTCATCTCCAGACTACAGAGATAATTTTCCATGGAGAAAATGGATGCTTTGGAGGGTGGAATTTATGGCATTGTACTTCACTGAGGTCCCTGTCCTCCCCTGGTTCCACCCCCAAATCTCCAGGAGTTTCCCAGCCTGGGTCTGGATCTGCTGCTGGTGGCCGGGGGGGGGGGGGTAGTTGGCAACCCTAGACTGCTGCCAATAAAAACCCTGCCTTTTGCTGACAGAAACAGTTAGAAGCCTGCCCCTCCCTGGAACATTCTAATCTCTCACGGTTAATGTCTGGAGTTGATGCCATTTCCAAAGGTATTGGGGAAAATTCAACGGTACCTAATTTTTAGATTTTTCTGCAGATTGAGAAATGCCCCTGACTATGTAGGAAAAGCTGTTGGGGGAGAGTGAGCTTTCTTTTGGCAGATATAAGTATCCACACAGTGAAAAAAAACCCCTCTCTGTATTAGTATATAGATGTCTGTATTAGTGAAATATATGGCAAATGTCAGTGGATTAAAGAATGACAAGATCATTGGTGCCTACATCCTGCAAAAGGGCTGAGGCAAGCCAAAAAAAAGTGAATGAGTGGCATTGCTTTGTAAGGCATGTGATACTTGAAATCTCTGTTTGGCTTGCTTGCCAGTGTCATTCTAGCTTGGTGTATTGCCAGATTTCACTGTGAGTTGGAGGTGATGAAAACATTTAATAAAAGGATATAGAAATGGCCCAAGTCTTCACCTGCCAGCAGGTAGCAACATTTTTAAACACCTTGTCTAAGAGAACTAACATTGCAATTGCAAAGTTATACAGAATGTTACAGGTTGTTGCTTTGTTGTACACATGGCTTTAGCATGCCATCTGATCACGAACCATTTTGCAAATGGTAGCTCTCTGGAGTTTGTGGTGCTCTGCACACATTTGTTGGGAAGCAGGTGGAATTTCAGGGGTGTTCATTTACAGCTCAGTCTGTCCTTCTTGTCACAGAGATCATCATCCCTTACATAGGAACAGGATAGTGTATGAAAGATATTTAATGCTTCTGAGCCCTGCTCTCACCCCTGCTTTATCTGCCTTATGTTCAGATACTGGGAATGCTTATGGATGCAGCATGAACATTTCTGTTTCTTCTGGAACAAAATAACTGATCAGACCTATGATTAAAGCAGTAGGAAAGCCATAGTGTGGGCTGCATTTTTTTTTCAGACAGACATTAATAGCTTTAGGTAGGATGGAGTCAATTTTCAGGCCATATAAATCCCCAGTGGAAAAGGTAAGTCTGAGATGTAACCACTTAGGTATTATTTTAAGGGTGAAAAAGCATTTAAGTTGTAAACTGTAGTCTCATTGTGGTGAGCAATCCATACCATTCTTTATACTTCTAAATTAACTGTGAAATCCTAAGCAGTTACATCCTTCTAAACCCATTGACTGCAGTGGATTGTGCTGTATTTTCTGTGAAGACAACAAGTTGTTCATTGTGAACATGTTTCAGGCAACTGAAGAAACTATTGTATATGTGAGCATCACCAATACAGAAATAGATTACGTAATTGAAAGCAGGAGATGGGGAAGCTCTATTTTCACTGCTAAAACAAGACCAGGAGCTGATTGTGGTACAGATTGTGAACTGTTATTATCAAAAATTGGAGTAAAGCTGAAGAAAAACACTAAAACACTCATAATATGGGTTTCTCAAGAACAAGTCATGTCAGACTAACCTAAGAAAGTTACTACCTTGCTGGATCAGGGGAATGCTGTAGACATTTACCTTACATTTATCTTGTAAGGTTTATCTTGATTTCAGTAAGGTTTTTGATAAGGTTCCACATAAAGTTCTTGTTGACAAATTGGAAAAATATGGTTTGGATCCTATGACTGTTAGGTGGATCTGTAACTGGTTGACAGATCACACCCAAAGAGTGCTTGTTAATGATTCCTCATCCTCTTGCAGCGGGGTGACAAGTGGAGTGCCTCAAGGATCTGTCCTGGGACCTGTTTTGTTCAACATCTTTATCAGTGATTTGGATGAAGGGATAGAGGGAATGCTTATTAAATTTGCGGATGATACTAAATTGGGAGGGGTAGTAACTACAGTAGAAGACAGAGTCAGGACACAGAATGATCTTGACAAGCTGGAAAACTGGGCTAAAACAAATAAAATGAATTTTAGTGGGGATAGATGTAAAGTTCTGCATTTAGTTAAGAAAAATCAAATGTACAATTATAGATTTGGGGAGACTTGTCTTGGCAGTAGTATGTGCAAAAAGGATCTAGGGGTCAGACCATACACTGAACATTAATCAGCAGTGTGATGTGGTTGCTAAAAAGGCAAATGTGATTTTGGGCTATATCAACAGAAGTATAGTGTCCAGATCACACAAAGTGATGGTATCACTTTGCTCTGCTCTGGTTAGGCCTCACCTACAGTTTTGGGCACCACAATTTAAGAAGGATATAGACAAATTGGAACGTGTCCAGAGGAGAGCAACGGAGATGGTGAGGGGTCTGGAGACCAAGTCCTATGAGGAAAGGTTGAAGGAGCTGGGTATGTTTAGCCTGGAGAGAAGACGACTGAGAGATGATATGATAACCGTGTTCAAGTACTTGAAGAGCTGTCATATAGAGGATGGTGTGGAGTTGTTTTCTGTTGCCCCTGAGGGTCAGACCAGAACCAATGGGTTGAAATTAAATCAGAAGAATTTTCGGCTAAATGTTAAGATGAATTTCCTGTCAGTAGAACAGTTTCTCAGTAGAACAGGCTTTCTCAGGAGGTGGTGAGCTCTCCTTCTTTGGAGGTTTTCAAACAGAGGCTAGATCTATCAGTAATGCTGATTGTGTGAACTTAGGCAGATCATGAGAGGGAGAGCAGGAAGGGTTACATTATTGCTTAGTTCTTGTGGCCCTTTCTTACATGCCCAGGGTGATCGCCACTTTGGGGTCAGTAAGCAGTTTTTTTCCAGGCCAGTTTGACTGGAGATCCTGGAGGGTTTTTTGTCATCTTCTGGGCGTGGAACAGCCATCACTGGGGGTGTAGAGGGGGAGGTATTTGTGAATTTCCTACATTGTGCAGGGGATTGAACTAGATGACCCTGGAGGTCCCTTCCAACTATGATTATATGATTTGATGAACTGAACAACATTCCTGAAGAGTTTAAAGACCATGTAAAACCAGATTTGCATTCCTATGTTCAGGTGAACGGGATCTTGAGTTAAACCAAAGATATTATCAAGGAAGAAGTGAATGGGATCTATGAGTTAAACCAAAGATATTATCAAGGAAGAATTCACAAAGTATACTCCTGTAGTCAAAATAAATGAAAAGTCTTGATGGATGACCAGTGAAACTCTTCAAATTACTAAAGGTAGATGAGAAGCAAAAGTAAAATGTAACATAAACTGAAGCCTACATGCAGTGTTCTAGCAACTTGCACATGGAGACAAAGAGAACCATTATAATAACCAGTAAAAGGAAATAGAAGAGAACAACAAAAAATGAAGAACAAAATAATCTGTTCCACAACAACCAATTTAAATTTAAAGTGTAGGTAGGCATGTTAAATGAACAACATGGAAATACATTAACTGAACAGGACAGAATAAAGAAAAGATGGGAACAATACACTAAAGAACTATACAGAGGAGCTGAAAGGATGAAAGATTCCTTTCAAAAAGAATCTTTTGAAGAAGAAAAAAATAGAATGTGAAGTGAAAGCTGCACTGAAAGCAGTTGAAAGAAATGAATCACCAAGAATAGATGGGATAAATCTATTCTAAGCCGTGGGGGGGGGGGGGGGAACGACACAAAATTTTAACAGGAATATACCAACAAATATGGAAAACAGAACAATAGCCCACAGACTGGAAACAATCTACATTCTTATTTCAAAAAAAGGGGATATCAAAGATTGTAGCAACTGTCAGATCACCGCATTAATTTCCCATGTGAGTATAGTAATGCCCACAATCTTACAGCAAAGACTGTAATCATATATGGAATGAGAAGTGTCAGATGTTCAAGCTGGATTCAGAAAAGGGAGAGGCACTAGAGATCATATTGCAAATCTGGTTACTGGAGCATACATGAGAATTTTAGAAGAAAATTAGCTTGTGTTTCACAGTTTACAGCAAAGCTTTTGACTGTGTGGATCATACAAAGTTATGGTTGTTTTAAAAGAAATGAGTGTGCCACAACATCTGATTGTTTCATATCCAACCTGTACTCTAGACAAGAGGCTATATGGAGAAAAAGTATGGTTTCCAATTGGCAAAGGTTGATAAGGATGTCTTGGCAAGGATTGTCCAATTGACAAGGATGCATTTATTTTCCCTATCTGTTCAATCTACATGCAGAGCCTAATAATATTTTTTTTTTGCCAGTGGACTATCTCACTGCCTTAGAGTCCTAAGTATCAGAAAACCTTCACTTTGGCACATTTCAGTGCCTTGCCCTCAGCTTTCCTGGAAGGCAAATATCTTTGCATTCCTTATTCCCAACAGCTTTGCCCTGATCAAATGGGAACGTTTGAGACAGTTGATCACACATTATTATACTGTCCCTTCATTAATGATATACATTCCCAATATATGACACCAATTGTAATAAATTCCCCAGAAGATCATGCAAGAATTTTGAATTGTTGGAATATAATGGCACATATAAGTCTCTTTTTTTTGTCTCGGTATTGTACATGGTAGTTTTTATAGTTTTCATTAATACTTTCCAAGCTGATTATGTAACTAAATAAACTGAACTGAACTACATGCAGAACATATCATAAAGAAAGCTGGATTGGATTTAGATGAAGATGGAGTGAATGGAAATTGGTGGAAGGAACATTAACAATTTGAAATGCAAATGTTGCCATATTACTGGCAGAAAATAGTGAAGACTTGAAATTATTCCTGATGAAGCAGAAACTGCAAAAGCAGGATTATAGCTTGACATGAAGATGAAAAAAATAATGACTACTGATGAATTACGCAACTTTGAAAATACAGAAATTGAAGTTGTTCAAGATTTTATATTCCTTGGCTCCATCATCAACCAAAAAGGAGACTGCAACCTAGAAATTAAAAGGAGATTAAGAGTCAGAAGGGTAGCCATGAAGGAGCTAGAAAAGATTCTTGAGGATGTTTTATTGGCAACCAAGATCTAGGTAACTCATACTATAGTGTTCCCCATTACTATGTATGGGTGTGAAAATTGACCAGTGAAGAACACTGACAGGAAGAAAGTTGATTCATTTGAAATGTGGTGTTGGAAGAGAGTTTTACAGATACTGTAGATCTTCAAAAAGACAAAGAAGTGGGTTCTAGATCAAATCAAGCCCAAACTCTCTGTAGAAGCTTATGACCAAACTGAGGCTATCATAGTTTGGTAACATTATGTTAAGGCAAAAGTCACTGGAAAAGTCAAGAGGACTAGGAAAAGCTTAAGGCAACAGGAAAAGAGGAAGATTTAATATGAGATGGAGCAAAATCAAGGAAGCTTACAACATCAAGTGAAGAAATCAAGATGCCAAACAACACCATCAAAACACTTCACTTTGAAGGAAACTACAAATATCTTGGAATTTTGGAAGCTGACAACATCAAACATACCTTTGTTAAGAAAAATACAACCAAGAATTATTACCAAAGAGTTAAAAAGATATTGCAAACAAAATTAAATGGAGCCAATGTGGTAAAGACAATTAACACGTGGGCAGTACCAGTTCTAAGGTAACACAGCTGGCATTATCAATTGGAAACAAGCAGAATAAGAAGCAATAGATCACAAAACTTGCAAGATAATGACAATGCATCATTCACTTCACCCTAGAAGTGATGTTGATTGTCTTTACTAACCAAGAAAATTAGGCAGAATAGGTCTCCTGAAAGTTAAGTAAGCAGTTGAAAAAAAAAAAATAAGCACTGAATGAGTGCATTCTTCTAGTTTAACTGTACAAGACTGACTTATTTAAGGTTACAAAAACCAAAAATTACAAAAAAGATTGAAATCAAAACTCAGTTTGACAACTGGAAGGAAAAGCACTTGCATGAGCAATATTTGAAAGACAGAGAACAAAAATAGTGAAAATACTTGGGAGTGGCTCCAAAATGGGCAGTTGAAGAAAGAAATGGAGGGATTCATTCTAGCTGCAGAAGAGCAGGCACTTGAAACAAATAGTATTGAAGCCAAGATTCAGAAAACCAGTGATAATAGCAGATACTGACATTGCAAGACAAAGGATGAAACAGTTGACCACGTGGTCAGTGCCTGCAGTAAAACTGCTTAAACTGAATATAAAGAACATCATGATAGAACTGCAGCTATGTTGCACTGGAATCTTTGCATGGCATACCATCATGAGAGCACAAACCAGACATGATGAAACAAAGATTCTTTGGGACTTCTGATTGCAAACAGATAAATACCTGGAGCATAACACCCCTATCACAATTGTAGAAAAAAATGAGAAATAGGGTTTGGACCATTGACATTGCAATCCCAGGAGAGAGCAGAATAGAAAAGAAAGAACAGAAGAAGATCACGAAATACCAAGACCTATAAATTGAGTTAGAGCATCTCTAGGAGAAGAAGATGACCATTGTGTCAGTTGTCATTGGAACCCTTGGAGCAGTGCCTAGAAGTCTCAAGAAACACCTGGGCATTCTGGACAGTGATCAAATAACACCAGCTCATCTCCAGAAGACAGTGTTGCTTAGAAGAGCAAGAATCCTGTGAAGATACCTCTGCAATTTTCAAGAGTTTGGCTAGATTTCAAATTGCGGAACACCATCTACTAGTCAAATATCTGACTGTGAGAATTCATCATCATCATCACCCCCCCCCCCCCCATGCCTTCAAGTTGCAGCTCATGGCTACTCTTCATGGGCTTTTCAAGGCAAGAAATGAACAGAGGTGGTTTGCCATTTTCTTCCTCTTCATAGCAACCCAAGTGTTCTTTGGTTGCCTCCCATTCTAGTACTAATCATAGCCAATCCCTGCTTAGCTACCAAGCTCTAACAAGCGCAGGCTAATCTGGGCTATTTAGGCTGCCATACAGAGATTTACTGTGTCTAAATCTGAATGTTCCTTTTATTACCACACCTATTATCCATGAATCTGTTCTAGGCAAGACATGAGCAGAGGTGCTTTGCCATTGTCAATGTCCTTTCAAAACCATCTGTGCTTATGACTATCACTACATCCACTGGCAGTAAACTCCACAATTTGATTATTCATTGAGTAACAATATGCTTCTCTTTTTTCTGTCCTAAGTCTTTTGTCTGTAAAAGTCATTATGTCTAAGTTCTGATATTATAAGATAGGAAAATGTTCTATGTATCTACCTTATCCACCCCATATATATGTTTATAAACCTCTGTCATGATCCTTGTGAGTTATCTTTCTTCTCTAAAAGCCCTAGCCTAATAGGAAAAGGTGCTGAACTTGAGGTATAACTTGAGGTAAAAATACATAGCCCACTTGTAGTATAGTTAAAGACCTGATTTAAAATATGCTCTGTATTTGGATGAACAGCCACAGTATTTTCATATTATCAGTGTTCTCCAGAAATGTTCCAAGTTACTAGAAGTATGCAAATACAGTTATATGGTTGTGTCATTCTTTGCAGTAAGTGATATGATATTTCACTTTGGAGCAGATGGGAGGCTTATGATCAGGGCAAGATTTTTTCTTCCACAGGTCAGGAGGTCTCAAAGATTAAAAGCTAGCCAGACTGAGAGAGAATGCTAATAAAAGTGAGAATTGGCCTTTAACCTTTTTTAAAAAATTGCAGCAATCTAATCTTAACTAATTATCTGAAAGAACTCTCTTGGAAATTCATATTATCTATAGACAGAAAACATCTAATTGAAAACATAAATCTGGTTTTGCATCCCGGAACCCCAGATATAGAACATTAGTTGCATAAGTTTTCATTTAAGAAAATATGGGGCAGTTATCCACAGTGAAGCTTTTGGTTTCAGGAAGAATTATTGAATAACTGAATCAAATAGAGCTGATGAGAGATGACATTGTAAGGATGATAGTCATTGGGTATGGGTAGCAAACACCCAAGGGTTCTTATAGAACTCAGATATGAAATTGTTGATCTTCTAACAAAAATGTGCAGTGACTTTTAACATTTTGAAAAGGAATTTAGAAGATATCTAGAAATGTAAAGGCCTATGTGATGCCCCTTCTCCACTCTCAAAAGAGTGTCTATCACCTTCTACAACTTCTCTCTCTCAGGTTCAGGGTTACAAGTAGATCGGGATGTCACATTCACCACCTTCTTGTCTCTTTTAAAATAGATAAAGAGCCATGACCATTTCACATCTCAGGTTCTTTCTCTCACAGAGACATCAGCAGACAAGGGTAGCCCAGCTCCCTTTAGTAACAGATCCTCACTCAGACACTTCACTGAATTATTGAGGTTGGGGCTCATACACTTCCATTCACATGCTGCCACCATTTATTCATATCCTCAAACGTATGTAGACTGAGATCCTTCACTAGTTTGTGTATGTGTTTCTTTCCCTGAGTCGTACACAGCCCACAGATTTAAACAAGTGGGGAATTAACTTTTATTTATGATTTGAACATAACATTGAAGAAAGTAAAGTCGATGTTACAACATTTCATTTCCAGTTAAACTTTTGAACTGTTTCCCTATTTCTACAATTGGGATCCTTTGTTACAAATTGACTCTACATCCAGCTCAAAGCAGCTCGTCTCCACACTTTCACTCAGTTAGACATACTTTTCTCTATCTCAGCTCCCTAGCTGCCAACTCCCAACTGCTCTCTTAACTGTCCTTTTCCAGCTGTTTCTGCAGTCAGAGGCTTGGAACCATATGGTGTCATCCCTATGACGTCCCTGTCACTTCAGCATCGATCATTATCAACATTGAGACATTGGTGCTGATCCCTGGCATAATCTGACATTGAGATCCTTGAAACCCCTGCACCTCGATGCAAAGGAAGGGAGGAAAGAATATCAGCTCATGGGACAAAACAGTCTGCACCTTGGTTCCCATTCCCACTGATACTCTCCACGCAATGTACCAGTGTCAGCCACAAAGGATGCTATAGTGAAGGTTCTCTGCAACCCAGAATGTGGCCTTTTTTACAAGGGAAACAAGATGTCGTGATGAATGAGTGGTCTAAACCAGCATCTAATGTAAAACTCTGTAAAACTTGAGAATCTATGCAGAGTGAAAGAAGAAAGCTGCACCTACCTTTTTCAGCACCCCAAGGTGAACATCCCTGGTATCCAAACTCCTTCCTGCTGGAAGCCAGTCGGGCATGCCCACTTCATGCCCATGGACAAGGAGGGCCGTAAAATAGACTTTATGGAAAGGAAAGTCTACTCTTTGGCAGCAGTGGGTCTCAGGGTGGTGATTTTCACAGCCAACTGTTTTATCAATAATAATGGTTACTTTTTGGAGTTTCACTTATTGCCTCCCTGCCACTTACCTCCTGATGTTTCAGCACATACTGCACCAGTTCCTACTCAAGAGGTCGATGCCCTGCTTTAAAAAGCTCCCATCACCAAGGTGCCCCCAGATCCCAACCCCAAAGGGTTTTTTCCAGATAGTTTACAATAGATAAAAAAGAGGGTGGAAAGAGACCCATATTAGATATCAGAAAACTGAATAGATATTTGAAAGTACAAAAATGCAGGATGCTCTCCTTTCAGGAGATTATCCCATTACTCAGGACAGGCTTATGATTTGCCACATATCTATCCATACATCACGTAGGAAATACCTGAGATTCCTGTATGACAATAATGTCTGCGAATGTACATGAATGTACACGAATGTACATGAATGTCTACTATTTGGTTTGGCATCAGCACCAAGAATTTTCTCAAAATTTATGTTGGTCATTGTCTCCTATTTGAGGCTACGTGGCTGTACTCTTTACCCATACTTAGACAATTGATCTTTTGTTGCCAAATCCCCAGAGACTCTCAACTGATCTAACGTGTGCTTTATGAACACTTAATGAGCTTGGTTTCCTTATTAATGTAGAGAATACACAATTTAATCCTACTCAGTTTATAGAATTCATTGCAGCAAATCTGGACTCCCAGGAGGATAAAGCATTCTTACCACTGCTGAGAGCTGATTGTATCAAAACGCTGGTTCAGAGATTACTAGCATGCAGTCTGTTAAAAACATCCAAAAATTACTGGGATATATGGTTTCCTCTACTGCTGTGACCCTGCATGCTAGGCTGTTCATGAGACCCATCCAAAACTGGTTTATTCAGCATTATCATTCTGCCTCCCATGCATTATGGATGAGATTTTCTATCCCCGGACCAATTCTGAAATCCTTGACCTGGTGGTCCTTTACTTTACACTTTCTCTCAGGCTCCCCACTAGGTACACATGCCCATGGCTTACAGGTTTTTACAGATGCCTTCCTAATGAGTGGGGTCACACTTTGCAGACCACACACAGCACAGGGCCTCTGGTCTGAGACTGAGACCAAGCTACACATTAATGTCTTGGAACTTAGAGAGATAAGAAATGCTCTTCATTCTTTTGCAGACTTTATGTGACGTCAATGAGTACTCCTTGCTACAGACAACATGACTGTCAAATTTTATATAATCAGAGTCCATACGACTGTGCACAGAGGCAGATCACATATGATACTGGGCAATAAAACAAAAAAAGTGTTTCATCACAGCCATTCATATAGCTGGGCTCCACAACACCATGGCAGACATCCTCAGCAGAGATGTAGCAATGAATGGTCAATCACAGACCACTACCTCCACCCGATCTTTCAGGACTGGGGTTTCCCAGACATAGATCTCTTTGCTACAGCAACCAACAAGAAGTGCCCACATTTCTGCTCCAGAGCAACAGTGGATCGCGACTCATTTGGAGACACCTTCAAATTATGATGCCATGGACACCTGTTTTATGTATTTCCCCCCCTTTGGAATTCTCCACAAGGTGGTGGCCAAACTGAACACAGACAGAACTAACTGCATACTAATAGCCCCTTATTGGCCAAAACAGACCTGCTTTCCACTACTTTGGAACCTGTCAAAAGGTGTGTTCAGAACCGTCCCAGCAGAGAATGACCTTCTCCACTTAGGCCCCATATACCATGCAGATCTGAGATTGTTGCATTTTACAACTTGGTGGGTCAATCTCAACCCCTTAAGACAACCAAGATTGTAGAGATGATGACAGCAGCTCATGAACCTTCTGCGATGAAGTCTTACAACTGTAAAAGGAAAAGGTTCTCCATATGGACGACTGACCATGGGCTTCAACTGAAAACCTGTACTATCTTTAAGATATTTAAATATCTGCTTCACCAGAAAGATAAGGGCCTATCGACTTAATTCAAAGTTCATTTAGCTGCAATTTTGGCCTTCCATGAGTTAGTGGATGGCTCCACTGTATTCTCCAGTAGCGAATTTAAACCGGGGGTGTCAAACGTATGGCCTGTGGGCCAGAGCCCACCTGCCCAGGGCTTTAATCCTGCCCAAAAGCAAGTGGGGGGGGGAGAAGTGGAGGTAATCACCCTTTCAGCTGCTGAGGGGAGTGTGCACTTTGGGACTCACTTCTCTCCCCCCTCATGAATGAACTGGATGGGGCCAAAAGCCACTCCCTTCCCAAACAAATCCCATCTCCTCATTGCTTGGACTTGCATGAGGGGTAAGTGGCACAAGTCTAGGCAACACGAGTAAGAATGATGAGCCTAAAAGGTGAGCATGTGTATTGGGGGGGGGGGCTCATTATCAGTATTCCCACTATCTGTCTGTATGCCCTGGTTGGTTGCCTTTGCCTGCCCACTTGTTTGGTGGTGCTTTGCTTTGCTGGACCTCAGAGTTAACCTGGCTGGGGGAAGAGGAAGCTTGGTGGGCAGCAGGTCTTCCTACCCTGAGCCAGGCCCTGCAGCATTGTGGGTACAAGAGCCTGGGATGTGGAAGGGGGAATGAGGCAGCAATGCAGATAGGGGCAGAGAGGTCACGCCCGTTGCAATCAAGTTTTTTTCTGCAGAGCAAATGTGCTTTTACTGAGCCCCAGGACTAGTGAGAAAGGCGTCTCAGCAAAAGATGGGTCTTTCCCATACAACTTCAGGTATGAGCAAAAGATGGGTCTTTCCATATAACTTTGCACCTCAGTTATTTATTCTTTGCACTAGGAACAGAGGAACAGAGATACCAGCTTGTAAAGATATCATATACTCCCAGGGCTCGAGGGCCATCTGCTTGTTACATCCACAGACACTTGCCTCTTTCACACATTTCTGGGGCGGCAGGGGGAATGACACTGCTATTCTGTGCTGGTTGCAGATGCTTCTCTTTCTGTCTTGTCTGAAGCGGTCATAAAGGTTGCACATGCTGTGGAAGGTGACATTTCCTTTGTGCATGTGTGAGCAACATGTCCTCCTCTTCTAAAAAAGGAGAGGCTTGCATGCTCTGACAACTCCTTCCCTTTGCCTCTTTCCTCTAACCGAACCTATATTCTGTCCCCCCCTACCCTCCCTCCCTCCTCACGTCATCATCTCCCCCATGATTGCAGCGATAGATATTAACTGTGACCACAGAGCAGACAGCCTGGTGGAACCCACACTTTAATACAGAGGAAGTGATGACCATCCATTAGCGGCAGGCGCTTGCTCGCTCCTTTTCACTGGCTCATCTCGGTCGTGAGTGGCCTGGGGCTGCTGCGTCTCCTCCTCTCCCACCATTGCAAAAATCACATTTGGGTTTGCACCAGATTGCTTCATTACCCACCTCTCCATGCCCGTCACCCCCCCTCCTTTATGGCCCAATCTCCTTTGCTTGCATGGGAGGGAGCTCCTATCTGCCACCATGCAGATATGTGCCCCCCTTCTTCTTAAGAGGAGGAGGGAAAGTGAAGGCACATTTGAAGCTAATGAGTACCTGGTGTTAGCCGAATTGCTTTAATTTGTGTTTAGCAATCAGCAAAATACACGGGTTCTTTGCCAGCTATACCAGGGTCCCACCCCTCCCGGGAGTTCTCAAGGAAAGAGGCATGTGAGGCAGATTCCAAGTTCAATGTTGTTTACTGGATCATGTAATCAAGCATACCAAAAACGTAATCACACACACAATCTTACAGGCCTAATAAAATAAAGAGAGAAAATAGCACTTGTGCATGAGCAGGTATCGTTGGTGGGGAAAGCACGTTACCTTAGATGCGTTGTCCGATGTCAAGATGAGTTGGATGGGGGAAGAAAGGTATAAAAGCTATGGGGCCACGAGGCTTGAACCGGCAAGACCACATGGTTCTCCTGGATCGCGAGTCCAGAGAGAGAAAAAGGGGTTCAAAGATGGAGGCAAGGATTGGGGACAGAAAGCTGGACTGAAGGGTCAATAGGTTAGATAGAGGGCGACGGCTCAAGAGGCCGAGTGACTCTCGGTTTGGACTTTTATTGGGGGTCTTGGGGCGGGCTTTGCAGACCACAACCCACTAACACTCCTACTAGGCGGTCCGTCCCTTTCGGACCTTGCTATAGGTTAAAGGTGAACAAAGGGAGGAGGTCCAGGGGATGGTCAGTGTTGCAAGAGCATGATCTCATCAGGAAACAGACACTGAGTCTGGGGTCCGATGACTCACCTGGCCATATCTATTGTTAGTTGATGGTTTCAGCCAAGTATCTGATGGCTGGCACATTAGTTGCTAGGCAGTCTATTTAGCATAACTATCCAGATGTGTAGTGGGGGAGTGGGGGTTAGCCAGCGGATGTCTGACAGAGGGAAACCTCATGGCAAGAAGAATCCTTTGTCTTGGGTGAACTGCTTAGGGTGTCAGCCTCCTGGCATGGGCTGGAGCTGGCTCCTATTCAAGAAGAAAGCGCAAGACCCTACCACTGTTGGTAACACAGAGTTCAGACTTATGGATATGAAAATCCATAAGAGCACAAAAAGTGCCTTGCTGGCTAACACTGGGCTAATGAGTACCTCTCTACCACACAGCCACTCCTATGTACACCTTCCATTCCCTGCTTAATCTGCACCACCTTTTAAATATTTTCTTTAAATGTCAGACTTCAGTGGGGAAGGGAGCTCAATGCGGATTTGGTGCCATTGATTCTTCCCTCTCATGCTTCCATTTCTCCCAGGAGAAGCAAGCTCTATCATCTGCTGATAAATTGTAATGCTCCCCCTCACCTCCTCTATATCATCGCTTTGCTACAGTGGGGTGTCTGTGTGTGTAGTTTTTGTTGTTGTTCTCGTTAGATTGGGGGAGAGGAGTTGTGGCTCAGTTGAAGAGCCTCTGTTTGGCATGCAAACTGTCCCAGGTTATGTCCCTGGCACCTCCAGTTAAAAGGACCAGGCTGTGGCTTATGAGAAAGACTTCAGCTGGAGACCCTAGAGAGCCAGTGCCACTCTGAGTAGACCGGGGGTGGGGGTGGGCAAAGAGCTTACAATGCCCAGCCATTTCATGATTTCCCCTGGGTCCTAGGCTAAGAGCATTGACCATGAGAGTAGGCTGGGGAAAGGGTTTGCTCCCCATTCCAGGCAGCATAGGCGTTAGCCCTGGGCTGCACCTCAAGCTCTCTAGTCCACCCACATGGGTGCAGTGAACTCCCCTTCCCTTCCAAGCCATTGAAAGAGGCTGTCTTTTCCAAATGATAAGTAAATATAATATCTTTAACTGTGTTTGTCTGTATCCTTCATAAAGTTTATATCTCCTCTACCTGGCATTACATTTTATGACACACATGGCCTGGCCTGGCCTGACAAAGTCCCCTTTATGCCATGTCTGACTCTCATAGCAAATGAGTTTGTAACCCCTGATCTAAATGATTTCTTAAAAGTTTATTAAATTTATACCCTCATTGTACACCCTGTCCCTCAATGGAGTTAAACATTAGTGCTATCTAAACTGACGTATAAACCATTTGAACCAATGGCAACTGCTGATTAGTGTTTTCTTTCATATAAAATGGCGTTTCTGTTAGCAATCACATCCTCCAGGAGGGTTAGTGAACTGAGCCCCCTTTGTTCTAATTCTCCCTTCTCAAAGTTTCATGTGGACAAAGGCATACTGAGACCCCGCCTGGAGTTTCTCCCCAAGGTAATCTCAAAATTCCACCTGGGTCAGGATGTAAGCTGCAAGGCGCTGTTTTAGCGGACTTATGAATGATAATTTCATAAATGTAAGATCATGGACAGTAATGATAAGTGTATGAGAGGACTTGTGTTGCTGAGTGTACAACAACAGATGCCAACTGCAGACAAACGCCATCCTATGCCAGGAGACGACAGTCCAGCAGAAGCCATTGTTCCAGTTCCCAGAAGCCTCTCTGAGTACAGAAGCCAGTTTGTGGCTTTGGTTCATCCCTGCATGCAAAGAGATGCCCAAACATTGTCAAATCCAAGTCTCCGCATATCATGCTCCTTCCCCGCCCCAACAGACATTGTTTCAGCTAAATAAAGGCTTAATTGCCCACTTCACACGGATTATGGAAGCAGTTAACAGACAATTGACTTGGCCAGGCCAAGAGGTTAATCCCTCTTGGATAGAACAATGGCCTCACTTATGAGTCATCTTTCCTCCAGACTAGGTGTCTCTAGATGTGATAAGGTCATCCTTAAACATTGTCCACTCCCATCCTATACCCTATTGGTTAGAACTTTAGAGGCAGATCAGCACCGAGGAGGTGGCTTGGCAAGCCAGCCCCCAGCGATGCCCTCCCTTAAAAGCAGTCTCCCAAGCTCCAGATCTCAGTTCTCTTGCTTTTTCCTTCCTATCTTGTTCCCAACCTCCCTCCTGGACCCTTGTGTTCACACTAGGGCCCGCCACGTGCTTCTCCATGTTCAGAACACGTGTTCCCATTTTATTCCTTCCCAAATCCCCTCTATTCTTCTAGCTGGACATAAAACCAAACTTCTGGAAGGTAAATATTTCCCTCTACAGGATGCCATCAACTCCCTGCTCATGCAGCCATCTCTGTAATTCTGTCTTACTTCTTAGACCTGTATGTTTGAATGTATGATTTTTGCAACATCTGAATGATTCACTTTTATTATTATTAAGTAAACTAATAACTCTTTACTATTAACACTGATTCAAGTCTCTGTGTCCCTTTTTTGGGAGGTCTGAGAGAGGCCCAGACTCTGTAGACATAGGTGCTCTGTAGGCATAGGTCCATTAATGCCTATTGCTAATTATTAAGAGCTAATATTCCCCCAATTTTGATAACAGCATTTGTTTAAAGCAGTATAATGCTAGCTTGACCACAGGAGGGCAGTTAATGAATGTAAACAGTAATTTATACACTAGAACAAGTATGGTTTGAAACTAGAAACAGGTATAGACAGGTTTTTTTTTAAACTAGAATGATTCTAGCGGGAAAGTCAGATGTAAATTTGACCTAAAACAGCATACACTGAGTCAGGCAAGTACTGTCCCCTCAGTGTGTCAGCACACTCCACCGGGGCTCAGGCTTTGTCAGCAGCCTTCTCAGCTAGTCTGCCACTTGAGGACATATGCAAGGCAGTAACCTGGTCAATGCCCTCAACATTCGTAAGGCATTATTCAGTGGATGTCAACTCCAGGAGTGAGGCAACTGTGGGGAAAGCAGTACTGCAGTCAGTCTTCCGCTGAATCAGCCCACACCCTCCTCCTTGGTAAGTGAACTTTCTAGTCTCCCATGTGAGACTGCACAGAAGCCACGATGATGAAAACAGAGTTGCACTTACTTGTAACTTTTGCTCACCAAGTGGTCTTATGTGCAGGCACACTTCCCTCCGTCCTTTCAAGCTATGGGCTTCTTGGGATCTATGCTCATTACCTACATCGGCAAAGGGAGAACTGAGGGAAGAGTGCTTGCCCCTCCCACATCAAGTGACTTTGGTCAGGAAAGATACACTGAATAGTGGGGGGAAGGGGAACACTCTTGGGACTCTAGAAAATTCTTTGAAAAGCTTGCCAGCTCCTCTCCCTGGCCAGACTGTGAAACTACAGTCCCACGTGTGCCTGCACAGAAGACCACCCGATGAACAGCAATTACAGGTAAATGCAATCCTGTTTTACTCTATTTCAGTTCAGACAGAAATTCATTTCTATTCCACATGTAACAAAACTTTAAAATGCTGTCCTAAAATTATTTTTCTTTTTCTCCTTCATTGTTCTTGTCATTTCTTATTAGACTTTTTTTTTTAAAAAAAATGTTCTGATTCTAAACACAAGTATCAAGTATTGCTTGTATTTGGACAGGTCTTTCACAACAGGGAATGATCAAAACTCAAAGTCATTCCATAAGAAATAACGCAACAAAGCAGAAATGTGCCAAATTGCCCAGAAACAATTTGGATAGCTGGCAAGCAGGGCTGCCTGCTGGTTTGTGAACAGTGTAGGTAATTTGCCACTCAACTCACTCCTATTTGCTTCAATAAATTGTAGGGTACTTAGTATCCTACTATCTGTTATCCATCTGTCTGTATTTCTCTACACTGTCAGGATCTGACAGTAGCTCTGTCAACTTATCTGTGTCTGAATTGCATTCCATTGTGGTCAGGAGGTCTAGAAAATGGGGTGTGCTGTTTTGGGGATTGGAACTTGGGGTGTGCATACTGAACAGTGTGTTTGGTTGTCTAATAAAAGAAAGCTGTATATGCTAATGCAAATGGCATAGTGATTTGATTGCATCTGAGCATATACCTTCAGTAGCAGTGTGTCAGGATAAATCATGATGAGTATTCATGGCAGGAGTATCACAAGCTATGTAACTTTCCATCAGTGGACCCATACACATGTATAAATGTTATCCAAATGCATGGAACCTGAAAACTGTTTGCATTGCACTGATGATTAGGCTTGAAGAGCAGGAGTGAAATCCTATTTAATAGAGAGATGGTGAAGTGTGGTGAAAAACTTGAGGAAACAAAGAAAGTAGAAATATTTACTTTATTTTTCATTTATTTACATTGTTTATAGTCTGTCTTTCTCACTTGGACTCAAGGTGGAGTAAATACAATCGACAGGATGGTACGTTCAGTGACCAATGCAATAGGGATTAGGATTGTAAAACCAACCAGAAGTCTAAAAACAGAACTGAAGCAAAGCATAAGTATTAACATGATATAAGAACATAAGAGAACTTAAGAAACCATGTTGGATCAGGCCAATGGTCCATTCAGTCCAACACTCTCTGTCATACAGTGGCCAAAAACTAGGTTCCATCACATTAAATGATGCAAAAATTACACAGAGCCTAGTTCCAGCAAGCTATACATAGCAATATAAGCCACCATCCCTAATAATTTATCCATGTAACTTTGTGAAAAGTTTTGTATAATGTGGCTCTATTGGCTGAATAGAAAAGCTCTCCTGAATAATTCAGTTTTGCATAGTTGTGGAAAGCCAGAAGAGTGGGTACCTTCCTGACCTCCTCAGACAGGCAATTTTGTAAGGTGGAGGCCACACTGGAGAAGACACATGTAGGCACAGTTGATTTTGCTCATTTGCAGGTTGACACTAGGGGTGTGCAAAAAAAAAAAATCGGTTTTTTTTTGGATTCGGGTATATTAAACCGGAATTTTTCGGTATTCCCGAAAAAACCTGAATATCTATACCGGTATAGGGTAGATATCTGAAAATTTTCGGGATTCCCGAAAAATTCGGGTCCATTATACTCTATGGGGCCATTGTAATCAATGGCAAAAAAGTCTGAAAAGTTTCCAGGGGGCTGGGGGGGAGGGGATTTGAAGTAGAGGCTCCAAATTTGGACTGTAGCTGCTCAAGCCTCTCCCCAAAGTTTTGAAAAGATTGGACCAGGGGGTCCAATTCTAGGGGCATCCAAAGAGGTTGCCCCATTCTCCATTGTTTCCTATGGGAAAAAAGGCAGGCAGGCAGCAGACAGTGTCTCCTGAAAAATCTCTCCAAGAAAGTAAGTGAGGTGGTGAGAGGGGCATGTTTGCCAGGCTAGCAGCAGCAGAACCTGTGCAATCTGCCCCCCAGAAACAGGGCCACCATGCCAGTCAGTGCCCAAAGTTTGACCCAACAGGACTCACTCAGGTCAAACCAAAACTAAAGCCCTATACTGAGATTTAGTTCAAGATATTATTGGAAAATAAACCTACAACCTTTTTTTAAAGCCTATTTAACAGTGGTGAGAGAGCAGGGGCAGCAGCCAGCCACACTCTCCAAGCCAAACTCTCTCAACGCTGACCAGTCCAGCAGCAGCACCAACCGTTCAGGAACAGCAGGGAGTCAGGGGTGCAGGTCTGCTTTTATGCTCTCTGGGCATACACAGAGGTTTTCAAACAAAAACAACCTTCTGTGATTGGCCAGAGAGCGGATACCAAAATCCTATTGGCTGCCAGTGCAAGCTGCCTAGTGCCTAGGAGTTCCACAGTACTTGGAAACTTTGCAAGGCAAGCTGCCCTGATGCAATGCATTTGCAAATGCATTGCAGTGATTGGCCATCCATGGTCCCTCTCCCCTGGCCCCCTCCTGGGACCATGAGCAAAAGGCGGGAAAGAGGGTACACAATGCCGGAAAATGAAAGAGTAAGTGATGGGCTTCCCTTTGCAGTTAACTCCCCCCCCCCCCCGCGGCTGCCATTTTCAGTTTGCCAAAAAGCCGAATTTTTCGGGTTTTTTATTTTTGGGATACCGGGGAGTCTCATCAGAGCCTTTCCAGTATCCCGAAAACCCGAAGAAACCCAAAATGGGTTTTTTTGGGTTTTTTCAGCTTTTCGGAAAGCCGAATGCACACCCTTAGTTGATACCTGTAGAAGATCCTGCTCCACTGAGTGAAAATGTCGTGGAGGACCATAAAGGTGGTCAAGACCATGAAGGGTTTTTTGTATGTGATAGCTAATACCTTAAATTGAGTATCTGAGCCCAGTATCTGAAGCCAGTGAAGTGCCTGCAGGATGGAAGTAATATATATGTTCCATCTAACTCCTGATGAATGAAGCTGTCATGGTGGAGTGTAGGTGGAGAGGTGGTCTCGCAGATATGAGCATCCAAGGCCATATGATAGCTAACATCTTAACGAGCTCAATAACTTATAGGCAGCCTTTTAAGTTCCTGCAGCATGGGAGTAATATGCGGGTTCTATCTAGCTCCTTAAAATTAATTAATTAATTAATCAATCAATCACATTTTTATCCCGCCTTTCCAGACAGCTGGCTCAAGGCCGCTTACAACAATAAAATACCATTAAGATGGTTTACAGTTTAAAACATAAGATAAACATATAAAAATTAAAACAACCTATACAACAACCTATACTGGCATCAACCAGAGTTCATTGGTGAAAGCGGCAGCAAGCGATTTGGCCCACAATTCCAGGGCAATGTTGTCCTAATTCCCCTGGTGGCGGCCCCTAATCAAAAGCCTGGTGGCAGAGCTCCGTCATGCAGGCCCTGTGGAACTGTAATGAGCCCCGCAGGGCCCTGATGTTCTCTGGGAGCATGTTCCACCAGTATGGGGCCGCCACCGAGAATGCCCTGGGTCTGGTGCTGACCAGCTGAATGTCTTTTGGACCAGGGAGAATCAAGCAATGTTGTGAGCTTGACCTCAGTGCTCTCTGGAGCACATATGGGGAAAGGCGGTCCCTCAAGTAGGCAGGTCCCTGACCATATAGGGCTTTAAAGGTCAGTACCAGCACCTTGAACTGGATCCGGTATGTTATGGGCAGCCAGTGCAGCAACCAGTCCTGCACAGAGAGACCCACCAGCATCCTGGCTGTGGTGTTCTTCACCAGCTGCAGCTTCCGGATCTGGGACAAGGGCAGCCCCATGTAGAGAGCATTACAGTGGTCTAGCATAGCATGGATCACTGTAGTTAGGTCATCGCTGAGCCGCAGCATTCTGCACCAACTAGAGTTTCTGAATTGATTTGAGGAGAGACCAATGTATAGTGCATTATAGTAGTCTAGTCTCAATATTACTGTGGCATGGATCCAGGTGGCCTGATCAGCTGTATCAAGGTAAGGGGTCATCTTTCAGGCTAAGCTGAGCTGGAAGAAAATCCTTTTTTTTGCAGCTGCATTAACTTGTTTTCCCATAATAACGCTGAGTCGAGTATAGCCCCAAGGCTCTTAACTGAGTCAGCAAGGGTCAGCTGAACATCATCAAAAGTGGGGAGCACAGTGTCTTTCAAGAATTCTGCCTTCCCAACTAGCATTAATTCTGTCTTTTCATGATTTAATTTCAGTGTCTTCACTCTTAGCTAATTTACCTCAGCAGGCATGCAGTGATTCAGGACCTCTACTGCAGCAGGGGATTTGGATAAGGATATATGAAGCTGGGTATCATCTGCATATTGATGATACCCAACCCAAAAGCTTTAAATTATTTGTCCTAAGGGAAGTACATAGAGATTGAAAAGCATGGGGGAATAGGATTGTACCCTGTGGAACTCCACGGGATAGGTTCTACACTGATGACATCTGGTCTCCAACTGCAACTTTTTGAGGCTGTTCTGTGAGGAATGATTTGAACCACTTCAGTGTGCTTCCCTGATGCTTACCTCAAAGTGCCTCAGCAAGATGATATGATCTAATGCATCAAAGGCTGCACATAAATCCAATAAGAGCAACAAAGAGGTATGGCCTTTGTCTACATTCAGGCAGAGCCATCTCTGTCCCATAGCTCAGACTGAAGCCACACTGAAAAGATTCTAGAGCACATTGCCAGTGGGATTTTTCCAGTTAAAAATTCAATTGCATCAACTTTATAGATCTGAGCAACAGGCCTTTACACAAAAATGTTGGGAACATCTTATCCAGGCAACACTGAATAATGATACTAGGAAATTTTGTGCAGTAGTATCTGAGACCTTGGGCTGTAAGCATATTTCCAACAGTTTGATTTTACCTTGTGAGTGGTTTGATCACTTCTCAGAAGTTTTCAGGGAGACTAGAGTTTGCCCTTTAGAGGACTTTGACCTTAATTTGGCCAATTGTCCACAGTGGTCACCTGTCCAGCCAGAGGTGGTCGAACTATTAATTAAGTGCATTAAACCAGGGAAGACCCCTGGGCCTGATGTTGTTCCTCCCGAGCTGATTAAAGCATTCCCTGAGTGGTGGGTCCCCTTCATTGCTGCCCTATTTACAACTATGACAGGTGTAATACCTGAACAAATGCAATAGTGGTTCCTGTATATAAAAAGGTGATTGCCATCTCCCTTGTAACTATAGGCCTATTAGCTTGCTTTCTGCTGTTGGGAAATTGTATGCAAGATATCTGGCCAATAAACTCAATTTATGGATGTCTGAACAGCAAATTTTGGGTATAGAGCAAATTGGTTTCTGTAGAAGAAAATTGACCCTTGATCATTGTGTGGTGTTAAGTCACTTAGTGGAAAAATATAGGAAAGGGAAGGACCCTAAGTTGTTTGCAGCTTTCTTGGATCTTAGGGTTGCCTTTGATTCTTTACTGAGAGACTTTCTTTGGAAGAAACTTAGGGATCAAGGGATTGATGTGAGACTCCTCCTTTTAATTAATTTTTTTTTGCATGATACAACCTGTCAAATTCAATGCTCAAAGAAGGGTGACTTAACCCATAAGATTCCAGTTCGTTTGGGAGTTAAACAAGGATGTATCTTAGCACCTTCATTCTTTAACCTTTTTATTAACCATCTGGCTCCCTTTTTGAACACCGTTGACAGGCATAGCCCCAAACTTGGTGCGTTACATGTCCTTCTGTTGCTATGTGCTGAAGATGCTGTGTTACTTTCTCTTTTGCATATAGGTTTGAAAAGGTTGCTGTATCATTTTATGGATTATTGTGAGTTAAACTCATTGAGTCTAAACTTCCAGAAGTCCAAAATTGTTTTTGGGAAATCATGGAAACCAACTAAGTGGATTATAGGTGGGTATCACAAGCAAGTTAAAACTTTCAGCTACCTAGGAGTGCTCTTCCATTGTAACTCCAGATGGGCTGCTCACAAAAAGGAAGTGATGAAATCTATGAACAATGACATGCTAATGATTACCTTTTTTTTTACTATTCTTAGGGCAACCAGTATGTCCCAGTGGCCTTATGGGTTTTTAATCATAAACTATGTGCTAAATTGCTCTATGGGATTCCAATTTGGATTGGTGCTATTAATAAGGAGATACAAAAAATTCAGTCTAGCTTCCTTCAGAAAATTCTAGGCCTTCCTATGTGTGTCTCCTATGCTGCTATGTGTCTCGAAACTAATCAGAGGTTGCTAGAGACTAGAGCATGGTTAATAACATTTAAATTCTGGCTAAAATTACATTTTAAAACCACTTCTCATTCCAACTGTCTTGTTTCTTTAGTGTTAATAGAGTTTCATCAGTCCTCTTGGTTGACATTTATAGAGAAGAAGATTGCTGTCATAGGATAAGCTTTGATGAGCTGCTTTCCCTGTCAGAAAAAGATACTTTTGTCTAACTTAAACAAAGACTCTTGGATACTGAGTTGCAAGAACAACATAGCCATGCCTCTGGTAGATGTTTCCCCCTGAGATTAGGGATTCCTCCCGTGGGGATGATAGCATCATATTTTTTTCTCCCTCAATGACCCATGTACTTGCAGAGCTTATATGCTAGCTTGTTTTAATGTGTTGCCCTCTGCAGAACTCCAAGGGAGATTTTCCAAGATTCCTTACGCACAGAGGCTATGTGATTGTGGAAGAAAGGAAGTAGAAAGTATTGAACATGTTCTTCTGTACTGTGACTATTATACTGACATTCGTGCTAAGTATTTCGATCGGTTGTTAAAGGATTTAATAGGCCAATCTAATAATTATAAGTCTTTTTTTCTTCTTTCCTCAAAAAATGTTGTAACTGTTGAAATAGTGGCAACCTTTTTGTATCTGGCTTCTAAAAAGCAAGATTTATGTTAACTGTATTGAGTACTTCATATGCTTTGTATTCTCCTTAATGTAGAATGCCAATAAAGTTTTGTTGTTGTTGAATATGAGTTTTCCAAGAAGTCCTGGAGCTGGTCTGCTACAGCTCTCTCACACTTTGACAAGAAATGGTAGGTTAGAGACTAGGCAATAATTGGCTGGATCATTTTTCTGTAGGGATGGTTAAGTAGAGGATGTATAACTATCTCTTTGAGTGGCTGAGGGAAGGTGCCCTGAGTTAGTGACTGATTTATAATAGATACTGTTTGTTGATGTGGTTCTTACATGATTTTGGTATCCAGGATGAGTAATGATCCAGCGTACAAGTAGTGGCCTTCATTAACCCCTTTGTCTTGTTGACATCAATCATGGAAACGGAAAAAATGATCCATGAATAGACCAGGTGGTGTATTTGCCATGTCTTCTAGTGTGCCTAAGCTACAACTGGCATCTAGAGCAGTGCACTTTTTATTACAATGTGTATTTCTTTAGTCATCTCATAAGTTCCCACCTTTGATATCTGCATATTCAGCCAGACATCTTCAGACTACACATACACAAATGATTTCATGTGATGTGTACTCTGTTTCTTTACATAGTATGGAAGAGCATATGAATATACGTATGTATATGAACAGAAGTTTGTTACTAACATTTAACTATGTAGGTATTCAGTGTGAGATCAGTAGAGGTAAATATGCTCCCATCCACACATGTTAATGGAACATGTTGAGAAATGCCTGAAGAGAACTGTTATTAGGTACATATCTGTTGGGTCCTGCTCCCTCTGTGAGCTACGTTCTATAAATCTCCATATTTTACTTTTTTTTTTAAAAAAAAATCAGATTACTTGTGACTATTGTAACCATATGTGCGCCCTTTATGTTGCATGTATCCATGACGACGCTCTGGCAACGTCTCCAACGTGGTGACGTCACTTCCGGGTGACGTCACTACGCTGGGGAAGTCATCCAAGCTGGACGACTACAGGGGTGGGGTTCCTCCCGCCAGCCGAATGCCGGCCGGTGGATCGGGAACCCCTATAGTGGGGGATCCCCCGCCCCCCGGGCTGACTTCGCAGCCCTAGGTAGGGATGAGCATGAACTGGCTGATAAATGTAAATGTTTGACAAATTTTGGCTGGTTCATGGGTCGCAAAATGAATTTTGTGAACTGAAGAGCTGCCACAAACTTCCACACATTTTAAGGCAGTTTGTGGCAGATTCTGAAGAGCAGAAAGCAGGGGCTTAAATGGTACTACACCAGACTGAGGTGTGTATGTTTTTGATAATGCTTTAATAGCAGCTAAAAACAGTAGACATTAGATTTTACAGGCATTTTAAAGTATATTATTCAGCTATTATTGGCAACGTGGAGGCCAGGCCAGCAGTTATCCAGTGCTTTAAATTATCTGAAATCAATGCAGGGCTTACTTTATACCCTGAAACAGCATTAGGCTTATCAGATCTCCCTCTATGGTGGGAGACCTGTTGCAGGCAGCCCCTACTGCCTACCATCACTCTGTTACTCGGTAGGAGAAAAATGAAGAATCAGTGCAACAGTGTTACATGGCCTGGCAATGAGCCATCAGGTAGATAGGCAAAGGGAAAAACAGACAAGAGAAAAAGAGAGAGCCCACCCTAACCCCCTGCATCCAGTTAGGGTTTGGCCTTTAGCATCAGATAATACACTTCGACAAATGAAGTATATCCCTTAGGAATCTTCCATAAAGCACTCACACCAATTCCTTCTCTCCCCACCCCCGACTATACTTTTACCACAGCCAAGCCTGGTTTTCAAAAATGATTCCTAATTAACACGTTCCAGTGCCGGACTGCATCACAGATGTCTATGTCATTTCCAAATCAAAAAATATATTTTTATTATTTTATTTATGGAATGCAATGAATCAAGGAGGGTGCCTGTATTATAAATCTGAACCAGGCCTAAAGAATTATACTTGAGACCTATCATCCTTTAACAAGGAGTAAGTTGACCTATAAAAAATATTTGACCTTGCTTTTAAAATTAAAATAAATATTAACATGCTGCAGGTGTTTATATTGAAGTAGGGACAAATAGCATTGGAGTTACGAATGGAAGACTCATGAAGCTGAAAACCTGGGGGCTGAATTATTGCTAGTGCAATGTAGCAAGAATGATAATGTGCCATTGTGAAGATGGAATATCTTGTTTTTCATCATATGAAATGAACAATGTATGATATTTTGAAATAACTTTCCTGTTCTTGATAAATAGAATAGTTTGTTCATGCTATTTGGTATGCACAATTTTCCTCAACTCACTGATGTGTTCCCCCCCATACTGTGATAATATTTGGTAATTTGATAGGATGTGACTGCAGTAGAAAATATGCTTGATTATACAGTAGCATTTATTTAAACTGTCAAGCACAACAGACTTGGGAGTCACAAGAATACCTGTTAGCCAACTGTTCTAGTATTATTTGGTGTACTGGTTAAGAGTGCAGGCTCTAATCGGGGAGAACTGGGTTTGATTCCCCACTCCTCCACATGCAGGTGCTGGTGTGACCTTGGTTCAGTCATAAGTTTTTTCAGAAATGTTCTCTCAAGGGCAGTTCTCAAAAGAGCTCTCTCAGCCCCACCTACCTCTCAAGGTGTCTGTTGTGGGGAGGGGAAGGGAAAGGGATTGTAAACTGCTCTGAGACTCCTTCGGGTAGTGAAGAGCGAGGTATAAATTCAATCTCCTCCTCCCCCTTTAGGTAGGAAAAATCAAATGCATAATATTAGGATATGAGGGACATTTCTTGACAGTAGTATTTGCGAAAAGGATCTAGGGGTCTTAGTAGACCATACACTGAACATGAGACAGCATGTCTCCCTTTCTCACAATACAAGAACTTGTGGGCACTCCATGAAATTGCTGAGCAGTTGGGTTAGAACAGATAAATGGAAGTACTTCTTCATCCAAAGAGTGATTAACACGTGGAATACACTGCCACAGGAGGTGGTGGCGGCTACAAGCATGGACAGTTTCAAGAGGGAATTAGATAAACATATGGAGCAGAAGTCCATCAGTGGCTATTAGCCACAAGGTGTAGATAGGAACTCTCAGTCTGGGGCAGGTGATGCTCTGTATTCTTGGTGTTTGGGTGGGGGCAACATTGGGAGGGCTTCCTTCCTCCGCTGCTGGACCTTCTGAGGGCACCTGGTGTTTTTGGCCACTGTGTGACAGAGTGTTGGACTGGATGGGCCATTGGCCTGATCCAACATTGGCTTCTCTTATGTTCTTCTGTTCTTAGTGTGATGTGGTAGCTAAAAAAGCAAATGCAATTTTTGGCTGTATCAACAGAAGTGTAGTGTCCAGATCATGCAAAGTGGAGGTATCACTTTACTCTGCTCTGGTTAGACCTTACCTAGAGTGTTCAGTTTTGTGGAACACAATTTAAGAAAGATACAGAAAAGCTGAAACATCCAGAGGAAATCAACAAAGATGGTGAGGGGTCTGGAGACCAAGTCCTATGAAGAAAGGGTATGTATAGTCTGGAGAGGAGGTGACTGAGAGATGATATAATAACCATCTTCAAGTACTTGAAGGGCTGTCGTATAGAGGATGGTATGGAGTTGTTTTCTGTTGCCCCTGAAGGTCGGACCAGAACCAATGGGTTGAAATTAAATCAGAAGAGTTTTCAGCTAAACATTAGGAAGAACTTCCTGATGTTAGGGTGGTTCCTCAGTGGAACAAGCTTCTTTAGGAGGTGGTGGGCTCTCCTTCTTTGGAGGCTTTCAAACCGATGCTAGATGGCCATCTGACAGCAATGCTGATTGTGTGAACTTAGGCAGATCATGAGAGGGCGGGCAGGTAGGGTTGCATCAGTGCTTAGTTCTTGTGGCCCTTCTTACATGCCCAGGGAAATGCTGATCCCCACTTTGGGATCAGGAAGCAATTTTTCTCCAGGCCAGTTTGGCTGGAGATCCTGGAGGTTTTTTGTCATCTTCTGGGCGTGAAACAGAGGTCACTGGGTGTGTGGAGGGGGAGGGATTTGTGAATTTCCTGCATTGTGCTGGGGGTTAGACTAGATGACTCTGGAGGTCCTTTCCAACTCTATGATTCCTCCTCCTTGTCCTTGTTGGCCATCCTGCATACCTGAATGCTGTGGAAAAGTTAAAAGATGGGCTAATGATAGAAGTCTGAGACATTTTTAAATGAATTATTTGTTATAGTCTACTTTTTCAAAAAACAGCTTTCCTACTGTGCTAACTCTTTAGCTTTTGTAGGATGATATATTAAAAGAGTTCTAAAAAAACATCAAAACTAAATGGAAAATTATTGGCCTTGCCTTTTCAATCACATCTCTTTCAAAATACAGTTTCATCTTAAGTCTCCAATGAGCTTGCATTAAAAGATAATCTGGCTAGAAGCAACTGTTTTAAAAATAATTTTTCAGCTGTTGCAATCTCTGGAAGCAGTTAGCTGCCCATTCAATATGGCCAAAAAACTAAAAAAAAATAATCATCCACCTTCACCTGAGCAAAGTCCCAGAGGAAGATCTCATTGCCAATGGACCATCAGCCTGGGTTGGATTGCACTAATAACAGAATGTGTGAATGGATCAGTAAAATTCCAATTTTATAGGCATTCTGAAGGTACCGTGACCTTATTTGGGTTGCAACATCTTCCATCTGTTAACTTTATGTTAAGATTTAGCATTCTGAATGAAACAGATGGCTATGAATTGCAGCAGGTGTTTGCAGTTTAAGTCTGTAACAAATTATTATAGCAGAAGAGGCTAAAGTTTACCCAGGTGTAAGGGATTAGAATGCACAATATCATACTTAGCATTTATATAGCACTTTCCACTAAGACTCCTAAATATTTAATTGTGCATTCATCTACTGACTTGGAATGTTTTAATTTTAGTGAGAACAGTAATTTTAGTGAAAACAGGAATTTAGTGAAAATAGGTATGAGTTAGCTGGGTTACCAGGCTGGTCTTAGTAAACAAGAAATGCAAAACAAGTAAGTTAATTTTTTTTCCTGAACTGTTTACTGAACTGGCTTCTGTGATATTCTGTGAAGACTCACCAGGATTTTGTTTTCATCACCAGATCTTTGCTTTTAAACATGTCACAAGACACACTTGTATTGAATGCTTTTTATCAACTACTAGATAACTAAGTGGTTTAGGGCTGATTAAGAACAGGATGTTATTTCAGGATGTTGCTCTGACCCAATTATCACTATATGTGGTCTTAAGATATGTGTATGCTTGACTATGGCTCACTCTCCAGCTGAAGTCCAAATTCAAACTAGACAGTCTAAGCATAAGGAAGAAGTCCTAAGGGCAGGGGAGGGCTCCGGTCTAGAAAATAATGGGGAGGAACCATACACACAACACCAGAGACATGTATGGAATAAAACATTGGCACCACATAGAGCATGGATCTAGACATCAGGCAACCTGCCTGCTAGCCGATGGACCCATCCCCAACCTGCCTGTTGGGAGAAACTGGAGTTGCAAGCTAGTGGTCCAACATGAGGCACACGCCTCTGCCTGGAGTTCTTGCCACCTGGTAGTGGAGTCCTGTGACCACCCCTGAGCTGGGCACCCTGCTGCAAGACCTTGACCCCAAGATCCCTTAAGGAGGTCCCCAAACCAGGGAGGTGGGCATGCAGGCCAGCCTCCCCCAAAAGGGATCAAGCCCAACGCGTAAAACTGCCACAAGAGCCAGGGAGTAAATGCCTACTCCCGCCAATGTTCCTAGTACTACAACCAAGAAAGTAGGGCATGATGCACAGCATGCAGTCACAAGTCCTGCCCCTAGGAGGACAAGAGAACACCATCAGCCCTATGCAGGGCCTCCACCCTGAATAAGATATCTAGGTGGTGAGTCACCAAACCACCAGCACCCTCAATGCAATGAACAGTAGCCTTATCGACTTTCTTTTTAGCAGTGTCTACTTTATCCAGGGGAGCCGTTCCCCTCCAAACTCACCTTCCAAGCAACCTGGACCAAAACAGCTGAATCTGATGAAGCTGGGCTCTCATTACATGTAGAACCGAGTGGATGGAGAGGGCAAGGTTTGACTCCTTTTTGCTCTGGTAGATTGTTCTCCCCCAACTGAATCACAATGGCATCAGGAGGACACGAGGAAGCTACAGCATGAACCATTGGCAAGAAGAAGTCCCACTGCATTCCTCTGCATCCTAGTCACCAAATCCACAGATGGTCTTGGAGACCCAATGATGCTCACCGTCCAGAAGAAGACATGTAACAGCTAGGCAGATGCACAACACTGTGGCCAGCAATTCACAGCTCATCCAGGAAGGGGTCCAGGTGGTTTACCTGAGGGGCCAAAGCCCGAAACCTCTCCTCCTGAATACTGTTATTTGAACCTGAAATATATTTAACTGATAAACAAATGTTAAGTGACAGACACTGAAGGATGAATTGACAGACCTGACACATGACCTGCTCAGAGGGCAAAGTTTGATGATTGATGACCTGCACCACCACCTGGTTATCACGTCAGAAGCAGACTTTTTGTCCCAAAAGGAATCTCCCCATTGGTTACTGCCATCAAGACTGGAAAGAACTCTAGAAATGTGAGATCCCTGAAGATGTCAGACCTGGCCCAGCACACTGGTCACTGTTGCACACACCATCAGCCAGCCAAGTAAACAGCAAAACTGATGATCCCAGATTTATCAGAGTGGACCTGCAACAAGGAACCCAGTATCAAGGGAGTTTGCCAGATCACTCCCCCATTGAATTTGGACAAGAATGCCAGGCAAATGTTCAAATTGACCTTCATACATCTGGTCAAGGATGGACCTCTGCTGTGGACTTAGCTAAGTAAGCGCAAAAAGCCCACCCAAGGGAAGCGACCCTACAAGCAAAGTTGAGATGGCTCAATAAGGCCTGAATCTCCCTCAGCATACATTTGCTCTGTGGCAGGGCAGCCCATTTATCCTCAGGCATGTGCAAGGGCCCTCCATCTTGTCCTGGGCTAAGGGAACCCCCAACTTATAAGCCAGAGCCTGGAAAGTGGCCAAGCATGCGACACAGGCTGAGCTCCCAGATGGACTTGCAAACAAAAAGGTACTAAATGTTTTGAAAGCTACACAGGCCACAGAGCAGCCCATGGCCATGTCCACATACCACCTGTTATGCAACTTGAAACCCAGTAGGCAATGATAACTGGGGTGAATTGACAAGAGCCAAAAGACAGACTGGATGTTGCATTTTGCTGTGAGGGCTCCCGGGCCACAAGACCAAATTATGCTCTTGGCGTGGTCCAATGATGCATACCTCACTGAACAACATTCCTGTGGAATGGCCTCATTGACTGATGAGCCTTTAGGGTAAAAAAGGTGCTGGATCAGCCTATACTCGCCCGGGTTATTTTTGGAACCAGCCCCAGTAGGAACATTGTCAGGTTTGGTAGGGGAGGTGAAGCAAAGGGCCCAGCAATGTGGCCAGCAATGCACTCTTTAGCCACTTTGGCAGCAATGATGTCTGGCAACTCACGGGCTGATTTTAGGTTTCCAGATTCAAAGGGGATGTGAGAGCCAGTGAAGGGAATATGGAAGCCCTGTAAAAATCTTTCATAAAGCAAAATGGCAGTGCGCTGATTAGGATACCTATCAATCAAAAGGCGGAGGGGATCTAATCAGATAGGGGTATGGGCAAGGCCAACCTAGGGTCTGCAAGGGGAGGAGGATTATTTAGAGGCATTGGAGCCTGCAGCAAAGTTGGAGCTAGCCCTGCCCTCCTTCCTGCCACTGCTGGAGTGTCAGCCACCTTGAAAGGGCTGCTGAGCAGAGCCACCTCTATGGCTGAGGGTAAGAAGGATGTGGACCATTTAAGACATCTTCGGCTGGCTCGGCAGTTGGTTCCCTTACTCGACCGCGATGACCTGGCTACAGTTATCCATGTGACTGTCACCTCAAGGCTAGACTACTGTAACACTCTCTACATGGGGCTGCCTTTGTTGCAGATTTGGAAGCTGCAGGTAGTGCAGAATGCCACAGGCAGGCTCTTGATGGGTCTTCCTAGATGGGAGCACATCCGGCCTGCGCTAAAGGCACTGCACTGGCTGCCCTTCCCACCTGAGCTGGCTGGAAACTCCTTAACCAATCCAGAATTTAGGGAGTCTTCTTCCCTCATGGGACCATAGGCCCCCATCTCGAATAATCAGAGAGCTCGTGTTGCACATGCTTCAGTATCCTGGTCATGTTTTGGCAATTGCCATCCATCTTACCCTTCCTGGTGGTTTGAGCAAATGTATTGCTGCTTTGCTGACACTTTTGTGCATTTTAAAGTCCTTTTCCTTGAAAAGTATGATATTCTCAGAGCGTTTGGGATCCCCTTGGTGTGCTTCAAAGCACCTTACATCTCTGAGTATGATAATTATTTCTACGCAATGCTCTCGGATTTGCCACAGACTATGGCTTAACCTGTACCTGTTCCCCAAACTTTTCTGGGTGGGTTGCCAATTTAAGGATATGTAAATTTCCAAGGTAGAACTTTTTGTGAAAGAACATCATCTGTGCTAATATTTCTAGGACTTGTTTTTACCCTCTTATGTTTCTGGATAATACTGTAATATAACACATGTAATTGGTAGGATTATTATTTAAATAACACCTTACCAAAATTAAAAAAGGCAAATGGGTTATTAGAAAGTTATTAGAATCTGAAAAGTAGGATTGTTAAGCCAACAGTGAATTGATTAGTTGGACTTTCAAACATCAGATGAAACAATAATTGCAGAGGTGAATCCTGGTGGACTGATTTAGAAATCATTAAAGGTACTGAGAATGATTATAATAATTATATGTAATTTATAGAGACCTATCAGTATGCATGATACAGGTCTACAGAATACAGGAAGCTAAAGTTTTACAAGAGAACCAAACAGTTGGAAAGAGTGAAAAAAAGCACACACACCACAACTACTGGCAAGTAACGTCTCTATGGGATACATTCTCAAATCATCCTCTTGCAACCATACCAGTTCAGGATCTGCTAAAATATAATAATGCTTCCTCTAAGCTGTGGAATCTTGTGAGCAAAAATTCTACATTGTGAGCTACTAACATTAAAGTTGTGAGTGAGCGATTTGGCTACTGCATAAATTAGTTTGCTCTGGAGCCATCCTTCCTGAGCTAAGACAAAAGTGTGTGAGCCAGAGGCTAAAAAACTTTGAACTATCTCACACTAACTCAGCTTAGAGGGAACACTGTAGCTTCTTTATTCCTTGGAGGGAGGGCTGGATAAGAGTGTCAAATATGTCCTCTTCTTTTGCTTTTCAAACTATGGTAACCTTAACGGGACAGAAAGGGCTTCTCCCTTATCCCCAGCAATGGTTATTTCCCAACTGACTACTTCAAACAAGTGATCACTGCGACAAATCTCATTTTAAATACCTGTACTATTTAAGCTGTGACAATTGCTACTAACTAGGAATATTCTTAACCTTCCAACCCAAAAAGGGGACATTTTCATTAGTTTTTTTAAACATCCCAAAAGAGGATGGACACCAATATAAGAGGACATGTCCTCTAAAGAAGGACATCTGGTAACCTTAGTCCCATGCAAGCCAGCAGGACTACTCCTGCCTTTTGTTGCAAAGCTGAAATCATCAGACCTTCCCAGTGTTAATGTATGTTCTAGAATTCAGGTGGAAGCTTATAATAACATCTGTATTTCAAATTTTGCTCACTGACTTTAGAGCTTGTTAAAAGCCACAAATCCCAGTTCTGTGTGGCTCAGGCAACTCTCCTAACCTACCTAGAGAGAGAGAAGAGAGGTAGAAAGCATGTATCATCAGGGTGAGGAGGTGGAGAGCCCAGGTGATGATTAACCCCATTGGCAGAGTGTGTACACAGCAGTCAGGACAATGAATTGATTAAAGGGTACAGAAGTTTTTATTGAGGAACTAGAGGCCTAGATAGGAAAGAGAAGACAGAAACCTAACTGCCTTCTAGCTGAAAGAGAATTCTAGACTGTTGTAGAAGACAAGCCTACAAGCAGCATTCTGCAGACAGACAAGGAAAAGCCAAGATGCTCACACAAGAAGAACACACAAGAAACTGCCTTATACTGAATCAGACCCATTGGTCCATCAAGGTCAGTATTGTCTACTCAGACTGGCAGCGGCTCTCCAGGGTTTCAGGAAGAGGTCTTTCCTATCACTTATTGCCTGATCCCTTTAACTGGAGATGCCAGGAATTGAACCTGGGACCTTCTGCATGAAAAGCACAGGCTCTGCCACTAAGCCACAGCCCTTAACTCTTCTTTCAGTCCTGTCTAGCTATAGCTTGCTGCCTCCTGCGGGTTCTTCTTCCTCTTCTTCTTTGTACACATTTCTTTGTACACAAGACAAGGGGAAAAGGCAGCCCAGGAACTTTGATCCTGGGTAAGAAGCCCCCCACCCCAGCAGGCACAGGGAGTCTAAACTTTATACAGCCACCACACTTTGTCAAAATGCCAAAGGAGTCCACAGGCTAAAAAAGGTTGGAAACCCCTGTAACTGATTATTCTTTTCCATTACCTCATTATGATAATTCCCATAATTTGAATTTTCTAGAAATTGCTCTATCATGTACTTCTCTGTCTATTCAATAATCACAAGGATTGCTCCCCCCCCCCCCCCCGCTCCTGTTATGTTAGAACTCCCTATTTTATGGCTCACAAATACAGCATATACAGACTTATAAAATGTTCAGTCTCAGGGCCCTTGGGGTCACATTAGATGAACTTCTCCCACAAATATTACAGAACAGATATAGGCACCTGTCATTCTTCTTAGGGGACAATCACAAACGTTTAATTTTATTTTTCCATTTTCCCATTTTTCCCCATTTTTTCATTCTGCACAGTCTGCTCAGATTCCTGCATTAATTTTGCTAAGGGCTACACAGCTCTATGGAACAATTCAGAATTCCCATGGTTAACTCTGTTCTACAAACCTCATATTTTGATCAATACATCTTTTTCTCCCAGAGAGTTGTGCTGAATGATAGATGTCATGTCAAGGTTGCAAGCTAGACAAATAGATTGCGATTCAGACAAATATCTGCCGCCAAATTGCAATGACAGTTTTTATATGGCAGCATATAGTTTGTTGTCACCTGAACTGTTCCAACACAGTCTCTGTGAATGTACCAATTAGGAAAGAGAAGTGTTCATTTCAGACAAACATAAACCTCTCTTTGGGCTGCCAATTTCCATAACAATAGTGAACGTTAGGAGTTAGCTAGTCTCTTACAAGTATTCTCTTGTGTTACTAACAGTGTCTCTCTAGCAACAGATGAAAAGAGCAAAAATATAAATAAGCACCTAATTTAATTTAGTAAGCAGGTACTTCTCTCAGTGCAGGGAGTTAAGCAGTGCAACTCCCACAAGGATCAATATTAGGATCAGTGCTATTTAACTTGCTCATAAGTAAACTGGAGTAGAGTATGAGCAGCAAAGTGGCCAAGTTTGCTGATGAGTCAGGATGGTGAAAATCCAGATGGGGTCTCCAAAGGGATCTCTTCAAATCATGTGAAGAGAAACAATGTGGAAAGTGCAGATCAGTATAAATAAGTATAAACTGATGTTCAGTGCACACACACAAATCCTAACTATGCATTGTTGGAGATTGGACTGCCAGTAACTAATTAGTGTGTCAGGAGTCAAAAATGCAAATTCCATAAGAAGTATTAGGAAAGAAATTGAAAATACAGCTAGTATCCTAATGCCCTTGTATAGTTCTGTGAGATGGCGGGAGGGTTGCCAACCTCCAGGTGGGCCTGGGATTCTCATGGAGTTACAGCCTGCTTTCTAGACTAGAGAGAGAGAAGTTCCCCTGGAAGAAATGGTAGGTTTAGAGGGTGGACTCTATATCACATCTCCACTGAGATACCTTCCCTTCCCAAACTGCATGCTCCCCAGGCACTGCCCCCAAATCTCCAGGAATTTCCCAAGCTAGAGTATGCAAATCTAGGTGACTGTCTGGTTCCCTGGTTCCAACCAGGGGTGGGAGATCCTGGCCCCCATCTCCTGTTTCCTGCCATTGCTCCTGCTACTGGCTGGAGAAAATGTAAAATAATAATATTAATTGACAGTGATGGCATGATGGGGAAAATCTGGAAGTGTTGTCACTCTGCTTTAGAAACTCCTGGAAACTCTGGTTTCACCATAGGGTGATTCCAGGAGAGGCATAATGTCACTTCTGGGTTTCCCTGGAAATGATGTCAAATCATCACCATTTTGTCTCCCATGTCTTCCCTGCCCCAGACTCCTGCCCTACAGCAGCAGCAGCAGCATTTGAAATACTGCATACAGTTTTGGTTGCTGTAGCTTAAGAAGGCTACAGTACAGTTGAAAAAGGTGTAAAAAGGGCAGTCGAAATGGTATTGGAGCACCTGCATCATAAAGAAATGTAGTTCAGAGAAAAGATGATTGAGAGGGACCATGCCAAAGATACATGAAATTGTGTGTGAAGTGCAGATAGGTGATAGAGGACCCCCCCAATTATATTAGGATTTAGGTAAAGGTAAAGGTTTCCTTTCCTGGAAAGCCAGTCAAATACGACTCTAGGGATGCGGTGCTCATCTCTGTTTCCAAGCCGAAGAGCCAGCGCTGTCTGAAGATGTTTCTGTGGTCATGTGGCCAGCATGACTAGATGCCGAGGCGCATGGAACGCTGTTACCTTCTCACTGCAAGTGGTACCTGTTTATCTACTTGCAATTTCTTGTTTTCGAACTGCTACGTTGGCAGGAGCTGGGACCAGAGATGGGAACTCACTCCATCATGCAGCACTCGGATCTCGAACTGCTGAACTACCGGTCTGCAATTCAGCGTCTTAACCACTTGGGCCACTGATTTAGAGGAACACAATAAAGTATATGGGCAGTAGATTGAGGATAGATTTGAATAAAATGTTCTATGAAGTGGTTTACAAAGTGATACTAAGTATTCCACCTATTCCCATGCCTTTCCCTTTCTTTAAATGGTTTTTTAAAAAGCCTTGAGCAAAGCAGGAGATTACAGTTTTTTAAACTTCATCAAGGAAGTAATTAATAGAGATTCTGTTGAATTCCGAAAGGTCTATGGCTTGGTTAAGTCTCACCATTTCAATCTTGCATCTGGAAATTGAAGTTCTTGACAGTTTATTTTTGCACCATTTTCTTCCTTGCACAAAGTTTATCGTGTAAAGTTTATTTTTTTCAATATTATTTAATAATAATTTAGCGCAATAAATCATATTTCTATAACTGGTATACACTGTATTTATACTGCAGGGTAGGATCAAAGTAAAATAAGCAGAATTAAGCTTGTAGAATAGGACTTTTTCCTTTCTACTTCCCGTTATAGTTCATTGAGCCCTTGAAATGCTGTTCCTGGGGATCCTAATGACAGCATGGGATGAAGTTGATGTCTACAATGGGAGTGGGTAACCAGATAAAATTGTCTTCCATCAACATAAGTGGTGCTCTGTTTACATAAGTGCTGTTATACTAGCAGAGCAGCACCTTTGGATCCAATTCATATAAACTGCTTTACAATGTGTAAAAGAAACCACAGAATCATCAATAATGAAAATTTGTGACTGTAATGTTTGCAGATGTTTCTTGTGGTCTTTTGTCCACCCTGACATGTCCAGGAATTTCTCAAGCCAGAATTGACAACCCAAAATATGAAGAAGCTTTAACTTTATAGATAGATTAGAGTGTAAGCATCTTACTGTTCATCTTCATGATTTCTGTGAAGTCCCATGTGCGCAGGCCAGCAGCAGTAGTAAAGATCTTAAAAGCTTTCCTTCTAGCTCTTTCTAGTGCTAGGAACACTCCCCCTTGTCTCAAATCAGCTCCTTCCACCTAAACTGACACATGACCAAGGGCAGGGAGAGTTCTTACCTCAGTCCTTCCTTTGCCACTGTGGAGGTAGGATGCGCTGAGCTGCTTCCTTCACCTCCTCTGAGAGGAATTTGGCCTCCGAGAAGAGACCTCTTCTTCAAAGAGAATTGTTTTGCTGCTGTGTTGTTTGTTCATTGAGGATTTCTTTGGTCAAATTTCTTCAGAAAGGTTGTTGCCTTGTAGTGAGTGTTTGTGATGGCCCTTTTCAAACAATGTGAGTATGATACCAGGATGGCACAATCCCATGAACACTCCCTGTGCCTGTTATTCTTGGGTGAATCCTGTTATGCTTAGGTGAATCCTTGGTGGTAACTGACCAAGAGAGAGTTCTTGGAGTCATGGTAAATAACTCACTGAAGAAGTTGACTCAGTGTGCAACTGCAATAAAAAAAGGCAAATGCTATGCTGGGGATTATTAGGAAAGGGATAGAAAACAAATCAGCCTGCATCATAATGCCTCTGTATAAATGTATGATGAGGCCTCATTTGGAATACTGTGTACAGTTCTGGTCTCTGTACCTCAAAAAAGATGTAATAGCATTGGAAAAGGTGCAGTAAAGGTCAACTAAAATAATTAAGAGGATGGAACACCTTCCCTATGAAGAAAGGTTTAAGAGGTTAGGCCTTTTTAGCTTGGAGAAACAACAATTGAGGGGTGACATGATAGAGGTTTACAAAATTATGCACGAGATAGAAAAAGTGGAGAAAGAAGTACTTTTCTCCCTTTCTCACAATACAAGAACTCATGGGCACTCAATGAAATTAAAGAGCAGTAAGCTTAGAACAGATAAAAGAAAGTACTTCTTCACCCAAAGAGAACACGTGGAATTTACTGCCACAAGAAGTGGTGGCAGCTACAAGCATAGACAGTTTCAAGAGGGGATTGGATAAGCATATGGAGCAGAGGTCCATGAGTGGCTATTAGCCACAAAGTATAAAGGGAATACTATGTTCTGGGGCCGTGAGGCTCTGTATTCTTGGTGCTTGGAGGGCAGCAGTAGGAGGGCTTCTGGAGTTCTGGCCCTGTTGATGGACCTTCTGATGGCAACTGGGTTTTGGCCACGGTGCGACACAGTGTGTTGGACTGAATGGGCCATTGGCCCGATCCAACATGGCTTCTTTTATGTTTGTATGTTCTTACAATGTTAGTGCTTGCACAACTTGTAAGCAGTTTACCCCAAAGGCTCAATATGAAAGGGCCTCCTAGTTAAGTGGCACTTCAAGAGAAGGTACTTACGGTATATGAAGCCCAGCTGCATTGCCTTGCTGAAGGCAAAAAACAGGCCTGTACATACTTGGTGGTGTGGACTGTCAGCTCCTTGCTCAGATCCAACCTCCCAACATGCTCATAGGTCAGCCTTGGTTCCAAGGAGTGCTTCTAAGTCACCTCTGAAGAAGGCAAAGTTCTTGAGCCATCTGGTTCATCATTGTTGGTGAGGAAGAGAGCTGTTTACTCTGTGTTGGATGAGCCCAATGTTGTCCACCCCCTCCCTATACCCCATTGTCTCATACAGAGGCTGAGGACAGACTGGCAGTCTCGGCCGCTCTGCCTCTGCTTCAAAAGTGGAGGCAGAGCAGCTGTTCAGATGGCCGCATCTGCCCTGAGGAGGCAGCCCAGACGCATCGCGTCCAGCGCCGCGCTCCTCCCGCAGCAGCCGAGCACCACTTCAAAGTGGTGCTCGGCTGCTGCGGCGCGCGTTCCACCCACCGGAGCGGGTGTGAATGGACGCCGGGAGGAGGAGCCGCTCGGCGTCCGCCCGCCGCCGTAGGAAGCTGTTCGCAGTCTGAATGCTGCGGGCGGCTTCCTTCTGGCGGCGTGCGAACGCCACGCCACAGGGGAAATACCCCCCGTTCTAGTCTGCCGCGCCGCGGATGCACGGCAGACTTTAAGTCTGTCCACAGCCAGAGTATGTTGATAGTCTGTTGGTTCTGAGGATAAGGTGGAAAGAGTCAGGCTTCCCGTGCCAGTCAATCTGAGGACAAAACCTAAGAAGAAGCAGAAGTCTTCTCAGAAGGCATCTACTGGGCCCCCTGTATTCTGACAGCTGCCTTGGTTCTCGTGTCCTCTGATCCACAAGTACATACTGTGGGAGACTGTTTGGCATTGGGGGAGGCTCTTTCATTGCATCTCTCATTGCCACATAGTTCTGAGTCTAAGGAAGATTTTTGTCTCGCTCTAATACCACTTTGGATGCTTCAGATCCATCACCAGATGAGAAGGTTGGGGACCTATGGATCTTCATGACTAGAATAGCTAAAGCCTGTCAGATCTGAGTAGCATATTCTACCTCAGGAGAAATTGCCTTTCCCTTACTCCAGGACCTACTTGAGACTGCCTAGTCCATTTGAACAAGGCCAGTATCTGTGCATGCCTCTGGGCAAGCTAGAAAAGGACTGCAAGTTCCTTTTAACACATTGGCCTGCAAACTGTCTTGTAGCAGAGATCATAAGGCAGGAACTCATTTCTCTCTATTGGATAAAGAGGGAGGAAACTAGATGGTGTAGATCAGGAAGGCTTAATTGCCAGGATCACTAGCCTTCTGTGTATCTTAGAATGCTGTCATGTCTCAAAATCAGTTATTCTTGTGTGATTGTTTGTCATCTTATCTAGATGCCCTTCCTGAAGACTAAAAAAATCCTTAGCTAAGGTGGTTCAGGCTGAGGGTGTAAGATTGAGTAAGCAACAGATGAATAAGGTGAGAGATGCTGCCAACTGCACTAGCCAGGCTGTGGACTTAGCAGAGGTGCTTAGGAAGGAGGCACATGGTTGTTCACGATTGCCCTGCCTAATGAGAGTATGGTCAAGGTAGAAGAACTCCCTTTCAAGTGGAAAGAGTTATTTAGTGCACAAACTGAAGAGTCCCTAGCAGTGTTCCATCTAAGCTGAATTAGTGTGATCTAGCTCACAGTTTTTTAGCCTCTGGATCATACATTTTTGTCTTAGCTCAGTAAAGATGGCTCTAGAGCAGACTAATTTATGTAGCCAAATCACTCACTCACAACTTTAATGTCAGTAGCTCCCAAAGTAAAATTTTTGCTCACAAGACTTCCCAACTTAGAGGTATCATTGGTTCCTAGACAAGATGCAAAAGAAGAAGCTTACAGACAAGATTTAGGGCATTAGGGGGCAACCAACCTCATACAAACCCAGGCATTACCATCAAACCCAGTCCTAGTTGTCCTTCCATTGTCAGCATCCCTACCAGCCCCTAGTACTGTGCCCAACAGCAGGGTAAGAGAGGGAAGTCTAGGAGTAAAAGGCCAAACCAGTCACCTAGACATCCTCCTGCTCAGGATAAATGACTTCAGTGAATATTCAGTGGCACACCAGCAATTCCAAGTTTTGTGAACAGGTTAGGCAGAACTTGCTCTCTATTCACTAAATGTGAGGAGGGCCTTACTTTTTTATTTATACAGAACAAAACATTTATTTATTTATTGTTCACATTTTTATCCCACCTTTCGAGATAACTGGCTAAAGGCGGCTACCAGCAATAAAATACCATCACAATGGTTTACAAAGTTAAAATATAAAACAGTCTCAGAATTAAAACAACATAACCTAACAATACTGGTGGCAATCAGAGTTCTCTTGGTGACGGCGACAGCAAAGGGTTCAGCCCGTGGATCCAGGGCAATGGTATCCTGAATCCCCCTGGTGGTGGCTCCTAATCAAAAGCCTGGTGGAAGGGCTCTGTCTTGCAGGCCCTGCAGAACTGTAATAAGTCCCGCAGGGCCCTGATGTAATCCGGGAGCTCGTTCCACAGTATGGGGCCACCACTGAGAAAGTCCTGGCCCAATGCTAGCCAGCCGAACATCTTTTGGACCAGGGAGAGTCAAGCGATGTTGTGAGCTTGACCTCAGTGCCCTCTGGGGCCTCTGTGGGGAAAGGCAGTGCCTCATTTTAATCAAGATCAGCATTTCTTTGTCTGCTTCTCCAGCCCCAATAAAGGTCAGGTACCCTCATCACAAACACTATCTCATTTTGTAGTATTGCCCATCAAGCCTGTATACAGCAGGACTGGGACTTTGTGCCCTTTCCCAGTGAAGGCACATTCCATGAGGGCACAAGTATCATCAGCGACAGTTCTGAGAAAGGTCCCCATCACCAAGGTTTCCAGGGTGGAGACTTGGTCCATGTCATGCACTTTTATGAAGCGCTATTCAGTATGTGTTGATTTCAGGAGTGAGACAGCTGTGGGAAAGGCAGTGTTGCAGATGTTATTCTGCTAGCCAACCCGCACTCTCCTCCTATATATCCAGTAAATTCACTATTCTCTCACGTGGGACTGCACAGAAGCCACAAAGATGAAAATGGGGTTGCACTTACCTGTAACTGTTGTTTATTTAGTGGTTTTCTGTGCAGGTACACAATCTCCCCCTGCCCTTTCCTTGTTGTGAGCTTCTTCCCATGGACCTTTCATTGGGCTCCATGGTGGCAAAAGGTTGACTGAGACCTTTCCCAGCCCTTGGTCACATGTCAGTTTAGGTGGAAGAGCCAGCTCGAGCCAAGGGGGAGGGGAGTGCCCCTAGCACTGTAGAAAGCAGAAGAAGAAGAGAAGGAAGAGGAGACTGGATTTATACCCCGCCCTTCACTTAGAGTCTCAGAGCGGCTTACAAATTCCTTTCCCTTCCCCTCCCCACAACAGACACCCTGTGAGGTAGATGAATATGAGAGAGCTTTTTCCAGAATTGTCATTGAGAGAGCAGCTCTGATAGAACTATGGCTTGCCCCAGGTCATACAGCAGCTTCATGTGGAGGAGTGGGGAATCAAACTCAGTTCTCCCAGATTAGAGTCCATGTATTTAACCACTACACTGGCTCTAGAAGGAAAACTTTTAAGCTCTTTATCTCTGTGGCTGGTCTGCATGCACATGCAGTCCCATATGTGCCTTCACAGAAGACCACTCAATGAAGAAAGGTTACAGGTAAATGCAACCTCATTTTATTTCTTTATCTTTGAATTCATGTTACCACTCACAAAGAATATTACACCATATGTAATTTTTTTCCAAATGAAGGAAAGCTAAATTTGTGTGAAGTAATACCAACACGCTGTTTTCCAAATGAATTGCTTACTTGGTAGGATACTAATAATGTAATTGCTGAAAAGCAAAAATGAAAAAAAAATCCATTTCTCCTCTAGTCAACTGAACAATAGGATTATGTACACAGGAATAAATACTTGGAAGGAATGCAGGTCATGTTACCTACAGGAATAAAAAAAAATTGAGAGCAATGCACCAGAGATTTTCTTTATAGGTCAAATAATTTTTCTTTTAGCAGAACAAATAAAACCTGTTCCAGACTCTTATGTGGGCACAATAGGAAATGTTCTGTTGTAAAGAATGGAAATGTACAAAGTAGGAGGTGGAAACTCAATTCCATACATGCAAAGAGAGTTCTTCCTATATAAGAACTGACGTGTAGTTTCTAAGAGGCTGAGGTATGATATTAAGAAGTCCTAGATAGATTCTCACTTCTGCCATGAACTCATTCAGTGGAACTAAGGAAAGACAGTCTTTCCTAGCCTTAGCATACACATCCAGTCTGCAGTTATGAGGAAATACTACTCACCTATTTTACAGGGTTCTTGTAAGCCTTTTACAGCAAGATAATATGTGTGAAGTTTGTACCCTTGAAAGTGTTAGCAGAGTATGCAGAGTTACGTTAAAGTTTACTGGAATGACAAGATTTTTTGTAAAAAAAGCAAGGTGGGGAGGGGGTCAAAATAAGCTTTCAGTAGGCTCTGACACATAAACTATACATTGAAAGGCCCCTTGAGTTCAAATGGACTAAACATGCCCTATATCAGTACTTGCATTAATAAAATTCTCCTATGCTCCCACATCTCCAGCAGAAAGCAAAGTATAAATTATTATTATATCCACATCTAGAATGAAGACACAAGATATCAAGCATATGAGTTCAAAAAAGAATTTTTTTACACCTGGTCTACATTGAAAGGGGAAAAAACCACAACTGCCCCAACTTTAAGCATGGGTTGCTATTAACAAACAGCCTGGCCACCAGTTATATAGGCAATCCTACCCTAGGTACAGACTTTTCCAGAGTTACTGGTAACTTCATTTACCACAGCCTAAATGGTCAGTGGTGAGAGGTGTTAATCGTTATCCTCCTTCCTACATGTGACAGTGAAGCAACTAATGTTTAGTGGATGCTACCAAGGGCATCTTCTCTCCAACCCACAATGTTGTTCCGGCAAGTACCGCACTGCTTTTTTCTGAACTTTCCTTCATTCTTAGATTCCTCAAAATGCTCATCAACTAGCCTTACCTATTTTAAGCAATCTGCATTAGTCCTGCCAGTTTTGTCTGGAAAGGATGTCTGAAGAGTTAAGTGAAATTCAGGCAATGAAGAATTATATTTCTAGTACGACTGAGGAAAAGTCTCTGAATTGGGACAGCATACACCCACGGAGCTCACATGTGGAACTGTTATTTATTTATTTATCATATGGCAGAGTTGCACGCAGGAAGCATATAATAATATAAAATATGTAACCAAGTTAATACAACTGGTATGCAGACTGATTGGGCAGTCCCCCCTAAATACTAATATCTAAATTTTCAATCCTTCTAACTAGTAGACATAAATTGTTAAAAATAGGCCTCTCTTCCAGAGAACTGGAAACTAGCACTGATTTTTAAAAACTGGATCCAGGAAATCACTAGCTAGTAGGCCTAATATCTGTTTCAGGTAAATTAGTTGAAACTGTTATTGAAAACAGGATTATTGAAGACAGGCCTGTTGCAGGAAAATCAGCATAGTTTTGGGAAAGGCAAGTCCACCTCACCAAACTTTTGGCATTCTCAGAGAAGGTTAACAAGGATGTAAATAATGGTGATCCAGCAGACACTGTATACTTGTACACCTCAAAAGCTTTTAACAGACTCTCTTGTAAAGGACTCTTGGGTAAACTTAGCAGTCATTGGCTAAGAGGACAGGTTCTCTTACGGATTAAAAACTGCTTAGAGGACTTAAATCGGAGAGTAGCTGTAGATGAACAGTTCTTGCAATAGATGAGCATGAGCAGCAGGTTTCCACCAAGGATCCATATTGGGACAGGTGATTTTTAATTTGTTTATGTGACCTTGAATTGAGATAAGCAGTGTAATGTTTGATGGGATTCAAAGTGACATATTATAGGCCCCGTCCACACGAGCAAGATAAGCCGGATGGGAAGTGACACAAATTTGTGCCGGTGCAATTTGTGCCGCTTTTGCGGGATCACATAGGTCCATGGACCTGTGAGGGTGAACCGCTGCTGCGTGATCACACGCAGCCGCAGGCGAGTTGGTTTTTCCCTCCGGCCGTTTTCAGTGCGCTTATCTGCTTCTACAAGGGATCAATGACTTGCCTCTCCACCCTCGGGATCATTCAATGATGCGCATACCGAGATGGGAGGGGGGGAAAAAACCAAAAAGCCCACTCCCCAACACCACTTGTTTGCGCTGGCGCGATCACACCAGGAAAGGTCAGTTCTGGGCCGTTGCAAACCATTTGAGACTGCCTTTTCACTAGTAGCTAAATAAGCCAATTCCCCACCGGCTCAAAGTCGTTTGCGACACTTTGACACCGGCTGCAGGACGCTTCCCAGATGTGTGATCACGCCACTTTGAGCCGGCGGAGAATCGTCCTTCTTGTGTCGCAAATGGGTGTGTATGATCGTGCCCATAGAATTGTTTTAGTATGGTGCTAAGTAAAGAATACCTACCCATTTTTGCTGTTCAAACTGCACAGGACATTTCTTGTAGAGTTCTGATACAGCAAGCACAGAAAAGCCCTGAGCAGTGGTTTTGTGTGTGTGCATGTGGGTATGGTCAGGCATTGATTCTTAGTGGTAAAATAAGCATAGTACAAGTTTATGAGAGTTTCTAGTTTCATCCATGAAATATTGGAGGGTATGGCACTGCACATCATACATGAAAGGAGATGAACGTTGAAGGTGGGGCCATTTCATGAAAGAAATTACCCTCATACTTGAAGAAATGATAGAACAGTGGCTTTGTATGCAAAAGAGTCCATATTCAGTCTCTTTCATTTTCAGTTAAAAGTATCAGTCAGTAAGTGATGTGAAAGACTTGAGAACCTGGATAGTTACTGCCAGCAGACAAGACTCACCTTGGTAGACCAAGAATTCACTTTAATTCCCCAGAGAAATCCATCCCCTGAGAAATCTGTACTCCTTATGAAAGTAGATTTTTGCCCCTATTGTTTTAATATATTTGGATGTATATAAAATTAATAAAAAGGAGAAAAAAAGAATTCACTTTAAGGCAGCGTCACATGTTCATATGTTTAACTTTACCTGATTAGTCATTTTAAAAAATATATTTGATAAACCAAAATATATTTCTAAAATATATTTTGGTTTAGCAAATATATATATTTTAAAATGACTAATCAGGACCAAAAATTCTACTTTGTAAGCTACTTGCATTAAAGTTGTGAGTGGGAGATCTGGCTACTGCATAAATTAGTTTGCTCTGGAACCGTCATTCCTGAGCTAAGACAAAAATGGGTGAGCTGGAGGCTAAAAAACTGTGAGCTAGCTCACACTAACTCAGCTTAGAGGGAACACACTGCACTTCACCCAACAAGTATCATACATAAAAAATAGTAACTTTGGATTTAATTTCCACTCTGCTAATAGTCAGAGACTAATTTAACCTAGCCCTCAGATGGCAAAAGCTTTATCAAGAGTTCATCTAGTTCTCCTACCTAGCTAGGAATATGTTAGTAGATAACTCTTTTGTTCTGTCGGCCATTTGGTATTAAGTTTTCTTACTAGTATCTGGGCAGTTATGTGAACAATGATTTATAATAATCTTCAGAAGACAAGAGACTGGAATTTTCCACCATACAAAAGGAAATATTCTGGATTATATAAAGGAACTGATTTACAGATCCTCCCAAAATTTCTGAGAAAAATTCTGACAGAGATTGGGGCCAAAATATGACCTGAAAGAAATCTGAATTCAAGAGGAGCAACATACAAATCAGTGGAAGAGTGACCCAGCTCAAAAAGATAGACACTTATAAGTGGCGACTTTAAGATTGTTCAGAATCCTTGTTTTAGAGCTAGAGAGAAAATATTGTGTTCATCCCTAGCTGCAGTTGTCCTTTGTTATGTAGCTGTTAGATACTTTCTGTTAACTGCAAGTGAAGTTGATATTTTAGCATAGGTGGCCAGGGAAACGCCTGTGATAGATAAATTAATAAAGCACTTGAAGGGAGTTAGCAGAAGTAGTAAAAAGAATAAATTTCAACTTTTTCCTGCTGGCAGAAGTACTAAATATTTTACTTCTGTGGGTAGTGGAATAAGGCTGGAGATATAAATTTGTTACCGAGGTCTAGAGATTTGGGACCTCGGGCAGCTGGATAAATTCCACACCCCAAAAGGAGAATGGATGCACTTGCAGGATAAGTTCTGCCACATGTACAGGAATTGAGGTTAGAATGTGAAATCTTTTTGTTTTGCTTTTAGTTCTCTACATCTATTTGGGATTAAAACATAGTTTAAATAATTGACAGGTTTATTTCCTGGACATTATAACCATAGTTCTCTTTCTCTCTGCCAATGTTTTCTTCAGTTGGTCCTTTAAAAACCAACTTATTGCATTTTTTCCACCTTAGTAATTTCATAAGCGATGTGGGAAAATAATAGCTATCAGTACTCTTAACATTCTCCCTTTGAAGTTCAGAAATGTAATCACAAATGTACCCCATTACATTTAAAGTATAAAAGGTGAAGAAGAACAGAATGCCAGAAAGTATCTTTGTTCTCGGATGTAATCCAGTCTTTTGAAGTCTTAATTTAAACCTAATAACTAGCATCATGAAAATGTTACAGTGAAACTTGTGGTGTTGTTTGCTAAGAGCTGAATTCTCCTGGATGTATTCTGGACCCAAAAGGTCTTGGCCCTAGGGGTGTAAATTTGATATTAACATACACACATCCCTCTGGCCAGATATAGATGTCAGTATTTTTTCAGCTATCCAAAATAGCTGAGTCCCAAATATTCCAAAAAATATTTAGGATTTTTCAGGACCACCAGATAGCTGAAGTTAAAGGTTGTTTAAAGGGATTGCAGTCCGGGTGACCTTGTGGTTTGGAGTATACTCATGCAGTTTGGTGTAGTGGTTAAGCGTGCGGACTCTAATCTAGGAGAAATGGGTTTGGTTCTCCACATGCAGCTGCTATTGTGATCTTGGGTCAGTCATAAGTTCTTTCAGAGCTGTTCTCTCAAGAGCAGTTCTCGAAAGAGCTCTCTCAGCTCCACCTACCTCCCAGGGTGTTTGTTGTGGGGAGGGGAAGGGGAAGGTATTTTAAGCTACTCTGAGACTTCTTTGGGTAGTGAAGGGCAGGGTATAAAGCCAATCTCTTCTTCTCTGCTTTTTCTTTAAAGGGACTGCATTCCCTTTAAATTTCACCCTTTCCATTGAAACCAATGGAGGATGGGGCACCTCCTTTGTGGGGGCCCTGGTCCAATCTTTTTAAAACTTGGGAAGGTTTTAAGGAGAGACACCAGCAGTTATGCTGAAATTTGGTGCCTCTACCTCAAAAATATACCCCCTAGACCCCCAGAAACCCCCAGATTGATTCCCCATTATATCCTATGGGGACCATTGACTATAATGGTCCATATAGGGTATAATGGAGCTGAAAACATTTAGGATATCTGAAAAATCCCAAATCTGAATACCATGCCAGTATTGGGATTTGGGACTATCAGAAAATGCTGTTTCTCCTAATGAATGGACTGTTTTTAATTCTTTGCCTCCCAGCTGGGTGGGTGTCTGTGGGACCAAGGTTTACTTTGGGGGAGGGTTGGCTGTCCTGCGCCCACCAAATCTATGTTACCTAATCCTACAATGGCTTGAACCACTGATTTTGGGACTCAGAGACTTAGATATCAAAACCTATCTATACTGGCCTCTAGTGACAAACTAGCCATAAGGTATACATATCAATCTCTGTTGTTGTTGTTGTTGTTCAGTCACATAGTCGAGTCTGACCCTTGGCAACCCCATGAACCACATCACACCAGGCCCTCCTGTTTTCTGTTGTGCTCCGGAGTTTGCTTAATTTTGTGTTTGTTGCATTGATAACACTGTCTAACCATCTAATCCTTTGCTGTTCCCTTCTTCTTTGACCTTCAGTCTTTCCCGGCATCAGGGTCTTTTAGTTTCTCTAGTTTCTCACAAATCATTCCCAATAAAAGGCTTTTATGTCAGTGTTCACACAGGTGTGTATATCATTTTTAATGCAAAGAGCTTCTCATACATGACAAGTTAGACTAAGTGTATGTGACTTGACCAAGGAAACCCAATAAGCTTCCAATGCAGAATAGGGATTCAAATTTAGGTCTCCTAGATCTTAGCCCAAAACTCTAGCCACTACATCAGTTGTTGCTCTTGTATTATGTGGAATCGATTACCAGAGGTAGTTCAGAAAGTATCAGTGTTGATGACCTTGCCTAAGTTTTCTATACTTTTAGAGGGCTTTCTCATAAGGGGCAGTTTAAATGATGACTTGTATTGCTTGATAGCATTTTGGTTTTATAATGTATTTATTTATTTATTATTCAACTTATACCCCGCCCTCCCCGCAAAGCAGGCTCAGGGCGGCTTACATTCATTATGTGAATATGTGTTATTTATTACTCCGCTAAATAACCTCGGCTATATTTGTAACACAGATAGGACTCAGCAAGGTTATGAATATTTTAATTAAAATAAATCAACATAGAGCAGAAACATTTTCTTTTTAAGTAAACTTAAAATGACATAGTATCTACAAGTGAGTTACTTCATACAGTCGAGAATTCACATGACATTAAAATGCAAAGGTTGGACCGTAAGATCCATCAGTGGGAATTCAGTTCATGGAAATGATATTCCACTCCTGTTTTCTTTGGTACCTATGGAACCTTCAAAGTTACTTCTGAGGGTCAGGGTAATCTCAAGAGTGATGTGGGATTCATGGTGGGTATGAAAGCTGTGGAGTTGTGGACGTTTGAGCAGAAGGGCCTTCCTTTTCCACAACATTTTATTTTTATAATATCTATTATGTATGAATGGTTTTATAATATCTATTATGTATGAATGATGTTGGTAGCCGCCCTGAGCTTGCCGTGAGGTGGGGAGGGCGGGATAACAATCCAATAAACAAATAAACAAACAGCAGCTTTCTGTCCAGGATGTTGTAACGACCTGTATAGGTATGATGTCATATGCTTTGTCACAGTGCAACTCTCCTACATTTATAGGAAAACCACAATGACTTTTTTAAAGTTTCAAGGTTTTTAAGTTTAAAATAATCCAAGGAAAATGGTGATGTGCACATGTGAGAAAAGTGCTTCATGTATTCTGATATGCACAGAAGAATATCAGTGATATTTAAAATTAATTGGGATGGATCCAACCATCCCAGTGAACCATCTTCCTCCAACCTAAGAAGTCTTTAAATAGAATCACCACTTAAATTACAGGAAGGCTCCTTAGGCTACAGGGTAACTTCAAACTTATCTCAGAGGAGTTGGAGGATAAGAATAGGATCTGTCCTGTTATCATACAATGTCGTTCAGAGCCAATTTGGAATCTTTTAAAAATAACTTTAATATTTACAGTGTATAATACTCTTTAAAAAGGACCTGTGGTTAAAATGTAACCCCTTTATCCTAAAGCCTTTGAAAGACAAAGTCTTTTATAGAGTTATCAAAAAAATGCAAAGGTGTTTCAAATCCCTATGTACCTTTAGGATCTTTATATTTTTAAGAAGAGGAATTAACATATTTTTATTTTACATTGCCTGTGGCACAGAATAAATTATTGAATTTAAGTTGTGGTTCTGGTGACTGTGCTTTTTTATCATTCTGTTCTTTGCTTTTATTGTTACGATTTAATATTTAATTGATTATAAACAGTAGAGACTGAAAGTTTAGGAATATAATTTAAGAAAAGCAAATATATTTAAGTAGTATTTTTAATGCATTCTAAAAGTTGTAAATATTTGAATGTTTGTAACACATTTATCTTTTTATTGTCATACTACCAGTTACATTTGCCAAAAAAAAGGTTTTTGTTTTATATAGACTGTGCTATCAGTTGGAGGAATACATGTTTTGAAGATCTAGTTTTTCAGAAAATAAAAGTTTTTTTAAAAATACAATCCTATGCAGTCACTCCATTTCAAACCCAAGTTTTCACTGCAAGTCTTATAAATCACTGATTTTTTTTAATCAAAAGGGACTGTTTATATGATTGGACCACAGCATTTGAATTGCTAACTGTGACTATCAAGCTATTGTCAAAACAGAAAGAAATATTAAATACCTTTGGTTTTAAAGTGTTCTAGCAATTTTGTGGAATTAATGGGTTGTATCTCAACTGAGGGTTGCCACCCTCCAGGTGAGGCTTAGAGATCTCCTGCAATGAATTACAGATATCAGTTCCTTTAGAGCAAATGGCTGCTTTAGAGGGCAGATTTTATGGCATTATGGCCTGCTAAGGTCCCTCCTTTCTCCAAACCTTGACCTCCACAAACTCCACTCCCCAGATCTCCAGGATTCTCCCCACACAGAGTTGACAACCTTACCCAGCTCTTAAAGAGTTTAGAGGTAGATCTTTCATATCGTTCCCCTGCTTCTCTCCTTCCCCTCAGCACTGCATGACATATTGCTCTTGAGAGGTTCCCCCATCCTCAGCAGTGATTTTCCAGAGGTGCAGTGGGCTCCTGGGAGGAGGGAATGGCCAGAAAGATCATCTTCAAATACATGAAGCTGCCTTGGACTGATCCAATCGTACTATTGACTGGTAGCAACCAGAATCTCAGACAGAGATTTTTCATATCAACCACCACCTTGTCCTTTTCATAGGAGATTCCAGAGATGGGACCTTCTCCATATCAGGCAGATGCTCTACCCCTGGGCCACAGCCTCTCCCTTAATGAAAGCTTATAACTAACTTGTAATCTGTGTTTTTTTTTATTAAAGGTTCTCATATCAGTCTGACTTCATTAACATCATTAATGTGAGTTGAGTTATTAGTAACATTAAATAAAGACATCAAAGGAAGATCTTTTCTGGCAATGAGATTCTTACTATGGTTATGAAAAATGTGTAAGCACTAAGATATAGCAAAACTGAGTTGGTAAGTAGGTCTTTAAAAAATTTTTTTACTCGTTTCTCCAAAGATGTAATAATAATAACAATAATTGCATGTTATCAAGTTGCAACCAACTCATAGCAACTCCGTAGAGTTTCGAAGGGAAGAGAGGAGCAGAGATGGTTTGCCTTTGTCTACATAGCAACCTCAGTCTTCTTTTATGGTCTCCCATTCAAGTACTAACCATGACCGACCATGATTAGTTTTCTTGCTCCAACAAGCTTGGGTTAAGCTGGGCTATTTATACATGTAGGCATCCACATTATTCTTGTACTGATTATTCTGCCTTCATTACCATCTTTAGGGCACGGCGTCTTCCAAGACAACCTCATTGTTCCAGTCTCATTTCCCTTTGTTAACGGTTTTCCCTCTTGTTTCCACATAGTTTCATGTGGAACTCCTTGCTGTGCTGGTTTTTCTATTTCTTTCCCCACACTTTCTGAAACCTGCCCCCCCCGATCCCCCCCCCCCAAAAAAAACAGTTTGGGTTTTTTTTTTAGTCTGAAATGCCTGTGCTGTTTTGCAATTCTATGCCCACCATGCTATTTTGGGTGAGGAGGGTAGTGATTCCTTTTCTTTGAAAAATTATATACCGATGTTTCAGTGATACAGTGTGCATGCACTGAACATACTGTCATAGTGAGTCAGAAGGCCTGAAACAAGCAGCCAGTCACTGCCTTGCTACCTCTTGGTACATTCCCTACAGTGCATTTGAATAGTGTGCCTGAATATCATTTTCAAATCCTACATGTGGCGTGTGCTACAGCCTGGAACAATACCCACTTGAAAGACTGCGGGAGTATGTGGGGTTTTGTGGAGAGAATGGAGACCATGGACTTGCTTTTGGTCTGAGGTGAGGCGAAGATACAGGAGGCACTCCACACATCCCATTGGAACACTGATTGCTTTGAGCTTTTTGTGGAGCAAATGACCATTTATGGCAACAGCCAATTGGCACTGGAATGCAACACCAAAACAAAGACATTGTAGCTTGAATATAAGAAGGTTGTTGCCCACAACAACTGATGCAGCAATGCTCCTGCAACCTGCCCTTTTTACTCAGAGCTGCATCACATTTTGTGGGGTGATGGCAGAGTTAAACCTAAGCAAGTGGATCTAATCTTGCAGTTCCAAATTCTGGAGGGACCAGCTGCTGTGCTTCTGGATTTGCGGGAAGGATCCAAAGAACTGTTTACCCACAATCTAGTCACCATTAATGACAGACATTTACAGGGTTCTACTTCTGGAAGCACAGGTATGTTGCTGCTATTGTGTCTTCTAGCATTTTCCCCATGATCTGAATTATATTCCAATGTTGGAGGATGGATGGATGGTCCCCAGTAGCTAGGGGCTCAAAGTTATGTTCTGCACTGTGGAGGGTGAAAAATTGTTTAATGGTACTGTTTTCTAATCCATAGAAGTCAAACAGAACTGAGCAAAACTGTACATTTCTTCTTCAGAAATTCTTAGCCTAAATTCTTAACTTTGACTGCACATCAGGAGGAAGAAGCAGATGAAATCATGACAGAAGACATCATTGAATAAAACCAAGATATCATACATTCAAACATGGAGGGTGTGTGTCACACTCTCAAAAATGGGTGTGTGTATGTTTGTTTTGATTTATATCCCGCCTTGCCTGCTGGGGGCTGTCATTCCTAAAAGAATGCCTTTTAAAGTAACATTTTCAGAGACAGTGTCTCCAGTGAGGGATGATTCTCAGTGCACTCCTATGACACTCATACAGAGTGAGCTATAAGGTTGGGAATGTTCCTGTGTTTACCATCCACATATAGGTGAGGTGCACAGGAAGGGGGGCATGAAAATCTAATTGTTACTTTCATTCCCAACATCTGCAGTTCCAGAGGTGCTTGATGAAGTGGATATTGCGCAGCTTTCTCTACCACTCAACCAGCTAATGCTCAGGCTAAGAGGAGTTGTGACGCTGGACTATACAGTGTTGTAGTGTGCATGATGGCAGTCAGTAAGGAAGCACAATGACCAGCTGGCTGCATTAAAAGAAACATGATACAGAGATGGAGCAATGCAAAAAGGACTTGACAGAATACAGAAAGGAACAGTGAAGTTCAGGACCATCATCATATAGAGATTACAGCGGAGGTGAGATGTGACCAGGCGGTTGTATTGGAAGTCCTAAAGACAAACTTTGCTGTCCTGGAGTCTGCAGTGGAATCTTGCAAAATGTTCACAATGCAGCAGCAACTCGCATCCACCCGGCCACCTGACAACCTATATGGAATGCCAGAACTGCTGTATACATCCACTCTGAGACACGTGGATAGTGGCCCTCCCCCTTTCTTTCACCTGGCAGTGGCTTCCTGCTGTGGTCATGTATTGCATTCAAGGGAACTTATTCCCCTTAACAGTAAAAGGTTTTAGCCACCATTACAAGGCTATCGACATAGTGTTTGTTTTATACTTGTTTTCCAGTTTTCATTAATAAAGTTCTGTTTTGAAAGATGCATCATACTTGTTGTTCTTATAGAATAGCTGTTAAAAAACAGAAAGCAAAATAAAAGTACAGCCAAGAATTTATATAATAAATAAGTGTAAAACAACAGTACAAAAAAGATGTATAGTAAATAAGCGAACATTATATATTAATAGAACTATATATAGAAATGTTTTGTAAAATCCGTTACATCCCCACCCCTACCCCCTGCCTCCAAGTTGCCCACACGGCATGGGCTGCTCTTCTGCAAGCAGTGCCTCGGTGGTGTGTTTGCACATTGAAAGACAAGCCTGAAATGCTCTTACTGTTGAGGGAAAGGAAGACAAATTAGTTTCTGTCTGTGGACAGTACATACCTTCATCTAAAGCTGCCTAAGACACATCTGTCACATGTGACATCATGGGCTCCTTGAGCCCTTGGAGGCAGGTGATGACTTCCTGGAAGGGGTTGAGGTTTTTTGTCTGGGTTCCCCTGGAGACTCCTGTCAGAAAGCAGAGATTTCAGTACAGATGTGTACAGTGGCACTTTCAAAGCACAACTCTGTTTCTGGAGCTGGGTTCTTACAAATCTCTGTGGCCTCCCATGGAGTACCAGCAGGCTCATCTTCCAGTGGTCACCCTGTTATGAATGAAATGTTAAGCCTAATGTTAAGTCAGGTCATGTAGCAGGGGGGGAAAACCCTTCCCTGCAACTAACACTAATCTGCCCAGTTCTCCCAGATGCACATATCTTAGATGAAGGACAGCTCCTCTTCTCAAGAAAGGGTTCTTGCTCTGCCACCTCCTCCTCCTCCTGCACCACCTCATCCCTCCTGGGTGCCTGCCTCTATCAACAAAGGGATACTGCAGGGGTTTAAAATATGAAGGAGGAAGTGGAGACATTACACAGCCTATGTAGGAGGGCCCCTATAGAATGGGACTCTTTCTTTCTTTCTTTTTCTTGGTTTTCCAAGTGCATGCTGCACATCACATGAACATGCTATCCTGCCTCCAGAAGTATGCTTAATATGGCTTCCTGCCAGAAAATACCCTGGCAGCTGATGTCCTTTGTAGTCATTGTGCTCACTGGGCATTAGTCCGTTGAATAGAACGTTAATAAACTAGGAAGAGAACAGAGCTGTGGCAGGGCACAGAGAAAGCTGACAGCAGGAGTAGGGAAGTGGCAAGCAGGAGCACTGACAGCTGCTGATGTGCTGGCTGCGCCAGCAGCCCTGCCCCATGCTGAGGGTAAGAAAGAGAGTGGGCCCAGAGAAGAGGTGCCCCACTGGGCATGAAGGACATCCATTACATGAGCCCCACCTGGGAGAGCCCGGTGGTGTCCTGCCCTGAGAGGAAAGACTTAAGCAGCAGGAATGGCACAGGCAGGGGAGGAAGAGTGCAGGCCTAGAGATGTGGGGAGAGCAACTGGGTTACTGTGAGCAGGGAAGAGGGAACAGGGTCAAGCAGCCCCTCTCCCCCTGCACTATCTAAGGCCAGTGGCAAGCCAGCTAACTAAAAGTCATGCCCTGGAGGGCCCTACCTCACTGAGCTTGGACCCAGAACCCCCAGCACCTGACGATACTCTCTGTGTCTACTTAAATCCAGAAATTCACTGAAGCAGTCTAACCAATGGGCACTGTAAGCAAACAGTCTTCTATGCCACAAGCAGTCCTATCCTCAGTATCATATTCTCATTGACATTCAGTCCTTTAAATTAAGACCAATTGCCAGTTATTTTGTGGGTGTAAAGCCCAACCCTGAAACCCCATCTAGCTTCCCCAAAAGAATTTAAAGAATTAAATCTCATCTTTCCAATCTCTGGGTCCAGGTGCACATTCTTCCAGAACAGGGCCAACTCCAGTGTAAAGTACTCCTTCAGGACAATTTCTCAGGACAGTGGACAGCCCAACTCCAGACTATTCTTGCACTTCATTGTAACAGTCTTTATTAGCCAGGAACCAAATTGCTATTTCCCACCAGGATTGGTTTCCTCATTCAGGTTGTGTTGCTCTGGAGGTGCAGGCTGAGGACAGCCACAATCTTGAACAATGTGCCATGGGTCATGTGAAAATTTTCTATCCATTGTTCATCTGACAGCAAAACAAACTGCTCCCACCAGTCCATGCTGTGTGGAACAATCCAACAGTGGCAATGCCTGCCAACCTCTGAAAGGGAATACCACCATTCTGGTACTCTGCCCTTCAGGAGTAACTGTGCCTCCTCGAGACACCTTTGAGTGGCCATCATTTACTCAAACTTCTATTCAGATTAAAGAATCTTCTTTCTCCACTGTGCACACTATTCAAGCAAACTATGCACAGTGTTAGTGTGCTTTGAAGAATCTCTATTATCAGCTTCTTTAGCTGCTGAGATTAAGGTAAATGAATTCAAAAATATAGTGAAGGACTCCACAGCCAATGAAAATAACCACACGGGAAAGCAGGTACAATTCATAGGGGTTTTTTTGGTGGGGGACTGCACACATAAGCAGGGGTGAAAACTTTATACATTTAGGCCCTGAGCACCATTGTGCCTGGTGCTGTGCAGGGGCGGTCAACAAACAGTCTGACAAAGAAGAGGTGGCACATATGCTCAGACCTGGTTGACCCAGACTAGCCCGATCTCACAAGCTATGTAGGGTTGGCCCTAGTTAGTACTCGGATGGGAGACCACTGAAGAAATCCAGAGTAGCTGTGCAGAGGCAGGCAGTGGCAAACTGCCTCTGAATGTCTCTTGCCTTGAAAACCCTACAAGTTGCCATAAGTCGGCCATGAATTGACAGCACTTTCCACCACCAAGTTTGCTATCACGTTAACATTTAAAAGAAATGAAAGAAAATAATTTCATAAATGTGTCCGTCTTCCTTTCTTAGCAGTGAGCCCTTTGGTTGCTATTTTAAAAGCATGGTCTAAATATTTTCTTTCTTTAATCTGTACATAGTTTAACAGTATTCAGACAGTTAACAATTGTGAAGACTCATTAATAAAGTTAATGAATCGATTTTGCTGTTAAGGCACTCAATATTTCCTGAAACCAACATCATGAATATTTAATCCCACATTGATCTCAATCACTGTCTTCAAACATCAGTCAATTGCACTTGATCAATGTTGTTCATTTAATTTGCCTGTTATGATTTCCCCCTCTCCTGGAATCCAATATAGCCGTGTTTTCATTTTATCACAAAAACTTCTAACAGCAGAGTTATCTGTATTTCCCCCTTTAAGAAGAAAGAATGTTGAACTCTGCTTATGGTGTCATGTTTTCATGGGTCAAGGAACTCCCCCTGTTATAAAAAGAACTTCAGTCTATTATGTTAGTCCCTGGAGGAAAACTTTACCTCTATGATTTTATTCTGCTCCTGATTTACCACAACTCTTTCTGATATAAAGTGGTACAATAATAACAATTAAGAATTTTTTAATTTAAATCCTATGTTTATTAACAACTCTATAACATGTTACGATAGTACTATAAAGTATGAATATGGGTTTTTTTGGGACAAGTATCTGTAGCTGTAGGCTTTTTATCTTTGTGTAGCCAATTCTTTAATCTACTACACCTTAAATAAATAAGGATTGTTATGTACAATGAAAAAACACCTCTGATTTCTAACTGTGTAATCAGTATCAACTAGTTACTGTGGGTTTGTGTATTATACACTTCCATTTCCTCCAATAAATGATTATAATACATTCATAAATGATTATGAATAATTTGAAAATTCTAGTTTTGTGCTCTTATGTTTTATGGGTTTTATTTCTTTTTCTTTTTGTGTTGTTCTCAGATTTAATTGTATGTCAAGGGGAGATAGACAAAAATATGTCCATGTCCTACTGAACAACCTCAGTTTGCTGCACTTTTGAACACAAAGCCAAAGAAGCAAAATGACAGGCAGGTTTGTAGAGAAACAAAGTCCGTTCTGCATCACTGCAGTGGGATACTATTTGAGGTTTATGATGGAACTTGGATTTAGAGAGAGAAATCTTAGAGAGAGAGTTTCTATAGGAATTCCTATTTGCTTTCCATAGAAAAACATTTCAAACTGATTTGCTTTTTGTGGAAGAAATGCTTCCAAAAGATTAATTTCATGTGAAAGTGTATTTTCTTGTGTACCAGGAAACTATTACAATTTAAACTATATTAAAGAAATCATTTAAACTCAGCTAGTAGAAAACAAATAGATATATATTTCTGATGTTTATTTTTCAAGCTACAATGTACATTGAGACTCATATGTTGTCACAAGGAAATAGCAGCAACAGTGGAAATAGTAAGCCCCCCCCCCCCCCCCAGCAAGCATTTCTGTGATCTTTTAGGCAACACACTTATTGTATATCCAGCTTTGGGAAAGATTTTAATAGTCTTGAATTGGCCAATTTCACTCTTAGGAATCCCTGAGCTTTTGTTCAGAAGACAATAGATTTTCAGTAGCTGCTATATTTCTTTATTTACTTGGAGGGCCTTTGGGCCCTTAGGGTTTGGGGTTTTTTAAAACCTGCTGTCCTCCCATTTCTTCTGTAGCTGTCTGTTCACTACACTGTAGGCCCAGGAGCATAGAGAGGAGCCACAGGTAAGAAAGGATATAACTGGACCACAGGTAATTTGGAGAAATAAAAGGCCACAGCTTTTTATTGATTACACCACAGAAGCATTGGCACAGCATGAGGATAGATCCTGAATTGGGTGAACTGCTTGCTGCCTGATGAACCCCACAACTCAGCCTGCTTGCTGGGGATGCAGCTGAGGAGTGGCAAACCTTGGGAGCCATGTGAGCACCAGTCATTGTGTGGTTCCCTTGCTACCTGGTGGTGAAAGCTCTGTCCAAAGCCCTCAAGCTGGGCATGCTGCTGAACTGGCTCCACCCTAAGACCCCTTAAGGGAGTCCCCAGAACTATGGGATGTGGGCATGTACTTTTCTCCGTTTCTCACAATAGAAGAACTCATGGGCACTCAATGAAATTAAAGAGCAGTAAGCTTAGAACAGATAAAAGGAAGTACTTCTTCACCCAAAGAGTAATTAACATGTGGAATTGAATTCATTGCCACAAAAAGTGGTGGTGGCTACTATTGGGTTTGCGGAAATAAGGAGCTGAAGACTGACCAGGTATGAAAGTGCAGAGTTTATATAAAGGTGAATATATGCATATATTTGCCAAGTCATTCAACAGCATGCTTGGCCTTAGTCTCTGAGAGCTGAACCCCCCACATAGCTTACTAAGCAGACAGCTATTATGCTAAACATTAGCCAATCCCTAGTAAACTGATGTAATCCTTAACAAGACTAACAAAACCAGAATGAGCAACACCTGGTAGAAGCACCTGTCTGTAACTACATCATTACTATTCTGACAGCTAGGTTTGACAGTTAGAATCAAACACATCTATAGTAACTGCTTGCTACCTCATACATTCTGATCTATATCTCAATAGCTACAAGCATGGACGGCTTCAAGAGGGAATTGGATAAATGTATGGAGCAGAGGTCCATCAGAGGCTGTTAGTCACAAGATGGAACATGATGTCTGAGGCAGTGATGCTCTGTATTCTTGGTGCTTGGGGGGCAACAGTGGGGGAGGGAGTGGCTTCTGGAGTTCTGGCCCTGCTGGTGGACTTCCTGATGGCAACTGGGTTTTGGCTACTGTGTGATACAGTGTGTTGGACTGTGATGGGCCATTGTCCTGATCCAACATGAACCTCACGGTGTGCTGTGCTCTGTTTTTTGCATTAGTATTTTTCTAGTTCTTTATCAAGACTTCTGTAGATTTCTAACATAATTTTAATTGTGCCATTGTTAAGAGTGTATTTTGATATGTAGTGTTACAATATATGTGCAAATTATTTTCATATTATAAATAGACATAATACTTCCTTTTTAATTTTAATTACATTTTGTTTTCAAAATATTTGACAATAATGTAATAATATCATTACTTTGAAACAGAATAGGGCTTTCAAGGTAAGAGACTTTCAGAGTTGCTTTGCCATTGCCTGCCTCTGTGTCACACCCTGGTATTCCTTGGTGGTCTCCCATCCAAATACTAGTCAATGCCGACTTTGCTTAGCTTCTGAGATCTGACAAGGTCAGGCTAGCCTGGGTTATCCAGGTCAGGGCAGATATCCAAATAGCAACAATTATATACACTGCAAAATGTACCAGTTAAGTACAGTGCAAAATGTCCTCTCTGGCTCTTTAGGATTATGTATGCATGTAGTAGCATGTATTATCACACTTTAATTTCTTTTTCGGTAACTTCATTTACCATGTTTTTGGTTGAGGACAGCAATGTTTTTTTATCGGCTGGCACCCTCCTCAGTTTTCTAGACTCATTTCGACCTCTTCCCCCCACCTGCAAAACTGCCGGCAGTCTGTAATTTGGAATAACTGATTATAAATATTACTGTTCACGATCTGTCTTTTAATGTAATTAAATATGATTTATTCTTTAATCTGGTCATTGTTTTAATACTATGTACATCACCCAGAGTGTTTAAGCCAGTTCAACCTGTAAGGATTGCCATGCAGCATTAGATAGCCCTGTCCAGGCCTCAGAGTGCACATGAACAGGCATTCATAGCAACAGGCTTGAAGGAGTTCCTTGACCAAGTAGAGAGGGGAGGGCTAGATGGGAATATGGAGGCTTGCATAGGGTTCCTATTCCCTTTAACCATCTGGTACTGTGCTTTATGTGTAACTGGTAAGGCAGGTGAGAGGGCTGTGCTATGCTCTGCAAGTATCATCCATACATGTGTTGCATCCTAGGTGGACTGGATTCCAAGCACAGGTTTTCTCAGGTCAATATTCCAGCCACTTCACTACAGTGAATAATATCATTGCCATGCATATCAGACTTCAGGAAGCAAATTCTATAGTGCCATCCTCTCAGCAGCACTAACTGTACCAACAAGGTACAGAAAATAATCGTATTCCAGCACTGCTTAAACAAATAAAAACAGACAAGCTTAATATAAGCAAATACAGATTAAAACAAGCTTCTCCTTATAACTCCCTAATAAGAATGAAAATTAATCAAGTCAGTAAGCAAACTCAGGGTTTATTGCTTGATTTCAAGTTTAGCCCTACTTTATATTCCCTCATCATATTGTAATATGGTGGTTCTTAAAACATTTGTTTTTCACACTGAAAAGTAGAACTTTCGGTTTTTGTTAACATAAGCTAGATCAATATATTAGCCCATATAGACTGAGAAATATTGCCTAGTAGAGATGATGATCAGCCTTCCTTGCCCATTTTTTAATATTTTGCTGGTTTCTCTCTTTTCTTTTCCCTTTTACAATATATAGCTTTGCAATTCATTTGACCCCTTTTCTTTTTTCAGTGTTGTAGCTGAGGAAAGCAGAAGTCTTCCGTGAAAAATGTTGCCATTAAAAAGGAGAGCAAACTGCATAAATTACAAATGAACTGCAGCATCAATATACAAGCATGTTACCTGATTATACATGCATGTTTTCTTTGCCATTAATTCAAGAAAATTGCATGGCAATGTGTGAACCTCATTGCGATCCACATCTCTTTGGAAAGCAACACCCATTTTAAATGAGCTCTGAATTTATGGGCTTTACATAATGATGTACAGTTATAATGCTAATTTAATAGACACATTTATTTGGTCCTTTGCTTTCGACATTCCTAACACTGGCTTTTAATACTAATAGAATGCAAATGTGGCTGCTTCTGGCAGATCTCGACAAAACTCTGCATGCAGCAGGTACATGTTTGTTTCCTACGAACTGTCATAAACTCTCCTTTAAAATGCCTCTATGCACTTACCCCAGCTCAGCAAAACATTTAAATATAGGGTTAATTTTTAGGTGTGTATATTCCTCTGACTTAAAAAAAAGTTTAATCTCTGTGAAGCTGTAGGGTGAAGGGAACAGCTGAATCATTTAGAGCTTTTTAAAATGAAGAAGCTGGCACTTCTCTGTATCTTTCAGTTCAGTCTATGTCCTTCAAGTGTTGTGCCCTTTTTTTCTTTAAAAAAAAGCACTTTATGACATTTCTTGTTTGGAAAGTGAGTAAATCTCCTACTTGGGGGGAAAGAATGTTCCAAAAGCTTGCTAAATACATACAAATAAACATAATTTCTTTGGACCCAGCACAGACTTGTATTATTGAAACTTTCCCCCGATTCTTTCTTATATGTACATGCAATTCATGAGCCATAAAAGAAAAATAACCAATTTGTTTCTGAAATGTCTGAAGTAGACCATATGGGTTTCAATCCTAGGCCCCACTTAAAACACCCATCTACCCATACTTTGGCTCCTTATGAATATTGATACTTCTGTCTGTGTGGGTCACTGAATCATAGCCTATGAGATATTACTGTGATCCTGGAACACTAGCATCTCTATAACAAATAGTATGTCTCTAGTTTTCTTATGGTGCAGAATTGTTCAAGAATTTTCCCAGTCCAAGCCCATTGAAATCAGTGAACTTAGACTGGAGTAACTTGACATAGGATCACTCTGTTAATTTGGTAGATTAATGGATCAGGACTTCCTTGACTGTGACCTTGGAAAGACAACAACTGAAACTTTATTGTTTCCTATTTCTTTTCTCTCTCCCTCTTTTGATTAGTGTTATTAAAGTTATACTAGGCAAAGTCTCATGTGATTGGTAAATATTGTATGCTATTTTTATTAATGAAATTAATCTTTGATGTATTGAGTTTGAATTCCCCTAGGGTAATAATTTAAGATCTTGTGTGCATCATTTAAGTAGCTATTGGAATTGCAATCCTGTCATTTAAAAATTTAACACAGTATCATTCATCTAAAACTGCATTAAAAGAGGAAAAGAAATTAAAAATAACATTTATAATATTTTAAATCTTGCAGAGGTTCAAAGGTGGCAAATTCTAATGAATCTTCTTAATTAAAGAATTCATTATGTATGCCTGTTTGTAGTAAATTAATTAAACTTTTATTCCAGTTGTAAGCAAAAAGTTAATTCCTAGTTAACTGATATAAGGAATCTGTAGTCTGACATAAGCACTATATACTAATCCATCACTGATACAGTGGTAATGCATAATTAAAAGTGTATCCACCACTATAAACATGGATAATAGGATGATAACATAGTAAAATGAAACATGTGCAGCTCATTTTTATGGAATTTTAAAGCAGTGTTTTAATACTTGTCTATCTAGGCTCTTTCAAATGGTTTGCATTTGCTGTTGACTTTTTTGATGGGTCTGTATCAAGATACCCTTTTACTCTCTCTTCTAGCAGGTTATCTGTCTTTTCTAGTGGCTTAACTAAACAAGTGGGAGACTTGCTTAGCTGTTATTTGCTCTGCAAGCAAAGCGGGTTGTACAGATACCATATATAGGAGGCTCAGGTGGGTTTAAACCTGAAAAGGTGCAGAGAGAAAACTGGGCCCCCAGTAATGCAGCTTCAATTAATGCAGGTGCCCTATAGCAGTTTTAACCTGAAAAAGTAGTGGGAGATCCTGATCATAGGCTTCACCTGTAGTCGATAGCACTAGTGAGGTGCTTTGGAGCAATTACTTACAGCACAGTACCAAGTATGCCCAAACTGTTGGCTTCAGGGTCATGGTGAGGCTTTATTCCTCTGAGATGTCATGCTAAGATGTCATGGTTTATTTTTATTAGTGTGTTATCCAGTTGGAGTTGCTGTTCTTTAGCAGATATTTTCTTGGTTTAAAATACAGAGCTTGTGGTTCACTCAGAAGTTTTAGAAAGATTCCATAATAGGATCCTAGTTTCAGGAATCTATACTCAGTAATAAAGACGACAGTCCCTAATAATTTTTCCAAGTAGCTTTATTAATCATTTAGCAACTCTATTGCCTTTGTAGAAAAGCCCTCTTGAATAATTCAGTTTTGCATAGTTTGTAGAAAGTCACGAGAATGAGAGCCTTCCTCAGGTAGGCTGTTTGATAAGATAGGGGCCACAACGGATAAAGCACAGGTATGAGCAGTTGTTGACTTTGCCCATTTGCAAGCTGGCACCTGCAGAAGACCCGGCACCAATGAGAGGTGGTCTCATAGATAGGAGGGACCAAGGCCATGGGATAAGCTAATACCTTCACTGAGCCTTGTAACTGATGGGCAGCCAGTGAAGTGCCTGCAGGATGGGAGTGATATGCATGTTCCTTCTAGTTCCTAGGAATAGCATTCTGTACTAACTGGAGTTTCCAAATTGATTTTGAAGGAATGTTTGCAGTGGGCAGTGCTCAGTGTTACTGTGGCATGGATCCAGGTGGCCAGTTCAGCTGAATCAAGTTAAGGGGCCATCTTTTGGGCTAGGCTGAGTTGGAAAAAGCCTCCCACCCCCAACTGCATTAACTTGCTTCTCTAGTAATAAAGTTGAGTCCAGCCACCCTGAGCCTGCCTTGGTGGGGAGGGCAGGGTACAAATTTAAATAATAAATAAATGAATTAATTAAAAATAAAATAAAATAAACCCAAGGCTCTTAATTGAGTCAGCATGGGTCAGCTGAATGCTATCAAAAGTGGGGAGTACAATGTCTTTCAAGATCTCTACCTTCCCAGTCAGCATTACCTCTGCCTTTTCCGGGTTTAGTTTAAATTTCTTCGCTGTTAGCCAATTTACCATAGCAGCTAGGCAGCAATTCAGGACCTCTACGACATCATCAGTGGATTTGGACAAGTCTTAAATTATGTTCCAGTTGGACCTTAGGAATGCCAGACCACCATCTGGCCCTCCCAGGATGATTTGGTGGGAAGGACAGACACACAAAACTTAAACTATGGGTGAATGTTACAGTATTGGTCTTAATGTCATATCTGGTTTTTTTTTGCTGGAAGTGATATTGTGTGCTGGTGGCCCCCTCCAATTTCCCACCTGCCAGCCTTGGAAGCATCAGCAAGAAATAGGGAAATTGCCATTATAGTGGAAGATCTGGACCTACATTTGGGGGGTGCAAATGTTCTTTATTTACAAGAGTCTAATATTCCTGGAATCCTTTTGTGGCACACATATTTATCACTCAAATGGCTTGATTTTTATCCCAGTGAGACTCAGTTATCCTCTTCCTGAGCCACATTATAAAATTAGGGATTTGTTTATTTATTCTTCTGGTTTTGCTGTCTTTTATTGTGGTATAGGCCAGAATGGGCCCATGCAAAGACAGGCAGAGGACAAGCTGGTTCCATGTCAAGATATAGGAGGAGGGATAGAAAGACAAACCAAAATGGAGGGTTATTGCGGGGGAAATCTATGAAAAAATGTTATGTTTTCTTTGATATTTGTTTTTTGGATTATAATCTCTCCAGAGACAACAATTATATTTTTTCCTACTGTTTATAAAGAAAGCTTGCATCTTCTGACTTTTGTTTTTTATATGTACTCTATAGGGTCTTTCCCCACCTTTTCCTTTAAATACATGCTGATCAAGCACTTAAAGTAATTTAATAGAATGAAATGTATTTTTAAAGAGATGGCTGTTAAAAGCTTGTACATGTGTCTGAAATGTAACTTTTTAAAGCATTTCAATAGTTAAAATATCTGCAGAACTGGAATTACTTAGGTTATTACTAAAATAGCATTTTTACTTTTAATGCCCTTTGAAGGGTCTTAGTGTCATTATGGGGGAGGGGGCCCGGAACAGATGGTACTATAGCTGTAATACTGGGTAAATTTCCAGACACCTTTGTGATCATTCTGTTACAGAAAATTCTTAGGATGTTAAATATTTACACAGTAATCTAAAGCAGTGGTGTGACCTTTATATTTTTGTTAACTGCAAAACTTGCATGAGGTTGTGGCTTTCAGTTCAATCTCATCTCTATTGGCTAAAGTGATCAACCATCTTACAGCAAAAATTATTGCTTGAATATCTCTCTTGTAAAAATTAATGGCTTTTCTGTTATAATGTTATATCATTGGCTCTAGTAGGCTAGGACAACTTTGATTCACACAGGAAGATTTAATTATGCACAGTTCTATTATTAAAGTGCAAAAAGGCTGGAAGGCTATTTAAAAGGTGCTAGACCCTGTCAAACCATTTCAATAACAAAGGCTTTAACTGACAGCCATTCTGGCACAGTATTCCACTGGCTGGGCTTCAACCACATATAAAACTAAGGTTTAACTGCATGCTAGTCCTTCAGACCTGTCCACTACATTTTTTTTGCAAATACAGTTATCCCCTTTAATATATCTAAATAATCCATAAAATCTGGTATTAGATGTTCACAAGTGGAGACCCGCAAGAAACATGCCAGATGGTTATCCTATTCCTCACACCTTTGCTTCCTCCCTTCTCTCCCTACCTCTCTCAAACTCTTTCTCCCTTCTGCCCCCTTTCTTACTCTATCTCTTTCCTCCATGTATGTTACTTCCACTCTCTTTCTGACCCATCATTATTCTCTTTGTTTTTCTGCCTCCCCACCTCATCATTCTTTCTCACTCTTTCTGCCTCCCACGTCAAATCCCACCCTCCCCAGGCTCCACCTCTCAAATGTTCAGGAATTTCCCAACCTGGAGTTGGCAACCCTATTTCCTTCCCACCCAACAGCCAACCTATCTTTATCTGTCTTCAGCTTTCTATCTCCACCCCCCCTCCCCCGCAGCCTCTACCTAGGAAAATTACACTTTCTCCACAGTGGGGACTAAGGCAGCTTACATTATTATTTCCTCCTTGTTGTCTGCACAACAACCATCTGAGGTTGGTTAGGCTGAAAGTATGTGACTGGTCCAAAATCTCCCAGTCAGTTTCTACCGCAAGATCTGGCTCTTGCAGATCCCATTCTGAAGCTCTAACTGTTAAATCACACTGGCTTTCATAGGGTGGCTGCTGATGAACAGTAGCAAAGCAGCTGGGCCTAATTAAGTCATGCAAATCAAGTGGTATCAAGTCACACAGAGGGTGCTGCCTAGGGATGCCAGCCTCCAGGTGGGAACTGGGGATCCCCTGGAATTACTGCTCATCTCCAGACTACAGAGATAACTTTCCATGGAGAAAATGGATGCTTTGGAGGGGGGAGTTTATGGCACTATACCTCACTCAAATCCCTGTCCTCCTCAGGTTCCACCCCCAAATCTTCAGGAGTTTCCCAACCTGGATCTGGATCTGCTGCTGGTGGCCAGGGGGGTACTTGGCAACCCTAGACTGCTGCTAGTAAAAACCCTGATTTTTACTCACAGAAACAGTTAGAACCTCCCCCCTCCCCCAAACATTCTAATCTTCTTACAGTTGATGCCTGGAGCTGATGCCATTTCAAAAAATACTGGGGGGAATTCAACAGTCCCTGAAGGGTTTTTTTTAACTTTTTGGATTTTTCTGCTGACCTAGGAAGGGGCCTGAATATGTAGGAAAAGCTGTTGGGGAGAGTGAGCTCTCTTTTGGCAGATATAAGCATCCACACAGAAAAAAACCTCTCAGAATTAGAATACAGACAAGCAGGAGGACCTGTGATACTCATGGGGAGGGGGGAGAGAAGGAGCTCCATGTTGAGGAGGAAGCACCTGCAGGTGAGCCTCTCTCCCCTCCCTCCCCCTGCCCTCCCCCACCATGCACTGAGCCTCTTCCCCTCCCTCCCCCTGCCCTCCCCATCAGCGGCAGCAGCGACAGCAAGTCCCGCCGCACGCCGAGCCTCTTCCCCTCCTCCCCCTGCCCTCCCCACCAGCGGTGGCAGTGAGGCCCACCACACACTGAGCCTCTTCCCCCTCCCCTTCCCTGCCCAACAGCAGCAGCCCCTCCCCTCCCCAATAGCCAAAGTGTTCTCTGCCCGTGTGCAGAGAAATATCCCCCCAAAAGTTTTCTAACTTTTAGAATTTTTCTGTACACGAGGGGAGCCTCCCAAGTGTGCAGAACAAGCTCCCTGCCTCCCCGCATGGATTTATATATCTGCACGCATGGGGCGCCTTGGCTATTAGATATATAGATACTCACTTTACTGTTTACATTGAATGCTTGAATTGTAGCTGGAAATATGGTTCACTACCACAATCAGAAGGATTTTTGTTTACTTTTCTGTCTTAGTTTGTATGCTATAAAGCCCTACAAGCTTCACAAAATTAAATGGCAGCTGCTTAAATATCTGGGGCAGCAGTCAGGTAGAAGTGCCCATTCATGCAATTTACAGCTCTACACATTTCCCACCAGCCTGGAAGCCAACCTTTGTGGGGGTGGGAGTGGGTAATCACATTTGGGCTTCAAAATGTAAGAACTGTAGCTTCATACCTGTGGCTTCATTTTTAATGAGTCTAAACAAATAACATTTAACAATTATTCTGAAACAAAAACGTTAATAAAATATAAAATCTGTGATAACATACTAAATAGTCCACAGTATATCAGAGAATTCAAAATTGAAATGGATTGGTTTCCCAATTTTCTAGAGCTGCCTCTGGCCGAGGACAGACTGGCAATGTAAAGCGGGGCAGCCACGCGTCGGAAGTGGAAGAAAAGAGCCTGTTCAGACATGCGCATCTGTCCCTCGGCTCCATTTCGCACTTACCCGTCTCCCAGTCGCTTTCCATCCGCTTTACCAGGACACCGGGTAAAACCGGTGTTCAGGGGCCGTCCTCCGCATGCCTCCCGCTTCCAAACAGTGTGAACCGGAAGAAGCGGGAGGCATCCGGAGGCGGCAGTGTGAACGCGCCGGCACAAAGTTATGCGCATGTGCGAAACACATCAAAGGAAAACAAAAAAAAGCGCAACGGCGCGCGCGAGCTGTGTGAGCCGCGCGCTCCGGCTCCGCGGCAGTCTGAACACTCCGTATTGGCACCACTGCGCATTGCTCTGGCCAGTATGAACGGCCAGCTCCGTGGTGTTTTTCCCCCGCACCAGTTCCCTCCACTTTGCCCCCGCTTTACATTGCCAGTCTGTCCTCGGCCTCTGTGCCTGCATTTTGAATGCTGGATCCTTAAGGCACCAGATCCCAGGTAATTTCTTCTAAATATAGAGACTATAGGTGACAGTGTAGCTATATTGCCTATCCCTGCTCTGAACTCTGTTCCTAAACAAAGTCACTCAAGAAATAGTTTAGCTGTCTTCAAATGGGACTGCCAGTTTATATAATTGTAGAATTCTTTTTTTTTTTAAATCTAGCTAATATAAATTTTGCAACAATGATTCAGTGACAACTTTTATTTTCTGTATCTGTGATCAGTGGCAGAGGCCAAAACAGCTGGGCGGTAGCAAATAACATTGACTGTTGCAGAGTCATTTAGTTTGCAATAATGTCAGATACCTGTGAAGTGAGGGGACATGACGTGTGGCACAATCCAATTTCACCTTTCCTTGTAATCCCAGGAAATGGAGACAAATCACAATATAATGGGAACATAAGGTGATTACACTAGCTTTTCAAAACTGGTTCAGATAGTTTCATAGCAATGTAATGTTTCACAGTTTTGCTTCTTTTTTTAATCTCTGATTTAACCAAACGTGTACCTTACTAGTGTTAAGCAATTTATCAGATGTTTTATTGAATTTGACCATGATAGTCTGTTATGAATTAGGTTACTTAAGTCCTAACTGAGTTAGAAAAATCACTTTATCATGGCTTTGCCTTTGATATGGTGGACAGATATTATTTCTATGTGCCTGTGTAACTTTCAGCTTGTGGGTTCTGTTGGGCTGAACTCGGAAAGAATCTTGGCAATAATTTAAAGGGAATAAAACATTTTTACTTTTAAATTAACATCATATCATATAATAAAAACACAATAAAACAGTGATCTTTTAAAGTCCAACAATTAATGTTTCCCTCCCTCACAGCTTCTCACCCCCGAAGTCCATCTCTTTCCTCTTGTTGGTGGCCCAAGAAGTCTCCAGCTGAACACTCTGTGTTCAGGTCCCAAGATGAAAGTCCCAAATGAACTCCCCATTAGATAACACAGCCCTGAAACAATAATTCTAAAATTTACAATTTAGAACAAAAGTCTCCCTCCCTTACCAATTTCCAACCATAAATCCTAGTTACCTTGAACAAGGTGTTAAGAGCCTATGATTAAGATTCAAGCTCCCCAGAAGGGCAGTCTTGCTTTCTCTTTGCTTTCCACACAGTCTGCAGGCTTCTGCATCCCCTTCCTGGCTCATTCCATTCCTAGCTAGGGGTTGCACCTGCATGTATGAAGGATTCGCCTTGGGATTTCAGCCTTGAGTTAATGATGGTGTGTATGATGTGTGTTTACAGAGCACAATCTGGATCCAAAAATTCAAGGAGATGCATTCTGAAAGTGTAGAATTGAACTCTGTGGGGTGCATAGGAGTTACAGAAGCATAAGTAAGCAAGAACTAATAATTCAACCAACAAATGGAGTGTTTTATAATTGGCATAGTTCGTGATACTTTCTTTATAGGTAAAGGAAAGAATAAAGTTCCCTCTACAGTACAAAATTTCCCCATAAGTAAAAATTTCTCCATTGGTTTTGTATTTCTTTCAATGACTTAGGTTCTTATTGTCTGCTTTTCTGTGCTCTTAAGTATAATGAAAAATTTTCTTTAGAGTTAAATGGGCAGAGTTACCTGGTGTTCTTCAAAACATACATTGGTCTTATGTATTTTTCTGTCAGCCTCTGAGATCAAAATTGTAAAATAAACATATTAAATAAAGCAAAAAAAAAATGGGTAAACTCCAGAGGATGGTGGAAGACAGGAGGGCCTGGCATGATGTGGTCCATGGGGTCGCAAAGAGTCGGACTCGACCGTGTGACTGAACAACTACAACAACAACATAACAGCAAAAGAATGTTTACTAATACCTTTTTGTGAAAAAAAAAATCTGTGCTCTTGCAATGTTTGTGATAATTTCTGGTCACACATGATTTTACTTAAAAAAATCAAATGTATCAAGTGTCACTTATCACTTAAAATGCACAGTTTGGTATATTTATGACATATCAACGTATAAATGATTTATGTTATTCAAACAATTAGCTACATATTGTTAGATGTAGAGCTACAAATTGCTGTACTGTAAAGTACAAAAGTATATCTTATTTTTTTCCCGCTAGTTAAGAAAATAGGGGGGAGGGTTGAAATGAAACTGGGACTAAATCAGTCAGCACTGTAGTGAACAAAGGAACGCCATGTCACCAGGGCTTCTCCGGGAGCACTCAGCCACTGACCTAGATGAGCTGGCCAGTTTGGGGGCCAGGGAGGCCAAGTGAGAAAAAGTCATAGTGACTGGAGGGAAGGGTGTGGCATTCGAGAACTCCTACCCTGGCTCTAATTTCATGCTGTCAAAATGCCCATGCTTTGTTTTTCTTTGCCTGAGCAGAAGTCTTTGTCAACAGTTGCTAGCCATTGCCATGCCCTACATCTATGGGCAGTATAACAGTTCAAATTGTAATGCCCACCAGCAAAGGCATTTTCTCCCAACCATGAATTTGAATACTTTGAATACTTTCCCCTGTTCTCAGATGCCTCAGAATGCGTGCCAGTCTTCAATAAATTTATAGAAAGTAAATTTACAGCATATAATCAACACTAATTTTGTCAAACTCCATAGTTTATGGCAACAAGCCAGTGTAACCCACCACCCCGAACAATGTGGAATAAGCAAAAAAAAGGTCCTTCTCCAACTAAATGTAGACTGATACTTCCAGTTTCCTGCAAGTACTACCTAATCCTTCATAGCTCTTTTGCAAGACGGAAAGGGCGGGCAACTTCACAAGAAGACCCTTACATAAATAAATAGTGGGGTTTGGAGAGGCAAGAGGAATCAGCAGGATATAATGCCATAGAGTTCACTCTCCAAAGCAATCATTTTTTCCAAGAGAACTGATCTCTGTAGTGTGGAGATCAATTGTTATTTTGGGAGGTCTCCAGGCCCCACCTGGAGACTGGTAATAGAGTTACCAGGTCTGGGTTGTAAAATACCTGGAAACTTTGGGTATGGATCCAGGAGAGAGCAGGGTTTGGGGAGGAAGGGGCCTCAGCATCATACAATGCCATCGAGTCCACCCTTCAAAGGAGCCATTTTTTCCAGGGGAGCTGATTTCTGTCCACTGGAGATCAGTTGTAAAAGTGGGATGTCTCCAGGCCCCACCTGAAGCCTGGCAACCATAACTGTGCTCTTCACATCATTTCTGAAGGGGTCTGTTGAACTCGGTGGGACTAGCATTTGAGTAAACAAAGAAGAAAACTACATTCATGTAAAGAGAGGAGAAAACTACAAGAGAAAATGAGCTATACCAAGGCCTTATTCATTCATTCATTCATTCATGTCCCACTCTCAATAAAAATACTAGAATAACTCAAGTTGATTCTACTAACCAATGTCTGTAAGAGCTATAGCTTCTGATTCTCAACTTTTTCTTTGTTATGAACTTTTAAAAAAAGAAATAAATTTCTGCCATGCCTTAAAAAAAAACTTCTGAAGCAAGTGAGATTAGGGTTGCCAGCCAGACCCCCCAGTCTGGTGGGGTTTGCCCATTTTTTGGGTGGGGGGGTGTTCAACCCACTGCTGGCCATTTGGCCAGCAGGGAAAGCCCACCCCAAGCCTGAACACCCACGTTCACCCCTCTCCTTTCTCTCTTGAGAATGCTGCTTGGAGATTGGGCAAGCTTGGCCCCTTTAAGTGTTTGCAGCTGGCAGGCCTGGGCCCCATGCACCTGATCTCCAAGTGGCAATGCCACTTGGAGATTGGGCAAGCTTGGCCCACTGGCTGCAAGCACTTAAAGGGGACCCCTTTAAGTGCTCGCAGCCAGCAGGACCGGGCCCATGGGCCTGAATTCTAAGCTGCATTGCCACTTGGAGTTCAGGTGTGCAGCAGTGGCCCTCCCTTGCAAGATTTAAAGGGCCCTCCACCTGATCGGTGGGCCATTTAAATCTTGCAGGAATTTCAGGAAAGAAGGGTGGTTTCTGGCAATAGTTTCCAGGGGGCGGGACTTGGAGCATGACATCATCACATTGGGGATGCTCCACCCCCTTCAGAAATGCCTGCCGAAGTCTCCCACTGGGGACTTGGCAACCCTAAGGGAGATATAGTATTATTTAAAGTCATTGGAACTATGGTTGTTCAGCAGATTCTGAGTTTGGACAAAATACTTAAAGATGCTCTATATTCTGCAATTTTCAAAAGCATTTCCAACTTCAAGTTTCAAGAGTGTTATTTGCTAAGTAGTTTGTAACTGCTACATATATTAGTTTCATATGTGGACATGTTTAATTGGCTAATGAAGACAGTTGCGTAACATTTGTGTTCTATGAAGATATATTAAACAATCCAGATTATTTTCCTTTCCATAAATACCTTGTTCTACATGAAAGGTCTCCCCACCTGGTAAGTTCCCCACCTGCTTGTCAGCCTCCCCTGGCAACCCTAGTGCCAGGCCTAGTCTTGGTGAAACCTGCCTCAAAGGCCAAAACAGCAGTAGAAGGGCCCCTCTTCTTGGCAACCCTCACATCCTTGCCTTTTCCTGCATCCTTCTCTCCTTCCAGTCCACCAACCAACCTACCTTTATCTGCCCCCACTTCAGCCATATTTATTATTTATTTACTTAATGTGTACCCCATCTTTCTCCGCAATGAGTACCCAAAGCAGTTTACATTATTCTGTTCTCTTGCATTTTATTCTCACAGCAACCCTGTGAGGTAGGTTAGGCTGAGAATGTGTAATGGGCCCAAGGTCGCTCAGTGAGCTCCCGCAGCACAGTGGTGATCTGGACCTGAAACTCTAATCACTGGGATTGAAACTCTAATCACTGCCCCACCCTGACTTCCATGTGGTGGCTGCTGTTGAAGAATGAGATGTGGGTGAGTCATGCACATTGCATGGTATCAAATCACCTGATGGGTGCTGCCAGGCCTGGCCCCATGAGTCTTCCCTCAAAGGCCCTGCTGCTCATCCTGCCTTTTTCCATCAGAAACCAAGGCTTAAATCTTGGCAATACTGTTGTGGCTGCCTAGCAATGACCACTGATTTTTTTAAAGCTACAGGCACTGTTTCTATTATAGGAGAGATAGCTGTCCAATATACCTTTTTCCAGATTTTTTGGCAAACCTGGAGCTTTTTCCAGTTTGTAGAAATATTTGTTTTGTCTTTTCATGGCTCCAGACTCCAGATTTTCCACAGATTTGGCCTTTTGATAATTAGATGTATTGATAAGACAATTTCCATTCTGTCTATAAAATGTTATTTACCATCTTCAAGGGCTATCATCTTCAAGGGATATTTACCCTCTTCAAGCAAATTAGTGTAATCAATTATAATTTAAGTTATTGCCAATTAATATTCATTGGCCAATTAAGACCAATTTCCACATAATATTAATGCCTTTTCCATTGGCATTAATAATCTTAAAAATACATAAATAATGACTTGGCCAATTGGGTTTTAAAAGCACTTGTCAATGTTCATCCTGACTGTGCTAACTTTCCTGGCAAATGAGGAAAAGATTCCAGTGCACATTTCATATTGTCATTTTAAAGTGGCTATTGCAGCCAATTTAGAGGAGGCAGTTTGGAACATTGTATGCAATGTAATCCTTCCCCTTTGCATAGTATCTTGCTTAAAGTTTCTGCTATAGCATTTTTAAAGAACTCAGCCACACTGTGATGTCCAGCATGATTTTTCAGCTCTTGGTCTGCTAAGATAAGAGAGTGACAGGCAAGAGATGACTTACTTAGGTTGAAGACAGACTCGTGTTCTGCCACGCCTCCGCAGCCCGGCAGAACAAGGTGGGGGAAATTGCCCCCGCCACGCGGCGTTCGCACGCCACCACAAGGAAGCCGCCTGCAGCGTCCAGACTGCGGGTGGCTCCCCCGGCTGGTGCGTGTTCACGCCCGCCGGAAGCGGGTGGAACATGCGCGCAGCAGCCGATACGCCACTTTTAAGTGGTGCCCGGCTGCTGCGGAAGGAGCGCAGTGCCAGATGCGTTGCATTCGGCCCGCCTCCTCCAGGCAGATGTGGCAGTCTGGACTGCCGCTCTGCCTCCGCTTTTAAAGTGGAGGCAGAGCGGGCCAGACTGCCAGTCTGTCCTCAGCCTTAGAGTGCATGGATCTTTCAGAGCAAACATTGTGCTACCCTGACATATTGCTCTTTTCCAAAGACACACCTCTGTGAAAGTGTGGTGTAGTGATGATCACAAACTGTTCTGTGGCACTGACCCTTCATATAAATTCTTGTTTTGTAAGCAATTTTGTTTGCCTTTCTGCCTTAGCCATTACTGAATTGTTTATTGAGTACTGGGATTATAAATAGGTTATAAATAGGTTTTGCATGTGGTGAGCAGCAAGGAACTTGAGATAGCACCCTGAATTACACAGGAAGGTAAGATATCTGGCTTACTCTATTCATATTAGTCCCATCCTGGAACTCTTACAGTGCAATCCTCAGAATCCTTTCCTGAGAGTAAGCCGCATTGAATGGACTTGCTGTTAGGATACCTCTCTTAGGAACTTACATAGAGGTATTGTGATGGACTGCCTGTTCCTTCAGGTTGGAAAGGGGTTTAACGAGTGATGGCTGATTCCTGACAAGGAGTGACTCTGTAAAAGGAACTATTGAGAGACTGATCTGAGATTTGGGTTATCTGATGCTTAGATGATGAAGCAGGACATGTTTTCCTTTTTGGAGCCTTGTCAAAGAAGACAAAGTTTATATTTCCATGATTTCTTCCTTGATTGTCAAAACTTGGAGCAAGTTCCAAGGCAGGCTGACTGAGGAGGATTCCACTTTGAGCTTAATGTGATGTAAAGACATCTGTGAGAGTTCAGTTTATAAAAATGTAAATTTTTTGAGCCTGGATTTATTTTTCTAAAGGGATTGCAAATCCTAGATGTCAGACGATGTGCTAGTCATTTAAATAGCTCAAACCAGAAAGCTTCTCGTAATCTTGAGGACAAAAGATGTGCATTAAATTTGGTTGGCAGCATCACTTTTAAATGTTAAGAATGCATTTCTTATACAAAGCAGGCGGCTTTTTCTTAGGTAATGCCCAGCAGTTTCTTGTGTGCATGAGTCTTCCCCAACACATTAATTAGTACAGGCAGTCTGTGTTAGAGTATGGAAAACCAGATTTTGGATACATCTCTAATCTAGAAATTTGTTTTGCAGTTGAACTTTCCCTTACCAGAAGAACTGCTAGATACCTCACACAATGCCCTATTAGCCCAAATATCTCTCTGCACATATATTCAAATGAACTGTGGAGGTTATTAACTTGCCCTTGGCAAAAAGATTTAGTTTTCTAGGGCAAACGCTTTTATAAATTCCATGTGTGACAGTTTTATTACATATTGTAAATAGAATAGCCTGCCAGATTTTTATGACAGCCATCACTAAGTCATTCAGACCTTATTACTTTTCAACCCTTCATGTACCTTGAATATTCTTTTTAGAAAAAGAAAAAAGGCATTTTAACATGTTTGATTTTTAAACATTATACTTTTTGCATGTCTTAAGAACCGTCTGGCTTACAAAGATAATTATTTAGATACATTTGTGTTACAGTTGCCCAACATGCCTTGTTGCTAAAAAGTGGCGTTGTAATGATCCAGACAGACATTAATTTACACATTCTGCATTTATAGCTATAGACTCATTTATGCTTGTACAGTTACTGATAGCATTTACTTTAATGGGTTCTGTGCTCAGCTGCATACTTCTGCTGAGATCTCCAAGCTGTAACCAGTGGGTGTTCTTGAAACTACTGCAGTTGTGGTTTAACGTCAGTGGCTCATATTTCATGATAATGTACATGTTTTATTGTAATAAAAGGAAGGGTTTGCCCGCTTTTCATCTTAGCTATCACTAGGCCATATATCACCTAGAGGTTTGTTCCACCTCCCCCCTTTTTTCTGGTTTCTGGTCTATTTTCAGGTTAGTTTTAAAAAAAATTGTTACTCTTTGTTCATTACATTAGCCTTATGTAAATTATGCAATACAAAGAATGTTTTATTCAGTGCTTTTCATACATGAATTTTCAAAAGCATCCAAAATTTGCAGTCCTACTCTGGCTAAAGATCACTTAGAGCTATGTTTTACTATGACTTGCCATTATTATGTGCTATTATGTGCATTCCTTGAAAAAATACTCCAAAGTTTTTAAAAAGTAGGACTAATCTTTACAGTACTCTTATAGCAAGGTTATGTATGCTTTTTGTACAACTGTTTATGAGCAAATCATGCTGTGTTACCCAAGTTAGTCCCTGTGTCAAGCCTGCTATGTGAAGACCAAAACACAAATCCAGAGGTACAAGAGGCCATCAAAGTCCATTGTTGTGGTGCCCCGTGTCCACTCACGCAAAGTGCCTAACACTCTCTGCAACCTCCCTTATTCAGGTTATGGGTTATAAGTAGGTCAGGAAGTCACACTCTCCACCCTTCTTGCCTCTTTTAAAATCTACAGAAAGTTATGATCATCTCACACCTCAGGTCCTCTCTCTCTCACTCCCAGAGACATCCACAGACAGGGTAGCCCAGCCCTCACTCACACAGACAGAACTATAGGAGTTGGGGCTCAAATACTGTTTCAATTACTTGCTGCCACCATTCATTCATACACTATGTTAAATACTGGGTTCCATGGATGAGCAGACCCCAAGTCTAGTGATCAGCTCAGCTTTATTTGTGATTCAGCAACAACAAGGACAAAACCCCTGGCAACAGGGCAACAGCCCTGTTTAAATAGCATGCAAAACCACACTCAACCACAATCAACTTTCAACGATAGGCTATTTACATAACATTGATTCCTAATTGGTCATTTGTAGAGTCCTGGTGAGCTACTGTTCTAGAGCTCCAAGCTCAGCCAGTATCTGCTAGACAGTCCTGGAATGGTCCAGCCCTAATACATAATGTGCTATAATATAAATATAGACAAAGGCACTAAACAGGCCCATAGCCGGGGGGGGGGGCTCTTGGGGCAATGCTCCCTCCCAAATTTGCCCTGCCCTCTCCTGGCCATCCCCCTACTGGTCCCTTCCTGCCCCTGGGAGTCTGGGCAGTACAAACTCTCCCAGCAGCAATGGGCAGGTGGCATAGGGCCCCTCACAGCCCCCTTGGCTCACTGCCTTGATCTGCAGCCCCAATACTGGTGATGTGGTCACCTTGTTGGAGAAGTTCAGCTTGCGTGCCACCTTGGGCTTCTTGGCCAGTGGGGCTTTGGCTCAGGGGGGTGGCCACTTAAGCATGCCAGGTGTGCAGAGCAGCACACTGGGCAAGGTCAGTGGGATGGGCAGGGATAAAGGCATGTGGGGCAGCAGCCTCCCCTCAGCCACCAGGGCAGGGCTGGGTGGGAAGCACTCTGCCAAGGTGGGAAAGGAGGGGATGCTGGGCTTGGGCTCCTTGGCATCCAGGGCAGCAGCACCAGCTTCCCAGACTGCCATTGGTAGAGTGTCAGGCTGCTGTGGGCGAGGCAGTTACTCTAAAAGCAGCCCACCAGCCGGGCTAAGGGACGCTATTTCCAGGGTGGCAGCTGGAGGAGTGGGAGCTTCCGAGCCTCCACTTGACCAGGAACCCCTGAGGCGTCTTCTCAGTGAGGAGTTGGAAAAATGAACTGTGAGGGAAGAGGGGGAGTGAGTTGCAAAAGGTGGGGAAACTCAGAGACTTTCCCTTCCTGCTGGCTCTAGTGGCACTTAATTAGATTACTACTGCTACTCGTTAATAATCTAATTAAGCTCCCCACTCCCAGCGTTTTCACCCCCAATGAAAATTTTCTGGCTATGGGCCTGATATTAAAGTGTGTGTGTGTGTGTGGTTTTTTTCCCTTCGACATGAAGCTCACTGGCTTAATCAAAACTTTTATTTATGATTTATATAAAACACTGAGGAAAGTAAAGTATAAGAAAAATTCCTACTGAACTTTTGAACTGAGGTCCTACTCCTACAACTGAGATCCTTTAGTAACAAATTTACTGTTTTAAGTCTGCTCCAAGCAGCTCTCCTACACAGTTCCACTCAGTTAGTTCTTCAGCTGTCTACTTCTTTGCTGCTAACCCCTAACTCTTCTTCTTCAACTGCTGTTTTTCAAGTATCTTTCCCTCAACATTCCATCCACTCATTAGTTGCTCTTAGAGAGAGGCGGGACCCAGCCTGTCCATCACAGTTGTATACATGACTCCCAGTCTCTTGGTGAAGTACTTCTCAAATAAAGAAAAGATGGAAGGGAGACAAAGGTACAGGTTAAAAAATGAGGAATCAGTATGGAAAAGAAAAAGAGTATGCAATTATGTCACAGAAACCAATAAAAACCATTCACTTAGCAAAATTCTAGTATGTAGTTGTATTGCTGTAAACTAGATACCATGTGTCTTTTCCTCTTAGCTGGTCTGGAGCAAACCAACCCAGAGAAAGGAGTTAAGTGACTGGTTGCCAAAAATGGGACCAAAACATGTCATGGCCTAAGAGAAGAAGGAATTCCTGACCAGAATAGGAATGGGGCAGGACTGGCTGCGTTCAGGATAAACTGCCCCAGAATGAAAGTTGGACAGACTATGGAATGGGGAAAAGCATAGAATGATATAGAGGGTTAAATTCAGGGAGGAGAGCAGAATAGGAGAAGAGGAAGGATCTAGTGATGTCATGCTCACATCGAATTAAATTTCTAGAAGAGAAGCAACTCTTAAAATGGAGAGTTGTGACACCCTTCTTATGGACCTGAATTTACTTGGGCCAATGGAAAAAAATTGCTACTGGTCCATACTAGGATCTGTGACCCTATTATATCTATAGGATCAGGGTGTCCATTTGTGGAATTTGGGCTGTACTCTGATTGATACAATTTCCTGTTCTTTCCCAAATGTTTTGCAATGGAATAATCCAGTGGCACTCATTTTTCTCTTAGCAAATCATCTTGTGGAAATTGTAGCATTCACTGCCAGTGGATGTACTCAGGAACATTAGTACAGGTGGAGACAGATTCATGGGGGCTATTAACTATGGCTGTGGTCAGGCAAGCTGTTTGATCCATTGTTGTGCTGTTGCCTTCCAGATTTAAAATGCACAATCAGACAGCGACATCTGTCTCCCATTCCCTAGCCATCAGAACCCTATTCTCACCAGTCATTGAATCGGAGTTATTTGACACTGGGGAAAGTCCGGTCTTTTCTGGTGTCAGTGGTCTCACCCTGCATCTCCAGAAGTCTGATCAATCCATTGCAATCTTAAGCCATTTGGGAAGTCTGAATGTTCTCTTTCAGTTGGGGGGGGGGGGGGGTTGAGGCAGTTAGCAAGGTGCTCTTAACTGCATATTCACACCATGGCTATGAAACGCCACATGTGTTTATTTTTACAGACATTTCACAGACATCTCTCTCTCTCTCTCTCTCTCTCTCACACACACACACACAGGCAGAGGAACTTCTCAAAACTGTGTTTTTCTTTTTAAAAACTTCCAAAGCACAGTTTCAAAAACACTTCCCCCACACTGCACTACAAATCCCAGCAGCCTCCTCTAGCAGTCCCATTGGCCACCAGCCACTGTCATCCTTTCAGGAGTTTGAAGCGCTGCTTCCAATACATGCTTATGCATGTGTTCAAAAGACAAATCATTTTTAAAAGCTTCCTGATCACTGTTGCATCTGATTGATCAACCATGGGATGAGAGCATGGGGAAGTGGATTAAGGGTAAGATGTCTGATCAAAACTCTCAGTTACAAAAAAAAACCCTGGATTAATTAGAAATGGGGCCAGACCGTGCAAAGCCTGTCATCTGACTACAGCCTATGATGACTAAACGGAACCTCCATCTTCAGAGGTAGTAAACCTGTAAAAACTAGTGCTAGCACACAACATTGGGGGGAAGCCATGGTCTCTTATGTTTTGCTTGTTTGGCATATATAGCAACAGGTTTGCCATTATGCGAAATAACTGGACTAAATGAACTACTGTTGGGATCCAACAGGGCAACTGGCATGTTCTTATCTTTCCAAAGCTGGGCAGTTGCCCTGAGTGTAAAGGTTCCCTTTACACATGCACCCAATGCTGTGGGAGCCACTTCCATTTGGTTGCAATCCCATACTATAGGGATGTATACCTGAATGTTATGTTCACAGATTTTATTATGAAGGACAGCTTACGATTCATAATAAATAATTAATTAATGTAAATGTTTTGGGTTTTTTTTTTTAAAAAACTTTTTTTTGTTTATAGTCTAGACAAGGTTTGTTTCAGTTTTCCATGGGAAAAATGTAAAGAAAAAAATCCAGACTCAAACAGACTGTAGGAGACACATTTATTTTAACATGTAGATCCCAACTCAGTTTTACCAACCAGCAGTTCATTGGGAATGCAAAAAAGAGCCGCTTCCAGCTATTGCCTGACTCCTTTACAAAACACTGTATTAGAACAATGGGCCCATTCACACCTGCAAGGGCACCTCATGTGTAAACCTGCTCATAATGTGATAAAATAAAATACTGTGAACAGTCAAACAATGCAAACTAATACAGTGGACATTTGAAAATGTCAGGGGTTCAGGCAAAATTATCTATAGTGGGTGCACATTCCCATCTCTAGATTTCCTCTCTATATATGCTATAAAGCAAACCTAATTCACTATTGTCATTGGATGTAGTTTGCAATTATCAGGCCATTACCTTAGGGAATTTAGCTTTCTCATACATCAACATGTTACTGCATTTGTGAGTATTTTCTCCTTGCATTGACTGACAGTGCTAATTACAGCAGCTCTTGAACTCAATGTAGTATTTTGGCTGACAGTGACCATTCAAAAAAGGGCATGAATAGAGCAACTTAGCTTGAGGAGATATTGAATCTTTCACTGGCAGCTTTTTTACTACCACACAAAATTCAAACATATTTTGATGTAACAAAGGATCTTATAGTCTAACAGTGAAATCAGCCAGTCCTTGGATACTTAAAACTGGTGACTGGAGCTGTGAATAGGCAAGACAGAGCTTTCTACAAACCTGAAAAACAACCCAGGTTTTCAGAAAAATGTGAAATCTTAAAAAACAAAACAAAAAAACCCACCAAAATTGGGGAGTTAAAAAAGCCAAAAAGGAACACCTGTAGCTTTAAGCTTTAAGCAAGGAATCTCCTCAGTAGCTTTTGCTACAGTACTCTGTGCTGAGTTTATGTAAGAAGAAAGGCAGGGGTAGGGGGCAGGGCCCTTTCTAGGCCTCTTTTGGCCTTTGAGGGAGGATTCATCAGGGCGAGGCCTGGCTAGAGTTGCCAGCTCCAGGTTGGAAATTCCTGAAGATTTTGTGGTGTAGTCTGAAAATGGCAGGGTATGGGGAGGAGAGAGACCTCAGCCATATATTATGCCATAGAGTCCACCCTCCAAACCAGTCATTTTCTCCCCAGGAGGACAGTTTTCTGCATCTAGAGTTCAGATATAATTCTGGGAGATCTCCAGGTCCCACCCGGAGGTTGGAAACCATAGGCCTGGAAGCAACCTCTGGCGGACTTTATATTACCCAACTTACATGATTCATCTAGGCCTGGCTGCCTGCTGGTGTTCAACCGCAGCCACGCCAGGGTTGCCAGCTCTGGGTTGGGAAATAACTGGAGATTTGGGGAGTGGATCCTGGGGAGGGACCTCAGTAGCACATAATGCCATAGAATCCACCCTCCAAAGCAGCCATTTTCTCTAGGGGAACTAATCTTGATCATCTGGATATAGACTGTAATAACAGGCAATCTCCAGCTGCCCTGTGGAGTTTCACAGCCCAAAACCACCCTATGAAAGCCAGTATGGCATAGCAGTTAGAGCTTCAGACTAGGGTCTTGGAGACCCAGGTTCAAATTCCCATATTGCTTTGGAAGGTCAATGGGTGATTTCGGACCAGTCACTTACTTTCAGCCTAACATACATCACAGGGTTAGAATAATAGAACTATAAAGTTGGAAGAGACCTTCAGGGTCATCTAGTCCAACCCCCTGCATAATGCAGGAATTTCACTAATACCTCCCTCCCCCCACCCCAGTGACCCCGGTTCCACATGCAGAAGATGACAAAAAACCTCCAGGATCTCCAGCCAAACTGGGCTGGAGAAAAATTGCTTCCAGAACCCAAAGTGGTGATCAGCATTTCCTTGGGCATGGAAGAGAGAACTACAAGAACTTAGCACTGATGCAACCCTTCCTGCCCTCCCTCTCATTATCTGCTTAAGTACACACAATCAGCATTGCTGTCAGATGGACATCTAGCCTCAGCATGGATTCCGTAAGGAAAGATCTTGTCTCACTAACCTGTTAGTGTTCTTTTAGGAGGTAACAAACATGTGGACAAGGGGGACCCAATCGATGTTTACCTTGACTTCCAGAAAGCTTTTGATAAACTTTCTCATTGAAGTCTCCTAAATAAGCTCAATAGTCATGAGATAAAAGGACAAGTCCTCTTGTGGATTAAAAACTGGCTAATTAATAGGAAACAAAGTGAGTATAAATGGGCAATTTTCACAGTGGAGGGTGGTAAAGCAGTGGATTACCGCAGGGCTCAGTATTCGGTCCAATGCTTTTTAACTTGTTCATTAATAATTTCGAGTTGGGAGTAAGCAGTGAAGTGGCTAAATTTGTGGATGGTGCTAAATTGTTCAGGGTGGTGTGAACCAGGGAGGATTGTGAGGCACTCCAAAGAGATCTGTTGAGGATGGGCGAGTGGGCGTCAACATGGCAAATGGAGTTCAGTGTGGCCAAGTTCAAAGTGATGCATACTGGGGCCAAAAATCCTAACTATAAATACACATTGATGGGGTCCAAACTGGCAGTGACTGACCAAGAGAGAGATCTTGGAGTCATAGTAGATAACTCACTGAAAATGTCGAGACAGTGGCCGAGGACAGACTGGCAGTCTGGGCTGCTCTGCCTCCGCTTCAAAAGCGGAGGCAGAGCGGCCATTCAGATGGCCGCATCTGCCCCGAGGAGGTGGCCCGGACGCATCGCATCCGGCGCCGCGCTCCTCCCGCAGCAGCCGAGCACCACTTAACTCGTGGGCACTCAGTGAAATTGCTGAGCAATCGGGTTAGTGGCGGCTGAGGTCCATCAGTGACTATTACCCACTAGGTATAGATAGGAACTCTCGTTTGGGGGCACGTGATGCTCTGTATTATTGGTGCTTGGGGGGGCCAACAGTGGGAGGGCTTCTAGTGTCCTGGTCCCACTGGTGGACCTCCTGATGTCACCTGATATATTTGGCCATTGTGTGACAGAGTACTGGACTTTATGGGCCATTGGCCTGATCCAACATTAGCTTCTCTTATTTTATTATGTTCTTACCTCCAAAGAAGGAGAGCCCACCACCTCCTGAGGAAGCCTGTTTCACTGAGGAACTGCTCTGTCAGAAAGTTCTTCCTAAAGTTTAGCGGAAAATTCTTCTGATTTAATTTCAACCTGTTGGTTCTGGTACGATCTTCTGGGGCAACAGAAAACAACTCCATACCACCCTCTATATGACAGCCCTTCAAGTACTTGAAGATGGTTATCGTATCACTTGTTAGTCATCTCCAGGCTATACATACCCTTTCCTCATAGGACTTGGTCTCCAGACCCCTCACCATCTTTGTTGCCCTCCTTTGGACACATTCCAGCTTGTCTATATACTTCAAATTGTGGTACCCCAAAGTGAATATAACGCTCTAGGTGAGGTCTAACCAGAGCACAGTAAAGCGATAGCATCACTTCATGTGATCTGGACAGTATACTTCTGTTGATACAGCCCAAAATCACATTTGCCTTTATAGCTACTACATCACACTGTTGAGTCATGTCCAATGTATTGTCTACTAAGACCCCTAGATCCTTTTCACACATACTACTGCCAAGACAAGTCTCCCCAAATCTATAATTATACATTTGATTTTTCCTACCTAAATGCAGAACTTTACATTTATCCCCCACTGAAGTTCATTTTATTTGTTTTAGCCCAGTTTTCCAGCCTGTCAAGATCATCCTGTATCCTGACTCTGTATTCTACCTTTTTTCTACCACTCCCAATTTAGTATCATCCGCAAATTTAATAAGCATTCCCTCTATTCCTTCATCCATATCACTGATAAAAATGTTGAACAAAACAGGTCCCAGGACAGATCCTTGAGGCACTCCACTTGTCACTCCTCTCCGAGGGGGTAAGGAACCATTCACAAGCACTCTTTGGGTGTGATCTGTGAACCAGTTACAGATCCACCTAACAGTCATAGGATCCAAACCACATTTTACCAATTTATCAACAAGAATATTATGTGGAACCTTATCAAAAGCCTTACTGAAATCAAGATTAGCTATGTCCACAGCATTCCCCTGATCCAGCAAGGTAGTAACTTTCTAAAAAAAAAAGAGAGAGATAAGGTTAGTCTGACATGACTTGTTTTTGAGAAACCCATGCTGGCTCTTAGTAATCACCACCATTGTTTCTAAATGCTAAAGGACTGTCTATCTGATGATTTACTCTAAAACTTTCCCAGGTATAGACGTCAAGCTGATGGGTCAGTAGTTACCCAGATCCTCCTTTTTCCCCTTCTTGAAGATAGGGACAACATTTTCCAGCCTCCAGTCTTTTGGCACCTCACCTTTTCTCCAAGAATTCTCAAAAATAATGGACAGGGGTTCAGAAATTACATCCGTGAGTTCTTTTAGTCCTCTTGGGTTGTTATTCAGGTAAAAAGGAGGAGAGGAAAATAATGTGAGCAGCTTTGTCTCCACTTTGGTCCCCACTGCTGAAGTCTCTTCCCTCCCCAAGTGTCACCCTACCACGGCTCTACCCTCAAATTTCTAGGAATTTCCCAGCCTGGAGCTGGCAACCCTGATGGAGGAACTGATCTCTGTAGTTGGAAGATCTGTTGTGATTCCAGAATCTCTTCAGGCCCTTCCTGGAGGTTGGCAACCCTAGAAGGTTGCAGGAAGAATGAAAAGGAGAGAAGTTATATAGCTTTCAGGAAGGGGAAAGAGAAAATAGTGGGGGAGAGGGAAATGAGATGCCTCCCGCAAGTTCTTGTGAGTTCCTGCTTGTTTCGTATAGTACCTTCAAAACAATTCCAGAAGGTGCAGCTAACCTGAGATAATCATCCTCAGGTTGGATTAGCAATTTGCTTATTAAAAAGCACACAAACATGCTAAAAGGTCTTCAAAGTTCCAGTCAAGGGGAAAGGAAAAATACCATCTCTACAGGCTCTATGGATAGTACTTAAAATTAAACACTGTAGTTTAATTGCAAGTTATGGTAGATAAGGATGTAATTCTGAAATGGCATTTTCAGTGTCAGTCTTACTAAAACCAATACAGCTACTCAAGACTGCTCGCTGCCTCAGCCTGTGGATTGCTAGCTCTTAATTATGCCTGCAGTGTCCCAGATATACTATCTGCATAGAGGTGGTATAAAGGTCTGCTGTCTGGGACTGCGAAGAGAGATGCTGCTACCAGTTTGGTCTGGAGATGGCCAGCTCCTCTAAATTTATCTGCATAACTCTAGTTGCCTCTCCTAGGGAGAGAGTATTGTATGAAGACTAGCTAAATACTTTGGCCACCAAATGAGAAGAGAGCACTCACTGGTGAAGACCCTGATGCTGGGAATGACTGAAGGTAAAACAAGAAGGGGACGGCAAAGGATGATGAGATGGTTGGACAGTGTTATCAATGCAACAAACATGAAATTGAGCAAACTCCGGAGGATGGTGGAGGACAGGAGGGCCTGGCGTGATGTGTTCCATGGGGTCGTGAAGAAAACTTACCCTCGATCTTTTTTGCCTCTAGCCACAACAGCATTCTGAAAGACATGGCCAGGACTAGCTTCTTATGGTAGACGTTTCTGTGTGTCTCCCTAGTACTTTGTATTGCCACCACCTCCAAAAGCTGCAGCCTGAGGTTTTGAGGTTGCAGGACTACTAGGCTGAGTGGAAATTAACGGCACTGCACTGTGAATGGCAGTGAATTAGCATACAAATCAAAAAGCTAACAAACAGATGTGAAAACAAAGTTTTGAGTCCAGTGGCACCTTCAACAAAGTTTAATTTTGGGTATAAGTGAGAACTAAGTGACTTTGCATGTGTAGTGAGATAAGAACCTGATATCTCTGTTAAACTCTGGAAGCTCAATAGTCCTGAGTGTTGTAATAACTTGTAATTCAGCAATCTCCAATTCCAGTCTGTTTTTGAAATTCTTCTGCAATAAAAGAGCTAGTTTGAGGGCCCCCCACTGAATGCCCTGGGAGCAGATCCCACAAAATCATCTAAAGTGAAGTTCATGTATGTCATATTGCTATTGAGTGTCTTCTTTACAGGGGTGGGAGGAAACAGGAGTGCCAGTGATGAAAGGCTGTTGATTTTTGTGATTAAGGTGTACATCCCGAGTCTGGTGGCATTTAACCTGAGAAAGCTCCACACTTCCATCTTTCCCTGTTGGACTTAGCTAAGGAAAGGAAATCTGTACAACCAGCAGCACTGAATTGGAATGAACCAGGCCGAGTACCAGGCAACTGGGAGGAGACAGGGGTTGCTGAGGGGCTGTAGGTGGCGAGTTCTCCCTTTACTTCCTCCATTCTTACAACTGACATCAGCTACCCTGCTCCCTTTATTCTCTTTCCCCTTTTCTATGCCTGACACTGGATTGCACTCTTTAGGTACAAGGATGGTGTCACTCAACCCACTCTCCTGGCCATTTGTTTCCCCTCTAGTTGGATGGTGACAGGCAAGTAGCACAGGTGCATCCCTTCTTTTCTGACTGAGGAACCCATCCACCCCAGCACTGATTCATCGGGAAGCGGCAGGAGAAGTTTCTTCTCCTTCCCAAACTCAACTCTTCCCAGGTACTACTCCCAAATGTCCCGGAATTTTCCAGTCTGGAACTGGCAGCTGTAGTCAAGATGTAGCACACTTCTGTGGTGTCCCCCTCCAGATTTTTTATGTGTAGCAGCCTGGCCACAGAAACTATCTGTACATTTATGAATGCTGCCACCTAGTGGTTATTTGTGTTAATCATTCCATAAGCAGCTGAATCTGAGCTACGGTACCAATTATCTTGCACCTGTGGTCTGGAATTGCACACTGTTCAGGACTGCCACTTGGTGCCCAATCATAGAATAATTTTTTTAAAAGATAATCAACTTGAGACTGAATATAAATAAGATGCCAACCCTACGCCAAAGGATAAATGGATCCAAATCTGACATCAAGAAGTCACTCAGTTCTCGCTTATACCCAGAATTAAATTTTGTTGGTCTTAAAGGTGCCATTGTACTCAAGCTTAGTTCTCACATCTGTTTGTTAACTCTTTTATTATCTGTATGCTAATCTGCTGCTATTTACAGGGTTTATCAACTGCTTTAATCCAGTCTTACCTATACTTGTTGCTCAGTTACTTTGGTGTAGTGGTTAATTGCCGGACTTTAATCTGGGAGAACCGGGTTTGATTACCCACTCCTCTACTTGCACAAGCCATAACAGTGTCAGAGCAGTTTCTGTTTCTGTCAGAGCTCTCTCAGCCCCACCTACCTCACAGGGTGTCTGTTGTGGGGAGGGGAACGGAAAGGATTTGTAAACCGCTCTGAGACTCCCTTGGGTAGTGAAGGTCGGGGTATAAATCCAATCTCTTATCTTCTTCTTCTTTTAATTAGCTTTCTTGGCAAATACCCCCACCTACCTGTATGTGATGTAATGTAATGATTGAGGAAGTCTTGTTTCAATGTATCTGAAGGAGTGTGCATGCATACAAACGCTTATACATAGAATTAAACTTTGTTGGTCTTAAAGGTGCCACTGGACTCAAGCATTGTTCTATAGCCTAACTAAATCCCTCTTATCCTCTCCCTTGCTGTGCCATTTCTCTTCTTACTAAGCAATAGTTTAAATTGTGTTTTCCCCTGGCCTTTCACCAGAGGGCTGTTTCAGGCTTTAAAAAGTTAACAACTGATAGATATGTATAATGCAATAACACTACAGCTTCTCTGAATCTCAGGTTTTAAAAGTCCTTTTTGTTTTGTAGCTGTAAGGGTAAAGATGCACCCATTATACCTACACAATGAAAAGGACTACAGACTTACTTTTTTGGGGGAAAATCAATGCTGAGAATTCAGAGGATTTAGTAGATCATGGCAATAAATAGCTATAAGTGAGAGACCTTGTATAGGGCATCTAGATGGAAAAGAGAGGATTCTGGTTTAGTCTTTCCCATAATATGTTGGCTTACTATGTTGCAGGTATTGTTTTCTATGGACAATCTTTCAATCATAAGGGGCCTCTACCTGCAGTCTGAATCAGTATTTTCTAGTAAATACCGCCCTTATCTACTTTGCTAAATAACCAAACCCTGAACAGGTTTCAGTAAAGAATTTTCCTAACAGGAAGTCAATCTTGGAGGCAGATGTTCAGTCCTGACGGTAGAATACGGTTTGTCATTGGTTAATGTGCAAGGCAGATCAAAATACATTTATCCTACATATGGTGATGTTGATTCTGGAGCACTGCTTTGAGCGAGCTGTAATTTCTATATGTTGAAAAAGTCATTGCACAGCCCATAACATGTGATATTGTACCTTTTTATTAGTAGTTTCAGAATTGGAACCCATTGCATAGCCAGAAAAGCAGTAACCTGTGTGAAAGGTGACAAGTAACTATAAAACCCCACTGAAAACAGCCTTTCTGGAAAGGGGAAGAGGAAAATGAGATGCCTCATGCAAATTCTTGTGTATGGGAGGGCTGCTTGTTATTTGTTATTTGTAGATATAAAGGAGGAAAGAACTTATATTGAACAGTGTATGTGGGGTAGAGAGTTGTGTATTGACAAAAGACTGTTATGCATCAACTCAGGTAACATACAGATCACACACAGAATTAGCTGCGCAATAGGCATGAATGCCATGCAGATTTTAAGGGCACGATCACATCAGAACATCTGGCAAGTGTCCCACACCTGTCGGCAACCCGTTTCTCTCAGCTGAAGAAGCAGAGTTAAAAGATACTAGGGAAAGTCCAGTATCAAACAGGTTTGCTACAGGCCACAGACGGACTTTCCCCATGTGGTCGCTCCAGCGTGCACTCATGGCGTCGGGGATAGTCTGATCAGGCTATCCCAATGCCATGCTGTTCCCCCCCCCCCTCAGTATGCACATCATCGCATACTGCCATAGGAAGCCCTCAAGGTGGAGATGCGATTCATCGATCCCCTATTTAAGCGCATCAGAAAAAACGCAAAAAACCCTCTCTGACTCACCCACAATTGCTTCTGATCGTGCAGTGGTGGGCTGTGCCCGCAGCTTCACAGAACTGTGTGATTACGCAACTGCGGGTCAAATTACTCCAGAGCAAATAGCCTCACTTCCCCTCCAGATTATCTCGCTCGTGTGACCAGGAGCAGAGAATTATTTTGGGGGACAGCAAATTTGTTATTGTTCTATAAGTGGACATCTTTCAGAACCTTTGAGACCCAACCTTTGACTCAGCCCACCAGCCAAGTCCACCAGACTAATTAGCATCCTGCCTTTGCCAGCAGCGCCTGCCTGTGGCAGCAAGAACAGTTACCAAAGAGCTGGTAGACCTTAATACAAACCTGATGGGCTGCCTTGTGCTTGAAGTATCACAAGTTGTGCAAGGCTTTTAAAAGTTGACTCATAGCTGCCATTGATATACTTGAAAGCAATTTCATCCTAAAACTGTATTTATTTAAAGGAATACTTATATTTTAAAATATATTGGGGAGGTCTAAGTATTTACAAAGTTCTTTGATTAATTTGTCATACCTGATACTACAAGTATACCAACAATTATCTACTGTAGTATAGAAAATGTTTTCAGAAGTTACTATGAATGAGAGAGTCAAATTGATGGCAGTCCTTGGAGACAGGGATGTAATTATGACTGTCAAAGCTGTATTCGCCTTACTGTCAATCACTGTGATAGAGAAGTACTTGGCCCTTGAGGGTTCTTGCAATGCAAAATGAGTCATAGATTGGCCAAAAATCATCTAGAGGTTGCACCTGTCATTTCATAACCTTACACGATAGATGAGTAACTAGATGAGAATATGGAGATTTTTAATTTAATATCTTTAAACCAAATTATTTGGCAATTAACAAAGTTGTCCAGAAGGACAGCGATTCCGGTTTTAGAATAAAACAGTTTCTGTAAACTTGATGTGTATGACCAAACAGTAATATTGTAGTCTATAGCTGTTGCAGGTGACCTTAGTGCTCTTGGACAGAAATGATTTTTATACTGGGAAATGAAAACATGCTAGATAATGGACAGATCATATGTATGTATCTGACAATCTAAGACAATTTGTTCCTGAGTAGTCCAAGTAAATTCAGTTGGGACATCTGGAATGCTTTGTGTGGCTGCCCTTATAGGTTGATGGTTATTTTCATCACATAGGCCATGCTTTTATCAACAATAGGATTAGCTAGTAAATGAAAACCTTGAAGCTTAGTCATATACAGCTGGAATTCTCCTGATCAAATCTCTGATCCACTACTTTATATTCCTGATCTTTCTAACCTCTCATACCATACATCAATAATAATATAATCATACACTGAAGTTTGTAAATCCGAGAATCTGGAATATCGAGTTGGCATGATAGCCAGCTACATTTAACACAGAAATTTCACATTGCTGTTAGTAATCTTTATTAAGAAAATACAATGGATGACTGCTAGGCAACTAACTCATTATGTAATCTGTTGTATTCCTTGCAGGAGGGCAGTAAGACAGAGTGTTCAAAAGTACACATGAGAAAGTAATGGTGGACCTCTATGGGTCACTGAGTTTTAGAATTAGAGTTTCATCACTTACAGTATCTTTCCAAACTAAAAAGCAAGGTTGAACAAGGGCACCAAAGAGGACATGAAGCAAAAAAGCCCAAGCAAACTAACACAAAACTAAAAAAGCTGCTCTTACAAAGGGCAAGTGTGAAACATGCTGATGAAGACAAGGACAGTTTATTTCTTTGGTAAGATGTATGATGTTTTATAGGATGCTCACAGTCAGTGAGAATGTGGTGATAGTGTACTAATACAGAGCTATGTTAGTGCTGGGTTGGCACTACTATTACAGATGGATGTATTTCCTGGTGAGGAGTGAAAATAGCAAGGGATTTCTTGAGAAGAAAGCTATCATATGCTATGGCTGAATGGCTGCTAAATTCGCTATATTTTGATCAGTGAAGAAGTGAGCAGTGACTCATGAAAGCTCATACCCTACCACAAATTTTGTTAGTTTTTAAGGTGCTACTGGACTCTTGTTCTATATTAGGATCAGGAATGAATGAACCACTGTTGTGATTCAGTTCTATCAGTATATGTTCTGCTTAAGTGAATTATGGTGGCTACAGAAGATACTCACTGCAGCTGGTACCAAACATGGTGCAAAACAAGATGCAGCATAAATGCATTTCAGATCATAGTTCAGGGAGAATGGAAAGTATGAAAAAGAAGTTTGCCCTTGAGCATGTGCTAAGGCAAGATCTCCCACCTAAGTGTGAGGATTCTGTGCTGGGAAGCTCTTACACATTTAATATAAGCCTTTAAACAAGCATATGTTCTAAACATAAATGATGATCTGGACATCCTAAATGTTAGGTCTTGATGAATTCCAAGTATGTGAGATTAAGCTGTAATGTTTATAAGGTTAGTCCAGGACATATTGTTCCTGGCAACACTAGTCTTATAGCATTATCACTTAACACTTAAATATTCTGCATCTGGTTTACAAGGGCCCATGCCATAATAAGAACATAAGAGAAGCCAATGTTGGATCAGGCCAGTGGCCCATCCAGTCCAACACTCTGTCACACAGTGGCCAAAAACACCAGGTGCCCTCAGGAGGTCCAGCAGTGGGGGCAGGACACTAGAAGCCCTCCCACTGTTGCCCTCCCCCCAAGCACCAAGAATACAGAGCATCACTTGTCCCAGACTGAGAGTTTCTATCTATACTTTGTGGCTAATAGCCACTGATGGACCTCTGCTCCATATGTTTATCCAACTCCCTCTTGAAGCCGTCCATGCTTGTAGCCGCCACCACCTCCTGTGGCAGTGAATTCCACATGTTAATCACTCTTTGGGTGAAGAAGTACTTCCTTTTATCTGTTCTAACCCAACTGTTCAGCAATTTCATGGAGTGTCCATTCTCACTGCAAACTAATTAGGCACACATGCCACCCTCAGAATTCTGGAAGGAATACCACTATGTTACATACATTGCTGAAGAAAAGACGGGACATGTAAGCTTCAGTCCCAAGTCCTTTGGTCCATTGGCTACTGTTTACTATTGTGTTTATACTATTTATCTGTGTGTTTATGCTTCAATTACGACTTCTCAGATATTTAGCAGGGGAGGGGAAGGGTGATGGCTCAGTGAAAGAACAGGCAGAAGGTCCCAGATTCAATCCCCAGCATCTTCAGTTAAAAGGACCAGGCAGTAGGTGATGTGAAAAATCCTCTGCCCAAGACCCTGGAGAGATGCCACCTAGGGTCTGTTTCAGTATAAGGCAGCTTTATGTGTTCATATATATCAACAGGACATGTATAATTATTGATTATTTCTTGTAATACATTGTTGTCAGTCCTGTGTCCCATTTCGTATGTGTGCCCCAAAGTTAGGTTTGGTTTGTTCTAAAAGGCATTGAAGTATTGAGATCCATATCCTGCTTTAACTGCACAAAATTTATTTGAAATAATGAAATCCTATTGCCTTAGGAGGTGGTGGGCACTCCTTTTTTGGAGGTTTCAAACAGAGGCCAGATGGCCATCTGACAGCAATGCTGATTGTGTGAACTTAGGCAGATCATGAGAGGGAGGACAGGAAGGGTTGCCTCAGTGCTTAGTTCTTGTGGCCTTTTCTTACACATCCAGAGAAATGCTGATTGCCACTTTGGGGTCTGGAAGCAATTTTTCTCCAGGCCAGTTTGGCCAGGGATCCTGGAGCTTTTTTGTCATCTTCTGGACATGGAATAGCCGTCACTGCTGGTGTGGAGGGGGATGTATTTGTGAATTTCCTGCATTGTGCAGGGGGTTGGACTAGATGACCCTGGAGGTCCCTTCCAACTCTATGATTCTAAAGTCACAGAAATCTAATCTTCCCTGTAATACTCAGATTCTTGACCAACCAATGTGTTTATTCCAGGGCTTCTGTTTTCTAAAGATGTGTACTTATTGAAATACCTGTCTTTGTATGGTCAGATGTTTCACAAATTGCAGAGTTTTACAAAGCATTTTGAAGGCTTACTTTGAAGACACTGGGGGAACAAAGATTCCCCTTCCAGATGTTTCAGTACCAGTCTTTAAGATAAAGGCACCACTTCTGCAAGACAATGTCATCTATTACATAGTATAATACTATAACAGTGTAATTATTGATTTCTCATTAGTGGTGGAATTTTACCCTTTATGGTCTCATGATGAAGAAGACCAAAGAGGCTGAGCAATTTATGACTGTGACTTGCCTCTGGGGAGATAAACACAGATGAAAGGAAACTCAGGTGCTGATTGTTGTGTGCCATCTCCTCTCAAAACAATTCCTCCTTCTGTCCTCTCTCTTTTACAGGATTTCTTAGCAGTTTACATATTCATTCCTACATCCCAAGAAGTCCATTGTAATTTGATTGTGGACCTACATGATATAATACTTTAGAGCCGTCACAATGATGGCCATATCTGTGTATTGTTGCTAAGTGTGCAATGTGGTGTTCTAGTTAATTAGGCATTATACTAGTATAATAGCATAGGCTGGCTTTGTTATTCCGACAGATTTACCACTCAAGTAGTATGTAAGGAAGCATCAAAATGGGTGGCTTCATGGATGCCAAAATTAGAGGTGCCATTGAATTTTATTTTGGACGTTAATTCAGCAGCATCTCTGATTTTGACATCCGTGAAGCCTGCTCCGTTGATGATACCTTGTATACCATTTATGTTGGTAAATGATAGTAGCTATTTACATTGGAATGCCCTCTGGTATGCAACGTTACAGGATGGTCTTTCATACGCTTAATTATACAAAATATAAACAGTGATATGCTTCACTGCCTCATAGCATCTAAATAATATGTTTGGGTAAGCAAAAGCTGTGTTCAGCAAACTAAGCACAGATAGAAATTTGCCTCTATTCTTTCCCTCATCATCCCTCAAGTATGGATTCTTCTTAAAAGCATGTTTGAAGGCCGAGGGTCAGTACAAAAATAATTACCAGCACTTGGTTTTCCTATTAAAAATGAAAGAGCACAGAGAGCATCATTCTCTCATTCATGAAAAAAATGTGTACAGAATCATCTGTATTTCAGGAAATGTAAAGACAAAAGGACAGGGAGTACAAGCTAGTAACAATTCTTACTTGTGGCATTTAAGGTTTTTTTTTTCTTCCAAGGATCTCCAGTTGCTTTACAACTGTTAATTAAAATTAACAATAATCCTTTTATTAATTCCATGAGCATGTGAAGTCTTTACAATGCCAGTATAATTTAGGGATTTTGGTTTTATTGCTAAGTAATGATTTTGTAGATCAGATAGCTGACAAAAAGAGATCTCATTTCTCCAGCAAAACAAGCCCCATCTCCCCAAGCGGCAGACTGCTTCAAGTAGGCAGTTTCAGAGAAGCCCATTGATCATGGGGGCATTCTTATTGAGGCCTGGATATTAGTAGTGTTATTACTTATTCAGACTTGAAGGCTCCCCCCCCCCAAAGTAAAGATAAGGACTCCTTTTGTTTTCCACCCAGAAATTCAGCAGCTGGTAGATGATATGAAAAAATGAAGACCAAGTGGATGGCAGCAGCTCTGATAATGAAATTGGGGTGCGTTTTTGTACCAATCAGCAGACTATATTTTAGACATAGTTCTCAGGTTAATCTGAATATTGTTTGTCGTGAGAATATTTAATTGCAATCATACAGAGTATTAAGTCTCAGGGCACCAGAAGAGTAGAGTTTTTTCACAGTCGACTAGAAGGTGTGTATGTGTGTGTGTAGACATGGCCTAAAATAAAATTTTGATACAAAATGCATGTGTGGAAAACTTAAAAATTTTTCCCCCTAGTTTGTTGAAAAACTGGCGAGGATTACTGGGGTAGTTGCTCCATAAGCACAAAAGGCCAAGAGGCACTGTGTCATGTGGTTTTGATTATTTGAAGAGAAAAATAAATTTGGATTCAGAGTGGAGTCATATGTCGTTCTAAATAATGGGTAATCTCAACATGGACTAGGGTTGCTAACTCTTGGGTCCTTGTCAGATGTTATGTTTGGGGGTATAAATCTATACATATGGGGAGGGCATACTACTTGCCATCCACTTAATATGTGCTGTCACCATTTCATTTGAAATGGGCCCTGCATATGTTTCCTGCTTTAGGACATGCTGCACTGCACCATATTGGGAGAATGACAGCTATTGCATGCTCTCAAGACATGCAGTTAGATATCCTCCAAATTTAGTCTGAAAAGGTATTAGATGGTGAGGCTGAAGACTAATGTCATCCATTATATGACATGGAACACAAATATCTTACTGTGAGTGAAATAAAAGTGATCTTAAACAATAACCAGGAAGTTAAAAAGAAAAAATTAAGACGATGAAACCACACTAAGGGCTTTTCTGAATGTTCGACTTATTCCTGATTTTCTTTGCAGTTAAACATTAACAAGGGGCTCAGAGTGGTTTACATTCATTTCAATGAATACAATAAAATTTAAAATACATTATAAACATATACAATACAATACAATTTAAAACACATTATAAACATAAACATGGTCTTAGCTTACCATTAGGAGGTTCCGGCCCAGTTAAAGTATATAAATGTGGCCAGTTATTAGTGGGTGGGTGACAGCAACCTTGGGGGTAGGGCCTTGTATGGATGCCCGCTGCCTCAGCCAAAATTGAATGAAATCCCGCAGGACCCTGATCTCAATGGGAAGCATGTTCCACCAGGTAGGGGCCAGGGCAGAAAAAGCCCTGGCCCTGGTCGAGACTAAGCAGTCGTCCCTTGAACCAGGGACTACCAGGAGATGTTGATTGTCTGAGTGTAAGGCTCTTCGGGGCATATACAGGAAGACGCGGTCCTTTAGGTATGTTGGTCCCAGGCCATATAAGTCTTTAAAGGTTATTACCAACACCTTGAAGTGAATCTGATACTCAACTGGTAACCAATGCAGCTGGCGAAGCACAAACTGAATGTGAGTCTGCACAGGTGGTTTGAGCATGGTTCTTTTTCAAATCTCTCCTCCCTCTGCATTGTCACAGTTGTGGAGTCAGTTTATTTTGTTCCACACGTGCCTTAAATGGGGTTTTCAAGGGAGAGTGCTGTTGTCATCAGTGACATCACAGCACCCATTCCCTTTATTTTTTGTGCATGCTTATATTGATATAGTGATATCATGGCTGCATTTAAAAACAAAGATATGCCTTTTCCCTTATATCTCCACCAGGAAAGGTGATAGATACTTATGTTTTTTTTAAAAAAATGCTGGAAATTCAGATAACCTGCTTAAACTATCACCACTACACTATATCAGTATTTTAGTGCTTTAAAAAAACCCTCAAAAATGAACCACTGATCTTTAGGACTGGGGGCAGGGGTGGTGAGGGAGTAGTTTGATGATGATGACAGTCTGATCACTGAAAAAGTGGGCTGTAGGTAGGTGGGAGTGGATGGGAGAAAGAAAACTGACAGAAGCATTATGCACCACGAAGAATCTGACTGAAAGTCTGCTTCCAGAAACAAATCAGGGTTAAAGTGATTTCAAAAGAACTGGGGGGGGGGGGGGGACCAAAGTGAAAACGTACAGGCACAAAAATACATGTGGAGATCAGGGAAAAACCAAAAGCAGGATGGGGCCAGAACCTACAACAAAATCATACAGAAAAGCCCTAATTGTGACCCTAATAGAATGCTTTAATAAGCCAAGTCAGGCCACATAAGGCAAAAAGATTTCATTCAAAAAGTGGAAGGTATTCCCAAATGAAGTGAACAGAGAGGAGCACAGATTCTGGCAGAAGGGACTGGCTGTGAGGTGAGCAAAAAATTGAGGAGCATAAAGAGAAGCAATCATGATTTCTTCAAATATATTAGGAGTAGGAAACCATTCAGGGAGGTAATTAGGCCATTAGAATGACACAAGAACAAAAGGATTGCTTAAGGATGATCTGAAGATGGCAGAGGAACTGAACTAGTTCTTTGAGTCTGTTTTCACTGTAGAAAACGGGCACATACTAATACCGGAGCTGATGATTATGGGAAAGGTGTTTGAAGAACTTCACTGAGTATACAAGAAGTTCTAGAAACGACTTGGCACATTGAAAAACTAATAAATCTCCATGTAGCAAATCTCCAAGTTACATTAAAATTTTTAAAGTGGACAAGATGGAGTACATGAAATTATAGGCCAATTAGCCTAATATTTTTCCAAGGTAAAATTGTAGAAATTGTTATTAAAGACAGCTAGTGTTATTAAAGAAGTACATAGAAAAACAAATCCTGCTGAGAGGAAATCAACATGGCTTCTGGAAAGGAAAGTCCTGCCTCACCAACCCCCTAGAGTTCTTTGAGAAGGTTAACAAGCATGTGGATAAGGGTGATCCAGTAGACATCATTTAGGGGTGTCAAACATATGGCCCAGGGGCCCTTACCCAGCCCACGAGCAACTGGTGCGAGGAAAGGAAGTCAGGAGCCTGCTTGGGGAGGGGGGGGGGGGTGAGCAGGCACATGTGGTGACGTGTGTGTGTGATTGAAGCTGTCCAGAAATAGAAAGGAAATGGTTAGGGGGACAGGTCTAAGAGGCTGAGGTAAAATAGCATAGGGGGAATGGAAGCAAAGATGGAGAAAGAAGAGGCACAATGTTTTGTTCCTCCCACCTCCTCTGATTGCAGCTCAGCAAGGACTGGTGAAGCCTCTACATGGGGGGTGGGGTGGTGCTGAGCAGCTGGCACTGCCACCACTGCACCAACTGGCTTTGGGTTTTTAATATGGCAACTGTGAGGGGGGTTCCTGAGAGCTGGTGTGCAGAGTGGTGGTTTATCAAAGAAGGGTTAGGGCCAGTGGAGAAGAGAGGAGGTGGAAGAGAGCCTTTGTGTGGATTGGGAGGCAACTGGCCTGTCTTGTTCATGCCACTCTGAGGAGAAAGACCTTCTGTCCTTGGAAGAAGTGGAGGTGCAAAGGGAAAAAGACACTCTAATGTCCCTGCTGTATGTCTGAACAGCCATAGAGCTGGAAGGCAGAATGTTGGGGTGGTTGGGGGTTGTCAGCCTCTCATCTCCCTCACCTGTTCTCAGCCCATGATGGAACGGGTCACATGAGGACAAAAAGTGTCCCATGGAGGATCTGGGAGAGCCAGGTTCAGAATTCCCCTCCTCCTGATCCAAAATCCTGTCATCTGGGTGATCCAAGGCCAGTTGCTCAGCCTGGCCCACCTCACAGGGTGGTGGTGGTGGTGGGAATGCGGTGGTGGAGGGCAGAGATCCTCAGAGGTAGGATGTGGAGAGAGAGGGAACAAAGAGTGAGAGATGGATTGTAGCCATGCTTGGCTGCTAAGGCTGGAAGAATTGGGGGGGGGGGGTGCTGAAAAACTACTTTATTTACTTGGAAGGACAATGACTCATCTCCTAAAAGTACTATATATATAGAAAGTAACTAATTTGTAAGGAAATATAAGGTACTCCACCTTTTATGGTATCCCTTGAGGGCCAGTTTGGTGTAGTGGTTAAGTGTGCAGACACTAATCTGGGAGAACCAGGTTTGATTCCCCACTCCTCCACTTGCAGTTGCTGGATGACCTTGGGCAAGCCATAGTTCTGTCAGAGCTGTTCTCTCAAGGACGGTTCTGGAAAGAGCTCTCTCAGCCTCATGTACCTCACAGGGTATCTGTCGTGGGGAGGAGAAAGGAAAGGAGTTTGTAAGCCTTTCTGAGACTCCAAGTGAAGGGCGAGGTATAAATCCAATCTCCTCCTCCAGAAAAGGTAACCAAAGAGGCTGAAGTGAAAATAATAATCAAATATAGCTAAACATGCAGTACTAATATAAAAATAATACAATATAGTTTAATTATGCATAGAAAATATTAAAATCATAATAAAAACCATGTATCTATGGTTCTCTATAGAGTATCTCTACCTGATACCAGGACAAATGCCAGAATATATAAATACAGGTTAAAAGGTACAAAAAGTGTCCAAATACAGGAACCAGATGCATTTTGGCTAAAAAGCCTTTCTCAGTGATAAAATACAAGCTGAGCACTCCATAAATTAAACACCAGTATATTTCAAACTCATCATCTACAGAATGGACCTAAAAACCAACAGTTATCAAATACAATGTAGACCTCACTCACAAAGAGGTGTTTGCCCGTGGAGTAAATAGGAATGAATATTCTAAAGAGGCAGCATGGGCCACTCATCCAAGTGTGTTTTATTTCATATGCCCATGGATCTGTTTAGGCCCAATCTGCAAAATTCAAAATCCAGATAGAGTGCTCAGCTACAATGTAAAAGGAATCAGCCAGGGAAAGACAAGCCCTGCTGGATCAGACCAGCTAAGACCAAGTCAAGTACAGACCTGACTGCTGCATTAGCAACAGCATTGCACCCTCTGATGGAACAACTGAATGTTGTTAACTCTAAGCTGGATAACTTGCAACAACAGGTGGCAGATGCAAGCAGGAAATCTGATCAGACAGGAAAAGAATTGGCAGAAGTTAAAGCCAAAACAGAGAAGACTGATCTAAGACTGGACATGATGGAAAAGGAGAGGACCTCTGATAAGGACAATGTATTGAGGCTACAGATGGAATGGTCAACATACTTTTTAAGATTCCAGGGTGTTCCTGAACAAAAACGTGAGAATCTCAAGAAGATATTGAGTGAAGCTTTAGCTCCAATGGGAGGTTTGCAAGCGGATATAATACAAAGCAATATGGATATGGTTTACCGAACCTATCCTGAATTTGTAAAAAAGAAAAACTTGCCAGGAGAGATTATGGTGAGATTCTCTAAAAAATCAACCAGAGACATGTTGCTCAAGGCCACAAACAGAGCTACCCTGAAGATCCAAGAAGAAGATATTAAAGTTTTAAAGGACATTCCATTTGAAATTAGGAAGAGGGGAAAACCCTATAAAAGTTTAACCACGTTTTTGCAAACAGAAGGCATAATGTACAGGTGGTTGACCCCGGAGAGTTTGGTATTTACCTACAAAGATAAGAAGCAAAAGATTGACTCTCTTTCAAAAGCCAAGAAATTTTTGGACTATTCTAAAGAAGAAAAAGAAAAAGCACCCACAGAGGACTCATTAGAACAGCAAGAGGATCTATGGACTGGAAAGCACGGATGAATCTGAAAGTAAAGAATCCGGGGACGAAGAGTCTAATGCTGATCTGGGAGTTGCAGCACCAAAACCCCAAGAGCAGAGAAAAAAAAGAGAAGGATGAAGAAAAAATAAGCTTTGATGTATTAAAAGCTATGTTTGTTTAGTGTATTCTATTTAAGATTTTAGCCATGTATGAATATTTTTAAAACTTAGAGATATGTAGAATTTAGCACTTATAAATGCCTGGATATTATAAGTTTTCCTTGAAATAACTGAAGAAAGGATTTTATAATAGTATTGCAATTTGATCCTGTATACTTTAGGATAGTTTTAGTGTAGTAGTTTTAGCATGGATGTAGTTGTAGAAAATCAATAAAAAAATTTTTTTTTTAAAAAAACTGTTTGTTCCTGTGACCATCACTGCATCTTTTGACAGTGAATTCCACATTTTAATCACTCTCTGTTTAAAGTAGTATTTCCCTTTTTCTGTCCTGAACCTACTGTCCATCAGCTTCATTGGATGCCCTCAAGTTCTAGTTTTTTGTGAGAGGGAGAAAAAGTTGTTTTTGTTAATTGTCTCCATCCCATGCAGAATTTTATAACCCTTTTAGTAATCTCTTTTCTAAATTACAAAGTCCCAGACTCTTCAGCCTTTCCTTATATGGAAGGTACTCCAACCCACTAATCATCTTGGTTGTCTCCATCTGTGTTTTTTCCAGCTCTGCAATATCATTTTGGAGATACGGTGACCAGAACTGTACACAGTATCCCAAATGAGGGTACACAATAGATCTATACAGGGGCATTACAATATCAGCCATTTTATTCTCAATCCTTTTCCTAATAATCCCTAACATAGAGTTTGCCATTCTCATCGCAGCAGTGCATCGGGTTGACACTTTTATTGAGCTATCCACTATGACCCCAATATCTTTCCCCCTCCCAGTCTCAGCAAGTTCAGATGCTATTAGCCTATACTTGAAACTGGGATTTCTTTTGTGCCAGTGTGCATCATCTTGCACTTACCAACATTTAACTTCATTTGCCACATTGCCGCACATCCATCTAGTTTGGTTTTCACCATCCTGAATCATTTTGTGTCATCTGCAAACCTGGCCACTACACTACTCACCCCTAGTTCCAGATCATTTATGAATACATCAAATAGTACAGGCCCTGGGGAAGATCCTTGTGGAACCCAACTGCTTACTTCCATCCATTGTGAGAACTGTCCATTCCTACTATTTGCTTCCTGTCATTTAACCAGCTTTTTATCCATAAGAGAACCCATCCTCTTATCCCATGACTGCTAAATTGAATCAGGAGTCTTTAGTGAGGTACCTTGTCAAAAGCCTTTTGAAATTCTGGGCATATAATGTCTACCAGGTCACCATTGTCTATATGCTTTTTCACTTTCTCAAAGAATTCCTAAAGGTTGAGGCAGGACATCCCTTTGCAGAAGCCATGCTGATTTTCCCTCAGCAGACTTTGTCCCTCTATGTGCCTAACAATTCTTTTTGATTACAGCTTCTACTAAATTGCCTGGGACAGATATTAGGCTGACTGGCCTGTAATTTCCTGATTCCCCTCTGGATTACACACAGGTGGATTACTCTTAGTGAGTAATCCAGTATGATCAACAAAATGGGAACATTCAATAACCAGTGCATTAGCATTTTAGAAGTCTGGAACTATCAGAAAGAACTGAAGCACAGCATAAGTGATCACATGACACATTAAGTGGTACTGAAATTACATAAAGAGGATCCTACTTACAATAAACCATACGCAGAAGTATAGACCACAGTCCCTAATCATTTATCCAAGCGGGTTTGTGAAACAGTTTTGTACAGTGCAGCACTTTTAGCTGCACAGAAAAGCCCTCTTGAATAGTTCAGTTTTGAATTGTTTGTGGAAAGTCAGGAGAATGAGAGCTTTCCTGACATGCTTGGGCAGGTCATTCCACAAGGAAGTTTCATTTCTTTTAGTTTAGAATAATTTTTTAATGAAGTATTATCTTTATGCCCCTAATGTGTATAAGGCCTATATAGGCAGGATGTTTTAGTCATCAACAACTGATTTAGTCTTTACATAATAGGATCCAATTTACAGTAAGCTATACACAACAGACTGGAGCTGCGATGGCTCAGTGGTTAAGACGCTGAACTGCAGACCAGAAGATCGGTAGTTCAGCAGTCTGAGACCCGAGTGCTGCGTGACAGAGTGAGCTCCCGTCTCTGGTCCCAGCTCCTGTCAATTTAGCAGTTCGAAATTCCAAATAGATAAATAGGTACTGCTTCTTGGGAGCCAGTTTGGTGTAGTGGTTAAGTGCGCGGACTCTAATCTGGGAGAACCGGGTTTGATTCCCCACTCCTCCACTTGCACCTGGCTGGATGACCTTGGGCAAGCCATAGCTCTGTACCAGCTGTTCTCTCAAGGACAGCTTGGGAAAGAGCTCTCTCAGCCCCACCTACCTCACAGGGTGTCTGTTGTGGGGCGGGGAAGGGAAAGGAGTTTTATAAGCCGCTCTGAGACTCCAAGTGAGTGAAGGGCGGGGTATAAATCTAATCTCTTCTTCTTCTTCTTCTTCTGTGGGAAGGTAACAGTGTTCCATGTGCTTCAGCCTCTAGTCATGCCAGCCACATGACCATGGAAACATCTTTGGACAGCACTGGCTCTTCAGCTTGGAAACGGAGATGAGCACAGCCCCCTAGAGTCAAATTCAACTGGCTTTCGAGCAAGGGAAAACTTTTATACACAGCAGTATAAACCACAGTCTCTAATCATTTCGGCAAGTAAGTTTGTAAACCATTTTGTATAGTGCAACCCTGTGCAGAGAAGCCCTCTTGAATTATCCTATTTTGCATAGTTTGTGGAAAACCAGGAGAGTGGGAGACTTCCTGACTTCTTTGGGCAGGCCATTCAATAAGATGGGATCCACAATGGAGAAAGCTTGTGTACGGGCAGTTGTTGATTTTGCCCATTTGTTGACATGAGTGAAGTTTTTGTGGCAGAGCATAGGGAGGGAGGGAATCCTCCTAATAAGACAGAACCAAAGCCATGACGTGATTTGTATGTGACAGCCAATACCTTAAATTGAGCCCAGTAACATGGACAGGCAATGGGATGTCTGCCAGATGGGAGTAATATGCATGCTCCATCTAGCTCCTAATAATATCCAAGCCAAGGCATTCTGCACCAACTGGAGTTTCCAAACTGATTTTGAGGGGAAACCAATGTACAGTGCATTACAGTAGTCCAATCTTGATGCTATTGTTGCATGGATACAGTTGGCCAAATCAGCCATATTAAGGTTTCAGGCTAGGCTGAGTTGGTAGAAAGCTCTTTTTGCGCAGGGGGGCACTGCATTAATTTGCTCCTCCAGTAATAAGGTTGGGTCCACTATAATCCCAAGATTTTAAACTGAGTAAGCAAGAGTCAGCTCACTAGTCAGTAGACAAGAAGAATGCCTAATCTATCATTAGTCCTTAATATAAGGAGCATACAATCAATGCTAGCGGTAGTTTGCACTCGGAGTCTGCAGAAGTGGAAGGACTCACAGAGGATAACCTTCTCACCAGTCAGTTGTGTGGGGTTGGTGGAAGATCACATAATCAGGCACATAACAGGCACACCACATCTTTTTCTTCCAATGTTTCCTTTATACAAGCTAAGTCAATTTCTTTTTCACGCAACATCTCATAGAGGTGTGCAGTTTTGTGCTTCACTGATCTGGTATTGCACAATATTAGACCTGGGGGAAATAGGGGGCCTTGTCTCATCAACTGTGGCAATCATGGGATAAAGGATGGGTCCTTTTATGGATTAGAAATTGGATAAATGAAAGGAAAGAGAGTAGGAATAATTCTCACAATGGAGAGAGGTGAGCAGTGGGAGTCCCAAAAAAGATCAGTATTAGGACCAGTGCTATTTTATTTGTAGAACTGGGGGTGAGCAATATAGTTGCCAGGTCTGCAGATACCAAATTGTTCAGAATGGTGAAAACAAACTTTAAATATAGGTTGATGGTTCTGAGCTGACTGAGAAGAAAAGAGGTCTTGCAGTAGATAGCTCAAAAAAACGTTAACTCAGTGTGCAGCAAGTGAAAAAGGCAAGCTCAGTGCTAGGGATTAATAACAAAGGAGCTGAAAATAAAATGACCAGTACTGCAAATCCAGTGAGACCTCATTTGAAGTACTGTGTGAAATTCCAGTTACTATATCTCAAAAAGGATACTACAGAGCCAGAAAAAAAATATAGCAACCAAGATGATTAATCAGTTAGAACACTTTTCCTATGTGGAAAAGCTAGAAAAAAAGTTTAGGAAAAATTCTTCCTTTCCCATAATACTATGGGAACACCCAAAGGAGGGGCACCCTCAGGGGCACCCAAAGGAGTTCATAGGCAATAGATTCAGGAAATACTACTTGAGGAATCATTAAATTGTGGAATTCACTACCTTAGGATGTAGTGATGGCCACAAGCATGGATATATTTAAAAGGTGGTTAGACAAATTATTGGTGGATAGGTCCATTAGTGGCTATTAACTAAAGGAAACCTCCATATTCAGAGGCAGCAAATCTCTGAATACCAGTGCTAGGAGGCAACATCAGGGTAATGTATGCCCTATTATTGATCTTCCATGGTTGGCCACTAGGTGAAACAGTTTGCTGGGCTAGATTGACCACTGATCTTATCCAGCAAGGTTGTCCTTATGTTGTAACGATCTATTCATACTTTGACTGCCTACATGGCCCCTGTCAACTGTTAGGACTTTTGTCCAATAATCAGAAAAATCAGAGTAATGAATCTTGCTTTTCTGGAAAGAAGAGATTGCTTCTTTTAGTTTAAAAGAAGTTTATTACTAAAGGGAAAAGGTAAACGGGATTAGCTACAAATAAACAAAACATGCTTTCTAAGGAGCTGCATTGTGCTCCGTCTTCACACTAAGACATACTGATAGAGAGTGAGAGATTGCAATGGAGGATCTCTCCTTCTTCTTGACCCCTGAAAGGAAACACCTGATATCATTGACCAATTAGCAAGACAGTACACCTTTAGTTTTCCCGGGTCTACAGTCAATTGGCCAGCTGCCAGGTATCACTTCCAGGCTAACATAGGTAAACAAACAAGTTGCATAGTTAACCCTATAATGACTGAATTTCTCAGGCCTTGCATTACATGCTCATTTCTCCAACATCAACCAGGCTAGCATTTGAATTAGATGTTGCCCAAATAATGTTAAGGCAAGAGAGTAAGGGAGAAAGGGGATGCAGACAAAAGTTATCATTTATTCCTGCCTGTTGTCCATCAGTGCTATTATCATAGAGAATAAGAGGTGCTATCAGCTATAGCAGCAGTTGCTACACAACCACGAAACAGTGAAGAAGAAGGAGGAGGAACTGAGGCTCAGTAGTAGAACATCTGCTTGGCATGTAGAAGGTCCTAGGTTCAATCCCTGGCATCTCCAGTTAAAGGATCTCACAATAGGGGATGTGAAAGACCTCTGCCTAAGACCCTGGACAGCCACTGCCATTCTGAATAGACAATACCGATTTTGATAGACTAAGGGTCTGATTCAGTATAAGGCAGCTTCATGTGTGTTCAAGAAGGTAAAGAAGCCAGGTCAGGCTTTCTCACTCCAATTCATGCTCAGAAAAACATGTGTGATTTTTCAAGTTATTGATGAATAGCTTGATTTATTTGAGCCAATTTCAAAGGCAAGCCTAGGGTATGATGAGGGCTTGTTCATCTTGAAAACAGATGTTTTCAGTTTTGTTACATAAACCAAGAGAAAGTTCCAGTGTAGTGCCTGTATTCTCCAAAGTTATCAGCATTGCAGCAGATTCCTTATCACATGGGGTCAAACAACAGTCCCTCTCCAGGAACAGACTCTGTCTTTTTGCCAGCCTAAGCTATAGTTGCCAATAATCACAAGCAGCACTCACTCTTGAAGAACAGCCATTTGCTCAGATTTTAAAAAGCTGTAGAACTCTGAGAAGAGGTCCCCATTGATACCTGCAGCGCAGGATCTGCTCCCAAACTGGCATCTAAGTTGGACTGGATAAGAGAGATTTTATTAGCAAAGAATTGAACAAAATCATCACAGCTAAGCTGCAGATCAGAGAATAAGGGTCACCTGGAATTCGTTCCGGAACTACCCTAAATAATTTTCTTGTATGAGATTTAGCTATGCAATCAGGATGGAAAAGAATGCCTATACTATGTTCTGTTTGATTCATACGAGTTTTCTACCAATAGTGTTCTAACTCCAAACTCTTTATAGTCCCTGGCTCCCTGGTAAACCAAAAGGCTGATGTCCTCCACAAGAGAGGGAGAAGAGTGCATCAAGGAGCAATTCTGTCAACAGTACCCTGCAAACTGGCATCCAAGGCTGATACACCCTCCAGGCTCTCAATAGTATCCAGAGCCATATGAAAACATTGGATCCATCAGTTTCTGAGGCTGGACCATCTTAATACGTCTTCCACTTTTGCATATGGAATTAGGCATCATAATCTTTCCCCTCAGCAAGCAGCAATCTGACCATTGTACAGGCTGCAATATCAGCCCTCCTACCAGATCATCCTCACTGCAGAAAAGAAGATCCAATGTATTATGACCTCTCTACCCAACATAACCTGGCAGCCATGAAATCCTGAGTCAGACCATTCAAGGAAGACACAGTGTGAATGCTAAAGTCCCCAAGCACTGTAAGATTTAATCTGCTCTACAACCAACACTTTTAGCTCAGCCAGGGCTACTACAGGCAAACTACATGGATGGTATACCAGTAGTATTCCTAACATGTACCTGGAACCTAGCACAAGGTTCATACAATCAAAATCAGTCCTTGACGGTACTGGGAACCTGTGAGAAGAAAGAAAAATTGAAGGCCAATAACCACCCCCTCCCTGTCCCCAGTTTAGGACCGGTGGATATTCAGTTCAGATAAACTGATATTTGAGATATCTGATTCTTCTAGTCGGGTTTTGGTCACACATGCTAAGTCAACACTTGATCAAATCATCCATAATAGAGATATTATTTACAGAGTTGGCATTAAACATCATCGGGGGGTGGGCAACGACTGAGATCCCTTTGAGCCTGCAGATGGGATGATTGTACAAAGAGTGAGCAAAATCACATCTCCTTTGTCTTTCATCACTGACACTGACACTGCTGTATCTTCCCACTACTGTATCCAGGGTAAGGGTTACCCTACAAACAATGCTCCCTCTAAGCTGTGGAGTCTTTTGAACAAAAATTCTACTTTGTGAGCTACTGGCATTAAAGTTGTGAGCAAGTGATTTAGCTACTGCATAAATTAATTTGCTCTGGAGCCATCCTTCCTGAGCTAAGACAAAAATGTGTGAGCTGGAAACTAAAAAACTGTGAGCTAGCTTACACTAACTCAGCCTAGAGGGAACACTGCCTATAAACATATACTACCAGAAATCTACACTATCTCAGTTAGGAGCCATGCTCTTAAAAGAGGTGCAAGCTAACTATATTCTGTTCAGCTGCAGATGTAGGCGGATCACTCTCCTTGGAGAAATCCTTCTCACAGCCACAGCAATCCATGGCAGGCAGCCCCAGAGGCCAAAGAGGAAAAGCCGGATGGCACAAATCACTACCCTTACATGCCAGGTAGTTGGCAGCTTGGTTGTGAACCTCTGCTGACAAGATGACAGGCCAAGAGTACTTCAGTTCATGCCACAGCCCAGTCAGTCGCTTTAATAATAGCAAACAACCTGGGAAAGAGTCAGGCCACAGTGGATCTGCAGTGTGTCTTAAAGTGCTGCAGATGTTGGAAAGTTAATTAAGGGCTTCAGGAGCTACAAGACTGTGTTCACTACTTCCCTTATCTATTTATTTAAAATATTTATGTGCCTGTCCACCATTCTCCTGAACATCTCACAACCTAAGGTGGGTGTGATGTTTTGCTGTGGAAATATTGTGTGTGTTTTTTGTTTTGTAATGAGGAATTTTACATGTATGTTGCTGTGATCTAAGATGTAGGACTGTAGAATAAGAAACTGGAGGTCTGGATGGATGAGTGAAGTGTGTTATGATTGGATGATAGCTGTCTCCTGGGGGTGGAGTTGACTGTTCTGTTCAGAGAAAGACTTTGTGTCAGAATTAGTGCTGAGCAGTGGAGGGGGGTGGTGGAGGAAGGAGTTTGAGTGAGATGTTGTAGAGTGCTGTGAGAGAAATCTGTGTGGAAGGTATTAGTCTGAGAGGCAAGTTGAAAAGTTAAGCTTTGTGGAAGTTATGGGCCTGTGGCAAGTGAGAAAATAAGCCTGTGTGGCTAGATTGCCAGTTTGGTGTCGAGAGCCAGTTTGGTGTAGTGGTTAAGTGCACGGACTCGAATCTGGGAGAACCGGGTTTGATTCCCCATTCCTCCACTTGCATCTGGCTGGATGACCTTGGGCAAGCCATAACTCTGTACCAGCTGTTTCCTCGAGGACAGCTTGGGAAAGAGCTCTCTCAGCCCCACCTACCTCACAGGATGTCTGTTGTGGGGAGGGGAAGGGAAAAGGAGTTTGTAAGCCGCTCAGAGACTCCCTTGGGGAGTGGAGGGCGGGGTATAAATCCAATTTCTTCTTCTTCTTCTTCTTCTAGATCTGTTTAAGGAATCATTATGCTTATGTACCTATCTGAAACTATTGCACTTATTAACCATGCAGAAACCATTATATTGTTTTACTTACAAATAAACTCTATTCATGTTTAAGAAAAAAACAATAGTTTATTTTAGAGGAAAGGATTCCCTTTTACCTCAGAGACACCCTTATGTGCTGACCATTTTGTCAATCTACCATATACAACTAAGTCTTCCTGTTCTTTGGGTCCAACTAAGAATTCTAAAGTGAAAGTCTTTGGTGGCAGTGGAAACAATGAAGGCAAGAAGGCAACAGAACACACGTCACCTCAGAACATTACGGAGAGGTGCCTTTACAGGGGGTCACACGAGAAAGAGAAAAATGTTACAGTGGGTAACAATAATGTAAAAAACAGTTTTATAAAACAATCATTAAAAACAACACATACAAAAACATTAAATGAAGTCTGTTAGGATGAAAAGGATAAATAGCAGAACATTAATCATTTCCAGATAAATTCCACATGACACTGAAAGCCCTGATCTTCACAAGGCTTTAATATATCTGTTTTTAAAATATTTATTTGTTTGTTATGTTTAACATGTACCTTGAAATCATTCTTCCTCCTCAGAAACGAGGGTGTGACAATTGACATATAACCAGAAGACACTAGATGGCACTGTGCAGGGAAGCTTGACTGTCTGAGCAGGAAAACACACTCCAGTTGTTGCTTCACCCCTCTGTGGATCAATGGGCAGCTATAAAATATAGCTTTATAGCTCCTGGTTCCTTAATTGGTGGCAGAGGCACTGGAAAGACCGAGGTTTTCATCCAGCTTTCAGGTATTCCTACCATGCATCTGTGGCTGCAATAGGGAAGTTCCCCTCTAAGACCTACATGGTTGTGATTTTTTTTAACAACCCATGTTAGAACCACAACTATTATTTTTAGTTGAAGGAGAAAGGCCATGAGAGGCACCTGTCAGCCTTGAACTAGCCTGAGTATAAAAACAGCCAAAGTAGAGATGAGACTGGAATAGTCAGCGTGGCTTCCCCTCCCTCAGTTCAGAACCTAGTGAAGAGACAGGCCGAGCCAGGAGAGGGGAGAAAGGATGGCAAGGAGAGGAGGCTGCAGAGGGCAGGCAAGGGGCTAACTTACCTGCAGATGGCTTTCTCAAGGGAGAGGCAGAGATGGTCCTTGCAAAGAACAAAGCCCTGGGACTGAAGGCAAAGAAGACCTGACAACAAAGATTCACACAGAGCATAGCCTCTCTCGAGGTAAGGTGATGCTGGCAGACAGGCTCCAAACCTAGGGAAGAGACAGAGGACTTGAATTAATGGGACTGTGATCCTTAACTGTATGTAAAGACAGATTGAATAACAGACTCAGGGCAGCTGATGATGAGAGTGGGTACAAAAGAAGAACACTGGGTAATGAGTACCCCCTGAGGCTCTGTTGAATGCAAGAGTAATATAAACATTTGTATTTATATACTAGGGAGATGGCCCGTTGTAGAAATAAATACAACGGGCTCTAGAAAGAGACCCCCTATGGGGGCACTCAGAGTCATTTTGCTGTAGTGACCTCAGCAGGATATAATGACACAGAGTCCACCATTTTTTCCAGGGGAAGATCTCTGCCATCTGAAGATCAGTTGTAATTTGGTGTGATCGCCATCCCTCCCCGGAGATTGGCAGCGATGGTTCCCCATGAGGGAATGGGTGGTTTGGAGGGTGGAGTCTATGGCAGTGAACCTGTCTGAGGTCCCACCCCACCCCTGATAAAACCTCACCCTCTCTGGGGTCCACCCCATAAATCTCCAGGAATTTCCCAACCTGGAGTTGGCAACCTTTTCTCCCTCCCAGCCAACCATCAATGTATTGTTATCTGCCCCCTGGTTTCAGCTTCCCATTTCCTCCCCCCTCCCTCCTAGAGAGCACTTGTAATTCTGAGTAATCTCCAGCCCCCACCTGGAGATTGGCAACAATGGTTCTCAATGAGGGAATGGCTGGCTTGGAGGGTGAAGCCTATGGCATTGTACCTGTCTGAGGTCTCACCCCTCCTCCAACCTCACCATCTCCAGGCTCCATCTCTCAAATCTCCAGGAATTTTCCTCCTGGAGTTGGCAACTGTATTCCTTCCCAGCCAGTCATCAATCTCACTCTGCAACTTTCCATCTTTCCCCACCCTGCAGCCACCACCATGCTCTGAAGCCCTGACTGCTATGTCACATCGGCTGTCATAGGGGGGTCCATCTCAGCAGGGTATAAGGACACAGAGTCCACCATTTTTTCCAGGGGAATTGATCTTTGCCATCTGGAGAGCACTTGTAATTCTGAGTGATCTCCAACCCTCACCTGGAGATTGGCAACCATAGTTCACCCAGAGGAAAAGTAGTCTCTATCTGCAATGGGGACCAAAGCAGCTTACAACATTCTCCTCTCCCCCTTTCAACTTGCACAACAACCCTGTGAGGTAGGTTAGGCTTAAAGTCTGTGACTGGCCCAAAATCACCCACTCAGCAAGAACCTGGGTCTAGCAGATCCTGCTCTGAAGTGCTGATTGCTACACCTAGGAGCCTGAAGATCACCAAGTGTCACAACTGAACTCCAAACAACAGATCTCCCCTCCCCTGGAGAAAATGACTGCTTTGGAGGGTGGCCTCTATGGCATTCTGTTCAGCTGAGGCCTGTTCGCAATGAGTTTTCTCCCGAAGGCCAACATAGGTGTGGAAAGGGGCTTTCAGAGAAGCCAGCTTGGTTTCAGCCAGCCAGCTTGATTTGGGGGGTGGATCCTGTGGAGGGCAGCATTTTTTTTTGGGGGGGGGGGGGTGGAAGGACTCAGCAGGGTATAATGCCATAGTGTCTACCCTCCAAAGTAGCCATTTTTTCCAGGGGAACTGATCTTTGTCATCTAAAGATCAATTGTAACAGCGGGAGATCTCCAGGTCCCACCTGGAGATTGGCAACCCTAGGTGGAAAGTCAGCCACACAGCAGGGGGTTGAAGAGAGTGGTTTGATGGTCGCTGGCCCACCTCATTAGCCAGCCAGCAATGGTGGAGCTAAGCAGGAGAGAGAGCCGTTTTCTCAGTTTATTCTGACAGGAAAGTGAGCAAGCTGGCAGTGGGCAGGGGAGGGGGTTATGCCAAAAGTCCATTGTCTTTTTACTGACAGAAGCAGGCCACTGAGGGGACAGTTAGACCCAACTGGCAGTGGGCAGAGGAGAAGAGTGGACCCAGCACCCAGTCTGTCCCCTTCACTGGCTCCCTCCAGACTGAGGCCAAGACACTGTCCTGCGGCTCTGTGGGCGGGATGGAGGCAACGCAGCGAGGGAATGCAACCAGTGGCCAGGGACCCCTTTAGAGTGGAAGTTCTTGCAGCCAACTGATTTTGGCGCCCCATGGAATCTTGCCACTTGAAAACAGCTTTATGATATAGGAGAGATGCCACCATCAGAGTGTTTATGGCAATCCCTTACACTGTGGTCTGAAGTGTTGACCATAGAAGAGACGAAGGAATGGAAGAAATACCAACAACAAAGTGTGATTGTAAGCAAGTTCACTTACTGAAGGCTTGGTTTCAGCTAGAGTTGTCCAGTCTGGCCTGGCAACCAGTGGGAAACTGGAAGGAGCAGGGACATGGGTGGAGTACCCATCAGCAATGGTATAATATTGCTTCTGGGTTTTTCCTAGAATTGTCAGGAAAACCACAGAGTTGATGGAATTTCTGCAGAGGTGTGACATCACTTCTGAGTCCTGGGTGATTTCAATGTCCATGCCGACAATGTGGCCTCTACTCAGGCAGCAGACCTAGCACCGTCCATGGCAGCCCTAGGACTCTCTCAATATGTAATGGCCCCCACTCACCGGGTGGACACATGCTCAATTTGATCTTCGTGGCAGGGGTTACAGTGGTCTGTATTACTGCTTTGGCAGTACCATCATCAGACCACTTTGCCTTGAAGGCCTGTTTGAATACTCCACTCCAACCCTGTTGGAGCCTGGTGCTGTTTCAGATGGCTCTTCAGGATCTGAAGCCCACTGGCGGCTCATTGGATGATCTTGTAGAGGATTGGCACAGCTGACTCTTGAGAGCCATCGATGAGATCGCTCCAGTCTAGGCTCGCTCCATGGTTTACCCAGGAGTTGCAGCTAATGATGTGGGGGCTAAGATGGCTAGAGAGGCGGCGGCGGTGTGCTCGCAACAAAGCTACAAGAGCATCTTATAGGACCTTTATGAGATCCTATGAGATGGCAGTCAAGGCCACTAAGAAACAGTACTATACGCCATGATTGTGTCTGCAAGCTCACGCTCAGCCCAGTTGTTTAGAATGATTCGGTCCATTACTGCTTTGCCACAAAACAGACTAAATGCTAGGGAACCGGACATTGGCCATGAGGCTATTGCAAGCTATTTTGCAGATAAAGTCTTGTTGCACTGCTGCGACTTCCCCACTACACTTGATACAGTGAGTGAACTCAAGGCTTGATGCACATCTTCCTGTCATGTTATGGATCATTTCAGCCCACTCAGCCTTGAGGAAGCTGACAAATTGCTCCTAACTGTACACCCCCACCCAGTGCTCCCTTGATCCGTGCCCTTTGTGGATAATTAAAGCTGTCCACGAGCGGTTCCTAGTGCCTTGTGGGAGTTTACCAACAAATCCCTCTTGGAGGGACTGTTCCCGGTGGCACTTAAGGAAGCAGTGGTGTGTCCTCTCTTGAAAAAGCCATCTCTGGATCCGACTGAATTGGCTAACTATCGACTGGTTTCCAATTTGGGCAAGATAATAGAAAGAGCAGTGGCAATTCAGTTACAGGGCTTCTTGGATAATGCTTCCATCTTAGATCCCTTCCAGACCGGCTTTTGCTTGGGTCATGGGACAGAGATGGTACTGCTTGCTCTCACGGATGACCTCTGGAGGCATCTGGATGGGGGCGGATTGGCAGTGCTGTTGCTGTTAGACCTGTCAGCTTTGTTCGACATGGTCAACCATTAGTTACTGATCCACCGTCTCGCTGACACTGGAGTTCAGGGAGTGGCCTTGCAATGGCTTGCTTCCTTTCTCCTAGGTCGGGGACAAAGGGTGGCACTGGGGGATCAGCTGTCCCAAAGGAACCCACTGGAATGTGGAGGGCCTTAAGGGGCAGTGCTGTCCCCGATGCTTTTCAACATCTATATGTGATCCCTTGTCCAGATTGCCCAGAGGCATGGGCTGAGATGTCACCAGTACACAGATGACACCCAGCTCTATCTGTTGTTGGGCAGTCAATCTGACTCCAAACCAGAAGATCTAGATCGGGTGTTACAAGCTGTGGCTGGTTGGCTTAGGGTGAGCTGGCTGAAATTGAATCCGATGAAGATGGAGGTCCTGTGCCTGAGCCGGGGCAGTTCATGGGTAGGGATCCCACTTCTGACCTTTGATTGGTGCCAGTGCTGGAGGTTAGGAGTTTGGGAGTGCTCCTGGATACCTCCTTAACAATGGAGGCCCAGGCAGCAGCCACTGCCAAATCAGCCTGTTATCCTCTTTGGCTGGTCAGGCAGTTGGTTCTCTTCCTCGAATGCAACCATTTGGCAACAGTGATCCATGTGATGGTTACCTCAAGTTTGGACTACTGTAATGCCTACTACGTGGGGCTGCCCTTGTCCCAAATCCGGAAGCTTTCCGGGAGCACATCCAGCCTGTGCTAAAGGCAATTGTACTGGCTGTCTATAGCATACCGGATTTGTTTCAAGGTGTTGTTTTTTAACATTAAAGCCCTTTATGGCCAGGGCCTACATACCTGAAGGACCACCTTTCCCCACATGTACCCCAGAGAGCACAGCGATCATGGGTCCAGAACTGGCTGGCCCTCCCGAGTCTTAAAGAGGCCAGACTGGCAACAACCAGGGCCAGGGCTTTTTGGGTGGCAGCTCCATTCTGATGGAATGAGCTCCCAGAAGAGACCAGTACCCTGTGGAACTTTTTGCAGTTCCACAGGGCCTGCAAAACAGAGCTCTTCCACCAGGCCTTTGAAGCCGCCACCACTACTAACATCTGACAGCCTAAGCTTGGAAAGCCCTGTTTCCCCTAGGATTCCTAACTACAGCCTGAGCTAGCCGCCTAAGACAATTTAAGAAGATCAAGGAGCCAACTGTGAGAAAAAGAATTGAGTAACAACAACCGCTGTGAAATCACTGATACTAGCACTTTATCATGTTATGTGGTTAATGGTTTTAGAATTGTTTAATTGTTTTAACTGTTGCTGTTTAATCTGTATTCTATGTTTATTGTAAATTCTATGCTGTTTTTATGTAAGCCGCCCTGAGGTGGCCTCGGCCAAGAGGGCAGGGTAGAAATTTAATAAATCAAATCAGTGGGCAGCGCTGTCCAGAGAGTAAGACACATGGGATAGTTGAATGTAGCAGAGTTTAAGTCCATGTTTAGACATGCAAGGTGAACAAAGGCGAGTGTAGGAAAGGGTCATGTACAATTTCAGAGGCAATTCTTGTAAAATTTCAGGGCTTGTCTTTAATGAATTAAAGTCTGTAACCATTAAAATGTAAGATTTGTATCTTTTCACCTCTAAAAATCACGAATTAATAACCAATGGAGCTTGTACTGGTAGGTGCCCTGAGGATCAGGACCTCAGTCTAGAACAATGTTTCCTGCCTGTTTACATTTTCAGATTCCAGCAACTTTTTTCTTAGCTAGTATTCCAGATGTGTTTCAGATGTGTTTCAGAGCCAGTGGATCAGCAGTGAAAGGTGGAATAAAGGAATAAGCAGGAAAAGAGAAAACATCCTCCTCCTATCCATTGCTTCTCCTTTGCAAATTGCTTCTTCAGGATACCACTTTGCTGCAGCGAAAATGGCCAAATAATGAGAAGTAACAACCTCAAATTCCAATGTTGATTTAGTGCAGCTCAGTTCTCTTCTGAGAATCAGGATTCAAGGCTTATATACAAACATATTTTGTGGGTTTAGAAATCACGCTGGTTTTACTTTACTCATAAGTGGACTCTGGTTTGGGGCCAAAATCTATTTGTGGGAAAAGACATCTTACATTACCTATTACTCAAACTGCAGACTCTTTATTTTAATTGAGGCTATAGCCACATGTAGCTTTAAATCAAGATGCAGCCAACCTTGTCAAAATTGATTGTTGCATTCTAGTTTCTTATTAACTATTGCCATATTAGGTAAAATACAGGTGGTTGTCTCTACACCATTGTGATCAGAAGACAGACAAGATGCCAAAAGATAGTGTGAAGCTACTTTGCATGTTACTAAAGTTTCATTTCAAAGGTAAAGGTAAAGGTTTCCCTTTATTTATTTGTTTGTTTGTTTGTTTGTTTGTTTCAATTTATACCCCGCCTAGCCAGCGGACCGGCTCTAGGCTCGAAAGCAAGTTGAATCCGACTCTAGGGATGCAGTGCTCATCTCTGTTTCCAAGCTGAAGAGCCAGCGCTGTCCAAAGACTTTTTCCATGGTCATGTGGCCAGCCTGACTAGATGCCAAGGGGTACAGAACGCTGTTACCTTCCCACCGAAGCAGTACCTATTAATCTACTTGCAATTTCTTGCTTTCGAACTGCTAGGTTGGCAGGAGCTGGGACCAGAGATGGGAGCTCACTCTGTCATGCAGCACTCGGGTCTTGAACTGCTGAACTACTGAATCCCCACTCCTCAACTTGAGATTTTAATTCCAGTATGTATTGGATAGTAGGAAATATTTTTCCAAATACAGTTGATATTTTCATGCAAGTGCAGAATCCCCCCCCCCCCCGAAATGACTCAGTTCTTTAGTCTAATAGATACATAGGGTTGGATCCAAAGAACTGCCCATGGATCTCTGCTGGTGGAACTTATCCCTTTCCCCCCTCCTCTTCTAAAGTTCTCTAAAGACTTGAACAGCTGCTTTTGTGGATTGTGGGCTTTTTGAAATAGAGAAAACTGCAGTGGAGTGGAAAAGCCACAAAAGTCTCTTCTTTTATGAAAAGTGCCTTTCCTTCTCCTAAAAGAACCTTGGGATCCAATCCATCATATTCAGAGTTAAAACACACACAAGCAGTAGAAGTTTTACCTACACATTCCACAGATAGCTCAAAATCAGCCTCTGGAAGCACCAAAACAGCAGCTCTTTTCTGGGAGAGACAGAAAACAAGTTACGGCTATTGATTATGGGTCTTAAGGTTCATGTAATGATCCAGGCTATTCCTCATGGTCTTGCAGTCTTAGAGTAACTGGTAGTTATGATGGAATTTTGTAAAGGGACAAAAAAGTGAAAAAGAAGGGTGTGCGTATTTTTTTAAAAAGAGAACTATTTCTAATTCTTTTTCTAACCCAGATCGGCTTTTTTATGCTTGAACATTTGACATCCATCACACTAGGCTTTTGAAACTTGTAGCCATTATTAGCACATCTGCAGAAGCTGATTATCTATTTGTTCCTGATTAAACAGTTCTGATCTTTAAAACTGACTCACATGTTTTCCCCATAGCTATAATTGTAAACATAGAGCTGTTAACTACCTTATCCTCCATGGCTGAAGGCATTGTAGTTAGCATACAATATACAGAGAGGAAAGGGGAGCATCATATGGGTTGGTTAAGCAACCTGCATCTTTCCACCACACTGACACAATAATCCATAAGGCATCATATTTAAAAATTTAGAATTCTTAGTATCTGCCAATGCCATTTATAATGGGCATTCCAATTACAATCCAAACTGTGGAAAGTTTGTCCATCAAAATTTCAGCACCCACAGTGGCTGGTGACAGGTATGTCAAAATGTAAAATCCTAAAAGTATAACCCTGACTGCTATCAGTTTGCATAGCACAAAGTAATTTAAGCAAAACCAGGCCCAATGAGTGCATACATTCTGAAACCTAAATGTTTCCTCTTCTTAGTTGTTTTACCATGGAAGTGCTCAAGATTGTGTCTGTCAACCTAACTTGTCCTACATTATTGTTCTGTGGATATATGGAGTAGTGGAAAACAATGTAAGCTGAACTGGGCCTGTACTGGGGAGAAAAGTGGAATATAATTAAATACAATTGTGGATAAAACCTCTACAAACTATGACACTTATTTTGAAGTGTATACCCTGATTTTACTTGGAAGTAAGGCAGATTTCAGTGGAATCCTGTATACGTGTGCAAATGCCATCAAGTTGCAACTGACTTATGGGGACCCCAGTAAGCGGCTTCCAAGGCAAGTGAGATGAAGAGGCTTTCAAGGCAGATGAAAAGCAGAAGTGGTTTGCCATTGTCTTCCTCTGCAAAGTTTTCCTTGTGGTCTCCCATCCAAGTACTGACCCTGCTTAACTTCTGAGATCTGAAAAGATCAGACTGTACTATGTTGTTTCCCTCCTGAAAGGAATCCTAACCTACCTTTAAGTGAGTGTGCTCATGATGACAATCTAAGGTTTTTTAAAAAAAAATTCTGGAATTCAAAAGATTTCATTTCTACAAGTGCTTTTTTTTTAGTAACACAGATGTTATCCCTCACAATTTCTAAGGGCCCCTAACATGGATAGCCCAGGCTAGCACGATCTCATCAGATCTCGAAAGCTATGCAGCATCAGCCGAGACCACCAAGGAATACCAGGGTCAGTACACAGAAGCAGGTAATGGCAAACCGAGTCTGAAGTCTCTTGCCTTGAAAATGCTACAAAGTTGTCATAAGTCGGCTGCGACTTGCTAGCAAAAGAAAAAAGAAAACACCCTGAAAAGAGTTGAATACATGTCACTGAGACACCTATTCAGTACAGAAAGACCATATGTTAGAGCCTATGTACTGCCAGCCTAAAGTACTGAGAAAATGGATTTTTATCACCTTCCTCTTTACCAAGCAACCCCCTGTGAACACAAAAAGGCAGCGTCAGTGAGTGGGGGACCATCCATGCAGCATTGGAGGTTGTAATGTGGAACAGGGGATGGGTGAGATTTCCCCTTTTATTGATTTTGCTGATGTAAAAGAAACAGAGGGGTAGTTTTGCCTGCTCGTAAGGTCAGTCTGGAAGTCTGGGAAGATCTGCCTTTTTCACTGTCTTCTGCTACTGGCATATATGGTTCTTAACTACATCTCTCATTCTGATAATCTATCTGTCTATCTGTACAAACATGCAAAGAAACTATTTATTTGTTGGACAAACTGGGACCTTTTTACCCAGGAGCATTTGTATGTACATACATCAGAATAGTGAATTTTACAATAAGTTACTAGATTGTTTCTAGGGATATGCACCCCCCCCCCAATCATTGTATCATATCCATGAGTGGGGGGGTGGGCTTACCATAATTGTTTAAGTTCATGTAGAGCAATACCAGTATGGGATTTTAATTTGTTTGGATTTTGCAGGTGGTTTGTTTGGATTTTGCAGATTTGGGACCACTATTTTCAATGGGGAATCTATTGGAGGGTCTGTGTCAGCCATTTCTAAAGATCACCAAAGACAACAGGGAACCATTAGTGTATTAGTATAGCCACAAACAACATCCACCAAGGGAAGACCATCTACAATTCACAACTATGTTCAAAACTATGTTACATTCACTGAAATACAAAGAAGGGTTAGTGGTCACAACTTAATAGAGTGTATAGACATTGCTCCAACATATTGCTCATAGATTGCTACAGAAGAGCCTACTCTTGGTTTTGAATATGTTCTTTGTTTAAATTATGTTTAATTGTTATGAGCAATCTGTTGGATCAATGTCTATATACTCTATTGATTTGTGACCAGTAACCCTTCATTGAACACAGTTGTGAATTGTAGATGGTCTTCCCTTGGTGGATGTTTTTAAAGATTGCAGCAACAAATTTGCAGAAAACATAGGCTTCCCTTTAATCTAAAGATATATAGAATCATAGAGTTGGAAGGGACCTCCAGGGTCACCTAGTCCAACCCCCTGCACAATGCAAGAAATTCACAAATACCTCTGCCCCACACCCCCAGTGACCGCTGTTCCACACCCAGAAGATGACAAAAAGCCTCCAGGATCTACAGCCAAAATGGCCTGGAGAAAAATTGTTTCCTGACCCCAAAGTGGCGATAAGCATTTCCCTGGATGTGTAAGAAAGGGCCACAAGAACTAAGCACTGATACAACCCTTCCTGCCCTTCCTCTCATGATCTGCCTAAGTTCACAGAATTAGCATTGCTGACAGATGGCCATCTAGCCTCTGTTTCCAAACCTTCAAAGAAGGACATACCCTAAGTATCAAGAACAGGAATTTCAAACATGTGGTCCGTGGGCCAGATCTGCCCCCCAGAAAGCTCGTACCCAGCCCACCAGAAGCTGGCTCTCTTCTGCTTCCTTCTCCCTCTCTTCTGCTTCAGAGAGAGAGAGACTGCAGTCAGATGTGCCATTTGGCGCAGTTGGGAAGTGTTCCTATTCCATCTGTTAGTATTTGGCATGGAGTTGATCAATCTCAAATCCCAGTATAATCCATTTCACTGAGGTTGTAGCCCATCACTGCGTGATCAGATGGCACATTCTGGCAAGTGGGTTTTTTTTTTTGGCCTTTTTGTGCACATGCACATAAATGAGGAATCGAACTCCTATGCAAAGAGTTCTCCATGGACCGATTATGCAGTTATGCACATATCACTAAGTGGGGGGAAATGGCGCTGAGTTGGGATGGACTGAGCAGTCTATGACAACGGTCTGAGTGTGTGCTTGAGTGATCAGACTAGGGAAAATCCATCCGTAGCATGTCAGCAAGTGTTAGGGCTGGAATTTCCCTGGTGTCTTTTAACTCCATTTCTGTGTCAGGGCAGCATGGGTTGCCAACAACTGTGGGACCTTTCCCAGATTTTGCAGTCTGATTGTGCACTATCGATCCATCAGGCATTCACAGCTAATTCAGATCTAAAGCCGAGTCTGACTGCAGCCTGTGTGTGTTTTGTTAAACTCATTATGCCAGGGTTCTCCTGGGTACAACTGGTTTCCCTTCCTCTTTTTTACTGTATTCATGCCTTCATGATCTAGTCTTTCTCAGTAGGAAAGCAATGTGAACTATTCAAATGAAGAATATCAGTGAGGTGGATTAGGCTGAGAGTGTGTGTCCAGACCAAGTTTACCCAGGACATTTCCTTTGTAGACTTGGGATTTTGAACTTAGACTTCCAAGATAGTAGGCTGATACTGACCATTATACATGGCTGTCTCTCTGTTCTTGCTATGCCTCATGGGAGTTGTAGTTATTTCTCTGGGGAAGACTCTAGTTTTGTAGACAAACACATAACCCTCAGCCTGTGTCATGGTGCCTTCACCCTTACTTGACCCACACATGAAGCAACTTATATACAAAAGCTTGCAATGCCCATCCATTTCATGTTTTCCTCTGGGTCTTAGGCTCAGAGCATTGACTGAGATTTCTGTAATGAATGTCAATAAATCAAAATTAGGTTTGCAACATACAGATACAAACCTGAACAACACCTGAACAGCATACTCAGGATTGCTAGAGCTCAGACACTGTCTCTGGATTTTGATGCAATAATTCAGAGCAAGAGGGGTCAGTTATCAGAGACTGTTAAATAAACAAAATATTGCAAGAGTGCTAATGTTTTAAGCATGTTTTATTTTAAGGTTTTTTTAAAAAAATATTTAATTATGTTTGTATGTGTCCTTTATAAAGTTTATATCTCCACTACCTGGCATTACATTTTATGACACACATGACCTGGCCCCAAAATGTCCCATTTATGTCAGATTCAGCTCTCATAACAAATGAGTTTGACACCCCTGATCAAGTAGGTTGAACAACGGAGTTCGATTTTACTGGCCCCAGAAGTAGGTGCCTCTTGGTGCAGGCACACTAAGCTCTATTTACTGATTCCTAGGGGTTGGAATTGGTGGTCAAGTGGCAGCCTGCCCCTACAATGAAGAGGGGGGACAAGACAGCCATATCTGCTGCTCTGCCATACTGTGTGCCTGGCTTACACCTGCCAGGAGCTGTGCTGGCTGGAAGCCTTCCTCCCTGGTCTAGGCAAGACTTGTGAGACTGTGAGCCCCCCTTCCTGGGCTGGGTAATGCTCATCTGATTGGATTCAATTGGAAATGAGTTATGCCACTGCCTAAGAATGAAGAAAACCAAGACAACCTGCTAATGATGGTAAGCACCCAGATATGAAGAACAACATGGATTTTTCAAGGAGAGGCATTGCCTAATACCTAGGAATCCAGGAGTTGTGGCCCAAACCAGAAATTTCCATGTGTACCATTGGCTTGGGAATTTCATAATGCACACTTCTAACTGCAGGCTTTACAAGGGTATCTTTAATGGCTATCACCTTCTTAAAAAGGATGAGAAACCATAAGGTTTATGAGGCTAATTAATAGTACTAAATACTAGTACTGAATTAATTCACACAGAATATGTGGCAGATTATGTGAGCTTAAATCTCAAGATCATCTGCTATAAATACATGGATTTGGGGGAAAGAACTCTTTCTTGAGAGCTACCGTGATAGGGTGGTTAGAGTACTGGACTAGAATCTGGAAGGTCTTGGTTCAAATACCCACTCTGCCATGAAAGCTGATTGGGTGACCTTTGGCCAGTCACTCAGCCTGACCTACCTCAAAGGGATGTTGTTTTGAGGATAAGATGGAGGAAAGTAGATGAAAACAGAAACAGATGAAAAATTAGCTGTATGAACTTTTTATGCTGACAAACTTCAGAGATTGATTGTCTGGAAGATTTATTTGGCAATTAGTAGCAGGGGGTCTTTTTGTGATTTTCTTTCACTGTAATTATTTTTACTTTTATAAGAACATGGGGCAAGCAATGAAAGCACATCAAACAAACAGCAGAGTCTTAGGAGCTGTGTGGGTATTATGGAACAAGTCAGATTTTTTCCTCTGTGTGTTTCTGTGTCTAAGTATGCATGCATATGTTGTGTGTGGTGTATTCTTTACTTTCTTAAAGAATCTAGAAGCTTGTACTTCTCCCCTCTCATAAATATTTCAAATAAATCTATGAATAATTAGTGCAACAAAGATTAAATCTTCTTCTCAAGGCGCACAGTGAATGAGGTAAAGCACTGCTAACATGCAGTTAAGTCTTGGAGCATTTATACAGTCTGAAGCAGGAAATTTCCTGCACACAATAGAGATTAAACACACTGTGTGCATACAGTATTCTGTGCAGCCCTCAGCATTCTGAACTGGGACTGTGGCAGTTGTTATCTTGAGCAGGTTTTTTTGCCTGGCGATTTTCAAGCCCTGTGTTACCTACCCAAGTGGCAGTGACACCAGCTTTCACCGGAGCCTTATTACTCTTAAAAGAGCAATTTGGTTGGTTGCACGGCTATTAGGATCAGACAGTCAGGCTTAAAGCTGTCAGTACAACTGCTTCTCATCGCTTCTCTTTATTTTCCCACCCCCCCACAATCCTGACATCTTTCCTCTTTTCTGCTGGACACAGGCATTACTGTTTTTATCATTTTCAATCACGCTCACGGTGAAAGCTGAGGAATATATTCCCACTGAAGCCAAAGTGAGGAGCAAGAAATTCTTTTATAGCTCCTATAGTAGCAGCGGTGCTGGCTGCATGTTGTGTGTGGGAGAAGCTGGATCAGTGAGAAATGTGGCGTTCCTCAGGGCTACATCATTGAGATATTACTTCAGAATGGCAAAGCTGCTCCTTGGGCTGATTTTTCAATGATTAATTACTTCTTCCTAAGCAAACAGAAAGGGGGAGAAAGTGAAGGAGACGATGTAAGAAAAATTTATGGAAAATAACTTGTGGAAATGGTATCTTCAGTGTGTCGGAGGGAAATTACTATGCTTGAACTTCTTTTTATTTTGATGCTGCTGTTATCTGGACCAACTCTCAGCAAGCTAAGTAGGACCAAAGGCAAACACTGGAAGGGTGGTAAGTGATAAAAGTTTTATAAGGAATGTCTGTTGGAAATCCCAGAAAGCAAGCAGGATTCATATTTGACCTCTGGGAAATAAATCTGCTTGTTTGAAATGGTTGAGGTTTTAATTGCTTTCTGAATTTGAAAGAAATTCTGGATGGAAGGCAGAATGTAAAGTGTGTTGTGTTTCCTGTACATTTTCCCTGTGTAGTTTTGAATATGGTGCTACTGATTTAAATAGTAGCAATAATACATGAGGGTCTTTGTGGACTATACGGGGAAGGTTTCCATGTACATTTATAACAAATGATTTAGAAATTAGTGTGCTTGAAATGGTAAGGACATTGATTGACAATTTCAGAATGGTGAAGGGGAGAGGGAGGGGATAAGGAGATGCTTGTAGCTTTGTTGTCTTCAGAGGTGCTCTAGGTTTGTGAAACTGACCTATTTTGCAACAAAACAAAACAAAAAAACCTCACATGACTCAACTTGTTCTGAATGCAGCACTTTAGTATATTTTAAGAAAGTATTGGGCATTTCTGAGAATATGATGATTACAGAAATGCAGTGCCGGCACCCCTAATGGGCTGGCTGATTATATCAATGTTGATGTGTTAATAAAGATAAATCACATTAACTTTATTGAATTTTTTTTTGCTGTGCTAAGAAAAAACACTTATGGCTTTTGAAGGGTGCAGTCTATTTATTTTCATGCCCATAAACTGAGGGTGAGATTTATGGGACCGATGCTTTTCACTAAATATTCCTTTTATTAAAGTTCACTTCTTGGAGTTGGTTTCTTTTATTAAAATGGAAAACATGAAGTACTGATGATCAAATAGCCTAATGAGTGTTAAATGTTGGAGTATAAATTGTATGGACAAAGTGGTTGCGGTGATACTGGAGAGCATCGGTCCCCAGTTGTTTCTTAATAGTGTTGATGAGATGCACCCCAGGACGCATGTTCCTCTCAAGTTGATCTCAGCTTTAATAGCACTTTCCGTTTTCCTCCGCTGTCAGTGTTGTGATCTGAGGTTAAAGAGTAACATCAACATTAAGAAGAAGTTTTAATAATTCATCATAGCATGTCAGCAGGAGTCCCATTCCAGCCCTCCCCTCTCCTGCACATTGCTGGAAGACTTTACAAACCACATGCTGTACCTTCAAGGAAATTTGCCTGAAATGTGTAGAGCAAAAAGTAGCAAACAGATTATGGATATTTACTTTTCCCTTGTTTTCTTTCACTGAAAGTTATGGCTTGTGTCCATGTCTGCGCCGCTTGTGACAGATGTTTACCCATTCTTTTATGCTTTATTAAGCCCCATGTGGGAATGTGTGCTGAACTTCCTGCCTTCCACTGTCAAGCAACAGGGAAGAGAAATGTGGTTTGTGCATTGCAGGTTATGTCGCGCTGAACTGGGCACAGTGATTATGCATGGCAGAGATTTCATACACCTTTTTGCTGAACAGATGGACTTCCTGCGTATGCAGCCACCTACACAGTTGTAGCATCACAGGATCTTCACTGTAGAAATCCATGTCCATTTGCTGGTGTGGCTGAGAAATAGGCCCTCCTTGGCTACTGTTGGAATGTTGTAGGTAGATGGGAAGCACAGCAGACATCCTTGCATGGCATACAAAACTTGTATTCCTGCTCATTGTTTGTACTAAGTAAGTCATTTGAGATCTTCAGTAGGAACATAACATATAATTGGGTATCCAGTAGTCTCCACTATCAAAACAGAAGTTTATGATAGTGTACAAAATTGCTTGGGGTAAACAACTTGGGAAGGCTGCTTCCCATAAGCAGGGACATCTGCCATGGGCCCAGGGGAAACAGGCTGCTGTAATGGGTTGGTTATGTGTACCTCAAGTGTAGGAACAAAATGGCTTTCTTTCACCATTGCACTTTTGTATTTGGGAGCAAAAATGTGCTTTGGAACACTGTAAAGGATTCAGATATTGTATATCTCTGTTCAGGGAACTTACTACTGATCTCACACAAACACACATACGAGTGAATGAATGAACAGTATGCACACAGTTTGCATTTCCACAGGTGACAAGACAACCTTTCATGTAGCTTTAATTGGTAAGGGATTACATTTTTATAAACACTGGATTTCCTGGATGTGTATAATTCCAGAAGTTATTGAGTCTTCCAGTTGTGTTGTGGGCAGATTATTCATTGCTGAAAAGTTGTGGGGGGGCATTATGCATGGCCTTTTATTATGTTTAGAATCAAATAAATCAAGTAGATATTTTAAATGGCAACTATTTGGAATGCTCAAAGTCTTCTTGGTAAAACAATAATGATTACTTTTGCTGAAAAAGAGGTACATCCTCTGCCTCCAAAGGGATACTTAAAAAAGCGACACAACAGTGCACAATATCAATTTTGTTCTATAGTTATAATACCACTGACAATTTGGGGTCCAATGGCTCCTGAGCAACCTGGGAAATGCTTTAGTATGAGTGTGGTAGCCACAACACAGGACGTGTGGGAGCATCCCACAAAGCAGTTCTTTCCCATGTCAGCATTGTCCTTATTTCTAGGAAAAGCAATACTGGTGTGGGTATAGAGATTCAGACATGGTATTCCCACATGAGCAGGGGTCTTCTGATGTTACAGAAATAGTGGGAGAAGGAACTGCACTGCAATGGCCCTTATCACTCAGAATGGGACCTTTAATATAGCATATATTAATTTTATATCTCAATACTATTACCTTTCCTGAGCTTTTTCAGGAATTGTGAAGAATGCAGGGCCTGTGCAGCACTTCATTTTAAAAGACTTAACATTGTCTGTACACTGTAGCTGGTATGACTTTGACCCCCCCCCCCCCGATAATTTCAAATGTCTGAACAGAGTTTTTTTGAGTGATGCTTCTAAATTGGTTTAGAGAGTGATTTTTTAAAAATCCCCCTTGATGGCTGCAGTCATCATCTCATGGCATACTGATGGTGCCGGGCACACATTTGGCATCTACTAGGGTGAGGGCTTTTTCAGCTGTAGCCCCATTCTGGTGGAATGCTCTCTTAGATAAGACCCAGGCCCTGTGGGACCTCTCTAGGTTCCACAGGGCCTGAAAGGCTGAGCTTTTCTGTCAGGCCTTTTCCATTTAAGTGCATTTGGGGGGCTTAGTGCTGGATCCACTGCTGTCAGTTGTAAATTGTTTGCTTTTTATACTTTGTATTTCATACTGTTTTAACTATGTTTATTACCTTTGTTTTAATACTACTGTGAACTGCTCTGAGCCTCACATTGTGTGTGTGGGGGGGTGGTATATAAATTGGATAAATAAATAAATAAATAAATAAATAAAATATGAAGCCTACTAGTGTTCCAATGATTGATATTTATCTCAGACTTGATTTTGGGACAACTAGGTTCATTGTCCTTGGGACTGCAGTAATCATTAGGCATTCTCAAACTCCTGTGAGTTCAATTGCCTCGTAATCACCAGGGAATTTCACACTACACCTTTAAAAACGGTACTGAACTGGCTTGGAATAAACCAGTACAGTGATGGCCATTTCAGACAGCTCTTTCCCTACCTTTTTGAAGCCGTCTTCAAAGCGGTTCATCATTTCAGACGGCCGCTTTCTTTTCACGCCTCTTTTCACCCGCACGTGCAATCTCCGTGAATTTTTAAAAAATAAATAAATACATTTTAAAAAATAAATAAATAAATAAATAAAAGAGCCAGTTTAGAGCACTATAGTGCTATAGCAACCGCATTGGAATGCCTGGGCTCAGTTGGCTCAGTGGAGCCCAGGCATTTCAATTGGGTTGCTATAGTGCTCTAAATCGGCTTTTTAAAAAAATTCACGGAGATGTCCCCCGCAGGTGAAAAGAGAGTAATCTCATTGAATAAGTATGAACTGGCAAATGAGTAAGGTCTAGAAAAAGTCTAGAAAAACACATTCCAACCCCAGAGACTATCGTTCTAGTCTGGGGGCTGTTGTTCCAGAATTTAGGGACTGAGAGTGCAGTCCTAAACTGGTTGACTCAGAAATAAGTCCTATTTTATTCAATGAGGCTTACTTTTAAGAAAAAGGATTGCAGCTCCTTCTACATTCCTTTGTTTGACTACTGTCCCATCCCCGCCCGGCCGGGCCCTGCACCCCCCCCCCCGGCTGCTGCAAGTCCCAACTCACCAGGAGAGGACACAGCTCCCATCAGGAGTCCGCCCCCCACACAGGCTGCTGTGCCGCTGACAGGGCCCTCGGACGGGCCGAAGAGCAAGGACCCATCTGGCCCTGTTGCACTGCTGCCGTGGTCGTCCAGGGCCCGAGTCTGCTGCCAGGCCCCGCGCTGTCCCAGTGTGGTGGGGAACCAGCCTGGCGCTGCTGCTAGCCACATCATCGCAGCACAGCCCAACAACGCTGGCCTGGGCAGGCCCAGAGAGAGCCGGCCCAGCCCTGAGGCAGGCTTGCGGGGAAGACAGCGGGATGCCTACCGGCCGCCTCCCAAGCCCAGAAGTGTGGCAGTGCCCCCCGTCCGACGCTACAAGGGAGTCTTAGCTCAGAAAGGGGGGTGGGGCTGAGAGGAAGGACAGGGAACTGTCGAGCGGGAAGGGAGAGGGAGGAAATAAAAAAGAGCATGATAGACGGGCTGGGGAGGAGGAGCCAGGTGAGCCACAAGTGACAGAGAGAGAGAGAGAAATTCAAGAAGTGGCAAGTCCGGAGGCAGAGGGGTGACCCGGGTGCAGTTGAACCTCGTCCCCTGCCATTCTGAGGCCTTAGTCACTCCTCTTTTCTGACACTCCCGACCCAAGGCCATCCTTGCCAGAAGGAGCGCCACGGCAACAGGCGGTGGCCCCATGGGGGAGGAAGCGGAGCTTGACAACTACTCCCTTGTTTTTGGTGATCCATTCCATGTTTACTTGTATCTTTTCAATGGAGGGGCAAGTCAGTTGTTCTTCAACTGCAAGTGCTGCTTGCCAGCAGCAAGTCTGCAAGGAGATGAGAGAGTTTGCTGAAATAATCTACTGCTCACCAGATTTTCTTCCTTTGATTATGGTAAATTCATCTGGTAACCTTATTCATGGCAAAGTTCACAGCATCCCTAGGCCTATGCGATGGTGGTGACAGTGGCAAAGCATTTGCTGAATCATGCCCTGTACAATTCAACATTGCCAGAGCTGTCCCAGTCCCTTAGGGAGGATAGTCTGGTTATCAGCTGTAGCATTATGCTACTGACATTTGTGAGTATTCAGACGTTTGTACAAGTTATTCCATTCAAATGGCACCTTCATCTTGATGGGCTGAAGCATGTATAAAAAAGGAAATTTATGTAGAGCAGGAACAGGGTTTTCCAATGATAAGCACGAAGTCAACAAGTTGCTGGTGTGCCATAAAACAAAAAATGTGTTTAAGCAGTGATTCTTTCCCTTCATCCTAATGTTTCTGTAAAATCCAGATTGAAGGATGCAGCCTAAATAGTCCTGCTAAGGATTGTTCCTTAAACATGGTTGCTAACTTCCAGGTGGGGCCTGGAGATCGCTCAGAATTACAACTGATCACCAGGCTACAGAAAATCACAGTTTTGGAGGTAGTGTTGCCAGCTCCAGGTTGGGAAATACCTGGAGATTTTGGGGGTGGAGCCTGAGGGGGTCAGGGTTTGCAGAAGGAAGGGACTTCAGTGGGGTACATTGCCATAGAATCCACCTTCCTAAGCAGCCATTGTCTCCAGATGAATTGATATCTGTCACCTGGAGATCAGTTGTAATAGCAGGAGATCTCTAGCCAGCAGCTGGAGCTCAGCAACCCTATTTGGAGGATGCACTCTGTAGCATTATGGAGGTTGCTCCCCTCTTCAACCCTTCTTCTGCAAGTTCCACTTCCAAATCTCCAGGAACTTCCCAACCCAGAGTTTGCAACCCCATCCCTAAATAATACTTGTATCTCCTTGGACAAGCCTGACCAAGTACAATGGATTAATTTGAAATACATCGAGATTTAATTCTGTATAAAAATGCATGGAATTACATTGTAAAATAGTTCATCATTCTTCCAGTTCAGTCAAGGCAGATCAAAGGTTGATTTTGACTATGGATAGATCTGGAGAGGCTGTGTTTGTGAAGTGCCTCTGCAGTGTTCTGTGTGCAAACTTGGGGTGGGGGGGGGGGGACATGCGGCTTTGCAGCCCAGCTGCTTCCACTAGTCAATTTCACTCCCCAGCTAATCAGTGGGGAGTGAAACTGACCAGAGGTAGGGCAGCTGGGGAAGAAAAGGCTCCAATTCTATAGCGTATAGACTTTCCCCATAGGGTATAATGGTGCCAAATGTATTCAGCAATACTGATTTCCCCCTGAACCCAAATATCAAACAGATATTGGGATTCAGGAATATTTGTATATATCAATATTTTTCGGGTTTGGTTTACCTAAACATGACAAATACTTGGTGTTGGGGAGGCGGGGTTGTGCACACACCTAGTGCAGACAGGGTTTAGCAATTTTCCACTTCATTTCTTTGGCTTCATCTACCCATGGCAAAGTTCTCATGTTTGTTAGGGAACAACACAAGGACTTTGTATCACATGTGCAATAGGGGATTTGTACCTCTGATGCAAACCAGGTCTCTTCTGTTGCATTCAGGAAGAAATGACTTTAACCTCCCCACTGATGTTTTTGCATCTTTGCTGCCATGGGCTTCATTGTAAAAGTCAGATCACAAATGAGACTTCATGTAGTTTTCACAACAGTAGGGGATCCATAGAGCTGCTTCTCCCTGTTTGTTGTTATGATCACAAACAGAAAAGAGCCAGTGCGTATCTAAGGAGGCACAAGTCTCCCATTACACTTGTGATACAAGATTCTTGCGTTGTTCCCCATGAGGACTTAGTAATATGTAGACGGAGCTTAACAGAGGAGAAGAGATGAGGTAATGGGACAAAAATGGAATACAGCAAACTACATGCAGCCCTTTGGATCTATGTAATTCTACCCATCCAGTTGCTTATGTTTTTCTGTTCCACAAAACAACTTTCAGTCCACTGCAGAAAGGTGCCTGGGAGTATTTAACTTTGATGCCTGGAGATTTGGAATCTAGTATTGAAGATAAAATGGTACCTGAAAGTAAAACCTGGAATTATAGTCAGCTGGATTTTCTTTTTCCTTTGAGTCAAAGTAACACACTATGATAAAGTTTTTAAGAAGGCTTTATAACAGTGAACAAAGAGCTTGGAAAAAAGGAGATTAAAACTTCTTCTTTGGTTTAGTTTAACTCAGAAAGCAGGCATCAAACTTTCCTAATACCAATCTGCTTGTGCTTCTTTATATTTAAATAGTATTTTGGGTACCTGACATACTTTTTTGCCATCAAGTCACAGGTGACTTAAGGTGACCCTCCAGGGTGTTCAAGGCAAGAGGCATTCAAAACTGGATTGCCGTTGCCTGCCTCCAGGGCTGCTGATGGGAGGGGGACTGAGGGGACAAAATTTGGGAGGCACAAGTCATCTGGAAGGCCCCTGAAGTCAGCATTGTGCTGCATTCACAGAATGCATTAATTATATAGGGGTTTCAAACATAAAGCCCGGGGGCCAAAACAGGCCTATCCAGGGCTCCTATATGGCCCACAAGCAACTGGTTCAAGGGAGGGAACAAGAGGCTGCTCCGGGGGGGGGGGGGGAGTAAGCGGAGCCCTCTGACTGTGGCTTCAGCATGGCAGAACAGCCTTGTCTGCAGCAGTCAAGCAGAATGCCTTCACTTCAGTGGCAGCCTCACTGGTAATTTGGGAACCACTGCAGCGGCATTCATGCCAGCTCAGGATTCCAAGTCAAGGTCACACGCCTCTTTGCTCAGGCCCAACTCCAGGGATGCTGTCCTGGATGGCTGTGGGGATTGGCGTTTTCACATGGGGTGTGTGCAGATGATCCTCTGCTGAGGCCTGCTGGCAGCCAGCATCACCATTGTATTCGCACCCCCAAGCAGAAGCTGCGTTTTGGCCCATGGGGGGCATCCATTGGCTGTTTCTTCCACACACTGGGGGCTTCGTACTGCCACTGAACCCACAACTTGACAGCCAGGCCTCCCTTCCCCATGGAACACCTGGTGACCTTCAGCCATAGGTAGCTGCCATAGGTATAATCTCCAGTTATACTGGGCACTGGGTGGCCTGGGGCCTCTGCCACACTCACGGTCTTGTGTGCGCAGTGCCCACTCTCCCATCAGATGATCCGGTGGCCTTCAGCCTGGAGCAGCTGCCGCTGCATGGGGGTGGTGTGGCTTGCTGATGATCTCTGGGTTGAACCCCTGGCATCGCCCTATCATAGATCCCCTGGAGGCCTTGGCCAGAGGCAGTCACTAGTGCATGGCCATCTCTGGCTTCTTGGGCTTTACTTGGCCTGGGTACTGCTGAGCACATGCCCTTGGACCTGGTCCACCCCCCCACCAGCTTCTGCAGGTGGGGGGGGGGGTTAGTTCATTAGTTCAACTTGTCTTCCCAGTCCCCTTCCATGGTGGCTTGGGGGAGGGGGGAAATCACTATGCCCAGCCACTTGGTGTTTTTATCCTGGGGCCCGGGCTCACAGCATTGGCAGTGGGAGCAGGCTGGGTAAAGGGTGTGTGGGAGCATCTGCCCAGTGCTGCACTGCTGGCTCTCCAGTCTGCCCATGTGGGTTTTTCTCTGCACCTCCCCCAGCCCATGGGGCCTTGCAGTGAGGACACACCAACTCGGAGCTTACCAGCTGCTATCCGTTACAAAGTACCTGACATAATGTTTTATGGCACACATGGCCCGGCCCAACAAAGTCACATTTATGTCAGATCTGGACCTTATAGCAAATAAGATCAGCAGCTCTTAGGGCTGCCAACCTCCAGTTGGGGCCTGGGGATCTCCCGCTTTTACAACTGATCTCCAGCTGACAGAGATCAGCTCCCCTGGAGAAAATGGCTGCTTTGAAGGGTGTACTCTATGGCATTGTACCATGCTGAGGCCCCTCCCCTCCCCAAACCCCGCCCTCTCCTGGCTCCACCCCCAAATTCCCCAGGTATTTTCCAACCCAGAATTGGCAACCCTAGCATCTCTGTATTAATACAAATTCTAATGCAGTTCTGACTGCAGCCAGTGGGGCACAGGGAAGGCAGAGCACAGTAAAAAGCTTTCAGAGTCTGCTGGCTGGGCATTTTAGCAAAGTTTACTAGGAGGCTGAGTGAAACCATTTGCTAATTAGATCCTATTACACTCATCTGCATAAGGCAACACTAGCCAGGACAAGCTACAGCCCTTGTAAAGATACAGCCTCCTAACAAGATGTATAGTTTGCTTTTTTTTGTTTTAGCTCCACCCATCTTCTGCACAGCTAGAACTGGCAGAGGGGCAGCCCTGTTTGTGTATGGTAGCAATTAAAAAAAAAACCCTTTCATTGTCTTTCCCTAAATTTCTCTAATTCTTTCCTACACTTTTCTACTCATCCATTTTGCTCTTTTCCTTTCATGATCTGCCATTTGTCTAGCCCCACTTTAGGGTTGCCAAGTCTTAGGGACTCACCGGCGGGGGGGAGTCCTCCTCCGGCCGGGAGTTTCTTCTAGCGCGCGCGCAAAGCGTGCATGCACAGCGACGTCACCAGAAGTGATGTCAGCACGTTGGGGGCATTGCCAGGGTGACGCTCTGGCAATCGCCCCAAAACTCTATGGTATCATAGAGTTTTGGGGCGATTGCCAGAGCGTCGCCCTGGCAACACCCCCAACGTGCTGACATCACTTCCGGTGACGTCATTACGTCGTCCTCGCTGGACGACTTCGGTGGTGGGGTTCCCCCCGCCGGCCAAATGCTGGCTGGCGGATCGGGAACCCCTTTAGCGGGGGATCCCCTGCCCCCCAGGCTGACTTGGCAGCCCTACCCCACTTCTAAGTTCTCTCCCCCACAAAGTTGTTTACATTGTTCCCCTCTACTCCCTTTTATCCTCTCCTCCATTTTATCCTACCTGTGAAGTAGGTTAGACTGAGAGTGTATGGTGGGCCCAAGGTCACCCAGCAAGCTTCCATAGCAGAGCAGGGATTCTAATTCGGGTTTCCCAGATCCTAGTCCACCACTTTAACCACTACAGAAGTTTAGTTTCCTTCACAAATAGCATGTGTGTGGGGGTCTCAAGATAACCTGGGCCAAGATAGTCCAGTTCCTTTCATTTTTGGCCCTGGCACTCTCATGATCATCCTGAGGCTGGTGGCCAGTTTTGAGATTGCTAGTTTTATTTCCTGATAAATTATGCCTGCCACAAATGGGCAGACAGCTGGTAGGGCTGCCAGCTCTGGGTTGGGAAATACCTGGAAATTTGGTGGGGGGGGGAGCCTGAGGAGTGCAAGGTTAGGGGAGAGGGGGAACTTCAATGGGGTATAATGCCATAGAGTCTACTTTCCAAAGCGACCATTTTCTCCAAGTGAACTGATCTCTGTCACCTGGAGATCACTTGTAATCCAAGCAGATCTCCAGCTAACACCTGGAGGTTGGCAACAAAAACAGATGGCTCTGTGGATCCTTTTATTATTATAGATGAGTGGTAACAGCTGGCCAAGGGATTTGTTTTGTTATGATATTTGGTTTGGATCAGAGTCATCTAGGGGGGAAGATGGAATCTTTGTCCCAAGGCCCGTAGTGGGTATTGGCAGCCCTCCCTGCTTCTGCATAACAACCCTTGACTTCCTTGGTGGTCTCCAATCCAAATACTAACCAGGGCTGTTCTTGCTTAGCTTCTGAGATCTGATGAGATCAGGCTAGCTTGGGCTATCCAAGTCAATAAGCTATACATCACCAAAACAAAACACCTCTTTACCTTTACGAAGGAGATATGCTGCTTTGGAAATTCCTGAGATATTGTACCAGCCTTCTACAATGAAGTACTGCCCTCTTTTGTGTGTGGATGTTTTAATATTGCAATTTTGTTTAGAACTAGCGACATGCAGTTATTTCAGTGTAAGCCCACTGATTTCAGTGGACTTAGACCGAAATAACTCTACATAGGATTGCAGTGTAAGAGGCCCAGATTCCTTTCCTCTTATAGAAGATGGTTCTCAATCAATCTCTTTAGTACTCTTAATGGACCATTATTATGGGGCCGTCTTTTCATTGCCTAAACCAGATTCAACTAATCTACCCTTGTGTTTTTTCCCAGTCTTCACAAATGAGTGCAGGGCTTTGTATGCCATGCCCCAGCACCAAGGTTTATATACTGGAAATATGCTGCTGTTGGGGATGACTCTGCATTCTGACTGGTCTAACCCCACTGTCTTTCCAAAGTGTTAGGAACAAATTAAAAATGGGTCAGCTGTTGAGCACTAATGGGCTCTTTTCTGGCCCATTCCTTGGACAGGAGTTGCATTAAGGACTAGAATCCTTGACAAGTCTTTTGCTATGCACTTTTTTTTCTTTTGAAAATGTATTCCCCCTTCTCCCTGTAACCTCAATATCTTGGCTTGATAATTTCAAGCACAACACTCTGTGGGAGCCTGAAGCAGACTCCCCAGATACCAAGGCATCTTAGTTTACATGCTTACCATGCACCAGTACCAAGAGGTCTAGTGGAGTCTTGTCCCACATCCTACTCCCTAAGAGAAATATCCCCATTCATTTTACTAGCCTTGGGTGGAGCTGAAACCAGCATCTGTGATAATACAAAAAACTAGGCAAGAAGGCAGGTACTACCAAAGTAGAAGCAGAGTAGCATCCCCAGGCTGTGAACCCCAAGTGTGTTCATACTCTCTGCTTCATCCTTATACTTGCCCATATTCAAAGCTATTATGGTGATCACAAAGAATAATTATACTTGCCATTTTATTTTCTGTATGAAAGCCTACAATTGACTTTGAATCATCTGTTAGTAGGTTATGTTAGAACTAGTAAAGGCAGTTCTGCATTTAGTGACAGAGAGTCTTATTGTTGTGCACTCAGTTGTTCTGTACTATATCTGAAATATGCCATGGAATGAGTGAAAATATTATTGCCAGAGGATTTGTTTCTGCAAATATGCCAATATTGTTCATAAATAGATTTGTGTTTAGTCAGCACCCTATTTGTCACTTACTTTCCTCGCTGGAAGCAGCACTGTTGTTTATGAGAAAGAACTATACATACTACCACTTTACTAGGAAGAGGCAAATGTTCAATAACACTTTTTATGTGTAAAAAGGAGTTGAGGGATCAAAAGGTACCTCACACACTCCCGGTTTTGGCGTTTTCAGTGGCGGTGCGTCTTCCCTGAGCTCGGGGAGACGTGACCTGACCTGGACGGTGAGAAGGGGTCCCAAAGGGGTTTCAGGCCCCCAGGAGACCCTGGAGGGGACTCCTGCCTTACGCGTGTGGGCTGGTCTCTTCCTGGGTGGCAATCCGGGGATTGAGGCCACCTTTTGCCTCAGAAAGTTTCCACTGCTGTGGAGCCGCAAGGCATCCAGAAGCGCTGCCGGTTAGCTGCAGAGACCAACAGGCAGCAAGAAGGAGCAACAAAATGAGATGCGTGGCAGAAATGTGAGTTTTCAACTTGGGCGCTGATTCTCTGGTTGCAACTGGAATGGAGGGGGATTTAAAGTTTACCCCCCCCCTTTTTTAAACGCGAGTGTAACACAAAAGAATTGGATCGGTGGACTGGGCTAGCTGGCTGAAATTTAAGGGAGCACACTCTGAATGCGGGAACATAAAGAAGAAACTTCTTCTGCTTAACTTTTTTAAGCTTCTCAGAACTTCTTGAACTGTAAACTTTAAACAATGATGGGCAAAGGGGATAAAATGGTGGCCAAATCCAAGCCTTCCCCAAAAGCTCCAATTGTGCTTCCGGCAGCCAAGACAGAGTTTAGTACAGACCTGCCTGCTATACTTTCTGCAGCATTGTGACCTCTGATGGAACAAATAAACTCTCTTAATTTTAAGATGGATACCCTGCAAGAGCAGATGACTGATGCAAATAAGAAGTCTGATAATTTTACAAAAGAACTGGTAGCTGTCAAAGCTAAATCTGAGAAGCTGGATTTAAGGGTGGAAGTGATAGAAAGTGAAAGGGCTTCTGAAAAGGATACTGTCTTAAGACTTCAGATGGAATGATCAATGTTCTTTTTGAGATTCCAGGGTGTGCCTGAAGTTCAAGGAGAGAATTTAAAGCAGATTTTGAGTGAATCTCTGGCTCCAGTGACAGGTTTGCAAGCAGAATTATTGCAAAGCGATATGGATGTGGTCTATCCAGATTTTATAAAGAAAAAAAACCTGCCTGGAGAAATCATGGTGAGATTCTCCAAAAAATCTACAAGAGATGCAGTATTGAAGGCTACAAGCAATTCTAAGCTGAGCCCGCCGTATGGCAAGGAGGGTGGGATATAAATTTCAATAAATAAATAAATAAATAAAATAAGCTGAAGATTCAAGAAGAAGAAATCAAGGTGTTAAAGGATATTCCGTAAGAAAGAAGAGGAAACCCTATAAGACTTTGACTGCATTTTTGCAAGAGAAGAATATTCTGTACAACTAGTTGACTCCAGAGGGACTGGTGTTCAGCTATCAAGACAAGAAACATAAAGTAGACTCTGTTGCAAAAGCTGAAAAATTTCTGGATCACTGCAAAGGAGCGGGGGGGGGGGAATCCACAGAGGACTCTTTGGAAGAACAGGAAAGCATTTATGGTCTGGAAAGCTCTGACTCTTCCAGTGAAAAAGAGTCAGATGAAACATCAGATGGAGATTTGGGAGCTGCATCACCTAAACCCAAGAGAGAGAAGAAGAGGAGAAGACAAAAAGAAAAATAATCTTGTTTATGTTAAAACCTATACATATTGATTGTGTCTTTTTGAGTTCTTTTTTATTTTCTTATTTTTGCTAGCTAGTTAAGTCTAGTTGTATAACTTAGAGCTAAAGGAAGTTATTGAGTATATACTGTTTTGATTTAAGATTATTCTCTATTCTTGCATATGTTAAGAGAAGTTTTTCAATCGTTTTATAAGTTGGTCTCTGTATACTTTAGGGTAGTATAGTTTTTAGGTTTTTTTAGTTATTGTAGTTTGTTTTAGTGTTTGTAGTTGTAGAAAATCAATAAAAACACTTTTTAAAAAAAGGTACCCCACACTTTCTCACAATATTTCCGTATTTTATGCAGGTTCAGTAAGGTTGCCAAGTCTGGGCTGGGAAATACCTGGAGACTTTGGGGGTGGAGCCAGGAGAGGGTGGGGTTTGGGGAGGGGAGGGGCATCAGCATGGTACAATGCCATAGAGTTCACCCTTTAAAGCAGCCATTTTCTCCAGGGGAGCTGATTTCTATCAGCTGGAGATCAGTTGTAAAAGCGGGAGATCCCCAGGCCCCACCAGGAGGCTGGCAACCCTAAGGTTCAGTGGTGTGTTTTCAGGCCTGATCAATGCAGTAGCACTAGTGACATTTTTCTTTTTTCACATCAGTCTCCATTTCCTGTAAATTATGAAATTAGCAAGTAACCAATGATATTTGATGCTGTGATTATGTCACTGAGAGCAAATGACGTTAATTTGGTGTGAGAGTAATTTGCTTACTCTAAATTAACATCATTTGCCATCATCATGTGGCCAGATATCATGGGCTACATGACATCTTCACCATTCTGAAGAAGAGGAAATCAACTTGAGGGGAAAGTGGTGATTCATCAGAACTGCAAAGATGGTTCCATCTTCTGAATGAATGGTACTACCAATGTGGCTACTGCCAAATATTACCAGAGAAAGACTCTTTTCTTTTTGGATTGAATTGATATTGGTGATGGTTGGAGCACATTTACCTGATGTGCTGAGGTTTGCATGCAAACAGTTTTGCCCCCTTTGAAGTTCTCACACATGATGGACAAAAAGGGGACTACATTTACAGAGTTCCAAGCTTTATGCAAATTATGGGGGGGGCATATGCCTCCACTTTGGCTTAGCTCTTGTTTTATTTTCTCATTTTGGGACAATATTCCTGGAGATTTCTTGAAAGCTTTTTTTACTGCAGTCAATCACCTGCCTCTTTATTTAAAAACTCTTAAAAGATGAGGTCCATAGGGTCGGTTGCTGTCACCATTCAGAAGAAAGCTTTTGTTGGGTTCCTTCTTCAATTTTCTTGTAGTTCATGTTTGTTTGTTTTAACAAAAGATTGTCAAAAGTTAGATTTGTAAATCTGAGAAAGACTCTTGCAATGGAAACCAAGCAAATTTGTAATGGGAGTAATAAAAATGGAAATAAAGGTGCTTTGATACTGCTGTGAAGAACTGTCAACGTTAAAGAATCAGCAGGCAAAACCAAACTTTCTTAATTGGTACTAGAAATAGAGTGAACACATGGCAATTGTCTAGTAAATGTTGTAAGTGACCACAGATTCTCCCTTATATGCATACTGAAATCGCTGGAAAAGATACATAGATATTTTGGTTTCCTCCTTTATAATAATTTTTCAAAGGCAGTTATATTAGTTGATTTGTGCCTGTTACACTTCAGAGAATTATCTGGTAATTACTTACAGAATACCTTGTATCTTTTTAAAGCCATTTGCAAATGCCTTCAGGAAAAGCTTCTCTCTCTCTCTCTCTCTCTCTCTCTCACTCTCAAAAAGCAAGTTTAAAAAAGAAAAAGAAATGTAATCTATATATTAATAGCCACATTGGATAAATCTGAGGATACTTAAATCCAGTGATTGGAGCTGTGAACGGGCAAGACAGATCTTTCCACAAACCTGAAAAATGCCCTAGGTTTGCAGAAAAATATGAAATCTTTAAAAAAAACCCATAGGGAGAGTTTTAGAACCCCCAAAATGATACAAGGATTGCCTGTAGCTTTAACAAACAGATTCCCTAAGTGGCTGTTACTAGGCAACCACAGTATTCCAGGCTTGGTTCTGTCAGTAAATGGCAGTGTGAGGGGGCAGGGACCTTTCCATGCTTATGTTGGCCTTTGAGCAGGACTCATTGGGGCCAGGCCTGCTAGGGTTGCCAGCTCCAGGTTGGGAAATTCCTAGAGATTTTGTGGTGAAGTCTGAGGAGGGCAGGGTTTGGGGAGGGAGAGGCCTCAGCTGGATATTATGCCATGGAGTCCACTCTCCAAAGTAGCCATTTTCTCCTGGGGACAGATCTGTGTAGTCTTGAGTTTACTTGTAATTCCAGGAGCTCTTCAGGCCCCATCTGGAGTTCGGCAACCCTAGAAGGAAGCATAAAAAGAGGCTTTTCATGGGGGCTTTTGGGAAAAGGAAAGAGGAAATGATGGGGGAGGGGAAAATGAGATGCTTCCCACAAGTCCTCACAGATTTCCTCTGTAATTATTTAATTTTGAAAAGAAGACACCAATTGACCTTAATTTTTATTATTGTTCTCCAGAATACATATATATTTATTTGCCTATAGGTCTATTATAAAATACCAATTCAAACACTGTGCAGTTTGAAGCTTGATCTATTATAAAATACCAATTCAAACACTGTGCAGTTTGAAGCTTGATCATAGCTTGAATGGGCTATGCTAAACCTTGGCACACGGCCAGGAACAGCAGATACCCTCTTCCAGCCCAGGGTGATAACAAAATTGTTTTCTTACATCAGCACTACCAGTGTTATCCTAGACCCAGGCTTCATCTTGGACTTCTACAAAAACAGAAGAGAACTGGGATCCTGAAGATGCTAGCATCCCTTTCTCTGGATCATCATCAGAAGCAGCTATTAAGGCAGCCTGTCTACCAGATATTTTCTCAGGTGAGGAAGAAGAGCAACCTCAAACAACCTTTATCAGTCTCTCAAATCCTTCTCCCCCCAGAAAGCCTCGCAGTTCTAGGATGTCACCTTTACCATATGCCAGTCCTAGATTCAGAAGGGAACACCACAGCCATGCTGGAAAGCCCAAGGGAAAAAGCTATAAATGAGGGCAGAGTTCCTTCAGAAAGACAAAGCCCAAAGAGTACACTGAGCTGGAGATCTGCCAGATTGTAGCCTGATACAAGCTACTGCCCAGAGTTCTGCTGATTAACCAAGTCATGTTAGGTTCTTCCAATGTGCTGAAATATGGACTGTGGACATTAGTGCACGTTCAACTGGATTTTCTACCATCCTGGTGGTGTGCTGATTACTTCAGTCCATCTCTGGTTTGTGTTGCAGGTATTTCTGGCACCTGTAGAGGAGCTACTGACCAGGAATAGAGGGATCAGGCTGGGAAGGGAATGAGAGAAATGCAGCTATGCTATGTTTTATTAGCCACTCCCTTACTACAGGATCAGTTTTTATTTTGCCAATTTTCAAACGAAACTGTTGAATTTTTGCTATCATTTTGAGGAGAAGATCACAGGCTTTAGAACAAGAGACCATAAGATCTTGGGGAAGGAAAAAAAAAACCCATTATTTGTATCTCCCTAAACTCTGGAAAACAAAACTGAAGCTTCTGAGAATTCCATTTCAAAATAGTCCATACTGCACATATTTTAAAAGGGTATGTTATACATACTTGCAGACCAACAAAGATTTTTTTAAAGGTGGCCTAGCAGCAGGTTTCCAAGATAAAATGGTTTCCAAGAAGGAATTGGTATGTGTCTGGAGTAATGGATAGGTAGGATACCAGCTGAAGAGGACAAAAGATGCATGAGATATGTCTGCTCAGGTATACATTTCAGTACTGTCAAAGACCCAAACCTGGGTCCCACTAAGTCACTATTGCTTGGGTAAGCGAGCAGCACTCATACCTGTGGATCCACAAGAAACCAGACCTTGGTAAAATATATTGTTTATTAAATATTTTAAGAAATGAGATATCACTAGGCAACACAGTCTCTACAATCCTGCAGCAAGAACATTAGAAAAGCCAACTCCTCTACATAATACTTCAATACCTGGTATTAGGTGGCACACCTTTTAGAATATCAGCGTCCAAGCTGGAAGCTGAAGCGTTGTCTATGTAGCAGTCCATTATGATGAGGCTTGGCACTGTGAGAGCCACTGCCCAGTCGAATTATGAAGTTAGCATTGCTTTCCTCGTGTCTATGACTTAATTGTAGTATTTTGCCATCTGGCACCAGATGGTCTCTTCAACTCAATCAGGGAGCTCACTTGATAGAACCCTCCAGAGGATGACAACATCTACTCCTGCTTCCCACCTCCCATCTAGTTACAGAACTGAACACAAGTTCTCACAATTAACCAATTACCACATTCTTGAATCTGGCCTTAGAGGAGATAAGGGTGATCGAGGCAGGGAGGCCCAATTACAGACACCTGCAAGCTGGAGCAGGCCAGCTAATATTCACATTTACCCTTGGGTGAATTTAGGGTGCTTTGCCCAAAGGTACATACAAAAACTTATGGTGGAGCTGATTACTTGGTCCTAGAGCTTATTTGTGTAACTTTTTATAATGAACAGAGGGATACCATAAAGTACTCCTACTGCTTTGAATAAGAGAAGATGTATGGGCATGAACACTTCATGGTTTTAATTGGTGGAGGGGACATTATTTTTAAAAAAATATGTGGTACTTCCCACCCTGTGTAAAAGTTAGGGTTGCCAAGTGTTGCTCGGAAAATACCTGGGGACTTTGGGGGTGGAGCCAGGAGAGGGTGGGGTTTGGGGAGGGGAGGGGCCTCAGCATGGTATAATGCCATACAGTCCCCCCTTCAAAGCAGCCATTTTCTCCAGGGGAGCTGATCGCTGTCAGCTGGGGATCAGTTGTAAAAGCAGGAGATCCCCAGGCCCCACCTGGAGGCTGGCAGCCCTAGTAAAAGTACATATGTGAAATATAGTTTTCCAGTGAGACATCTGAAGTCATGTATCATCAAAACTGCCACTGTATTGTTTTGCATTGTGTGGTAAAAACTTGTATTTGGTAGGAATCTCAAGTTATTAAATTCACTGAGCAGAGTGTGAAAAGTATTTGAAGTCAGCCTCACTTGGGAATTAGTTCGGTCTGAATATCTGAGACACAGAACTCCTGCCAATTCTATTGACTTTATGAAGAGATTAATTTTCTAAGCATCTCTCAAAATAGTATTCCACTAATTGGCTATTTTTAAATATCTTAGTTTATTATTAGCTTTGTCTTTGAAGATGCTTCCTTTTCTGATAACCTGATTAGATTCTGAATCCTCCTGCAAGCAAACCTGTGGAAGATGTGACCAAGAGGCTAATTCTTGCAGCTTACTGGAAATTAGCTTTTAGCCCTATCAGCTTTGGATTTAAATTTTATAATTTGGCAAGGTGCTTTCGTTTTGTTTGCAGAAACATCAGTATATATGCTGTGTGTAAAAACTTTGCATCCAATTAAGATATGGGACATTTATGACAATATGTATTTAATTCTACTTAGAATTAGATATGTTCAAGCAGCTGCTGGTTTGGCTCACATCCTGCTTGCCAATCATGAGTAGGGAGTCTGTTGTTTTGGGTTGCTCCCAGTCAGCTCAAAGCTTTCCCCAGGTTGCTGTTTGTGCATACAGACCTATACAGTACTCATGAATCTTCACCCCATCCATTGCCACCATCTTTCTGTGTTCTACCATGAGTTGTTTAAATGAACAAAAATATTCATGTAGAAATAAACAGTAAATAAATTAAATTAAGTAAATAATTTAAAAAGCCTTCCCATTTGTTGTTCTATGTCCGTGGCTCCCTGTCTGTCTGGATCCACAGTTGTCCACACATTCATGTTTCTGCACGGCCCCCATGTGAGAGTCAGAGTTCACTGATACTCCAGCATCATTTAAGTACCTGATCCATGTGATTTAAGATATAAAGGTATATATGATTATATATACCTGTAAAGCCAAAGTAATAAATCAGTACTTATATGGTGTGGAAATTTGGATAGATGCTGTCTCTGAGAGAATGGACTGTATTCAATATGACTTTTTCCAGCACATATTGGCTACCCCCAAATGTGTTTTAGGTATAGTGCTGAGAGATGAATTGGGTGAATCATTGATGGAGGCCAAGGCATGGATTAAAGTATTCCTTTTGAATGTTAAGATCTTAAAATCTGAGGGAGGGTCTACCTTCCTTGGACTTTTACAAGAAGACACATATAATAGCCCATGGGATCAACTACTGGAAATGAAATTGAAATGTCTAGCTGTAACAAACAATATGGTGAAGATCATGGAGACCAAAGAAATTATTAGGCTAATTTAAATGTACATTAAAAAACTGGATATTAATAGCACATCTGTCAGGGCTTGTAGGATATGCTTGGTGTCTTATTTGGGCATTGCTCTTCCAATGTGACTGTCGAAGTACTTTTATCAGTTGACTGTACCAAAGCTCAGAAGAGCTTTCACTCTAGTCAGAATGAATTCTCTTTCTTCAGCAGTCTTGGAGGGCAGATATTAAAAAGTTCCATATACAAATAGAATATGTAGATGCTCACTTGATAAAGTTGAAACAATTGAGCGTATGATTACAGAGTGTCCTATATTTAATGATCTGATTGCCAGCTTAATTACTCCTTTATTCCAAATGATGGAAAGGTCTAATGAGGTACCTGATAATACAAGGAGCACAGGTGACTTAGTTATTTCAGATACAAATGATTATGTTACTCTTTCTGTGGCAAAATTTGTAGGGACAATAACCAAACAGCAGCAGAGGAATATCAAATAAGACATTATTTTATTTTATTTTTCTGTTTTATTTTCTGCTTAAGGCTATAGCTGTATGAGCAGTAATAGATAGATTCTGATTTACATGATGAGTTAAAGTTTTTTGGGGGTGGCTGTTTTATGCTTTTCATGCTCAGTAGAGACTGAAAATCATTTCATAGGATGCTTTCGCACATGCTAAATAACACACTTTAAATCCACTTTCAATGTACTTTACAACTGGATTTTGCTGTGTGAAATGGCAAAATCCACTTGCAAATGTTTGCTGAGGTGGATTGAAACTGCATTATTTAGCATGTGTGAAAGCTTCCATAAAGAGTATCATTAAAGTCAGCTGTCAACACTGAGCCTCTGAAGCTATAAATGGAGTGCAACACCTTTCCTCTGCATTTTAACACATCATCCTGCAGTATTCATGGGGACCTATCCAGTTATGTGGTTTATTGTTCTGAAAGAATGTTATTGATTATGAAGTGTATATGCAGACAGGGATTGAGGATGGTCCAGGTTCCAGTGAATGAAAAATTTACTAGCAAAAGGCTCAGGAACTGCAGACATCTTTGTCATAAGGCCAAAAGTAAAGACAGTTTGTTCCATTTGGCCTCATTCTGCTATGGATTGTACCTGAAAGTCAGTAAGCCCACAGCAAACAGTTTAAAACAATAATAGTTTCACGTAGCAATACAAAGAGATAATAAGATGATATAAATTAGCCCCTAATGTTATATAAATTTTTAAATTGAAACCTGGGACCTCTAATTCATTTCACCAATCAGGATATGAGTTCAGTTTTACCATGGTCTCAAAGTTCTTCTTGAATAACCAGATTTTTAAAAACAAGCTCTAAATCAAGTAAGGTATCAGAGATAAGGTCTCAGCTACCTACATATATTCCCAGTAACTTTATTATTCAGAATATATTACTGTAACGGAATTCATAATTTGAAAAAGAAGAGAAACCTTCTGTATTTAATCTAAAGCATGTATTTTTCTGGTGAATGTGAGTAAGAGGACCATCTAGCCAATGTACAGGCATACGCTTTGGCGGTAGTGGAGCTTGAGCTTCCATGGAAAGTTCTGGGGCAGTGACTTCCCCCAGACTACTGACAACAGGAGAGAGAATCAGTGCCTTAGTCTGACCCTCCTTCTCCTGCCTTGGGAAGTACATCTGGTAAGATCACAAAGATCGCCTCAAACTTGAAGCATATTGCCTGGTTCTTTTCCTGAAAGTCTCATGATTGGTTCTGGCTGAAAGGAGAGATGCTGCTGGATCCATAGGCGTCAACTATGGGGGGGCTCGAGGGCTCGAGCCTCCCCCGAAATTTCCCGGGGGGGCTCAGCCACCCCCGGCAAAATGGAGCGCCCGCTGGTGGCCAGTCAGCCGGCCAGCTGGCTGCCGTCGCCACCTCTCCTTCCCCTCCACCCCTGGCCTGCCCTCCTGCCTCCCTGGGGCGGGGGGGGAGAGAGGTGGCGGGGACATGGTCCCACGCTTTGCACGCGTGGCAGTCAGCCGGGCAGCTGGCTGCTGCTGCCGCCGAGACTGCGCTCATCTGCGCCCCCCCCGCACGCCCCGAGGCAAAGGCGAGCGCGAGGCGCTGCTGCTGCTCCTGCCGAGGCCGCCTGTGTGTCCCCGCCTTCCCCCGCCATGGGAGGGAGCCCGGCTGGCGCGCAGCACCGGGCGGTCTCCCCACCATAAACGCGCCCGTGGCGGCAGGAGGCACCGGCCGGTCAGCGAGCTGCCTGGAGCAGCAGCAGGCAGCAGCAGCAGCAGGCGGAAAGAAAATGGATCTGCCTCCCTGGGGCCGGGGGGGGGGGAGAAGCGGTGGGGACATGGTCCCATGCGCACGCGCGCTTTGCACGTTCGCGCGAAAGAGCTCCCCCTTGGGGATTTACAAAGTCTACGCCCCTGGCTGGATCCTACTCTAGTCTTGGAACTAAATTCTCCTCCAGCTGCTGCATTTTTTCCCTCTGGGAACTGTAAGATCTCAGGATTCACAGACTCATGCCTGCATTTTCAGCATTCAGCAGGGATGCTTAGTTCACAACAGCTGTATGCTGCAACACTGTAATTTATGCTGCTTTGCTACTTTTGTCATTAATGCCCCATATGGAGTAACATGCTATTCAGCATAAACAGTGAAATATACTCTAAGCATGGCAGAGGATTAACTTCATATTCTAAACGTGTGTAGCTCTGTATCAGTTTATGCAACAATTTTGTTGTTTGAACAGTCTTTCCTTTGCAGATTAATATTCTCCATGTGTACAAAAGTGATTTTCTTAAGTAAACCAGTTATTACAATATTCTTAATCTTTCATTACCAAAAGGCGTGAGTCTGATTATGGGAAAATGTATTGGGGTCCTTTTAGATTCCTGTATTTTGAGAAGCATGTTGTGATAGCAGCAAATAATGTCCTTTTATGTTCATTGTATAGAGAAGCTATCTTAAATTCAGCTGATCTGATCACCCAAATCCATGCTGCCATAATCTCTTAGTTAGAGTACTGTAACACACGTTATGTGGTGATGATGCCCTTTTCAGCTAATGCAAACTACAGTGGCTTACTGACTTTAAGGTACTAGGTGTTATGACAACATTATACTTGTGTTGAAACAGCTGCCCTGGCTAACAATTTTCTTCCAAGTTAAATTCAAGGTACCTTTAAAGCCCTTCACAACTTGGTACTCATATATTTAAAGTGCCACCTCTTTTGGTATGAACTCATATATCAGCTTTACCATAATGTTTTGCTTGGTTCTTACATTGAGGTGTATAATATACTGGATCCAGACATGTAGAAGTGAAATCAGCTCATAGTTTATTTCAGGCATGCAAATACGAACTGCCAGGCAGGACCAGGGGGTCTGCTTATATGCAGGTACAAACCCCACCTGTGGTCACACCCAATGTCCCTGATAGGATTATCTACAATGCCTCTCTGTCCATAGGTCCCCAAGAGGATCCTGTGGAGCCGATTGGCCTGATGTTCGATCCGCATGGGCTATTGTTTGCCCATGCGAAGCTCCAGTTGTTTCCCCGATCGCGTGTGCACTCTCCGACCACGTGCATGGTCGCCCTTGGTACATAACAAGGTGACCATTCTCTGTTACTGCTCTTATTGAGAATGTCTATTAAGCCCCTTCCTTAGAGGCGTTTAGAATAACCTACCATACACCTTTATCTCAGGCAGTTTTGCCAGGTGTTGATATTTTACTCTTTGAAGAGACTTTAAAAAATCTGAACAGAACAATGAGCTTCTAAATCTAATTGAGCAGTTAACTAGTATAATTTAGAAGATGACGATTCCCTAAAATCTATTGAACAGGCTTGTCTGAAGATTCTATTAAACACCTTATTGTGGCTTAAGAATTTGGACTAAATATATATCAAAAGTTAGTCCATAAGAATGACAGGTTGGTCAAGAACAACACCACATGTCATACTGTAGTGTGAGCCCCAAGGTAACGTGCTACCAGCAGTCCCCCTTACTAATCTGCTAGCCAGAGATCAAGGGCTGAGTCTCCAGCCCTCCCAGGTCTAAGAAGTCATCCTGCAATATAGGATGCTTGCAAGTTGGTTTCCATGAAATACTTATTCCGGTAACAGAAGAAGAAGAAGAAGAAGAAGAAGAAGAAGAGATTGAATTTATATCCTGCCTGATGGGGTCTCAGAGCAGTTTACAATCCCCTTTGCTTTTTCTCCCCACAACAGACACACTGCGAGGAAGATGGGGCTGAGAGAGCTCTCTCGAAAACTGCCCTTGAGAGAACAGCTCTGAAAGAATTTATGACTGACCAGCAGCTGAATGTGGCAGAGTGGGGAATCAAACCCAGTTCTCCCAGATTATAGTCTGCACTCTTAACCATTACACCAAACTGGCCAGCAAGGGCTAAATCCATCAAGTACTAGATTCAGATCAAAACCTCAAAACCCAAGAACACCACAAAATATCATTAATAATGTTTATTAAAGGAGTGTACAGAGATATACCAATAGGAGAGCAGTTAACAGCAAGGATAAAGTGATAAAAGTTAAATATCTAACCTAAGGCACTTTTACAAGCATTGGCTGCAATCACACACACAATTAGCCCCAACATAGGCATGGCGTGAATGCCAGGCGGATTTAACATGCACGATCAGACACACACATCTGGGAAGCGTCCTGCATCCGGCAGCAACCTGTGTTGCTCCACCGCAGAAGCAGAGTAAACAGGCACTGGGGAAAGTCTGGAAGCAAACGGGTTGCTATGGGCCATGGGTGGACTTTCCCCTGTCTGATTGCTCTAGCATGCTCTCATGGTGTCAGGATGGTCTGATCAGGCTATCCCAACTTCGTGCCATTGTTTTTTTTCCCCTTCTCAGGATGTGCATCATTGCACACTCCTTAGGGAGCCCTCAGGGCTGAGGTACGAATCATCAATCCCTTGTTTAAGCACATCAGAATCAAACGGCAAAAAACAAACAAACCCTGACTTACCCATGGTTGTGCCTAATTACGGAGTGGTGGGCTGTGCCCGCAGCTTCAAAAGTCTGTGTGATCGTGCAACTGCAGGTCAACTTCCGTGGGAGGAAATAGCCTCTCTTCTACCCTGCTTTTATCTCACGCGTGTGACTGCAACCATTAGTCTCCAATCCAGATGTTACCTGACCAGACTGAGTCCAACCAGTCCAAGCCCCAAGCCAGGTGTTCTGGCCAGCAAGGCCCACCTGGTCTGGAATCTAGACCCAAAAGCAGATGTAATCCAGACAAATGGCAGAGACGAGAATGAACGCACTTCCTTTATGGCAAACACCCTGCATTGGCATGGTTTCTAGTGGGCCAATCAAATGTGTTGCTAAGTGGGTGACCTCAACCAGTCAGGTATGTTGCTAGCAAGGGTCCTAACCAATCATATCTTTCCCTTTCTCTTCCTTTCCCTCTTTTGCTTCCCTGCCTGCTGCTGACTACAGTCATTCCCCCCCCCCCCATGTAGAGCACCTCCACCGGAGAGGTAGCAAATGCAGGCTTGACTGCCAACAACAATTTTCTGCTCATCAATTCCCCTGGCTGCCCATCCAGCAGCTTTTCCTCTCCCCCCATTTTCAATTCAGCACTTGGCATCGTCAATGTGATGCTCAGCTGACTCTCCCTCCACCCATCATAGGTGTGGTGCTCATCCACCTGTTGATATGGTGCTCAGCCACCTGGTTGGCATGTCATGGCCTCCACACCCATTGTCAGCATAGTACCTCACAGGTAAGGCAGGCTATGCTGGGGTCAATTATTGTGGGGGCCAACTCCTCTTCTGGAAACAGTTCCTCCTTCTCTTCATACCCCTGCCAGCTCCCCAGCCCACAACACGGCTGTGGCTTCATTGTCTGCACTTTGTGCTCTTGTTTTTTAGGGGATTTCCCTCCCTCAGTGTATTTTTTAAAAAGTTTTCAGATTATCTTGCAAACGGGGGGGGGGGGGCAGTCCCCAAGTTTGCAGAACTTTTTTTCTGTCAACACAGCACTGATCCAAATATTCAAATATTTACAGATCAGGGACTCTTTACTATTACAATATATGGTGATATGACACTGGAACATGTTGTCGAGATGAAGTATGTTTAGATCACTGTCTGTTGTCATGAATGACTCTTCTTCTGAAAAACTGATAACAAAAACAGTGCCCTACCTGAAATCCATATCCAGAATAGACACAAAAACTTTAGAAGTGCAGACTTCCACTGGGCAGAATTTTTAAAAAACTTTTTTGTGAAGAATTTTGTGGATACAGTTACTCAAATGCACTCTTAGATTCCACGTCTGCAGTAGAATCAATCTAGGTCAGACATACTACTTGGCTTAATTTCAGCATGCTTTTATGGCAATATATAGTTGTAAAAATTTGTAAGTAACCATATGTATTCTTCCTCTTTGCCAGCCCTGGTTATTAAAATGTGCTTTGGGACTTATTGTCAGTATTTTCTTCCAAGTGGGAAACATGCCATCTTCAGTTATGGAGGCAGTCATTAGGAAACCGCCACTGGACTCTGATCAGGGAATTACCAGCCAATTTGAAATGTTTCAGTCATGCAGGGTAGTTGAATGTGTGGCCCTATCTTAGTTTCAAGCTTTCCTACAAGAACTGTATTTTCCTTGATCCTTTTTTGTTAATTTCTATTTTGGGCCCTTGAACTTCTTTGATAGTCCTGGTGAATTAGTTCAGACGATAATGGGGATTTGCAGTACAGGACAGTGTGTTGAGCTTGTTCTAGTCCTTTCCATCTTGGATTTGAGAAGAGGTGGGCTATCATGCTTTATATATTTATTTATTTAGGATAATATATGTAAGAGAAAATAAACCTGCAATCTAAAATTAACATTTTATAAAACCTGCCTTTAAATTACCAAATAATGTGATATGTTTCCTTTAAATTAAAAAAAGTGGTGTTTACATCCAGTTTATAAATTTGCTTTCACAGCCAAGTCTAAATTGTCTCAGTTGGAAATGCTTACCTGAGCTATGAAAATAGAACCTCTTGCAGAATAAGCTAGACATACTGAGAATATGGGTTAATGTTATGTATAATGCATGTAGCTTTACTGGATCTGTGTTGCTCTTTTCTATCCCTTTCCCCAAACAATAAGTGCAGTACTGGCACTTGGCATACAAGGTAGTGTAAACTGCATAGTCCGTTTAGCAGTAAGATTTTTCTTCCAAATACTTGGGTTTCCAAATATTTGGGTGCATCTGCAAATGTTAGTCATGGCTTCACAATATTCATGCAAGTTCACAATATTAGTGCACCACTTCAAGTCTGATATTAAAGATGATAACTGAGGTAACTTCAGAAGATAGAATAAGTGGCTTGTTAGCCATAATTGTCAGTTGCAGAACTGGCTTGTGTATTACCTGAAACAGCATAGGAGTTTCTCCCACACCTTTCTATGTAAATGCTACCTCTTCCGTCAACTTACAGCAAATGTCATAGTTATGTGGCATGCTACCTGTAGGGTTGCCAACCTCTAGCTGGAGCCTGTAGATCTCCCAGAATTACAACAGAATTACCCCATACCAGTGTTCCCTCTAAACTAAGTTAGCTCACAGTTTTTTAACCTCTGGCTCACACATTTTTGTCTTAGCTCGGGAAGGATTGCTCCAGAGTTGACTAATTTATGCAGGAGCCAAATTGCTCACTCACAACTTCAATGCCGGTACCTCACAAAGTAGAATTTTTGTTCACAAGACTCCACAGCTTAGAGGGAGCATTGTCCCACACTACAGCGATCACTTCTGCTGGGAAAAAATGCCTGCTTTGGTGGGTGGATGCTGTGGAATTATACCCCACTCTGGGACTCCCCCAAATCTCATCCTCCGCAAGCTTCACCCTCAGATCTCTGGGAATTTCTCAACCCAGTGTTGGCAATTCTATAGCTATGCCTGCACAGTTCAACTGCACAGTGTCCTAATATGTGTAGAAGATAAAATGACATGGGAGCCATTATAAAGGTACTCAGTGGGCCTCAGTTTTTCAGGTTGGGTTGAGAAGGAGCATTCCTTGTAATGCCTGTGTACTGCATATCATATCAAAGCATATTTACGGCATGATAATGCAGGAGTCTAAATTCAGAAATAATGTTTTCCTAGAACAGAGCATATATAATGTCTGTCTTTCTGTCAAGACGATGTTGCGAAAATGGCCTTAAAACAACTTCCCCTCACTTTGCATTAAAGCATTGAGTCCAGCACTCAGCACTGTGCATTTTGAACTCAGTGCAATAAAAGTTTTAAGAGATAAGAAGCTTTTTCTATTTCAGGATTGCCATTAGTCTGAATAATGCATAAACAAGGGGAAAGGTTTGAAGTACTACTGAGGATCACAGTATAGCTTCAATTAAATTATACATCATTATCGCAGCTGCCAAGACTGATGTGGGATTTTATCCCCATATCTCACTAAATGTTCTATGTAGCTGTCTTGTCTAATTCTTTATTTCAAAGCAACCAATAACTCTTTTAGCAAAAGCAAAATGAAACAAAAAAACCTAGTGAAAAAATTACTTTCAGAAATGTGTAGGACAGAGCATGGTTTATCACAAAGGCAGTTGATTTGTCAACAGTCAAGAACTAAGGGGGGGAATTCAACTCTCTGCTAACAAAATAAAACACAAAAGAGAAAGAAAACATGACTAAGTCATGACATACCATGTTCTTAATGAACGGGAGCAGTGCATTCTGTCTTAGCAAAGCAATACACTTATCAAGCAAGCAACCTCCTTGTTAACCCAAATTTATTTTTCCCTGTGTGATTTTTCCCCCAAATTGCTTTTATTCAGGATTACCCAGGACTGCTTATTCAACTGTTTTTGATTAGTTAACTAAAATTAAGAAAACTGTGACAATGCACTTGTGATTACCTGTATTTGTAATGGACTTGGCCATATAAATCACTTTCTATAAGTAGTAAGCCATCTTTCTCAGCTCCACAAACCACCTGATGTGGTCATATAAATTAAACAAAACTTATAGCCTGACATATTATTAATACGTCTTTAATGAATGTTATTTATAACTCTGGAATGTATCATGCTTTGTTCCCTCATTTTGTAATAAATTCAGAATAGTGTTGATGAAACTTTGCAAATATTTGTTGTATTTGGGGTCAAGAAGTCTGTGTGATTAGATAGATAGATGGATAGATGGATGATAGACAGACAGACAGACAGATCTGTACCAAAAGAAATTGCCATGTTTGCTTACTCAACTCAGACCATGGAAACCATGAAAATATGGCTGCTGGTGGAGTATATACATTGAAAGAGGTTTTCCTTTGATCCAGCTCAAAGGGCAGAGCTCGAGGAGGCCCATTAATGATGCTCAGAATGAAATGACATAATGTGGCTGCTCCCATTTAAATCAGGGGCTTCCTGCATTCCATGTAAAGAAAAATCCCCATGTGGAAGCAGTCCTTCTCTTTGTTAGGGTTATAGCTCCGAATAGTCAGTTGATGCTTTCAATGAGCATGATGGTTGTCTGTTAAATATCCATGGGCTCTAGGGTGAGATGTCCCCTCCCAGATGAAGGGAGGGGAAAGGTCCATGTCTGTAGGTGCCAAGAAAAGACAGTGTAACTGAGTTTTGAGGTAGGAAAAAAGATTGGCTATTGTGAGCATGGTTCAGTTGTAATTGGCTGTTAGTCTGAATCATCAAACTATGGGTTTGTGAGAACATACCAAACCAAAATCTTAAAAAGTAGTTTGAAATTGGTTTACAGATTGAAGAAATGGAGGATTGGCATTACAATGCCTAGTTTGAGATGGCACTAGGCCTTTTTGTGGATACCATCTGGGGATTTGTATGTGAAGTGCACCATACATTATACTTTGTCTACATAAATCATGTTCTGTATGTTGGAGACATGACCATGACTTGAAAGACAAAATACAGTTTGCACAAAAGTATGTCATGAAGTATTGCTGAATTTCAAATGTCTGACCTGTCCGTCTGTCCCAGTACAATCCTAACAGAGTTGCACCCATCTCAGTCCATAAAAGTCAATGTGTGTAGAAGGTAGTAACTCCGTTTAAGTAATACCACCGAATTTGTCTCAATTGTCATTCAAAAGTGTTGTATCTCTGAGATAATATTTAAGTTGATTAATGCACTATATGTATCTGTCGTTGTATATTTGTCAGTTCTCTATCTGATTTTTTTGGTTAGGTTTTTTTATCATTGTTTTCTAATTTCTTCTCCCATTGATGCTCCTCTTCACTTTGTACTTCATAAGTGCGCAAGATCAGCACAGGGCCTACCTATATGTTACAAAGTACTCAGGTCCACCATGAGGACTTTCAATCAGACATAAATTGCAAGATGCTTGCTTCTTTAATCTTTCTTCATAGGGAAGGTGTTCTATCCCCTTAATCATTATAGTTGCCCTTTTCTGCACTTTTTCCAATGCTATGATATCTTTTTTGAGATGCAGTGACCAGAACTGTACACGGTATTCCAAATGAGGCCACTCCATAGATTTATGCAGGACCATTATGATACTGGCTGATTTGTTTTCAGTCCCTTTTCTTATAATCCCCAGCACAGCATTTGCCTTTTTTTATTGCAGTGTCACACTGAGTCGACATTTTCAGTGAGTTATCTACCATGACTCCAAGGTCACTCTCCTGGTCAGTTATTATCAGTTTGGACTCCATCAATTTATAGTTAGGATTTCTGGCTCCAATGTGCATTACTTTGCACTTGCCGACATTGAAGCTCATTTGCCACGTTGATACCCACTTGCTCAGCCTTGACAGATCCCTCTGGAGTACCTCACAGTCCTCCCTGGTTCTCACAACCCTGAACAACTTAGCATGATCCGCAAAGTTAGCTGCTTCACTGCTTACTCCCAACTCCAAATCATTAATAAATAAAAAACACAGGGCCTAGTACCAGGCCCTGTAGTACCCCACTGTTTACCATGTTCCACTTTGAGAACTGCTAATTTATACTCCTTCTGTTAATTAACCCATTTTTAATCCACAAAACTTGTCCTCTTATCCCATGACAGCTGAATTTACTTAGGAGCCTTTTATGAGGAACTTTATCAAAAGCTTTCTGGAAGTTTAGGTAAACATCAACTGAGTCACCCTTGTCCACATGCTTGTTCACCCCTTCAAAGAACTCAAAGGTTAGTGAGACAAGATCTTCCCTTACAGAATCCATACTGATACTTCCTCAATAGCTTTTGTTTATCAGTGTGCCTACTAATTCTGTCTTTAATAACAGATTCTGCCAAGTTACCCAGTATTGATGACTGACTGGCCTGTAATTTCCCAGATCTCCTCTGGAACCTTTCTTTTAAAGATGGGGGTTACATTAACTACCTCCCAGTCCTCGGAATTGGAGGCAGATTTTAGTGATAGATGGCAAATTTTGTCAGGAGATCCATAAGTTCACATTTGAGTTCTTTCAGAACTCTTGGATGTATGCCATCTGGGTCTGGTGATGTGTCAGTTTTTAATTTGGTCATCAGTTATAGGACCTCCACTCTGGTCACTTCAGTCTGACTCAATTCTTTCAATACCTCTCCTGAAATCAACAGTTCTGGAGTAGGTAAGCACATTCCATCTTCCACAGTGAAGACAGAAGCATAAAATGCATTCAGCTGCTCTGCCATTTTCCTATTATCCTTTAGTAATATTTTTTACTCCTTGGTCATCCAAGGCCCCCCACTGCATCCCTAGCTGGTTGTCTGCTTCTAATGTATTTGAAGAAATTTTTATTGTTGGTCTTTATGGGGTGGGTGGGAGGAGTTTGCAATGGTCTTTTCGTGTCCTTGTGCCAACAGACACGACTTTGTAATGTGTAGTTAGGCCTGTGGACAAGTGAGTCAGCATACTACTCGAAACAGCAGGCTAAACAGCTTGCTTACAAGAAGATTACTTGTGGGCAGGTGTTCCAATTTGTCCTTTTAAGCAGAGGATGTTACTGGAAAGTCAGTACCAATTGAATAAAATGCTGATTTTTCTGATATGGAACCTAGAAAAAGATGCCTAATCAGAACTTTAGTTGCCTGCTATTCCTTATACATCTAGTAAAAACAAATCCTGCAAAAGCATTTCCTGATCCTTTTTTATTGTAAATTTTCCCCTGAGATGCTGCCATATCAAAAGAAAAATCACACAGTGCTAAAGAAATATTGGTAGAATACTTTGTTAGAAATATATTCTGCAATCCTCTTTTCATTCTAAATGTTGGATTGATTTTAACAAGGGCCTCTGCATTCCGATCAATGACAAAGTATAATGCCTGAAGGATGGTAAGAACATGATATATGAGAAGAACAACACTGTGCTATTGGGATTATTAAAGGCAAAAGTGGCATCCATGGAAGATATCCCCTCATTTGGGCAAGTTTGCATAGTTTGATCACATGATGATTACAGTTTATTTATAATTAGGGCTGCCAAGTCCAACTTGGGAAATATCTGGGGTCTTTGGGGGTGGAGCCAGGAGACTTTGGGGGTGGAGCCAGGAGAAAGGAAGTGACATCATTTTGTGATGTCACATCCTGTGATGTTGCTTCCACATGCTGACACATGAACTCATGAAGTTTCCTAATACTGAATCAGGCCATTGGTCCATCAAGGTCAGTATTGACTACCCAGACTGGTAGTGGCTCTCCAGGGTCTCAGGCTGAGATCTTTAATGTCACCTATTACCTGATCCTTTTTTAGCTGAAGAGGCTGATACCTCCTGCATGTCAAGCAGATGCTCTATCACTGAGCAACAGCCCTACTGAATCCTTCCTCATCTCGGCCGAATATGAAGCCCTAAGTGCTACACAAGTGCTAAATATGATTTTCATATCATAAGAACAGGAGAGAAGCCACAGTGGATCGGCCCATCCAGTACAGCCCATCCAGTACAACACTCTGTGTCACAACAGTGGCCAAAAATACCAGGTGCCCTCAGGAGGTCCAGCAGCGGGGCCAGAACTCCAGAAGCCCTCCCACTGTTGCCCCCCAAGCACCAAGAATTCAGAGCATCACTGCCCCAGACAAAGGGTTCCATTTAGACCTTGTGGCTAATAATAGCCACTGATAGACCTCTGCTGGATGGGGGCAGAGAGAGAGAGAGACAGACAGACAGACAGACAGAAAAAAAGAAAGAAAGAAGGAGAGAGAGAGAAGGGGAAAAAACTGGCAGAGGCACTTACTTCCATTTAGACCTTGTGGCTATAATAGCCACTGATAGACCTCTGCTGGATGGGGACAGAGAGAGACACAGACAGACAGACAGACAGACAGAAAAAAGAAAGGGAGAGAGAATGAAAAGAGCTGGAAGAGACACTCACCTTGCCAGCCACATGCAAAAGCAGCTCCTTCAGTCCCTCCTTAATCTCTGGGCGGGGCTCTCTTGCTGTGGAAGCTCTCTTGCTGACTTCTTAAAGGGGAAATGTCTGGTGAGGCTTTTTACTGCAGGGCAGGCTCTCTGCAGACATTTCCCTTTTAAGGCAGCCATTTTGTCCCCCCGGTGGCCATCTTTGGAAAAGCGGGAGGTAAGCACTAAAAATTGGTGTTTCCCCCGCCCTAGCGGGGGACTTGGCAGCCCTATTTATAATGCTTAAAATATTTATTCTCTGCCTTTCAGCCATGCTTGCCAAAGTATGGACTACTTACCAGAACAGTTACCATGGGTGACTAGTTCTTACTTGGAACGGGTGCAATCTCCTTTTCCCACTTTTTCTGTGGAACTTCAGCAGAAATCACAATACGATGATTGTAAAATACCAGAATGGATTATAAAAACCTGACTGGTTTTATATAATTCACTCTCTGCCATGCCTAAAGTGGCTTTTCTCTGAACTCTAACACATACCGGCTACAGCACAAAAGATTTGCAGTGCAGAATCACATGGTAGCTCAGAAACCTTTTATTTCTGAATTTAGAACACACCAAAAAGTGGTGGGCTCTTGACCTGTTCCATAAGCTAACATACTGATGTAGATCCCAGTGGGGGTGAAATTTCCCTTGTTCTAATCATATGCTGTTATCAAATGAATGAAAGGCCATTCATCCTAGGAGGTGACAAATCACATTACCTTGAGGGACTATGGTAGAAGTAGAGTGCATACTTGGCATACAAAATGCCCCAAGTTCAATCCCTCCACATAAACAGTCTCATGTATCAGGTGTAGGCAAACACCTTTCTCTGCCTGATGCCTTGTATAGCTTCTGCCAGCCAGAGGAGACAGTACTGACAGACCTGTTGTATGTGTCAGTATAAGGCAGCTTCATATGTTCATGTCCTTTAAATTAATAGAAGAAACATCTTTCTCCGAAAACAGGATAGATTGACTTCCATCCTATTAGAAGAAGATGCTGGTGGTAAAAAGATGCATTGGGATATGCTAGAATGTCTTCTAATAAATACAGAACCAGGGAAATAGTTGTACATCTTTACGAGTATAGCTCAGAATTGCTTTCCCTTCTTTCTCTGATTCTTTTTTTTTGTGTGGAAAGGGGACTGTGCATGGTCTTGGTTTCATTGTGCTTTTCAGTAACCAGTCATTTAGTGTAAGAGCAGAATTGGAACCAGGGGTGTAGAGTTTTGTAAATTCCAGGGGGGGCACTTTAGCTGGGGCGATGTCCCCCCCGGGACATTTAGCTGGGACGATGTCCCCCCCGCCAGGAAACCTCTGTGCCTCCCCGGGCCCTTCCGAGGCCCGCCAGCTGTTGCTGCCGGAGCCTCTCCCCCCCCACTCCTTCTCTCTTCCTTCACCGGGAAAAGAGGGAGGGAGAGGGAAGGATGGAAGAGTGGCCAGGCGGGGGGGGGGGGGGGGAGAGGCACCGGCAGCAGCAGCTGCTGGTCTTGGAAGGGCCCTGGGAGGCATGGCGGCAGGCGCTATGTTTTCCCGGGGGGGGCTCAGTCCCCCCCAGGAAATTTCAGGGGAGGCTCGAGCCCTCAAGCCCCCCCCCCCCCGTAGTCTACACCTATGATTGGAACTGTGGGATGCAGCAGCTGAAAAGAACCTTCTGTAAAGTATTATGTCACAAAAATTTTTACATGTGCTTCTCCATTGCTAAGGGTCTTGGCCTTTTCTAATCTGTTGTGAAGACTTATGAAGGAGCAGCATACGCACAAGCTTGGAGAAGCAAGTCCTTCATAGCCCATTCTTATTTCTTTAAAAGTATTTTTTCTATGATTAAAATGCATTTCAATTCCTAATGTTTACTGAAAACTATGCAGACTGAACACAGATATTTCTTCTTGATTATCATTTAATGCCCCCTATGGTGTCTTCAGTACTGTTACTGCCTGTTTTTATCTTGAATAATTATGCATTTTGCACAGACGTTCAGAAAAAAACTGCTTTAGCCCTTGGAGCAGTCAGCTGGCAACTGTTGAGAAAGTTTTGTGGAGCGGTACACGTCTTTCACTGCCATCATCTGTGACCGATATCCGTATGTGCTGAGTAGGGCAATTCTGAGATACATCAAAGGCTGAGATGCACAGAAATCTAATTTTGGTTGAATAGAGTTCTTAGATTCATTGAGATATTACACATAAATGAAAATACCAAGTGTCTTTGAGTTGTCAGTGAAAAAGTGCCTCCAGCTTCTTAACAAATGGAACTGTGATGTATATTTGGAAGCTTCATGACATATTAAAGTAGTTTATGAGGCACAATTTGTTTTGGTGGTCTGCTCTGATTGATGGCATGCTATCTGCCACTGCTTCATCTGCTGTGGAATTTCTGTAATAAATGTTCGTAGCTAGACAGTGCTAAATGTGTTCCATCTAAATCATTCGTTACTTATAACAAGTTTCAGTGTATATGAATCAAAGGTTGTTTATACTTGCCTGCAGATTAATTCATCATTTGAAGCAGCTCTATCATTTAAAAAGGGGTAACTGAGGCACATGCCTCTAAATAAGTGTTTTGATCTTCAAGGTAATATATTCTTAAAAGGTTAGGGTTCAGCAATTAAAGGTTTAGTAATTTATTTATTTATTTAAACGCAATGTCTGTTGATTCTTCCTGAATCACCCATGTAATCAGGCCATTATAAAGTTTAATAGTATGTCACAAATAAACATATATAATATCATTTTTAAGGCAATACAACCAACACTAGGTCTGTAGAAAACAAAAACACCAATTAGTTCTGTTGGAAATATCATTTTACAAAATGTTTCTAGGGAACATTTTTTGAGAGCTTTGCATGGTGCGTAGTTGATAGCATGTACTATTGAAAGCTTGCAGGATTTCAGTACCCCTTTCAAATGAAAATGCAGGTATGGTCATTAGGAGTATAATGGGTTCACAGTGTTATAGTTCAACTTCCAAAAAACAGTGTACAAATGCAGATATGTTTTCATTTGATATCTATGCCAATTACTCTGCTAGTGTAACAGCTGGCATACTCATGAAGTATCTAAATACCTGATTTCTTAAGAGGCAATTCATACAGTCAAAGCCATAATAAAAATTTTCAAACTGAAACTCTTTCTTTCTCCCATCCTCCTCCTCAAAATTTTGCCACTCTAAAGCTTTGTGTTTTCCCATCTCGTTAGCTAAAGAAAACCAGAAATTCTCATCCTTTCCATTACAGGCCCATCTCACCCGCCAGCGGTCAGGCATGTTGCCTTTTATATCACATATGACAGCAGCTTTCCTATTGTGTCTGTTAATTAAGTCTCCTTAAGCTGGAGGCCTCTGGTAGATGGCTTCATATCACCCTGGGGGGTACATGGCTGACACCAAGAGGACTGGGGGTGCCAACCTCCAGGTAGGCCCTGGAGATCGCCTAGAATTACAACTTGTCTCCACATTATAGAGATATAGGGTTGCCAGCCCCCAGATGGGAGCAGGCTGCAGTCTACCAGTGGTCAGTTGGCTGGTGGGAGAAGCACTGCCCCCAACAGCTACAGCTGGATGCAATGTCCCCAGCATGATGACATCACATGGAATTCTATGAATACCATAGAGTTTTGCCCAAAATACCAGAGCATGACTGTACAACATCCCTGGCATGATGATGTCACTTCTGTGTGACATCATCACACTGGTGATGTCATGCATGGTGATGTCACCTTGCCCTCCACTCCTGGAAAGCTCCCTCCCATCCACCCTGGCAGAAGAAAAGGACCCAGCAACCCTGCAAAGATAACAAAGTTTTCCTGGAGAAAATGGCTGTTTTGGAGGGTGGACTCTATGGCATTATAACCTACAGAGGTTCCTAGGCTTCAACCCCAAATTTCCAGGTATTCCCTACCTCAGAGTTGGCAACCCTACTCCTTGGTGTCACTGATATTAACTAAATGGTTTACTGGAAAGCACTGTTGCATAATATACAACAAAAGCAAACTGGATCAGACATGGATATAGAAACACCAGGAAGATTTAACTGGCTACAGCAAATAACTTGAGTGGCAGTGAATAAGCAAATAAGAAACAAATCTGTACTACAGTACTATACCAGTCCCCAGTAGAGGACATACTAGGTAGTGGTGAGATGAACCATAAATCACTATGTATTGGAAAAATACTTGAAGCAAAAGGTTGCAAACATTTGGGGGGGGGGGTTGCAAACATGATAACAAGCCTAATGCATGTTTGCCATTTTGAAAACTGAATTACCAATTGCTTACCGTCCTCCAAGTTACAGTTCAGCTCTCGAGCCAGCAAAAGTAATTCCAGAGCTATCCATCCAAGGATCCAGGAAGATTGGGGAGACAGGATCCTTTCAGGGTTGTGAGACTGCTGATAACTAGCAGGGGAGGAGGGGAAGGCAGGGGACATGTCTTGGGAGTCTTCAAGAGACAGCAGGACAGCATCAAGGCAGGCAGACCCCCCCCCCCCCGGCTATTCTCAGCCTGCCCACCTCCTGGACTTTTCTATATTTCCACTGTAATGACAGAGGTGTGGATTTAATTTTCACCTCATTTATTGTTTACTTTCCCCATACTCATACCATCTTCCACTATCCTCAAAAAAATATGCCAAGCAGCATTCTTCTTATTGGGCATACATCCTCCTCATTTGTTAAAGATGCAGTCTTGGAAACTTTATGAAACTGTATTCTGAGGACTTCAAATGAGGGTTTCCAAACTGGGGTTCAAGAAAGGACACCCCTGTATAACCTACTTATAGATGCAAACAGCTGAGGGGGTGCCCCATATCTGATGCATCAGGTCTTCTCTTGGTGTCTCAGGAGCTGCTCATTTTAACTCAGTTGGCCCAGGCCAAGCTCTGCTCATGCAAGAGAAAGAAAGGAGCAATTCTATTCCCTTCCCCGTCCCTACTTAGGGTTGCCTAGTCCAGGTTGGAAAATACCTGGGGACTTTGGGGGTGGAGCCAGGAGAAGGTGGGGTTTGGGGAGGGGCCTCAGCATGGTGCAATGCCATAGAGTCCACCCTTCAAAGCAGCCATTTTCTCCAGGGGAGCTGATCTCTGTCAGCTGGAGATCAGTTGTAAAAGTGGGAGATCCCCAGGCCCCACCTGGAGGGTGGTAACCCTATCCCTACTACAGCCATCTGACCAGTGCAGCTATTAGTGTGCACAAGTCCCTTGACCCCAGCAGTAAATTTCCAGGAATTGGAAATGGCTCCAAGCAGCAGCGGGAGGGATGGGGGATGGATGGACGGGGGCACCCTGAAATCCATATGTCCATGAATCATGGGATCCAACCCTTTTCCAGCCCCTTGTATATGCAGTCAGTCAGACCACAAGTATGCAGGAAGACCAGTAGTTATTCCTAACCCTACATCATAGTGAGTGACTGTGTGTTCACAAAGCTGCCAACCATGAGCACACTAAGAGAACTTTCTCCCTTCCCTATTTGTTTGCTTAGGATTAGACCCCTTCTAAGTCCAGGTGACCACCACTTACCTCTTAACTAAATGTACTGCTTCTCCCCAATTACAGGGTCTGTCTGCGAGCGAGTTGTCTGGGTTACTATCTCTATTTCTGCAGTTTCATGCACAATTGCACTGTACAGATGGTTCTCCTTCGCTTGTGCCTTGCCATTTTTCAAACAGGTTAATAGAGCTGGTATTCCAGTGTGCAAACCCATCTTTCTTTCAACTGACAATGTTCCTACCACAGAATGTTTCATAGTATTTAAAGAGGGAGAAAAATCTATACTAACAATATTGGACCTCCTCTTCACTATGCTTGACAATGAAAAACAATGTTCAAGGTGTTTTGTAAGACAACACATAAAGCCTGCCTTTTATGCGGTTTTGTTCCCCTTTACTACAAGAGCAGCTCTTGTTTGATTTAGGCCTCTTAACTTTTGTACCCTGATGATTGTCAGTGAGCACTTTAGGGTTCCTGAGTTGTTTATGTACAGCTTGGATTCAAAACATATATACTCCCCCTACTAAGGTTCAGTTTAAATGTTGCATCAGATCATAGTTAAGCTTCCCAGCTTCTAAGTATTTATTTACTTAGAAAAGTTTTATGTTGCCTCTCCAGGAAACCCGCCAAAGGAGACAAAAAAAAAGTGATTTAAAAATAAAAATAAAAACATTAAAAGTTGTTAATTAAAAACACAGTGAGCCGTAAAACACTGAGCAAATTAAAATTAATTTAAAAATTAGACTAAAGTACGCTATAAAAATGGTTTTAAAAGATCAATCCCTCGATTAAAAGTCTGGGCAAACAGAAAAGTTTTGGCCTGATGTTTATAGTGATCTGGAATGAGCCAAACGTGTCTCAAAGCCTTTATTTTTATAATTCATTGTTTTGTGTGAAGTTCTCTTTAAAAATTATTTCCTCAGTGAAGCCTGTTCTTTTTGGTGATAAGCATCACAATATTATGATTATCATCTTAATTTCCATCCAGGAAATAACTAATTGCTTTGCATTTCCCCCTGAATTAATTAGAATGCACAATGACCCCATGATACAACAGTTCTAGCCAAAGCATATCATATTCACAATGGGGATGAGACCCTGGAAAGTTATCAGGTATTTAACAGAGCAATCCAAAGCAGAATTACTCCTTTCTAAATCCCTTAAAATCAGTGGGTTTAGAAGGGGGTAATTGCTTAGGACTGCACTGCAAAGAACTTGTTCTAGCATAGGGGAAAACAGAGACAAGTTATCCTTTTTTCCTTTTTTTGCTTAAAAGATTTGTTTTATAACATTCTTTTCAGTTGTTTTATGCTGGCATTTGATACAAGTCATTTGTGCTTGCATGTTATCATTGTTTAAAATCTAGGGATGTGCCTGCATTACTCTGAGACCTGCAACAACCATAGAAAATCAAGATGCAGTAACTATTCACGTCTCTGAAAGCATGAACAGCTATTGCATGGGGGAAGTCATTGGTGTTTATTAGAAGGAAAATAAGATGACTGTGTAATTTCTAAGCAGAGTTACACACTTCTAAGTCAATTGAGGACTATGTTTCAGATTGCATTATTATTCCTAGGTTAAGGTAAAGGTTTCCCTTGCTCGAAAGCCAGTTGAATACGTCTCTAGGGATATGGTGCTCACCTCCGTTTTCAAGCCAAAGAGCCAGCACTGTCCAAAGATGTTTCCATGGTCATGTGGCGATCATGACTAGATGACGAGGTGCACAGAACGCTGTTAACTTCCCACCGCAGTGGTACCTATTTATCTACTTGCAATTTCTTGCTTTTGAACTGCTAGGCTGGCAGGAGCTGGGGCCAGAGACGGGAGGGAGCTCACTCTGTCATGCAGCACTCGGGTCTTGAACTGCCGAGCTACCAACTTTCCGGTCTGCAGTTCAGCATCTTAGCCACTGCGGCCCTATTCCTGCTGTTATGCAAATCATAGTGTTAATCTTCACTGACACAGGAGGAGTTTAAAGAAAATGATATTTCTTGTAATCATAATACTTGTTATAATACTGCTTTGCTATAAACTTTGGTTTTGAAAGTATTCAACTGATGCATCTGGGTAGGCCTTATATACATACATTAAATAGCTGTATGTGTGGTGTGTATATGTGTGTACATATGCTTACACATCCCAGGGCTTCACAGTTACAAAGCTTCCAAGTACAGATTAGAAATTGGCTCAGGTTTTATTAATCCAGTTAGATGGGTTAGGCAAGTGCCAAGAATTGATTATCCATCTGGTGATGGGAATGGGTCTTTTGGTTACGGCAGAGCTGATATGGTATAGGCCATTGAACTATCTTTGGAAAAGTAAGCAGAATAGTAGCATAGTAACATGACTGACAGAAGTGTTTGTTAGTCCACATACGAAAAGTGAATACACAAAACTTCTAAATAGAGAATACAAATCGTAAAACAGTATGACCCAATATCCATATTACTGCAAGGAAACCATGGCATTCTTTATCTCAAGTAAAAAAATCTAAGGGTGTTTTAAAATAATTAATGTAATCTATGTAGTCAATAGTTTGAATTATGAAACCCTCCCCACTATTATGTATATATTTACTCTGAAAAAACATTCCATTCTACAGTCAATAAATCTTTTGTTCACAATATACTCCAGTGTGTATGTGAATATAATCCACCAATTAAAAAGTCCATAAATAGGTATTTGCACAATAGATTGTAATGGCTCCAAAGGGAGTAATTTGGCTTTCAAAGTCAACTGCTGTCCACTTGAATGAATGTTTTAATTTCTTACACGTGCAGTCACATGCACACAAACCATATTTGAACAGTTTAATTGGTATTACTATCAGTAAGGACATGCACACTTGGAACTGACATTTTATTTGAAGCTGTACCTGATAAAGGATCCATATCACCTGGAAATCACATATCCAGAAGTATTTACTGGAGTCATGCAAGGATAATAAGAAGTTGGGAGAGATGGGCATATTTTTACTATAAAATTACAAGAATCTCCATATCATTAAAACTAATCTGTTATACCTCAGGGTGGGGAATGTAAACTCTGACATTGAGCTACACTTTATTCTTTAGAATGTGATTCTATGTAGAAAATATTATTGTCTTAAAATTGTCTTTAAAAATGAAGGCAATTGCCTTAAAAATGAAGCAAACCAATAGTTTTTTGAGTTATACATTTTAAAGTATACAAGAGCAGCATGCAGAAGTTTCTATCTTTCCTGGTATTATTAATGCCCTCACCTTCCTTATCTGCTCTAGCAAATGCTTATTCTTATCATCCCTTAGATTCAGGTTCTATTATGAAATTAGGGGAAAAAACAATTAAAAGGACTGTGGGTATGTGTTGAACTATGGCTGCGGTCACACACACTAAATAATCCACTTTCAGTGCGCTTTCCAGCTGGATTTTTACTGTGTGAATTGGCAAAATCCAATTCAAAAGTGGATTGAAAGTGGATTGAAAGTGGATTATTTAGTGTGTCTGACCGCAGCCTATAATTACACATTTCACAGTTAAGGAAACATACAGCAAGACAGCCAGTTATTCTTGCTAGGTAGGACAAGGACACAAGGTGAAAATTGAAAGATGGAGAAAATACTAGGAATATCATATAAATAACACTGTATGATTTGGCCTGCTGTTCTTCTGCCTTCCCACAGACTATGAGTTTATACTTCTTTTTGTTTCAGTTGCCATAACCTTGGGGAAGGCTTGTACACATCTCTTTTTTACCATATGTTTTATTTTTAACACTTTCTTAAAGATGGATGTAGGATATTGTAAAATAAACCAAACAAGTGATATACACAGTATTCAAAGCAATATGACCAAAAGCACTGTGTGTTTCCATGAGATTCATGGCTATTTTACAATATCCAAAAAGCACTGTACAACCACACAGAAAATCATCAATACTAAGTGTGACAATTATTGCTGAAAAGTTGTGCACTTTATTTTTCAGTAATAATTGTCACACTTAATATTGATGATTTTCTGGCCGAAGACAGACTGGCAATCTGCCCTGGGAGAGTTCCGCTTGGGAAGCGGGGGAAGGGAGCCCGTTCAGACATCCGCAGCTGTCCCTCGGCTCCCTTCCGCACTTACACGCGTTGAAGCCAGTTTCCTCTCACTGTAGAAGGACACCGGGAGAAACCGGTGTCCAGGGGCCGTCTTCTGCATTCCTCCCGCTTTCAGGCAGTGTGAACTGGAAGAAGGCGGGATTCAAGCGGAGGCGGCTGTGTGAACGTGCCGTTTCGGCAATTTGCGCATACACACATTGCTGAAACAGCCCTGCCACAAGCTGTGGAGGCCGCCCCCCCCCCCGGGGCCGCTCTGCAGCAGTCTGAACGCTCCATAACAGCATCCTTGCGCAATACACTGGCCAGTGTGAACGGTCAGCCCAGGGGAATTTTTCCCTTGGAGCTTTTGCCTCCGGATTCCTCCCGCTCCAGATTGCCAGTCTGTCTTTGGCCTCTGTTTGTTTGTACAGTGCTTTTTGGATATTGTAAAATAGCTATGAATCTCATGGAAACATACACACACACACCAGTTATTGCTACTTCCTCTTGTACAGGCAATATAGGGCACTAAAATCCTGTGAACTGTCCACCAGCTGTCAGGTAGTTTAGTCCATGGCACACCATAAAGATGCCTCTGAAAGGAATTCTAGGAACATCGGATGGGTAAAGGTTCACATAGCATTTGTGTATTGAAAGAGTAAAGTGCTAGCAATTGGGATAGATTTCCTAGCTAGGTAGAAAATTAGAAGAACTCATGATCAACAATTTGAGGATCACTGTTTGCAAAGTGTAACTTGCTGGGTTAAATAACTGCCTTCTGAGAGCAAGAATGGTTACCACTCTGTATCTGTGATCTAAGAGGGTCAAGCTAACAAGTAAATTAATATAAAAAATACAAATATTTATTAGGGTGTACACATAAATAAAACATAATAAGGTTAAAAGAAACAGTCTAAATAGCAGACTCTTAAAGCTTATTTCATTCAGAACTGATTGTTATACATATCCAATTGATGGATAAAACTTTTGACCTAAGGACCATAAACGTTTTGGCCCCTATGGGCCTTCCTCAGTGGTCAATATTCCTTATTTTATAATGATACACATCCAGAAGTACATGCATAAAGAATGGGCCTGAATAGTAGCTGTATAAATTCTCCAAATTATTCTGGTACCAAATGTCCCATTAATCAGGATGTGTATCACTTCCATCAAGGGTAATACTGGAGAATTTATACAGCTACTCTTCTGACCCATTATACAAATGTGTAGCAACTGCATAGCATTTAAGAAAGCAACTCCTGGTCACATATATATAATGTGTATATGTGTATATACACAAAATTCTTTATGCATGTTATTTCTGGATGTGTCATTATAAAAATCTTTCCTATTATATAAAGCCGTTTTAACACTCCAAAGGGCAAGATTCCATGGGGTGCCAAAATTAGTAGGCTGGACGGACTGCCTCTCAAAGACCAGAGCGCCTTCCTTCTGACAGGCAAAACTGCCCGAGATCCATTCTCTCCCTTCCATAACAGTCCCTCAGGGGCCTTCTTCTGTCAGTGAAAACACAATGGACTATCAGCATAACCCCTCCCCTGCACACTGCCAAATTGCCAAATTTCCTCTCAGAACACACTGTGAAATAGTCAAAGAGAAGGGGGGGAAGGGAAAGGGTGCCCCAGGCTGGGTTCCCTGCAGCCCGCCCTCCAAAGCTCTGCCCACCAAAATTCACCTCACAATGTGGCTTCACCTCAAGAGAGAGGATGCCATTTGCCTTCCCTTCCCATTGCCTCCAAACAGAGCAAAGAGAGGGGGGAAGGGAATCCAGGTGCTTCTGCCTGACAGAGAGAACAGAGCACCTTCCCTCTGACAGACGGAACTGCCAGGGATCCATTTTCTTCCCTCTCTCCCTTCCCATCACCTCCAAATGGGGCAAAGAGAAGGGGAGGGGAGGGAACGGCTGGGCCTGGCTGGGGGAGGGGGGAGCAGCAAGAGAGGAAAAGGTGAGAGCCTGCCTCCCACAATGTGAGCCTACTGCCAAGGAAGACTAACTGCAAAGAAACATAAAGTCCTCAAGCCTCCTGCATGATGCAGCATGCTCAAGCCATTAATGTTAGTGTATAAGTGGATCAGGGCAAAAGGCAGAATGGGAAAGGGGGCACTCTATTATACATACAGGTAGTGACTGGGGGGGGACGGCTTCCTCACAGCTCTATCCTCTCACTCCTAACTTTGCCTACTCACATTACACTCTCAACCAATGCTCCCTCTAAGCTGTGGAGTCATGTGAACAAAAATTCTGCTTTGTGAGCCACTGGCATTTCAGTTGTGAGCAAATGATTTGGCTACTACATCAAGTAGTTTGCTCTGGAGCCATCCTTTCCAAGCTAAGACAAAACTGTGTGAGCCAGAGCCTAAAAACTATGAGCTACATCACAGTGGGGAATTTCACACAGCCATTATGTTCCGTTTCAGGAACTCTTCAGTAACAGTTTCTGTCAGGCATTTTACACAGAACTGTATTAGTACCGGTTCCCTAATGGAACATTCTGGCCCTTTCACACAGAAACGTGCCTCTCCCGTTGGGGAAGTGTTCCTGAGCCACTTTATCTTGAAACCTCCTCCCAAGCATTCTTCTGTTCTTTGTACCGGTCCTGAAGCGCTATAGGGTCCTGTGTGAAGTGCCCGAAGTGCTTCCTCCGATGACGAATGTGTGTGTGTTTGTGTGTGTGTGTTTTGTGTTTGTGTGTATGTGTTTTGTGTTTGTGTGTGTGTTTGTGTGTGTGTGTTCTTTGTGTGTTTGTGTGTGTGTTTGTGTGTGTATTTGTGTGTGTGTTTGTGTGTGTGTTTGTGTTTGCGTTAGTGTGTGTGTTTGTGTGTGTGTTTGTGTGTGTTCTTTGTGCATTTATGTGTGTTTGTGTGTGTGTTTGTGTGTTTGCATTAGTGTGTGTGTGTTCACGTTAGTGTGTGTGTGTTTGTGTACGTGTGTTTGTGTGTGTGTGTTCTTTGTGCGTTTGTGTGTGTTTGTGTGTGTTTGTGTGCTTGTGTTTGTGTATGTTTGTGTGTTTGCATTTGTGTTTTTTTGTGTGTGTGTTTGTGTGTGTTAGTGTGTGTGTGTGGTGAAGAGGCTTGAAAAAATCCCGGCAGTCTGAAATGGCAAACCGCTCCAAAGATGGCTCCAAAATGGTAGGGGAAGGGCTGTCTGAAACAGCTGTCACTGTACCAGTTTATTACAAGCTGGTAAGCAGGATCTGCTAGACCCATTGTTGCCAGTCTCCAGGGGAGGGATGGAGATCACGCTAAATTACAACTGCTCTTCAGATGGCAGTGATCTTCCCCTGGAGAAAATGGTGGACTCTGTGTCATTATAACCAGCTGAGATCACCACAGCAAATTGACGCTGAGTGCCCAAGGCTGGGGCACTCTCCCAGAGCCTCTTTCTAGAGCCTGTTGTATTTATTTCCACAACGGGCCTTATTCCTAGTAAGAAATATTGATCACTGAGGAAGGCCCATAGGGGCCGAAATGCATATGGTCCTTAGGTCAAAAGTTTTATCCATCAATTGGATATCCATAACAATCAGTTCTGAATGAAATAAGCTTTAAGAGTCTGCTATTTAGACTGTTTCTTTTAACCTTATTATGTTTTATTTATGTGTACACCCCAATAATTATTTGTATTTTTAATATTTATTTACTTGTTAGCTTGACCCTCTTAGATCACAGCTACTTTTTGGGCTGAGTCCCCCCCCCCTTTTTTTCCCCTTCATTTTTTACCACTCTGTATCACCATAGCAATGGTGAATCACAAAGGTCTTTCTTTGATAACTTAAAATCAATCTAATACCATAACTTATCAGTAGATTTACCTGAAGATACACTCTCCCATGCTTCATGGACTCACACCAGATTAAAGAGGAAATGAAATGGATGTGTATAATATGAATTTCACTGAAGCTCATTTTGCTATATACTTTTGAGAATATTCTGGTGTTTGTAGTGCTAAGGACGTATTTGTTCTATAGAATTAGAAGTGCAATACAGATGAACTGTATCATGTAGTGTTTATTTAGAATGTGGAGCTATTTTCTCCAGGAGGTAGACTGTAACCACCATAGTTTCCTACAGGACCTACTGTCTCCCAATGTTGAGGATGAGCGGTGAGGTACAGGAATAATGGTGATCACTGTTCCCTCTAAGCTGAGTTAGTGTGAGCCAGCTCACAGTTTTTCAGCCATCTCACAGATTTTTGTCTTCGCTCAGGAAGGGTGGCTCCAGAACAAACTAGTTTATGTAGTAGCCAAATTGCTCACTCACAACTTTAATGCCAGTAGCTCATGACGTAGACTTTTTGCTTACAAGACTCCACAGTTTAGAGGGAACATTGATGGTGATGTGTCATGATACCCTTAGAATCATCAAATTTTGGAGAATTTTGATTAAGCAGGTCTGTCCAAAAAAGAATGAACAATCTTGGCTCTTAGGTATTCCTTTAATGTCTTCACAACAAACTCATCTTTGGGGATAAGTAGTAAAATAGGTCATCACTATTCAAAAACCACATTCAAGACGGGTAAAGTTGGTCTTCAACGTGTTGTGCTGGCATGCAGTGAAATGAATGTAACTTTTATTGTGAAACTTGTTTTGAGTTGTCAACCTGAACAGCTTGCATTTTTATGGCAACCTTAACACTCTTTGTGAACTTGCCCTCTTTTCCAACAAGGCAGAGAATGCATAAAGTGTCAAGCCTGTCAAGTTAAGTTTGGCTGTCCATTTTAATGATGAGGTGTTCGAATTTCCATTGGTCAGCTTTTGTCTGTTCAGCAGTAGTTGTGCAAAGGGTACATTACATGTCGTCACAAGTCAAAAGTCCCTCATACTCCATCTTGAAAGGTGGCATTTGGAACCTTTCATGGGAAGCATACCAAATGTGCACTGCAGACAGCAACTGTCTTTAAGGTATGCATCAAGGAGAGAAAAGGGCAGCCTTAAGGACAAAAAAAACACAGGAGGATCTAATAAAAACATCACCTCTGCAGGGTGCTCAGTTATTCGTACAATTATCTCAGTATATTGTGAATGCTACAGTTCAGAGCCCTCTCAGTTCTGGTGAACAGTTACACTTGGACATGAAGTCAGAGAACAACAAACATGAGAAAAGAGGAAAGATGCTTTTGCATCTCAGTTGGTTTATACTTGTGCAACCTGCTGCATCAAATATTTATTTAGTTGCAGTATTGCATCATGGTTGATGACAGCAGTGATAAATAACACAATATATACTAGGTTACTCTGTGTAATAACATGTTCTGAGTAGCTAGAATATGCTGTTTCCACAATGTGAGTGAATAATGCCATATTCTTGTATTAGATTAAAGTGTAGAACTGCTGAAAATATCTTCTATATGAAAATATTGTTGGTATAGAGAGTATTTGTGCATAGCAAAAAGTGTGGGTAGGAAAAAAGTCCACATGAGGCTGATTTAGAGTTGCCAGCCTCCGGGGGGCCTGGAGATCTCCTACTTTGACAACTGATCTCCAGCTGACAGAGATCAGCTCCTCTGGAGAAAATGGCTGCTGTGAAAGGTGGACTCTATGGCATTGTACCATGCTGAGGCCCCTCCCCTCCCCAAACCCCACCCTCTCCTGGATCCACCCCCAAAGTCTCCAGGTATTTTCCAACCCAGACTTGGCAACCCTAGGCTGATTGCTTTAGGAAAGAAATGAAAGTCTTATATTGTTAAGGAACTACTTACTAGTATAGTGGGGGAAATGGAACATTCTAGCTATCTGTCTAGGTTAGGATGGAAAGAGATTGCTGAGACCACATCTTGCCACATTGGCCAGTTAGACAGAAGCAGAAGAGAGGGAGTTATCCAGAGGGAAGGGAAATCCCTATGACTATTAATCTGGGCAAACAAAGAGACAGCAGCAGAGCAGACAAGAGGAAAGATACAGAGGAAACTGACCTATTTAGCTTGCTAGCTCTACTGCCACCTCCCAGTACTGGTGCACTCTACAAAGAGCCACTCTACAAAGAGTCTCTCACTTCCCACTAGGGTCACCAAACTGAAGGTGGGCCTGGAGATATCCTGGAATTACAATTCATCACCAGACTAAACAGATCATTTACTCTGTAGAAAATGGCAGTTTTGAAGGGTGCACTCTACAGATTATACCTGCCGGGGTACCTCCCCTCCCCAAACTCTGCCCTCCCGACCCCCAAATCTCCAGGAATTTCCCAAGCCATCTTCCAACAGATACAGTATTGGGTTTCACATTTCACATTCCTGTAAATTTCTACGATTAGTGAAAAATTCTAATTTGAGGTCTTAGAATTTGGGGCGGGGGGAGAAGAGAAATCACAGTGCAAATGTTTGGATCTCATAAAATGCGTATCTCCCTATCAGTGCATATAGCAGCCAAAGAAGTCTTCTGTCTAAAAGCCATGGCCTTCCTCCAGTATAGCAAAATGCACAGCACATCCCATATTCACCTTGCTTCCAGATTAGATGGCAAGCATGAAAGTGGGTAAAACATAATCTTTATTTATTGGTGCCAAACTTCCGTTTTTAACACTTGGTGACATGAAGTATAAAATATTCATGAAAAACTTGAAATGCTGTAAAGTTTAAGATATACCAAGGATATTTGAGGTAGAAATGGAAGTGAAATTAAGAGTAAAAAATGATTCTGAATTGATGGATTTTCCTGCAGGTCAGGGTCTCTTGCTCATTCGTCTACATGATCAGTTAGGTTCCTAAAATTCATCACTCCATGTAGTTACTGTCTTGTATTGTAAATAATCACTTGCTTACCAAAAAAAAAAGCCCACAGGCAGGAAAGAAGGGGTCAGGCTGACTTCTTACAGAGTATTTAAAGGAAAGAAAATTATATATTTCCTTCAACTATTACTCTTTCCTCAGTATTTTATCTATCCTAATGTTTGTGCTTTCTTACCACTCCTCAGATCCATGAGAAAGTAAGTAGTAGGACCAGTGTGCCTAGTTTATATTAAATCTTATTGAAGTATTTAGTGCCAGGGATACTGAAAATTTTGGGAAAAAAAAAGTACTATCGGATATTTATTGTATACATGTATGTATGTAATGGAATAGTCTGCTCCTCCCCTAATATCCATGTGATTTAGTCTAGGCCTATCGGAGCTCTTGTTCAGTTTCCAGTTTTGTATGTTAGCTGAAGTTGTTGGTTGTTTGAGTTGTCTTCCTGCAAATAAATAGCTGATGTTTTGACCCAGCTTGTCTCTGATGAGTAGATCTGAGAACGGGAGCCTGAGTACTCTAATCTGGGAACCCATAGCCAAAAGGGGACACTACACTTACCTTATTTTGTACAGAGCCGAGTGCCTGATACGATTGTGTTGACAAGGTGCTCACAACTGAAAATGAACTGTATTTTGTTCATGTTTGTGATGGTGGCATTCAGCATGATAGCTGGCTATAGAGCTCCTGCTGACACACACTCATCATGATATACTCAGGGCTCCGTTGGGGCCGGGGCGCGCCGAAGCGCCGCTCCGGGAGAGAGGAGGTGGGGAGGCGGGCACTTAACAAAGCCCCCCCGCTCACTCTTCCCAGGCTGCGGCAGGCCGGGAAGGTCCTTCCCTCCTCCACCCCCCCCCGTCAATGCTCCTGGGGCCGGCGGCGCTCCGCCGGCCCCAGGAAAGAAAGATCCTTTCCCTCCCCCCTCCCACTGCTCCCGGGGCCGCGGCAGAGCGCTGCTGGCCCCAGGAAGCCCCTTTCCTCCCCCCTCCAGTCAATACTCCCGGGGCCGGCGGCCCTCCGCCGGCCCCGGGAAAAAGAAGCCCCCTCCCTTCCCCCCCCAGTGAAGAAGCCGGGCCCCAGTGGCCTGAAGCCACTGGGGCCCAAGCAAGGGGGGGGGAAATGCCGGCCCCAGTGGGGTGAAAAGCATCCCTCCCTCCCTCCCTTCTATCTCTCCCCCCTCCCTTCCTGTTCCTTCCTTTTCCCCTTCCTTCCTTCCTTCCTTCCTTCCTTCCTTCCTTCCTTCCTTCCTTCCTTCCTTCCTTCCTTCCTTCCTTCCTTCCTTCCTTCTCTCTCTCTCTCCCCACCTACCTACCTACCTACCTACCTGTTCCTTCCCCTCTCCCTTACTTCCTTCCTTCTGTCTCTCTCCCCCACCTACCTACCTTCCTGTTCCTTCCTTTCCCCGTCCTTCCCCTCTCCCTTCCTTCCTCCCTCTCTTCCCCCTTCCTTCCTTCCTTCCTTCCTTCCTTCCTTCCTTCCTTCCTTCCTTCCTTCCTTCCTTCCTTCCTTCCTTCCTTCTCTCTCCCCCCCACCTACCTACCTACCTGTTTCTTCCTTTCCCCCTTCCTTCCCCTCTCCCTTCCTTCCTTCCTTTCTTCTCTCTCTCTCCCCCACCTACCTACCTACTTTCCTGTTCCTTTCCCTGTTCTTCCCCTCTCCCTTCCTTTCTTCCTCCCTCTCTCCCCCCTTCCTTCTCTCTCTCCCCCCACCTACCTACCTACCTTACTGTTCCTTTCTTTCTTCCTTCCTTCCCCCTTCCTTCCTTCTTTCTTCCTCCCTCCTTCCTTCCTTTCTTCCTTCCTTTCTTTTTCTTTCTTCTCTCTTTCTCCCCCACCTACCTACCTTCCTTCCTGTTCCTTTCCTTCCTTCCCCCTCCCTCCCTTCTTGCCTTCTGACACACCTGACGTCAGGGATGTGTGGCCTTATGACACTTCCGGTGATGTCAGGGGGTGTGGCATATGCAAATAAGTTATGCTAATGAGCTCCTGCACCTCTTTTTTTACGAAAGGACCCCTAGATATACTGACTTACTTGGATTTCATATGGTCTAGGATCATTGTGGGCAGATCATGTACCATTTAAAATCAACAGTGTAGAGTGCAGATTCTGCCTTTGTGCGGTCACGGTCAGTGGTATTCATCAAGCCATTGCATACTACTGGATCAGGCTACAGTTCCTAGTTCCTACAACGTGAAAACAAAGGCATTTAATTACTATAAATGAATACAAGCATGCTTAGCTTTACAAGTCAGATGGGGAGATTAAATCAGGAAAGGCTGGAACACTAGGCAGATAATTCATACACTCCCACCCACCCAGAAAGATTGTAACAATTAGAGAAACCACCTCCTTTATAAACAGTAATTTTTCCAGTTGGGCATATGAGGAGGCAGGAGGAGAACGATTATGACAAGAATTGAATTAGCTAGGCAAAATGAGCAAGGCTATAGATGAACTCCCCTTCTCCAAAGCAAGACAATTGTGCAGACAATTAGTCTGTGCGTTGACTCACCATGTCAGGGAGAGCAGATATGACCATGCTGCCCTCACCCCCTGAACCCGAGTACTGAACCATGTGCACAGTGTGAATATGTGGAGGGACGTGCCCACACATACATCCCCTCCCTGTGATCAGCAATGCAGCTTTCTAAAAGCTATAGTTTTTCTAACATAGGCAAAGTAATGGGAATATGCTGATCAGGTTCTCGGGGACATAACCTCCTTCAGCCCTCTGCATGCCATGCGAGGAAGCAGCCACAGAGGTCACTAAACTCCAGGGCCTTATCATAAAATGAAATGGCATTCAAGGCCCTTAATGGTCTGGGACCCATGTATCTTCAGGACCGCCTCTCCTGGTATACCCCCTGAAGAGCATTACACTTGGCAGAGAAGAATTTACTGGTGGTTCCTGGCCCAAGAGACATCCAGCTGTCCTCAACCAGGGCATTTTTTGCCCTGGCCCCAACCTGGTGGAACTCTCTGCTGAACAATAACCATGCCCTGTGGGACTTAATGCAGGTCCACAGGGCCTGTAAGGCAGAGATGTTCCGCTAGGCGCTTGGTTGAGGATAGGAACGGTTTCCATCTGACTGGCACTCCTATCTCCTGCCTGGTAGTTTAGTATCATCTCATCAGGCAGATTATTATTGCTGCTGCTGCTACTATTTTATTGTTTTTAACTGTGAATTTCATATTGAATGTTTCATTGATGTACACTACCCTGAGTCCTGTTCTGCAGGGGAGGGTGGTCTAGAAATCTAATTAAATTAATTAATAATACTGAATGGAGCAATAGCATTATTTCCTGAGGCCCCTTTTAGATAAGGTGAAGGTGATGAATTAATCAAAATTCACCCAGGGTACAACTCTTACCGGTGAAACCCTCAGGTTAGGAAGTGCTGGTACTGCAAATGGGCCCGCCACTCTGCCTGCTTCACATTCCTTGGCTATTTTTCAAGTGACAATGTCCAGAACCTCCCAGGCAGACTATAAATTACCACAGTCTGTGGAAATGCATGGGCCTGTAAATGGAATGTGAAAGCCTTTGCTAAAGCCTAAAAGGAGGTATGCAGTGGCAGCCTTATTGGGATACATGCTGAGGAGGGCGATAAATGCCTTGACATGCACTGGAGTCCTTGCAAGGCACATGTCTGAGTTTCTTTGTGGAGGTTGTGGCTGAGGTTCCAACAGCACCCCCCTTTCTTCTTGCAGCTGGAGCTTTTGGAGGTTCGAAAAAAAGTCTGCTTCTTTAGAAAACTTGCTGAAAATCAGCTGAAAGAGCTCTAGAAGCCCTGCCATGGATAACCCAAGCAAACCTGATCTTATCTGTATTCTGGCAAGTACTTGGATGGGAGACCTCCTACACATACCAGCAGTTGGGAGGCAGGGGCAGGCTTTATTCAGCCACCTTTCTGAATATCCTCCAGGCCCCCAGTAGGGGTCAGTCACCAGAGGTTGCCATGATTTCCAGGTGTACACACACTCACATGCGTGTGCACACATACACACATGCACATATGAAAAATACAAGAAAAAAAGGGCTGCGGATGAGTGATAGCCCTTTAACTCTTAGATGAACAAAGCCGAAGCAGAGAAAAAAGGAGCTTGCTGGCCTCTGTAGGAAAACATGCTGATCGGCTAAACTTCCTGGATCCAACAAGAAGCAGACAGCAAGCAAAGAAGCAGAGGCTGAACTGGCCCACACGGGCTGTATAAGTAGCCACCAGGCATCCCAGCCCATGACTACTGGAGAGCATTCAAGCTAATGGGGCAGCAGCGAGTTCTTCCCCAGTCTAGCCCAAGGGCACCACAAGGCACAGACCTGACTCCTGGCCTTGCCCCCTCCTGACCTGCACACAACAGTGGAAATAAGTCTTGGCTGTGCTTGTGTTGTAAAATGTAGTTCATTACTTTTACCTCTTGTATGGTCCCTTCCACACGCACCTATTTGCCACGCTAGAGGGACACTTCATCGATGGATCAAACTGGCGTGATCACACCAGCACACAGCCGGAGTTTCCCTGTGTGATCACGCCAGTGCGGAAGTGTGGCGTCGTGGATAGCGTGATCACATGCTATCCCAATGCGATGCTGTTTCCCCCCCCCCCCCATGTGCGCATCATCGAAAGCCCTTAGGGGGGAGAAGTAAAGCATCGATTCCCCCTTCCTCCCTTGCAGCGATTCATCGATCCCCCGTTTAAGCACCTCAGACACCCATCACAAAAACCCCCCACTCACCCGCAATTGTGTCTGATCACGCAGCGGTGGTTTGCCCCGGCAGGTCCATGGAGCTGTGTCCAAGCAACTGCGGGGTAAATTGCTCCAGAGACAAAAAAAGCCTCGATTCCCCTCTGGATTATCTTGCTCATGTAGAAGGGACCTATGTGTGATGACTGTGTATAATATCATACATTCCTGGACTCCAGTGCCTGATGAGGCTTTAAATTGTGTCATATGGTAAAGATTCACTTTTATTCTCTCAGAAAGGACACTGACAGTATAATTATAAAAATAATTTTTTCCATATATGCAAGGTTAAGATATACAAAGAAAAAATAGATAATTTACCTTTTTTTCTTATTTAGCCTCTTCCTATACTGTAAGGCCCTAATATATAGCTTACCTAGTTTATACCAGCATTCAGCTCTGCTGGCATCATTTGCTTTCAGAGCAAACAGCAACATATTTTTATTTGCAGAAGTGTCTGTGAAAGTAATTTCCTCCTGATCTTGGAAATGGAATCTTGTTTTTATTTTTAATAGCTGCTTTGATGACCTTGATGAGGGCAGAAAAGCAGGGTAGGGTCTGCAGAAGTTCCCAGGTTCAGTCCCCGGCATCTCCAGCTAAAAGGATCAGGCCATAGGTCATATGAAAGACCTCCACCTGAGATGCTGGAGCACAACTGCTGCCAGTCTTATACACTACTGACTTTGATGGATCAATGGTCTAATTCTGTATAAGACAGCATCATATGTTCATGTTGTATACCTTTTATAAATAAATACATTTATATCCCGTTTTCCTTCTTGTGGGATCCAAAACAGCTTATCACATCATTCTTCCCTTCTCCACCCTGTCCACTTGTGAAGTAGGTTAGGCTGAGAGAAATAGTGGTAGCCTTACTGATAGTCTTTAAGCAGCGTCTAGACGAACACTTGTCAGGGATACTGTAGGCTGATCCTGCACTGAGCAGGGGGTGGGACTAGATGGCCTGTATGGCCCCTTCCAACTCTGTGATTTTATGATTCCTATGATTACCTGACAACCTTTCATGCAGAGAGGGGATGAAAGCTCATTTGCCCAAGTTTATAATCTGACACCCTCACCACTGTGCCACACTGCCTTTCTATGCCATTCTAGATATTTTCTTGGTTGCTGCAATTAAGGAGACAAACTCAAAGCTGGACTGAAGCGGATTTAAACAAACACCCCCAAAATAAGGATATTAACATGCATTTTAACTAGTTTATGAATGGCTGATCTAGATCAATTAAATATCCCTGAATTAGTGCAAGTTGCTGCTTTCAAGCAACTTACCTGCAGCTATCAAGTTTTGGGGTAAACCCAGACTGTCTTCAAACTTAGCAGCTTCATTTATCCCTACCTGCATCTAAAACAGTGCCAAGGGGTATTAAACCTCATCCTCCATGTACCTTACCAGCAACAAATGGCTCCCTCTCTATATTATAGCAAGTAGCTTTGCCACACCACAGCCAGCAACACCTGGGGACAAAAAGGGGGCACAGCCTGGGGCAGTAGTGTGTTGATGTCACTTCCAGTAAAACCTGGAAGTGATATCACTGAATGCTCTGGGATCTTCAAAAACTCCATGGTAAAACACTATTGGCTCTTGATGAGCCATTTGCCACCTTGTGTGAAACAACCAATCAGAAGAGTGCTTGAGAAGCTATTGTGCTCTAAGCAGAGTTCTGCGGCAGACTTTTGCTGAGAGCTGGCCTACCCACCCTTCCAGACAGCAGATGTCTCAATAAGAGCCAATAGTGCTCTCATGCCTTAAGACACAAAGCCATTCCCCCACCTTATAGGATGGAAACGAAATTATACAGAAACTTGTGGACAGCTAAAAGGTAAAAGAAATTCCAGTCCAGCACACTACAATGGGATAATGAGGCTACAATACCTGCAAAAATTATGCTGTTCACTAAAGAAAAATAACACCCAATTTATCATGGAAACATACCACCTTAGATTATTTTGTATTTACTGTCTCTTACAAGTGTATGTTCTTATCAGCTGTCATGCAAAGTTTGTAATTTCAAAAGCATGCTTACATCATGGTCGAACAAAGATGGGTAATGTGGTATGAGTGGTTAGCATAGAGGGGTGTATAATGTAATCATGCTTTCTGATTAGAGCAGTCACCCAACTAAAGAAATTTGAATCAATTAATTATATTTCTAAGCAGTTAACTGATTATCCTGTATAAATGTAAATATGCTGGAAGAATAGTTCCAAAAATACATGTTTTCTTTGCTTTAACCAGCATTTTTCAAACTGTGTTCCATGGACCTCTGGGAGTCTTTGAGACTCCAGAAGGTCCTTTGTAAGGACTGAGAGGAAGTTTTTCTTACTCCTATCTGACTATATGAAAACAGAACCCACTCAGTTTTCTAGGGAGGGGTTAAGGAATCCGCTTGTGGGGCGGGTAGTATAGAAGTTTAATGAAATAAATAAATAAGAGAAGGGCACAGAACGAGCTTTCTTATATATTTTGAAGGGCAAGAGCTCTCTGCACTTTCTACATAGTTAGCTTCTAGATTACCCCACAGCTGTAGTTGGAAAATCAATGGGTTGGATCCCATGATCTGTTGCAGAAAGCTCTGAGGGCTATGGATCTTTCCTGTATCCCCTTCCCTCTTCCAGCCGTCCTTTCCTGCAATGGGAAAGTTTATCCCAGGGTCATGAGACTTACATGAACTAATAACCATGTGGGTGAATAGGCTACAGCAGGGAGGGCCATTTCTGCCTCTTTTGTTCTACTGAAGTTCTAATGATAGAAGAAGGGTGTGATTTTGCGCGCTCTCTCCCCTCTACCCAGTGCAGCCTCTTGACATGCAATCCCATATCAAGTCAGTTTGGGTGATGAGACCCCAGGGGAGGGAAAACAGTGTCAGAAAGGACTGCTGGGGAGAGGGGAACATGGGAAAGATCCATGATCCTTTAGTCCATGTATTGTAGGATCCTATTCCTCAAGTTAAATCCTAGGAGCTCTAATTGACATGAAAGTACAGTCCCAATGCAGTTATCATATTTATTTCCAGTATAAAACTTTTTGTTCACTTAAAAATGCAGAGGATTTCTATTAAAAATGCAGAGATCGAGCATGAGGCCTGGCCTCCCGGCTCTTTGCACTCAAAGGGAGTGTTCCCTTTAAGTGCAAAGAGCTGGTGGGAAGGGGCCCCGGGTGTCACAGCTCTCTCCATCTGGTAAGTGCCTCCCCCATCTCTTTTCCCTCTCTCTCTCTCTCTTTCTTGTTTTGTTTCTTTCTTTCTCTCTTTCTTCCCCCCTCTCTTTCTTTTCTTTCTTTCTTTCTCTTTCTTTCTTTCTTTCTTTCTTTCTTTCTTTCTTTCTTTCTTTCTTTTCCCCCTTCCTTCCTTCCTATCTCTATCTCTCTTTTTCTTTTTTCTCTCCCTCCCTCCCTCAGACCGCGGGTAAAGGATCACATTTTGGAACATTTCTCTTGGTTTAAAATGTTTTGCAGACAAAAATCCAGAACAACAAGCAAAGATGGAGGTAAAGCTTTCTCCCTGCTGTTCTATTTTTCTGTTTGAGTGGAGTTTTTTTAAGCAAAGGAAAACTGAGAACTGCAACCCAGCAGCTGCAGTCTGCCTTGAACCAGCACTTTGATTTGTGCCTGGAAACAAATGGACAGCCTATATAGATCTTTCAAAAAAGGGGAGATCTCTTTAACTGCCAAATTTAGGACTAGTTGAGGTTTCTGAAAAGTTTTCAAAGTCAGCCAATGTGGTCAAAGGATTAGACAAGAGCAAGAGTCTAATAGTACCTTAAAGCCTAATAAAATTTGTGGCAGGATATGATCAGTGACTCATGAAGGCTCCTACCCTTCATGAGTCACTGATACTAATGGACTCTTGCTCTTGTCTAGGTACTAATGGACTCTTGCTCTTTTCTACTGCTACAGTTGAACTAACACAGTTACCCATCTTGATCTGTTCAAAGGATTGTCCACCATGTCCTGATTTTCCTTCCTTCCTTCCTTCCTTCCTTCCTTCCTTCCTTCCTTCCTTCCTTCCTTCCTTCCTTCCTTCCTTCCTTCCTTCCTTTTGACTTCTTTGCAATAGCTAGTAGCTTCAGTCAACCCCTGAGTTCTGTTCCAACAAATTAGGCACAAATGAAATGTGGTAATCCATGCAGAATCCTTGTAAAGGCTAAAATCTCACTGACCCACTCTTTGATGGAGAAAGGGGAGCTAGGAGACTGAATTAAGCTGCAAGCCAATTATAATTCCTCCTCATAATGAGAATTAAAGTTGAATCATGTTTGTTAATGGCAGCACTCATATTTTTGGGGTTTGTGGGTTATTAGTTCCCCCACTGTATTTCAACAGGAGCTAGAAATATGCAAATCTACTGTATAGCTTGCCTGAAACACAAGTATACACACACTCAAAATACCATGCTCATCTACTCATGCTGGGGCTGGCCAGACCTCCTCATTAATTCCTGGGAAAGGTAGACTGTTGCCTTGAGGTCTGTGAAGACATTAGTCTGAAGAAAGTAGTTTGGTGCCTTGTAGTCTCTGTCTTGTAATTTGAAGAAAATGTTGTGATGTACAAGATTGTTTAGGAGGGAAGGCAGCAAGATATATAGCCTGATTTCATCAGTTCTTGGAAGCTAAGCAGGGTTAGTACTTGGAAGGGAGACCACCAACCAAGACTCTGCAGAGTAAGGTAATAGCAAACCACCACTGCTTCTCACTTACCTTGAAAGCCCCTTGTTGGGGTCATTATAAGTCAGCTACAACTTGACAGCACTTTACATACACAGATTGTTCCATATGGGGCAGAGGGAAAGTCCAATAGAAAGTGGTTATCCAGCTGGAGCAGGAGACATGGGAGGTGATTGGACCACCAGTTGTGTCAGGTGGACCAGGTACAATCCTCCACCTTGTTTCATATTCCATGAACCTTATGTAGGGTTTCAAGGTCTTTGTCTGCCTTACAGAACTGTCCCTTTTTTGTACTCAACTAGCCTAACTTGGCTCACCATCTCATGTTTGCCCCTATCCTGTAAATATTTTTCTGTTCACTCACTAACTCTGAAAGCTTTGCGGATTTAGTACTGTTTTCTTATGCTTAATCTATAAGGATAAAATTATTATCATTTACATTTTGTACAAAGTATAGCATTTAAAAAAAATCATAATCCAGGTGAATGAAGCAGCTATTGACCTGCCTTTACAAACTATTAAAATGTTTCTGAAATAATGTATAGGAGGACTTTGGTCCTGAGAATCAAAATTGCACTGAACTAGAAAAGTTTTATTCTTGCAGTTTTACACTGTAGTCCTAAACACAGTCACATCCTCACAGATGCAGAAGGGTGTAACTCTATTTAGGATTGCACGGTTGATGGCTTTGGAGGGAGACTGGTGAAGGGAAGGGAAATGCATGACTGGAACTCACAACCTGAGCCTAGGTGGTGTGTCTTGTTGGGAATGGCTTGTAAATATACATGTGTCTAAAGTCTGTATTAAAGTCATTTGGCCCTAACTGCCATGCAAGAGAAAACATCTGAAAAAGTAGCTTCATTGTTGTGTGTGTTGGCAGAACACTTGACTGTTGCATGGGGGACTTTGGGGGACATCTGCAGAGAAACAGAGTTGTAACTAAAAAAGAGCATGGTCAGCAGCACTTTGGAGGTTGCCTGTTTTGTGAAATTTAAAAAGTGGGCAGTTTCTGAAGAAGATGATTGTCCCTCTTCTCCTGCCCCTGGGCTGACATCTGCCTTTAATGGGCCAGCAAAGTTGATGTTCTTAAACCTCCTAATGAGAAATTTCTGCTTCTGAGGAGTTGACTTCCAGCGACTGGTGATCTTGTGATGGTAGTGATACTTTGATGTGGTAAAGCTCACCTGTTCACAGGATCATTTTACCTGTGGGACAGACTCTGCATAGTAACCACTCCACTTGTATATAATTGCTTGTAAAAAATATTATAGTGTAATAATTTAGGTAGGTAGCTGTGTTGGTCTGAAGCAGCAGGACAAAGTTGGAGCCCGAAGTTTCATCCAAGGTATAAGCTTTTGTGTGCATTTACACTTCTTCCATCTGAAGAAATGTGGTTCCATCTGAAGAAGTGTGGGAGGCACATGAAATCTTATACCTTGAATAAAATTTTGTACCTTAAATAAAATAGTCCACAAAGTACTCCAGTCCAGTGCATCCACAAACCAAGGGTTGTTCTGCCAGTGGACTAGGGTTGCCAACTCCAGGTTGAGGAAATTCCTAGAGATTTGGGAGTAGAGCCTGAGCAGGGTGGGGTTTGGGGGAAGGAGGGACCTAAGCAAGGCATAATGTCATGGACTCCACTTTCCAAAGCAGCCATTGACCTGATCTCTGTAGTTTGGAGCTCTGTTGTAATTCCAGGAGATCTCCAGACCCCACCTGTAGCTTGGCAACCCTAAAAATTCATATTCAGCATACTAGTTCTGCAGGAAGGCAAGCTGACTTCCATGGGAACCTAACCTTTAGGAATTGATTCCAAACCAGTGTGGGAATAATTGTTGGACTTAAGATATTGGTTCAGGCAAGGTTTTATATAGATGGGACAGAAAATAATGTTTTTATTGATTTTGTCAAAACCGTTTTGACAACAAAGTAAACAGAATAAGAAGCAAAAGGTGGGTGTAGCTGGATAACCACACTTCTGGTGATATGGGGTGTAGCCTAATATGCTAATGAGTTCCTGCTGGGCTTTTTCTACGAAAAGAGCCCTGCACAGAGTTAACATTTTCATTCAGCTATCTACTATGACTCCAAGATCTCTTTCCATCTCAGTTCCAGCAAGTTCAGACTCTATCACCACATATTTAAAGTTAGAGGGTGGGGTTCTGATGTAGGAAGAGGAACCAAGGATCTAGTTATTTTGCTGATAATTTAATACAACTGCAAAAGGAAAATGCTCTGTTATTCTTCCCCTCTGTTTTGCAGGCCAGGAAAAAAAGAGAGCAGATGCTTAACTCCCATCCTGATGAGGGCATAGCAAAATGAGAACTAAGCTGCTGTCACTGCCATCATAACCTCAGTTCTATGTTTTTATTTCCCCATTTTATAACCTATTTCACATCTCTCATTTTTTTTCTTAAATTTGCCTAGAAAAACTGTAGTCCACTTATTCCAACATTTTCTGCCCTTTCAAGTCCTCCCCATTGTTTTACCTTAGATTATCTGTCTGTGCTCCACTTTTTCTTGCCAATTTAAACTTTCATCTCCTTTCTTTTTTGATTTGTAAGAACAACCCAGTAGCATTAATATCAGGCAGATTTTTTGCCATTGACTTCAATGTGAGCTGGTTGCTATTCTCTGTATGAATGTTGTTGTATTGTCATAGGTAAGAGCAGGGGTCCATTGGGGCCGGAGCGAGGCGGAGCAAAGCTCCGCCAGCTCAAGACTGGCCAGTAGGGCAGCCACGGGCTGAATCAGATTCTCTAATCTGATTCAGCTCGCCGTCGAATCGCCGCCAAAATTCGGCGGCAATTTTAAAAGCCACTGGAGGGGAGGGAGTTTGAGGGAGAGGCTCCAAACTTGCAGGGTAGCTGCTGGGGCCTCTCCTCGAAATGTCCACCAAGTTTCAAGAAGATTGTACCAGGGGTTCCAATTCTACAGACCCCCAAACAGGTTGCCCCCATTCCCTCCATTGTTCTCTATGGTAGGAAAAAAGTTAACATTTTTTCCCACCATAGAGAACAATGGAGGGGATGGGACAATCTGTTTGGGGGCCCATAGAATTGGACCCCATGGTCCAATCTTCTTGAAACTTAGTGGGTATTTCGAGGAGAGGCCCCAGCAGCTACCCTGCAAGTTTGGAGCCTCTCCCTCAAATCCCCTTTCCTCCAGCCCCTCATATACCCTATGAGTTTTTGCCATTGATTTCAATGGCCCATAGGATATAATGGGGCTGAAACTGACATTCCCTTTCTGACACACTTCTGGTGATGTCAGGGGATGTAGTATATGCTAATGAGTTATGCTAATGAGTAATGCTAATGAGCTCCTGCACCTCTTTTTCTACGAAAGGACCCCTGGGTAAGAGCTTCTTTTCAGCAACCCCCAAAGGTATTGCTACTGTTCCTCTTCTGTTTAGAAATCTACCTATTTTCTGCTTTTCAATATCATTCAGATTTTTTCCCCAAAGACTTTAAGTGGACTATATAGAGAGCAGTGAATTGGAAAACTAGGTAGAGAAAATCATAGCTATTTTGAAGACAAATGACATGTTGGCAGCTGGGAGCCTCTAGACTCCACTAAACTTGTGCAGTTCTTACTGAGTTCATCCTTTCTTATACATTTCACAGTGTATAATAATCACGACTCCATTTTCCACATGCATCTGCAGTTATTTTGGAGTCACAAGTTTGCAGTGCTTGAAAAATTTCCTACAAATTCATTAAAGCTTCTTATAAATGAATGACAGAGACCTCAGTGGTATCATTGGGCAGCCAACATGTCTTCACTATCAGCCCCTGGGCTGACATCACAGATTCTCCCCCCACAAAAACTTTCTTTTCCTAGAAATGGGATCCCATGAGAAAACATAAGAGCGGACTTCCGGCAAGACTTGCGACTATGGCGGACGCGCTCCTCCGCACTAGCGGGGAGCGCGATCCGTACCCGGCGGGAAGAAGGGGCTTCGGACCGGTGCCGAGCCCCCAGAGACCCTAGTGAAGGGGCTCTGCCTGGGGTGGCACGAAGGGGATCTCTCCCTACGGTGGCGATCGAGGGATTGAGGTCCCCTTTCATCACCCCCATAGGTTCCCCTGTCCGTGGGAGCCGTATGGCTAAAAGCGCAAAACCGAGAAGCAGCAGAGAGTGTGAAGCAATGAGGCTGGAACTGACAGTCACGCTTGGAGAAACAGTGAGTCCAAAGTAAAAAGAAACAGAATACAGCGGGAAAGGCGGGTGGAGTAAACCCCCCCCCCTCGAGACTGGCGTACTTACGGGACTCTTTACGTGGCGTTACTGCATGAAAAAACGTATGTCCGGCGTGCTTGATGGCAGCATCGCACTTTAGAGGATATGAACTTTAAAAAGATATAAGCGCAGTCGTGGAATCTGCTCCTTTCGTCCATCTTATCTAACTATCAACAAAGAAGCACAGTCTCAACAATGGCGGGGAAACCGAAACCTTCCCCCAAACTAGGAAGTACAGCTCCGAGTTCAAAGGTTGATACCACGGAGATGAGCACGGTGTTCTCCTCGTTATTGCGACCTCTAGTGGACCAAATGACAGCTCTCAACGTTAAGATGGACAAGATGCAATTGGACCTGAAGGAGTCGAATAAAACTACAGAGAAGCTGCAGCGAGAACTTCTAGAAGTTAAGACTTCAGTTAAAAATCATGATTCAAGACTACAAAAAGCGGAGAAAGAAAAGGCCTTCCATTCTGATCAGCTTTTGAAACTACAGATGGAAAGATCGAATTTTTTCCTAAGACTTCAGAATGTACCAGAGGATAAAGGAGAAGACCTTAAAAATCTGTTAAGCGAAGCGCTTGAACCAGTGACGGGCTTAAAAGCAGCGGAAATAAAAAGCGATATGGATATGGTTTACAGAACCTATCCAGATTATACTAAAAAGAAAAGCCTGCCTGGTGAGATTCAGATAAGGTTCTCCAAAAAGTCAACAAGAGATGTGGTGCTTAGGACCACAAATAAAGCAGTTCTGAAGATCAAAGGAAAAGAAGTTAAAGTGATGAAAGATATCCCATTTGAAATAAGGAAAAGAAGGAAAGCCTATGGAAAATTGACATCTTGGCTACAGTCTGAATCTATTATCTATAGGTGGAATGTTCCGGAAGGACTGAGCTTCAGCATCAAGAACAAGAAATATAAGATTGACTCTGTCCAACAGGCGAAAAGTTTTTTGGAAAAAAGCAAAGAAAAGAAAAAAGAGAGAGACTCAGATGGTTCACTGGCATCGCAAGAAAGTATGTATGGATTTGATAGCTCAAAGAGCGAAGAAGAAACGTCTGACTCGGAAAAGGGAGCAGCAGCTCCAAAAGTACAAGAAGAGACTGTTAAGACAAGAAGAGGACGAAAGAAGAAATAAAGGATAAAATGTTTTTTGAAACTGCACTTATATATAATAGATAATTTGTATAATTAAGCATTCCTTCAAAAGAGCATGTCTGTCAAACAGCTTTTTTTTATTTTTCATGTATCATCAGTAACAATGTTATCTGAATATTAGCCAAGGTTTAAAACGCTTCATATGTATTAATGGCATAGCAATATTAAGCAAATGATAAAGCACACTCTGTATAAGGTAAACATAGCTTAGAAAAGTAGCGTTGTAGAATTAGATATAGAGAAAATTAATAAAAATAAAAAAAAAGAGAAAACATAAGAGCATCCCTGAGACCAATAACTCAACTAGTCAAGCATTTTGCTTTACACAGAGACCAATCGTCGTTTTTGAGAAGCTAATAAGGAGCTCATGGGAGCCAAGGTCTGAGGACTGGTATTCAGAAGGTACTGCCCTTGAACGTGGAGGATCCATTTATTCATCATTTGATAGAACTATCTTTAATAAATTTGTCTAATTCCCTTTTAAAGCTGAGACTAAGGTCATCACTACATCTTGTGATAGTGCATTCCAAAGTTCACTGTTTGAATGAAGAACATGGGCTGAGTTTTTGAACAACAATAGAAGAGACAAGTGGAGATGGTTGTGGGATGGTTATCCCATTCCTCACAACTCTGCTTCCTCCCTTCTTCCCCTACCTCTCTCATATTCTTTCTCCCTTCTGCCCCCTTTCTTACTCTCTCTCTCTCTCCTCCATGTATGTTACTTCCTCTCTCTTTCTGACCCATCATCATTCTCTTTGTTTTTCTGCCTCCCCACCTCATCACTTTCTCTTTCTGCCCCCCCTCCATCACTCTCTCTTTCTGCCCCCATCACTCTCCCAGCCTCATGCCTGCTTCCTCTCCCCCCACAGCAGCAGTGGCAGTGCTCTGGGAATCACAATGGATCTTCCAGCTCAGAGATCAATTCACCTTAGGGCTGCCAGCTCCAGGTTGGGAAATTCCTGGACATTTGGGGGTGGAGCCTTGGGACAGTGAGGCTTGGGGAGGCAAGCAGCCTCAGCAACCCTCCAAACCAGACATTTTATCCAGGGGAACTGATCTCTGTCACCTGGACAACAGTTGTTATTCTGGGTGCTCTCCAGCCCTTGTCTGGAGGCTGGCAGTGTTAGTTTAAGTGAAGGAAATGAGTGGTTTAGAGGGTGGAGTCTATGGCATTATACTGGTCTGTAGTCCCTCCTCAAATCCCACCCTCCCCAGGCTCCACCTCTCAAAAGCCCAGGAATTTCCCAACCTGGAGTTGGTAACCCCATTTCCTTCCCACTCAACAGCCAACCTAACTTTATCTGTCTTCAGCTTTCCATCTCCACCCCCCTCCCCCGCAGCCTCTACCTAGGAAAATTACAGTCTTTCTCCACAGAGGGGACTAAAGCAGCTTACATTATTATTTCCTCCTTGTTATCTGCACAACAACCCTGTGAGGATGGTTTGGCTGAAAGTATGTGACTGGTCCAAAATCTCCCAGTCAGCTTCCACTGCAAGATGGGGGTGTGAACCTGGCTCTCGCAGATCGCAATCTGAAGCTCTAACTGTTACATCATGTGGGCTTTCATCAAGTGGCTGTTGATGAACAGCTGGGCCTAATTAAGTCATGCAAATCAGGTGGTATCAAGTCACACAGAGGGTGCTGCCTAAGGATGCCAGCCTCCAGGTGGGGCCTGGGGATCCCCTGGAGTTACTGCTCATCTCCAGAGTACAGAGATAACTTTCCATGGAGAAAATAGATGCTTTGGAGGGTGGAGTTTATGGCATTGTACCTCACTGTGGTCCCTGTCCTCCCCAGACTCCACCGCCAAATCTTCAGGAGTTTCCCAGCCTGGATCCGGATCCACTGCCAGTGGCCAGGGGCAGTACTTGGCAACTCTAGACTGCTGCCAGTAAAAACCCTGCCTTTTACTGACAGAAACAGTTAGAAGCCTGCCCCTCCCCTGAACATTCTAATCTCTCACAGTTGATGCCTGGAGCTGATGCCATTTCAAGATGTATTGGGGAGAATTCAACGGTCCCTGAAGTTTTTAAAAAACTTTTTGGATTTTTATGCAGACTGAGGAAGGCCTATGGCTATGTAGGAAAAGCTGTTGGGGGAGAGTGAGCTCTCTTTCAGCAGATATAAGCATCTACACAGAAAAAAACCCTCTCAGAATTAGAATATAGATTCTTGGGATGTGGAATGGCCCACGTGTCAGATCTTAGAAACTAAGCAGGGTTAGTACTTGGATGGGGGACTACCAAAGAAGACTCTGTAGAGGAAGGCAGTGGCAAACCACCTCTGCTTCTCACTTGCCTTGAAACCCCTCTGGGGTCACCATAAGGCAGCTGTAACATAATAGCATTTTACACAGAGAGACGATGTTAACCCAGATGATGATACTGCATAAAGTGGGTTGGTTATCATTTTTTTGGATGTCAGAAAATTCCTGTTTATAATCAAGCTGTTAAAAGAAAATGTTAGAAAAAAACGATGAAAAAATAAAGTATCTACAATACTACTCTGGTAATTGATATTGCTGAGAGCTAGTAGGAGGAGCTGTGTTAGGTATAACCCTAACTAACCCTAATTTAAGAGAGGTGTCCTAATCAGATCTATTTAGAATCCATTAAAGTCTGTTCAGTGGAGTTTACCCACAGGTCTGTGTTCTGAGGATTGCAGTGTAAACCTCATCATGCTCCCTGAACACAGCAGAAGCCTGGAACAACCTTTTCCCTTTACCTGACTGTCAGACTATTATTCAGAACCACTCAGCAATTAATAAACGAACTGAACCACAAAGTATTCTGCCATCCTAGCACTCAAACATAAACCCATTTTAGCATTTACCACTAAGAGATTCTCAGTCCAGAGCTGCCAAGTTTGGTTATTGGAATCTCCCATGTAAAGTTCTGTTCAATGAGGTTACTAAGATTATCTCCAGCTTGTTTTCTTTCTACCAGCATGATGTGGTGATTAAGTAAGGTGGACTCTAATCTGGAGAACTGGGTTTGATTCCCCAGTACTCCACATGAAGCCAGCTGGGTGACCTTGCATCCATCATTGTTCTCTCAGAACTCTCTCAGCCCCACCTACCTCACAAGGTGCCTGTTGTATGGACAGAAGGGAATGTGATTGTAAGCTCCTTTGAGATTTCTTGAGGTAGAGAAAAGTGAGGTATAAAAACTTGCTCTTCTTCTTCTATCCAGATACTTTTTCCTTTTTTAACTTGACAATACGGAGCATGAAACAGGAGCTAAGATGGTTAGAGTGAGTATGGCGGTGTTCTAATGATGAAGCATCAAGAACATCTTATCGGTTGTTTATGAAAACCTATGAGATGGCAGTGAAAGCCACTAAGAAGGATTTCTATGTGTCTGCAAGCTCTCACCCAGTACAATTATTTAGAGTAATTCGGTCATTAACTTCCCTGCCACATAGAAATTAAAAGGTTAGTGAATTGGCAACTAGCTGTGAGGCATTTACGAGCTATTTTACAGATAAAATCCCGTTGCTTCACAACTCCCCAGGCACTGTTGATACAGTACATGAGCTAGAGGCCCCTTGGCCATCTTCAGGTCCAATAATGGACTAGTTCAGTCAACTTCCCCTAGCTGAGGTTGACAGGATCCTGACAGCTGTGAAATCCACTGCTTGCCTCCTTGGTCCATGCCCATCATGGCTAATGAAGGTTGGCAGGGATGGAATATAGGTCCCCCTGGGAGAGTTTATTAACTTGTCCTTGAGTTAAGGAACCTTTCCAGGGCTTTTGAAGGAGGCAGTAGTCCTGAAAAAAAATTGCTGGACCCCTTGGACCAAGCCAACTACCACACAGTGTCAAATCTTCAATTCCTGGGTTTTCCTGGATGACTTTTTAGTTCCAGACCCATTCCAGTCTGGCTTCCACCCTGGCTATGGGATGGAGACCACACTGGTCACCCTCATAGATGACCTCCGGTGACATCTGGATTGAGGTGGGTCAGTGCTTCTGTTATTACAATCTGACGGCAGTGTTTGACATGGCCAGTTATGAACTTATGACCCACCACCTTGCCAAGTGAGGAATAAGCCACCTTGCAGTGGCTAGTCTTCTTTCTCCATGGTCAGGGACAGAGGGTGGCACTTGGGGGAGAGGGTCTCACCATGGTACCCATTAGTCTGCAGCATCCCTCAAGGGGCGATTATCTTCCCAGTGTTATTTAATATTTATATGCGCCCCTCACCCAGCCGTTTCGGGGGTTTGGGATGGGTTGTCACCAGTATGCTGATGACACCCAGCTATATCTGTTGATGGATGGCTGACCTGGCTTTGCCCCAGAGATACTGGCTGAGGTGTTGGAAGCCATGGCTGGATGTTTGTGTCAAAGTCAACTTAAATTAAATCAGACAAAGACAATGTTTCTGTTCCTGAGCCATGGAGTAGGTGGTCTGGGAATCCATCTCTCAACCCATTGATGCCAGCACCAATGGTGAGGAGTTTAGGTGTGACGCTGGATGCCTCACTTTCTATGGAGGCCCAAGTCACATCTGTTGCCCAGTCAGCCTTCTGCCACCTTTGGCTGGTCAGGCAACTAGTCCCTTACCTCTCCCATTGCAACCTAACCACAGTGATCCATGCAATGGTCACCTCTAGACTAGACTACTGCAACTTGTTCTATGCAGAGCTACCCTTGATCTTGATCCAGAAGCTTCAGCTGATGCAAAATGCAGTGGGACACCTGTCTGGGACACCTGTCCAGAGCCAGTTTGGTGTAGTGGTTAAGTGCACAGACTCTAATCTGGGAGAACCAGGTTTGATTCCCTACTCTTCCGCTTGCAGCTGCTGGATGACCTTGGGCAAGCCATAGTTCTGACAAGAGCTGTCCTTGAAAGGACAGTCTTTGAAAGAGCTCTCCCAGCCACAGGGTGTCTGTTCTGGGGAGCGGAAGGGAAAGGAGTTTGTAAGCCACTCTGAGATTTCCGAGTGAAGGGTGGGGTATAAATCCAATCTCTTCTTCTCTTCTTCTTTGCAAGTGCACATAAAGCCAGTGCTGCACCAGCTGCATTGGCTATCAGTTGCATACTGAATCTGATTCAAGGTCTTAGTGCTAAGTTTTAAAGCCCTATGCAGTCTGGGGCCATCATATCTGCAGGACCAACTCCCCCCATTTGTTCCTCAGAGATCCCTGTGCTCCTCTCAACAGCATCTTCTGGTGGTTCCCAGCCCCAAAGACATCTGTTTAGCCTCAACCAGGGCCAGGGCCTTTTTGACCCTGGCCCCAGCTTGGTAGAATACTCTTACAGGTGAGATCTGGGTCCTATGGGATTTGTTTCAATTCTGCAGGGCCTGCAAAACTGGCCGCCTTTGGTTGAAGTGGCAGTTGTCCAACCATAATGGCCTCTCCTAGCCCCCACACCACCTCACTTTCCCCCCATATGGCGATCAGTTATAGGTGGATCAGTATCTACTGCCTAACTCTTGAGCCATCTGGTATATATACGGGCTCAGCCGAGACTTCCTAGAAATTGCTATCTTGAGGACATTTGTTGTTTTGGTATTGTGTTGTGATTTTTTTTAACTTATTGGAACTTTATTTTAACTATTTTAATTGGTTGTAACCTGCCCTCAGCCCACTCACAGGGGAGGATGTGATAGAAATATAATTAAATAAATAAATAAATTTCTCAGACCGTGGCTCTCCATCCATGTTACCATCAGTCTTTATGATGGCTTGCTTATTTATGCAGCTATATCTCTCCCCACTTTCCATGATGGAAGAGAAAATAACATTTTTTTCCCTTTTAACTCAAGCCTCCGGCCCATTATCTGGAGCAAGAATCAACTTGAAATTGAGCTTTCCGCTTCCTGGACTATCAGTGTCTTGTGTGAAGAAAGTCTTATCCCTAGCGTGTTACATACTTCTCCACTTTTCTTCCCCTCATGATTCTTGTCTAGATTGCCATCAGGGCTACTGTCTTGGACCAAACAATGCGTACTTCTGATCTATTCCAAACCACCCATGTTTGTGAAGCAGCAAAATGTTCATCTTCAGTGATGATATGTGGATTGTGTTCTTTGTCTTTTACCTTTGGGAATCTATTGGCTGCCCAGACATTTTGTGTCCTTGCCTTAAAATAAGGAGCTTTGACTGGAACCTTCATGGAACAGAATGGAGCCATCACTGCTGCTTTACCCACTTGTTCTATTTCATTGATCTCCAGGGCTCATTTCGTAGCAGGAGCTCCTCTGCATATTAGGCCACACACCCCTGATGTAGCCAGTCCTCCAAGAGCTTATAGTAGCCCCTGTAAGAAGAATTCTGTAAGTTCTTGGAGGATTGGCTACATTAGGGGTGTGTGGCCTAAAATGCAAAGGAGCTCCTGCTATGAAATGAGCCCTGTTGATCTCTAATTGCCCTTCTTAAGAGATACATGTGACACTGTGTTTATGGCTGTCTAGAAGACTAAATTTTAGTGTGGGCATTCTAGTGATGGAGAAATGTTGCTGTATGTTTGATTTTATCATGACTACTTAAATATACTAATTACTCCTGAACCACACATGGTAATGCTGAGTAAATAGGTTGGTATATTCCCTATATGGCACAGTTTTTGCCATGGCACATGGCTGTTATGTGTTTTTTTTTCAAGCAGTGCAAATTATATGTGGACAAAGGGAATCAAACAATATTATGTATTATTGGCAATGAAAAGCAAGCATGTAAGACTTCTCAGTGTATAAACTCTTTCTCAGCCCCTAACAGTGTCTCATCTCCTAATAGTGTCACATTCTAGACTAGATATGAAGTGGTATGAAAGAAAGCTCTCTGTGGGAATCATGGAAAAGCTGCATGTGTATGGGCAGGAATTAGGTGATAGAACAGGTAAGATGCATGTAAAAGCTGTATGAGGTATACCCATAAAATATTTTAAGTTGCTGGAGCAGAATGCAGAAGATCAAAGGGGGGGATGCAGTGTTACAAAGTTCAAGAACCACCAGCATCTGGCATGTGGTTGTAATAAAGCTTAGATTATAATATGCATATTTGTGAACCATTTACAACCACTTGGGAATTGCAACACGTATTTGAGCTCATGAGGCTATTAGCCTATGTGCCCTATTCAGTCTTCATGGAACTCCATTTATTATCTAACTGAAAAGGATTCTGTGTAACTGAGGAAAAGCTGAAGAAGACTTACAAAAAGAGAACTTTTATTTTTCGAATATGCTGCTACTGCTGGAAATAAATCTGCAACTGAGCCTGACCAATTTTTGCATTTTGTCAGATGGATCTTTTGATCATTCCTTTAATCCAGTCGTATCTGTTACTTCCGTATCTAAAACCATGCATTTATCATACTGCCTAGGCTGTATCTATTTCTGTCTTTCAGAGTTGTACTGGGGTTGTGCTGAACATTTTCTCCCCTGTCTATGGGAAATATTGTTGCTATTAATATCAAGATATCAAGGTGTCGATATCAACATTTACTTGATACAATTTCTGTGCTAATTATATATGACTATAGTGTTACCTAAAACCTTTACAGTATCATGTTAGGAACTTGAATGAAAAGGTTGTGTTATCAGCTTTACAGCTGATGCAAGATGGAGTGGTATCTTGACTAGAGATGTAAAATTTCCAGAAATTTTGAAGCTTGGAAAAAAACCCAGTTTTTTCCCAGTTTTTTCTGGGGGAAAAAATGGACATTTTTGGAAAAATTGAAAAAATGCTACATTGGCACTTTTTTTCTTTTCCAGATTGAAAGTCATTTTGTTACTTTAGGAACATAAACTATGACTATGGACAATTTTACTTGGCATGAAATTATCACAACTAGCATATTAAAAATATAGCGTATCCAAAAAATTATTACAAACAGAATATACTTTTTTATATTTATTTGTAATTGTAACAAATGGAGCAACAATCTCCTGAACTGTTTACTAGTTTATGTGAAACAGACAAAAAACCCTCCACAAAACAATTTTAAAAAATCCAGAAGTAACATTTATTCATATTTCCTCTCCACAGTATTAAATAAAAAAAACATTCTCATAAAAAGAATTGAAGAGGGGGAAGTGTATAGGAGGAGTGTAAGACTAAGTTTCAATGAATGGGCATGAAATTTAATCAAAATCATTTTCTGAGCTGTAATTATCAGTTTCAGTCTCTGCTTCTGCAGCTATTCTGTTGTGTCTGTCATTATCACAGTTATTATGGACCTCTAAAAACTGAAGGTTTGCCCAGATTGAAACAAGCTTCTCTATCCTTTCACTTGTCAGTTTATTTCTTGATTTAGTGTGAGTGTTTCCAAACATAGATCAGATTTTTTCACATGCTGCAGAAAATGGAGGAATCCTTCTTACCTTTTACAGCTTCCATTACTTTGTTAACCATGCAGGTTTTTTTAAATATTTATTTGTGCCTTTCCTAACCTGTGGTATGTATTTTTTTCTGAGCTTCTAGGATTGTAATTTTAAATAGCCTCCAAGCTTCCCCAATGGTTTTGACTCTTTCTACTTTTCCTTTCAGTTTCTTCCTCACATGTCCCCTCATATCAGAGAAGTTACCCCTTTTAAAGTTAAATGTGGTTGTGTCAGTGTTTTTGAGAATCTCTTATAATACGCTCTCCTAGACACCTTGTCTTAAAATATTTTATTCATGTTACAATAAAACATTCCATAATTAATTTCTTTTCTTTTCTTTTTTCAATTTTTCCAATTTTTCAGAAAAAAACAAAAAAGGCTTCAGGGAAAAAAATGGGAAAGAAACTGTTTTCCAAATTTTTCCAGTTTTCTTCCAGGCCTTCACATCTCTAATCTTGACTGATGCCCCTTATCACTGCACCCCTGTCCCACATGGCTTTTTGCCCAAACAGGTCCCTTAATTTCCAGCATAATGCATTGTTATTGTACCAGTAGAAAAGCTAGAGGGATCCAATCATAAATCTGCAATCCTGTGAGGACCTACTTAGGATTCAGTTCAACTGAACTCAGTGAAATTTGTCAGAATAAGCTTTCCTTCAAACCCTACTATGGCAGGTAAGATTTAAAAATTAGACCCTACTATATGGGGTGGTCTTAACCTATCGGCAACAGGGTTTTTGTCAGATTCTCTGCCATTAATTGTTGCATCTGGGGACTTTATTTACGGTTAGCCTTGAAGTTTATTGCTGGTCCTGCTTAATGTGTCTTTCCTTCCCTGGGAGGGTGGCTTGCTGCATTCCATCGCGTCACATAAACAAGCCTGGTTATCTCTTCCCGTCTCCTCCCTCTCTGTCTCTGGAGCCTAGAATGTTTTATCTTGCTTTTATAACCTTGGGGAACTGTTGAACTGTTTCTACCCAGGTGTCTGGTCTGCGAATTGTAATTAGAGGTCATTAAGGGGCATGGGGGGGGGGGATTTTTAGTGCTTTTGCGCCTTTTCTGTGAGAACCAACGGCTTAGAGGTTTTCGCACTTTTTTCTTGTATTCATCCTGATTGGCTATCTGCCTGCTATTACCTGAAGGTGGGGGGTATATTAATCTCTGTTGTCTGTAACCAAGCATCTCTAACAAACATTGAGTACCTGAACCATCATTAAGAATAAAAGAATTTTTGCTTCAACAAAGGTCTGGCTTATTGATTTGACTCAGAAGCCTCACAGTTTTCTGCCCTGAGCCTTGCATTGGGGCAGTGACCACTCATGGTCCCACCCTCTAATGAAAGGAGCAACTAGCTTGGCAGCAGTGGCTGCTTGTACCCATCTTGTCTGTGGCTCAGATACCTGGCTAAGCAGCAGTAACCACCTGCTCCTGTCCAGTCCTAGGTTGGGCAGCCAGCTTCTGGTGGTGGCAGCAGCTCCTGTCTGCCTCACATGGGTCGAAAGCCACTCCTTGCTTGGAACCCTGTGACAGGGGGTTGGGAAAGCAGGGGACCAGAGGTGGGGGTGGCAGTAATTATAGAGCCATCCCCTGGATTTTGTCCAGGGCTCCAGACCCACTAAGGCTGCCCCTGCTACTATAAAATTTCAAAGTGTAAACATAATTCTAAGCATATTAACAATGTTTTTTTGACTACTTTTCATTTTACATCCCCATTTCCCCACATCAACATGATTAACACATAGAATTCACTGCCACAGGAGGTGGCTGCGCTACAAGCATGGATGGCTTCAAGAGGGAATTGGAAAAACATATGGAGCAGAGGTCCATCAGTGGCTATTAGCCATAAGGTATAGATAGGAACTCTCGGTCTGGAGCAAGTGATGCTCTGTATTCTTAGTGCTGGGGGGACAACAGTGGGAGGGCTTCTAGTGTCCTGGCCCCACCGGTGGACCTCCTGATGGCACCTTGTATTTTTGGCCACTGTGTGACAGACTGTTGGACTGGATGGGCCATTGGCCTGATCCAACATTGGCATCTCTTATGTTCTTAAGTTAACATGCAAAGTTGGTCTGTGTAAGAGATCTGATCCCTGCTATTCTGGCAGGCAGAAGCTTTCCAAGTTCTCAGGGATAAAAAAGTCTTCTACAACAAAATGTCCTCAACAACTGAGTCATGACCGCTCCTCATACAAGCATAGTTATTTTCCCCATTTAATTATCTTACTTGTGTGTCTAGAACAGCTAGTGTTCAGTGCTATTGATTGAGAGACCCCTCGCTTTCATGCAAGCAGATTTTTCCATTCACTTATATGGTAGAGATCAGGGCCGGCGCACCCGCTAGGCAAACTAATCAATGGCCTATGGTGCCCCCTGCTGGTGAGCACTGAACTGGCCTCCCATTGGACTCTCCCTGCCCCTTTAAGAGAAGTGATTGCCTGGCAGTGAAAGCGTCAGAGGAAGTGTGGGAAAGAGAAGGAGCGGCGGTGCCCCCCAAACCTCCTGGATCAGAGCTGCGGCGCCTCTCCCCAGCCCCTGTCTCCCAAACCTCCTGGATCAGAGAGAGAAAGAGAGAGCCCATTGGTCAGTGAGTTGGGGGAGGGGGTGGTGGGCTAGTCCCTAGACTCCAGGGAGGGAGGGGAAGAGAAGGAGTGGCACCCCCCAATCCCAAATGGGGTTGGACACCCGGAGTTTCCTACGCTGTTGTGCCGTCTCAACAAAAGGAGGCTGAAGCTGGGTCCCCCCCCGCCTTAGTCATCCACCTCCTGTAATGACAGTAAAACTCAGTGGAGGGGTGGAGGGGGGGTTAGACTTTAGGAGACCACCAGGCTCTGCTTTTTCACATCGACGAGAGGAAACTCTTCCCTTGCTCCATGGTGGAGAGAAAACACAGGATCTCAGAGGTGGCCAGAAAGCACCCCGACAGGAGTTCTCAACAGTAATTCTTGGAGGGGGGAGGGACAGAGCCCGGATTCCAGGAAACGAGGCTGGATTTGGACACTCCCCCCCTTTCAAAAGCTTGTTGCGTCCCGGCCTGGGAATAAGTTCCCTGCTTGCAGCCCCAGAGACGGGAGGAAAAAGAGGAAACTCCCTGCCTTGGGCTGAACATTTTCCCCATGCATTTGCAGCATTCCCGCTGAAGGCAACCCAGCTGAAGTCCAGTCTCGTGGGGGGGGGGGGGGGCGTCTGGGTACTGCTCTTGATGGGAAGGGCAGGAAGCCTTTTTCCTGTGTCTGCAGCCCTGAAAGGGTTAAAGCAGCTGAGCTGTTTGCTAGAGGGGCCGAGGGAGGAGTGAGGGGGAGGTTCTTGGGGGGAGGAGCAGGAGGGGATCAGTTTTCCTTTCAAGCCAGCAACAGAATCTGCCACTGATCTCTGCCTACCATAACCAAACCCCCCTCTGCTAAAGGTACAGAGCTGGCCCGCTGGGTTGGTTGCCAACCCTAAACTGGGCATCACTGTCGAATCTGGAAAGGCTAGAGAGGGTGTTGCAGGCTGGGGAAAGAGGGAGGGATGGAGCTGGTTCTATGGAGCACCCCCCGTGGGCTCCACGGATGCCTTGCCTCAGCGGCTCCTTCCGCAAAGACGTACAGCTCTGTGCGCCACGCCACCACCGGGAGCATCTGGCATCCGCCAAATCTGTTGTGCCTGCAGCAGCCCCAGGCACCCTGCCCCCCCAGTCTATACCCAGCTAAGCAAAATCAGCCACCCTGATTGCCCAGGGCAGGAAATGAAGGAAGGAATGCCCTTCTGGGCACAGCAGAGGGGGAGATGGGCTTTCCTGATCTTAAAGTGGTTTTATAAATTTATGGCTGATTAAAAAAACCTATCTGGAGCTCAGTTCTGCAAATGAAAGGCAGAAAAAGCCAAGGAGCAGGCCAAGTAGGGCTGCCAAGTCCAACTTGGGAAATATCTGAGGACTTTGGGGGTGGAGCCAGGAGACTTTGGGGGTGGAGCCAGGAGAAAGGAAGTGACATCATTTTGTGATGTCACATCCTGTGATGTTGCTTCCACATGCTGACACATGAACTCATGAAGTTTCCTAATACTGAGCTTCTGCTGCTGCCTTGAGCTTTATAGGCTTGCAAGCAGCATTACCCAGACTGTGACTTTTATGCCACTGTTTTTTGTCGCTGAACAAGAGTCAGTGTTATGTAGCAGTCAGTTTGTTTGGCTGGGATCTGGGAGAGCCTGGCTCAAAACCCTGCAGTGCCATGGAATCATTTTATTTAATACTGAATCAGGCCATTGGTCCATCAAGGTCAGTACTGACTACTCAGACTGGTAGTGGCTCTCCAGGGTCTTAGGCTGATATCTTTAATGTCACCTATTACCTGATCCTTTTTTAGCTGAAGAGGCTGATACCTCCTGCATGTCAAGCAGATGCTCTATCACTGAGCCCTACTGAATCCTTCCTCATCTCGGCAGAATATGAAGCACTAAGTGCTACACAAGTGCTAAATATGATTTTCATATCATAAGAACAGGAAAGAAGCCACAGTGGATCGGGCTAACAGCCCATCCAGTACAACATTCTGTGTCACACAGTGGCCAAAAATACCAGGTGCCCTCAGGAGGTCCAGCAGCGGGGCCAGAACTCCAGAAGCCCTCCCACTGTTGCCCCCCAAGCACCAAGAATGCAGAGCATCACTGCCCCAGACAAAGGGTTCCATTTAGACCTTGTGGCTAATAATAGCCACTGATAGACCTCTGCTGGATGGGGACAGAGAGACAGAGAGAGAGACAGACAGACAGACAGAAAAAAGAAAGAAAGAAAGGGGGAGGGGGAGAGAGAGAGAAGGAAAAGAGCTGGCAGACCCCAGCAGCTTACCCCAGCAGTTTACTCCAGCAGCACGCCACATGCAAAAGCACGCCCTTCAGCAGAAAGAGCCTAGTCCCTCCTTAATCTCTGGGAGGGGATCTCTTGCTCTCTCTTAAAGGGGAAATGTCTGTTGAGGCTTTTTATTGCAGGGCAGGTTCTCTGCAGACATTTCCCTTTTAAGAGGCCAGGGCAGGCTCCGAGGTTTCCCTGCTGGCAGCCATTGCCTCCCCCGGGGGTCAATTTTGAAAAAGCGGGGGTAAACTTTAAAAATTGGTGTTTCCCCCGCCCTACCGGGGGACTTGGCAGCCCTAAGGCCAAGAGGGCTGGGGTGGGGGCACCAGAAGACATCCTTGCCTAGTGTGCAAAAAAACCTGGGGCTGGCCCTGGTAGAGATAGACTGCACATGCACATATACTTCGGTGAGACTGAGTTCTATACATTTCTCAGAGTCTGTGATGGCATTACTTGCACTTTTAGGGTTACTAACCTCGAAGTGTGGCCCAGAGTCCTCCTGGAACTGTAGCTGATTCCCAGACTATAGATATAAGTTCACTGGAGAATATGGCTGCTATGGAGAGCCAACTCTGTAGTATCACATCCCTGCTAAGCTGCCTCCCCTCCTCAGGCACAGCTCCAGGAATTTTACAAGCTGAAGTTAGCAACCCAATGCACTGTGCAGGAGCTTTAGCATTGCAGAATTAAATTACATCAGTAAATTGCTTCTAAAAGTATGTGCAATGTATATAAAAAGCCACAGCTATAGAATGGCAGTGTCAAGGAAGAATATCAATGTCATCAAAACATCTTCTAATTACTCAGTTCTTTGAATATGTATGGAACTACGAGCAAAGAAATGTAAATATTTTTATTTTAAATTACTGTTTACAAGTTTTGGAATTGAAACAAAATCCCTGGAAAAAAGAAGATTAAAATGTAATCACCGTAACTGAATATTCAGCATCTAAGAAACAGGCCTCTGATCTAGAGAGAAAACTTGTCAAGAGAACAGGAAAATGAGGTGTTCAACAGAAGTCAGAAACTTGCTTCCTTTTCTTCCTCTCATGCGAAGTAGTTCTTGGCTATATGCAGCCACTGGACTTTGAGGGAAGGTGCGGTGAACCATAGGTGTTTTATTTGTGGAAAGCTGCTAGCATAGATCAGATCTCCTCAATTTCAAAATGGATGACTCAACATTCACAGTGAGCAATGGAACACTATGTTTAAAAGTACACCTGACTGTTGAACTGTCTCAGAATAGGCAGGTTTCTTAACTGTGTGTAGTGGGCACTACATCAGCTAAATCATACTCTAGGAGATCTCTTTATAGTTGTGGCATTTGTTTTATTTATTCAGTTAGAAAATTTATATGGCAGCTGTCACGACAGTTCACAAAGCAAAAAATATATAAAGTCTTAAAAACAACAATGTAAGAACTGGCAACATAAAAACAAGCCAGGGGCATGACAGTCTTCAGTGTAAAAGAACTTCAAGAAACAATACTCAGGCTAGAAGCAGACTAAAAAAAACCAAGAAAAAGGGAAACCCTTCTGTTACAAGACAGGTAAAAATAAATATTTTGCCCTGGAGTCTAACAGACAGGTAGTGGTGGCATGCATGATATCATGATGTCACTTCTATGGCATTGTCTTGCTGTGGCAGTTTCCCTAATCCCTTTGGTGAGGTCATGATATCACTTCTGGCAACATTGCAACACCACCACAACAGCACTCCCCCCTCCCCATTTGCTCCCGGTGCTGCAGCAGGCAGCAATAGAAACCCAGAGGCCCAGTACAGGAGGTTTCCTGCTATAGTGACAGACCTATGAATTCGGGGGGGGGGGGGGGGATTCCAGTAGCAAAGTGCTACCACTAAAAAAGCCAGTTAAGGATCTCCCCTCATGGGCTGGACAGTGTGGGAGGAGGCAGTCCTTGACCTAGTACATTGTGGGCAAGTAGCTCAATACAGAGTACTGATAGTAAATTTTGTTTCATTTGTCTTATAAAAAGAGATGAGATCCCCATTACAATAATTCACAATGGGTGGAGGAGTAGTGGAAAAAGAAGAGAAATGGAGGTACTCCATTTTTACATTTCCTCGATAGGTTTCATCAACCAGATTCCACAAGCCAACCCAAGGGATTGGAGAGAGTCCTGTGTCACTGTTGCTGCTTTTCCAAACCTATTCAATCAGGTATCTGCCTGGATAAAAGATAATGATGTCAAACTTTCTGTATGAAAGTACAATATCTTGGGTAGATGCTGTTGAAAGTCCATATGATAAAGCATTGTGCCAAGTAGATTTCCAGCACTGGTAGCCCATCCTTTGCCTTTCTTTCTCTTCCTCTTTTTTCAGCAAGGGACCTTAGATCAGGGTAATCCGGCTCCTTTGCCTGCAGAGCTGTACAGCAGCTGTAAGCAGGGGCCACCTTTGCCTTCCCGGAAGAGGAGAGGAAGTGACACCGGATGCACAGCATCACAATACCATGCAGGGGGATGGCAGAGCCGGAATCTATTTAAGGATGTGCTCCACTCTGCACCTTCCTCTTCATCCACAAGCATGGCCCACCTTCCCACCCTGTGAGCAGTGCAGGCTTCTGCTGGTCCCTGTTTGGAGCCAGGTGGGATTTCTTTTGCCCCTTCCTGTACTGGTACAAGGGAAGGGGTGTTTTTTGCCTACCTTACACTGCAGGTAGTGAAGCAGGGGAGGATTGGATGGGGTGGTGCTGTTGGTTAGGCCTGGTCACTTGGCAGGTTAATGTGGAAAGAGAGAGGGCAGATATGGTGGGCACCATAGAGTACCACCCCTGTTTGGAGTAGAAATGGGTTTCTTGACTCAGCCTTCAGGTTTTACAGCCCAGGGCTGTGTTGGCATATAAAACTGAGGATGCCAGCATGGCAGACAGATCACTGTGATCTAAAGTGACAGCTAGTGATCACATGTCTGGACATATGACTGTACAGGTTGCATCAGCCTAGAGGAGGAGCACAATGACTCAGCATCTCTACACTGATTGGACAATGTCTGTATATATTCTGTATGATACCTAGCTGTTCATGCCATTGTGTGCATCGGTTGCCTGCGAAGCATTTTGACAGTCTGAACAGTGAAATGCTTTACCTGAAGGGACTGTGTAAATAAATTGTAAATACTTCTGCACAAAGCTTGGACGTGCGCAGTTCGTCATTTTCTCTGTACCATCAGGCTGGGAATGAATACCGCCAGCAGGACTGCCCAGACTGGGTTCTTACCCTTAGAGTTCTATGGCTTGGGAGTGGGGTGCTGAAAGACAGCTCCCAATCTGCTAGGCTGGCTGGTGGTGAGCCGGAACTATGATTTAAAGCTGGGGAAATGGTGGCTCACCCAACATTTGGCAAGGAGGTAGTCAGGGGGTGACACCTGCCTTGGCCTCATCCCACACTCATGTTGTACCCTTGCCACATAAATTTCTAAATAGGGCTATTTTGGGGCAGGAACACACAGGAACAGAGTTCCAGCTGGCTCCTGAGTTGGCCACACCAAGTAGGAACTCATTAGCATAATAGGCCACATCCAACAGCAGAAACTCATTAGGATTGGCTACATTAGGGGTATGTGGCCTAACATGCAAATGTATTCCTGCTACAAAAAAACCCCTGGGTTTTGACAACAAACAAGGTAAACAGAATAAGAGGCAAAAGGTGGGTGTGGCTGGATGACCACTCTTCTGGTAACGTGGGTGTGTGGCCTAATATGCTAATAAGTTGGGCTGTCAGTGGTGCGGCTTGATATGCTAATGAGTTTCTGCTGTTGGCTGTGGCCTATTATGCTAACGAATTCCTGCTGGGCTTTTTCTATAAAAAAAGCCCTGTAAATAGTTAATAGTGGCCCTTACTTAAACCCAATCTGGAGTCTTGTCTCTTTCTTCTGACTTGGGGGGGGAGGGGAGTGCACGTCATCCTGCCTGCTCCCTTCCATCTTCAGTTGTTATCAGGACTCTGCTAGTAGTTGAAGCTGAAGAAAACTGTCCATTTGAGGTCAAAGTAATCAGTTGACTCAATCCCTAATAGAACATACTGAGCTTTAGTTGGCTACAAGTTGGCTAATGGCAAAGAATGTGTAGAATTTTTTTAGGAGCTTTATAAGTGCTGAAGGAAAAAAGTCATGAAATGTTCACAATGTGTGTCATTTGTAGATCAGCTAAACTCTGGAGTTGTTATGCTGCTGACAAGAGGATGAACGTTTTGACACACATTAACCTTACTTCTTTGTGTGAACATGGTTTCTGCTTTCTTTCACAAAAAATACAATGTTGAATAAGTGTCACAACAATGTATCAGGAAATGAGCATTGCTAAATGTGTTGGTCTCTAAAACAGAACATGAACAATTATGAAATATCTACTGTCAGATTTGCAATAGCTGAAAAAACTATGAAAGGCTTTGATTATAACTGGGATTTCCCTTGTGTGTCTGAGAAATTTAGATTTAGCTGTCTGGAGAGATGAAAGCAATAAGGTGACCATAGTAGTACAGTGCAAAAATGCAGAGAGAAAATTAGCAGAAAATGCAGACACAATTAGCAGAGTGGGTTAAATTAAAAAGGAGCTGACTTTCTAAGTTTCAAGACTACTGTTTTAGTAACAAATTTCTCACTGGGGTCTTTATAGTTACTGTTTTTCTAGTGTTGGTATATATATGCTCTAACTGTCAGCTAATTCTGTTCAGAATTTTGTTGCATCTTCCTTGAATATCTGACATTGCTTGATACGAGTGCTTCTTTGTGATTACTTCCTCCCCAACATATTCTGTTTTGGCATCTTTCTGAAACAAGGAAACTAGGAAATGGATTTCCAGAATAATTAGTTCATGGTACCATTATTAGCATTATTAGTCTTATGTGCATATTTTACTTGTGACTTTTAGTCTTTAAAATGCAAAATAAAAGCATTGCCGTATGTGAACTTTTGAGTGATTCTTTACAGCACAGAACTATTGAATCGTTACAGAACATACATTTTAAATACTAATGCAAATTATATATTGCAAGAAAAGGAAAGTATTGTCATCTTTCTGGATGAAAGTACAGCACATTTAACAAAAGTATACAACCAGGAAAAGCGTTCTTAATTTGGAAGTTATAGCCAGTGTATATCTATTGATTGTGTACCCCAATTTCTTCTTTTCCCCCTACAATCTTCTAATAACCTGGCAATACTTTTGCTCATAACCTTAGGTATGAGTTTTGCGGGTATTTCTGTCTCCACTCTATTGCAATAAATGGAATGCATTTTTGCTTTAATTTGTAGTACTTCACTGAAGGTAAAATAGAATTTTATGCTGGTGCTATACAAACAATATATTTTATAATCTTTACACTATAGGGTTTGTTGGTCAGGAGTTGTAGTTAACCAAAGGAGTGCCTCTAAGGTTGCCAGCTCCAGGTTGGGAAATGCCTGGAGATTGAACGGGGAGGTTTGGGGAGGGGAGGGACTACAATAGTGTATAATGCCACAGAGTCCACCTTCCAAAGTGGGCATTTTTTCCAGGTAAACTGATCTCTGTTGCTTGGAAATCAGTTGCAATCCCAGGAGATCTCCAGCCACCACCTGGAGTTTGGCAATCTTAAGTGCCTCTCTAGGTATGCACCAGTTTTGTTTAAAGGTCAACACCAGCACCATGACTTATACTTAAAAAGAAGATTGGGAGTCAGTGCGGATGGGTCAGAACTGGAGGGATAGGGTCCTACAATCCACTCCAGTCAACATCCTGGCTGCAGTATTCTGCACCGATTGGAGTTTACAAAGACTCTACAAGGACAGCCCCATGTAGATGGATTGGCCTACATCTCGAGGTAACCAGTACATGTGCCATGATGGCCAGATCTTTTTTGCCCTTGAAAGGCCACAGATGGCTAACATTGAAGCTGGTTCTGGCCACCTGTTTATCCATCAATAGGCCCAGGTCCAGGAGCACCTCCAAACTACTGACCCATTCCATCAAGAGGAGTGGAACACCATCCACGGGTAATACTTTAAGTCCCAGACCAGACCTTCTGCTTACCAGTAGCACTTCCATCTTGTTGGGATTAAGCTTCAATTTATTAGCTGTCATCCACTCTAGAACTGGGCTTTTCCACACACTCAACTTACTCCTGATTTTCTTTGGAGTCAGTCCACATGCATTGGAATCAATTTGGGCATGGTTCATCCACATGTCTGTTCTCCATGTGCATTTTCACAGTTGTGGAGTCAGCTTATTTTCTTCCACACATGTTTTCAACGATGAGGATTTTCAAGAGAGGGTGCTGTCATCATCGGTAGTGACATCAGTGGCATCACAGCACACAAACCCCTTCTTAAAAAGACACTGAAATAGTGTGATGGCACTGAAGCATTGTAACTATAGGGTTAGTGTGTTCTCTGAATCCCCAGCTTTCATTTTTTTAAAAAGTGTCTAGCTTCTTTCCTCACTGAGATAAAATGAAGATCTCCATGAAGGCAAGGGCTAGAATGAAAGCTGGGAATTCAGAGAAACTGCTAAGCCTACTGTTACAATGCTCCAGTGATATATAGCTATTTTAGTGCCTATTTTAAAAAGTAAAGAGAGAATGCATCTTCAGTGTGGAGAGAGGAGAGGGAGTGGTTTAACTACGACAGTCCAATCATTGAACAATGGGCTGGAGGTGGATAGGAGCAAGTGGGACAAAGAAAACTGATAGGAACATTTTGCATGAGGAAAAGGCTGACTTGAAATTATATTCCAAAAATACATCAGGGTAAGAGCAGCCTCAAAAGATCTGGGGGAAATGAGGAAAACCGCCAAATGATGGGTTTCATCCATAAAGGGTTGAAGTGGTCCAGCCACCACCTATTAAATCACCTTGTTAAAGCTAAACTTACTGTGAGGAGAATTTCTCCTTCCTTCACCAGTCATATCAGGCAACATATCCCAAATATATACCACCTACTTACGGCCCTTTGTGACAATACCCCTTCTCCAGACCTAGAAACTAGGGGCTTAAATTTCACACTTTACAAACGTTTTCAGTTTTTTCCCCCTATACTTTAATTTTTCTAATTGAGGCTTTTAGGACTGCTTAGTCTTCTACTCACAGGGCAATGCCAGGATTCAAATGCTAGCTGGCATTCACTTGGCCTGTTATAAGATGATTATTGGTGAGAAGAAACCCCACAGTCAGCTTGATGGAAAGAAACTAAGAAACAACTTTATTTCAGTGGTATGCATGGTTTGATGGTGGTGGTGGTGGTGGTGGTTATCCTTTTCTATAGCCTTTTCAGTATCATAGTAACAAAGTTACTGGAATGTTGGGGCCTGAGAACACAGTTACCACACAGTTTTCTTGTAGAATTTTTTACATTATAGTTTGATGGGTCAGACCAATGGTGTAACATATTGGAGGGTTTTATTTGGAAAGACTTTATTTTTAACAAAAAAAAGCTAGTTCATAAAAAAGACACAAAAAAGTTTCTCTACATCAGCAGCATTCGGATCCACAGAGATGATGTAGGGATTTGTTTTGGCAAAAGCAAAGAGTGAGATGAACGGAATCCTCTGAAATCTGTTTTAGTACATAGACCTCCGGTTCACTTCAGTTTTCTCTGCTTGGCAGAATTACTCCCTATATCATTCTCATGGCTGTTTTGCATCATGTGGTTTTAGCCTTTTTCTTAATTCCATCTAAATCATAACCATTTCTCATGAAGGACTTTTCACTTTCTTCTTGCACACTTTGGACTGTACAGAGAACTTGTTACTTTACAACAATCCTCATACATTATTTTGCAGGAGTAGTGGATAACTTTATAATTAGATCATTTTTCAGATTGTGAATGAGCTCTATCTTTCTTCTTTGTATCCATGAAATGTCATGCTGAAATAGAGCAGATGAATGTTTTAAAATATATGTATATTTACTGGAATATTATTGGAATATTTCAAAGTTATGGAAAATGAGTGTACCAATCATCTTTAGATGATACAATAGTGGGAAGAATATTTGGTGGATGAAATGTTATAAATGGCATTTTAGGAGCATCACAGTTTATGGTTAAAACTAGAAACAAGATGTCTTCCTGCAATTCGATCATGTCTTGGAGATTTATTCTTTAAAAGTCTTTCCCCCCAAAAGCAGTTAAAATAAAGTGTTATGTTCTATAGAAATAATGAAAAAGTAAACAAGTCACTTCTCTGAACATTCTCCATGTCCCAGTAGGCATTAGAATAATAGAGTTGGAGAGGGCCATACAGACCATCTAGTCCAACCCCCTGCCCAATGCAGGACCAGCCTAAAGCTTCTCTGATAAATATTCATACAGGCTCTTCTTGAAAGCTGCCAGTGAAGGGGAGCTGACCACCTCCCTAGGTAGCTGATTCCACCTTTGAACCACTCTGACCACGAAAAAGCTTTTCCTAATATCTAGCCGATACCTATCTGTATGTAATTTAAACTCATTGCTTCGGGTCCTATCCTCTGCTGCCAACTGGAACAGCTCCTTGCCCTCCTCCAAATGACAGCCTTTCAAATATTTAAAGAGAGCAATCATGTCCCCCCTCAGTCTCCTCTTCTCCAAACTAAACATTCCCAAGGCCCTTAGTCTTTCCTCATAGTCTCCAGACCCTTGATCATCCTCGCCACTCTCCTCTGCACCCTCTTGGTTTTGTCCACATTCTATTTGTTTGTTTGTTTGTTTGTTTGTTTGTTTAAACTTTTATCCCACCCTCCCAGCCAAGGCTGGCTCAATTAATAAAAATCCGACACTCAGAACAATCAGTATAAATACAATATAAAATTCAAATCAGTATAAATACAGTATTAAAATACAATATTAAAACCACAGTACTGTGATAAAGTAAGGCCTCCAGAACTGCAAACAGTACTCAAGGTGCGGCCTAACCAAGGCAGTATACAGAGTTGCTAGAGGCTGCCATGACTTCTAGGCACAAGTGCGTGCGTGCACACACACACACAACCCCCTCCCCCCAAAAAAAATCTGAATAAAAATGTTTGCGATCATGCTAAGAAATGTAAGGAAAAAAGGCTAAGATAATATTGTTCTTTAAAACACAGAAAGCAAAAGAGATATAGCATTGGATCAAGCTGCTACAGGACTCAAAACATGACAAAATTACAGAGCAAATCTCTCTTTTATTCCTTGAGTCTCTCTCCTTCCACAGTCCTTGACCCTGCTAAAATTCAAACTTCTTACTATGTTCTAAGCATTGTTAAATCCTATTGGTTTCAGTGGAGGTTTAGCATTTACTTAGGTTTCTCCCACTCAAACAATGGGACTTTAAAAGGTAAAAACTTAGATCTTTTACCTTTTTTCCAGATGTGCTTGCCTTTGTCCTTTATTAGGGACTAGAAATAAGGCCCATTGTGGAAATAAATACAACGGGCTCTAGAAAGATCAAATCTCCAGGAATTTCCCACCTCGAGTTGGCAACCCTACCTCCTTTCCAGCCAAGCATCAACCAACCTTTATTTTCCCCTCACTGTTCAACTTTCCATCTCCCCCCCCCCACCTGCAGCCTCTATCGTGCTCTGAAGCCCTGACTACCATGTCACATTGGCTGTTGGGGGGGGGGGGGCATCTCAGCAGGGTATAAGGGCACAATGAGTTTTCTCCCAAAGGCCAAAACAGGTGTGGAAAGGGCCCTTTACTGACAGAAACCAAGCTTGGTTGACCAGCAGTAGACACCAAGGGGAAAGTAGGGTTCCCAGCTCTGAGTAGAGAAATACCTGGAGATTTGGTGGGTGGATCCTGTGGAGGGCAGCATTGGGGGGGTGGGGTGGAGGGACTCAGCAGGAATTTCCCAACCTGGAGTTGGCAACCGTATTCAAGGCTGGCCCCAATGAGTTCCTCACAAAGGTGTTGAAAGGGTTTTGTCTCTTTGTCTTTTTACTGACAGAACCAAGCTTGGTTGCTTACCAACAGCCACTGAGGGAAAAGTTAGAATGCTTTGGCCACTGGCCTCTATGGCATTCTATTCAGCTGAGGCCTTTCCTCTCCCCTCCTCAAACTCTGGCTTCCTTAAACTGGCTTCCTTACCTGGAGCTGGCAACCCTATGAGTTCCTTACAACAGCCACTGAGGGAAAACTTTGTCCCCCACAGGAGCTGAGTAAGAGAAGTGTCTTCATCTGGGGAGACAGTGCTTCTGACAGAAAACAGTGAAAGGGGAGTGGGCGGGGAAGAGGCACAGACCCAGCACCAGCCAATAGCATGCGAGTACTCTTGAGTGGCGACTGATTGGCCAATGGCTAAGGGAGAGCATTTTACAGCCAATGAGAGCATATGGAATGTTGCCACCCGCCTCGCTTTTATATAATAGGGACAGATGCCAGTCCCCAGGTGGGAGTGGGCATCCCCAATTTTTGGGCCTCCCCTCAGATGCCAGCCAGCTGTGGACTCTTTCCAAGTAGGCGCCACTGGCCCCTGCACTGCAGTTTGCAAATTTGCAGCTTGCAGGACAGGTACATGGGGCGCCTGCTCCGTTCAAGTGGGGGCTGCCTGCTCCTTCCCTGGAAGCTGCAAATTCAAGTGGGGGGGCATGCAAGCCTGCCCTGCAAGTGTAAATTTGCAAGTGGAGGGTAGGCGTGTGTGGTTCCCACATTTTCCCCATCCATTTAAATATAAGGTTGTGGAAAAGCAGGAACATGAACGCATGGCGCTGCATCCCTAATGCTATGATGTCACTCTGCATGATGTCACCACATTGGGGATGACCCCACCCTTTTCCAGAAAGCCCCCGAATCCCCCTGCTCGGGAGAAGATAGGATCTGGCATCTCCTGGTCTGGAAAAGGAGAAATTGTGTCAGTTAGGCTATTAACGTTTAGATAATATGAATGAAATTCAGATTTTTCATGTGAACCAGACCTAACTTGGATGGATTAGGTCTACCCAATGTTTTTTTTTTTTTGGGGGGGGGTGTTGTTTTGAAAAGCAGTGGTACTCGTGATGTTTGTCACTTTGGGGACTCTAGTCAATTGGAAAGATGGCACAGAAATGTATGTATACACACACACATACATATACATATATATAAATACATAGTTCTTTTTTGTAAACACATAAATGCAATTTTTACAATGCTAGAGATCTGTGAACCAAGTTAAAAAGTAAATGATTCATATTACATTTTCAGTGAGATGAGCAGACAATAAACAAAGATCTGATTTAATTCAACTCAGTGAGACAAGTGAACTAAATATCATTCTATCAGAAATAGCAAGGGAAAGGGTTTGTACCACATTATTCTTTCTCCTCTCTTGTGACTCCCTCATCTTCTGTATCCTTCCCACAAGGCTAGCTAGCCACTACCTCTTCAGTGGATTATGGGCCCTCTCTTAAGGCTGACTACCAAAGGGCCCCTCCCCCACCTGATAGGCACCACTCACCAAGACACCTCTCACTCAAGGCTGAGGCCTTCACTCAAGGCTGGGCTGGTCCTTTCTGCCATGGCTTGGCATCCACCTTCCTTTTCGGGGCCCTTCGTTCCTCCCAGAGTCACACCCTCGGATGACTTCAGTGGGTGCAATGGCATATATTGGCTGCCCCATCACCACTAGCCAACATGCATCTTCACTGCTGGTGTCAAGACTTCAGCCCTGATCTCCGCCAGCCAAAAGAGGTGCCAGTATGCTGTACTGGTGAAAAGCTCTGGGTATACCCAATTGACAACTGAATAATTATTATAGTGAGCCAGAACAAAACTTCTGTCACAGCTGCAAATGAACACTTGGCTGTACTTGGAGCTACTTTTGAGCTAGATTTTTAGGGGGAGGATCTATCTTCTCTGGATTCCAGTAAATGATTGATTGATTGATTGATTGACGATACATACATGGTTGCTGCTTTTGTGGGAAAAGGGATGGAATTCACCAGCTGCATGCTGATGAGAAATACTAAGGAACTCCTTTAGTAAATAACATAATTACAATGATGCTTAATTTTTTTCTTTCTCAGATTAAACTGTCCTCTCTACACAAGGTTGCACTCCTACTTGCAAACTGCATCTTTTTGAAAAGAATAGTATTACAATATACAGCAAATATTCCTCTCTTTAGAATGGTCAGATTGAACCAACCAGCATACTTCTATTCAAAAATAAAAGGAGAGTGAATTCTGCTTCCCTTCAGTGCTACTGCAGTGCACATTTTCCACAGGTGAACACTTCTAATTTAAATAAACTTAGTGATACTCCATACTTCCATTATATTTTGTGTAGATTTGAGGCCCAAAGGGCTTATCATTAGAACAATATGCTAATGATTAGAAAAGCTTCATCTTTGTCTTCTGTTGTCCCTGTCTTTTGATATGATCACAGTAAACCTTGTGTTTAAGATACGGAAACAAAAATATTAAACACTTCATTTGTGTGTGAAGCAATATATATATCCTGAGCACTAGGTGTGGTTGAAAATGCTTTCATTTGGTGCCACTGTCATTAACTTTCCTCAGGTTTGTGCAGTCTCAGACCTCTGGCTGCTAGAACATCTCACTTAATAAAAAAATAATTTCATGCAAACTATATGCAGTATCAGTTGCTCTTACGTGAATGTGACAGTATGAAGATATAATAAACTGATATGTAGCTAAAATATGGGAACCTTTACATTTGGTGACCCAAACAATTGCCGGTAGATTTCTGCTGGTCTCTCAGGGGCTTTCTTAGAAAGAAATGACCAGTGAAAATGTAAATAGGGTGGATAATTCTGAGAGTTGGCTGTAGCCCTTTTTAGCTTATTCTTATCAGGAACATGATGTTTGGCACAGGTCAGAAAGCAAGCAAGTATCTCTGCATGCAGAGAAATTGCTACAATAAAAGTCAGTCTACATGAGCTAAATGAGAATAAGTGACCTGAAAACCTAAGTTGAAGACCATACTTTGTGTACTGTGTATAAGATTTCACTAGAGAATATGGGTTTTTCAAAGTGTCAGGGAAATTTCTTTTCAGGGTATTCCCAGTGGAGGTGGTGGTTTAAACTTAGACTTCATAATGGTACTGACTGCAGCAGAACTGGCAGATGTCAGAACATGTGACAAGTCAGGCCAAGCAGAACTGTAGGAAAGCAGAGGTTATAAGAAGTGCAGAAGGAGACAAGATTGTCTGTTTACAGATGTGAAATGGTTCTCTCACTATTAAAATCTACATGCTCACTTTAATAAGAAACTGCTTGCTAAATGAATATCAGCTGAACAGAACCTTCTGATATGTTTCTTTTAAAGTAAGGTTATCTGGGTGTTGACAAAGCCAAATACTGTATTTATATTTCAAACCAACTGAACATGCACTTGCTTGTTTTGATTTCTATTAGTTTCCTTGTACATAGCTTTGTTTTCAATTGTGTTGAGTCACATTTACTAAGTGGCTTACAGGCAGAATATCAGGAACAATTTATTTATTTATTAAATTTGTATCCTGGTCTCCCCGAGCCCAGACAACAACTTATAAATATACAATTACTAGAAATAATTTAACTTAAGTTAAAAAATAAATACCTACAGGATCATGATAAAGGCACATGGTACACCAGATGAAAAGTTACTGGAAAAGGAAGCATTTAAAAAATATATAAAGCAAGCTGGGGATCCACAAGGACTCACTGGGAAGCAGGGCCACTGAGATGGGGGACAAAATTCTGGGGGCTCAAGTCAGAGTCATGCTGCAGTCATGGAATGCAGTTACCGTACTTTTTTAAACTAATGCGTTTTTACACTGCAGCCACTAGGGGCACAGTGAAGGCAGAGCACAGTAAAGAAAAAGTCTTCTTCTGACTCTGCTGGTGGGCCTCTCTGCAGCATTTACTAGGAGGCTGAGGGAGACTATGGATGTGTATTCAGATATTCCTGATCCAAAAAATACCTTATTGGTATTTTCCAGATACATTTGGGTCTCCAAAATATATCCAGGATTATCCCCAAAACATTTGGGATTAACTAGGAATATCAGGAGCCAGTGTTTGCAGGCTCCGAGGGCCCTTCCCTCCCAGTTTTTAACTGTGTTTCTGTGTCTCCAGGGCTTGGTATTGACTTGTCAGGCTGCTTTAGATAGGATTCTTTCCGTTTCAAGTGTCCTGTTGTTTATTAAATGTTCATTCTTTGCTGGTTTGTGTCAGAGTCCTGTTTTTGTGTGGATTCTTATAGTTTACATAGTTTGAGATTCTTCTTACTTACTTCAGACTTACTGTTTTCACAACCAGAGTCATAAACAGCAAACCCTCATCCCACAAAAGGAAAGCCTAAAAGTTACTGTGAAAGTTATCATGTAACTTAACAACAGCTGCCAGAAATTTCACCAAACACAAAGTAATTTGTTTATCTCTGAGTAACCAGGGTGATTTCACTCTTGAAGAGACAAAGTCCTGACTAAAGATCAGTTCAGCTCTTAGGTCTGAAAATGTGGGGCAGTTGAAAAACATATGATCCATAGAATTGATTTTGTTGTTGGCACAATTACAGAGAATATGGAATTCTATTGAATCTTCCTAACATCACTGCTGAAGGTAGGGCATTCTAGCACACAAGCATGAAGGCCCTTCTATACTTTCAAAGAATTAGCTCAGATAGATAGTTTGGCATTTTGGTTGGGGGGGAGAATGCCTGCTGAGAAACATGAAGACATACTGTGGGTTCTAACCAACATAGTCTCATAATCAAAGTCCCTCAGACATCTTATAATGAGCTGGGTCAATTCTTGTCTACTCATTGTTTCTATCACATCATGGGTAATGCCCAAACATGATAAGTTATGATCCAGTAATCTGTCCCAGTCACTTGTGTGATGGTCCAACTTGACTAGTCCAAGGAGGCTTGATTCTGGGTTTGATTTTAGGATGCTGGTTTTCAGATTGAACACTCTTCCTCGGGCCTTTGCTTCAAAGGACTGCTCCCCAACTTTGACTCTCAGAGCTATTCTAGACACACATTGAGAAATTCCCAAAATAGTGTGTAGGAATCTTAATAGTGGTCTATCATTGTTGTCTGTTACTGCTCTGATCCAAACCTCAGCAGCATATAGCATTGCCTGGCAACTCTAGCATTACATTTTTTAACTGCTGCAGGAACTTACTGGCCACTAGAGGAGTAATAAACTTTTGAGATGGCCTTCCCAGTACTCATAGCAATTCTTACAACAGAGTTCAAGTGCACCTTGCTAGAAAGGCTAGCTTGAAAAATAATTCCTAGATATTTGAAACGTTCCACATGCTCCATAGATTGATCTGCTACTGACCACTTGTACTTCTTTATCCTTCATTTTTTACTGAAAAGAAGAACCTTTGACTTAGTAACATTAATAGCTAATCCCTCCTTGGCAGTCTTTAAGCAGCAGCTGGACCAACACTTGTCAGGGATGCTCTAGGCTGATCCTGCATTGAGCAAGGGGTTGGACTAGATGCCCTGTATATTCCTTTCCAACTCTGTGACTCTATGATTCTATGATTCAGTACTCCGAAAAGGAACCTATAAGCTTACATAGGCTGACCACAAGAAAGCGGGATCATCCACATATAAGAGACAGGGTAATTTAACATGAGCCAGGCAGTGTTCCCTCTAAGGTGCGTTAGTGTGAGCTAACTCACAGATTTTTAGCCTCTGGCTCACACATTTTTGGCTTAGCTCAGGAAAGATGGCTCCAGAGCAAACTAATTTATGCAGTAGTCAAATCGCTGGCTCACAACTTTAGTGCCAGTAGCTCTCACAAAGTAGAATTTTTGCTCACAAGATACCACAGCTTAGAGGGAATATTGGAGCCAGGCAAGGTGAGTGGGATTCATCTCCAGAAATATGAGAAGTTAAATCACTGAGATACAAGTAAAATAGCGATGGAGCAATGATGCATCCTTGCTTGACTCCTCAACTCAATGGAATAGCCCTGATCAGTTCACCAGATGGATCACATCTTGCCTGGGCAGTAGGCTGATCATATAGTTGTTGGATCAGGAAAAGGAAATGCTTGTTAATAGATGATTTCGTCAGTTTGAGCTTCTTGTGTTTTACATAGTTTGAGCTTCTTGTGTTTTACATAGGCTGAGGACAGACTGGCAATCTGAAGCGGAGGCAAAGCGGAGGGAACTGGAGCGGGGGAAAAAACCCACGGAGCTGGCCATTCACACTGGCCAGAGCAATGCGGATCAGCAGCGATACGGAGCGTTCAGACTGCCACAGAGCGTTCAGACTGCCGCATAGCCAGCGCGCGCGGCTTGCGCGCGCCGCTGCACTTTTTTTTGTTTTCCTTTGATGTTTTTCTCATGTGCGCACATGCGCACGTGCGCACATGCGCATATGCGCAAAACTTTTTGCCGGTGCGTTCACACTTCCTCCGGATGCCTCCCGCTTCTTCCAGTTCACACTGTTTGGAAGCAGGAGGCATGCGGAGGAAGGCCCCTGAACACCGGGAAAAACCGGTGTCCGGGTAAAGCGGAAGGAAAGCGACTGGGAGACGGGTAAGTACGCAATGGAGCCGACGGACAGATGCGCATGTCTGAACGTGCTCCTTTCCTCCGTTTGCGAAGCGTGCCTGCCCCGCTTTAGATTGCCAGTCTGTCCTCAGCCATAGTTTAAGATTCTTATATTGTACATTGGTTGGGTTTAGCAATAGTTTTCAATAGCATTCCTATAGGGGGAGATTCTTGCTTTGTTTTTCTTGGGAGTTTTTCCTCCATAGGAAACTATGCCTGGGGGCCTGGGGGCACCTTGTTCAAGGGTCCATAGAACTGGATCCCTTGGTGCAATTGACTTGAAATTTGGTGGTTATTTATGGGATGGACAACAGCAGCTCCCCTGTAATTTTGGTTCCAGTACTTTTTTAAAATGCCCCCCAGCCCACTGGTAAGATTACCAATAGGGAATACTGGAGCTGAAAAATATCAGAACCACCTTCCCCAATCAGTATACTTTATAGGTGTTCCTTATTTTGCGGGTTCCAAATACCCAGGAAATAAAAAATTCTGATATTTTTCAGCTCCAATATATCCAGATTTAAAAATACTCATTTCTATTTGTTGCACACCTCTTAGGGAAACCGTTGCTTCTCAGATTCTGATAAACCCATCAGCCCAACCAGCACCTGGAGCAAGGCAAGACCAGCCAGAACAAGCTTCAGTCCTTGCCAGGATAAAGCCTCTTAATAAGGTCATTATAATCATCAGTGTATGATTTTCATCTTCCTTTAGTTCCACCCAGCTCCATAGTTTTGTCTGCACAGTCATACCTTGCAAAAGGGCAGCCCTGTGTGGTAGCAAGATTTTTTAAAAACCCTTTGTTGTTTTTTCCCTTGTTTTCTTTACCTCTTTTCCATACTTTTCTCCTCCTTCATTTGCTCTCTTACTTTTGTGATCTGCCATTGCTGTATCCCTGTTTTTAATCTACACACTTATGTTTCAGTCTTGATCTCAACTCCTTCTCATGCATCCTGGTTGACAACTGGTTGGCCAGAAACAGCTCCATGACCAATAAAAATGTTTTGAATGGAACTTGCTAAGATTATCTTGCTGTATGTAGTTTGTGGAGTGCAGCTACTGTTAGAGCTGTGGTCTGTTTGTACAATTGATTCTATTTATTTCATTACTGATTTAATAAAGAGTACACTGGTCCTACTGGGATTTGGAGTCCCAGAATGAGCAAAGCCTGCTAACACCCAGCTCTGTTGAAATGCAGCATTAAAATTGTTGGAACTTTTTCGCATGGAGAAGGCTGTAGCTCTTCTCTGTATTCTCCAGGGTCCGTTATATTTACTTGCCATTTGTTTACCTTATTTTCAGTGGCATTGACTCAAGAGTGTTCTGAATCTATTATTTTGGATTTGAGTAATCCTGTTTGTTTGACAAATAGCAGCACCATCTGCATAAGTAATCAATTCCATGGCTTAGTTAATAGAAAGATATGGATTTTTCAAGATACACAAAGGTTCTGCCCCCCCCCCCTTTTTTTCTTTCTTTGCACTGAGATGGTGGAAAAAATTCATTGGGAACAGGACCACTATGAAGATTTCAGAGAGAACTTCTGTATTAAGCAGCATTTTTGCTGGGTTTCCCAAGAGGTAAAGATGGACATTCTGAGGGATAAAGCTTAAAAACTGTTGTCATACTGACTCCACGGAAACATGTTGAGTTACAGTTCTTTTCCAGTGCCATCCTGAGCAGAGTTGCCTTCTTATAAACCCACTGACTTCATTGGATTTAGACAGTGATCTCTATTCAGGATCACACTGTTAATCATTCAGGTTGGAATGAGATATGATGGGAGTTATGAAGTTTGCATCAAAACTAGTAACTCTGGGTTTTCTTCTTTCTTGTTTGGGTGAAGTACTTCTTCACCCAAAGAGTGATTAACATGTGGAATTCACTGCCACAGGAGGTGGCGGCGGCTACAAGCATGGACAGCTTGAAGAGGGAATTGGATAAACATATGGAGCTGAGGTCCATCAGTGGCTATTAGCCACAAGCTATAGATAAAAACTCTCGGTCTGGGGCAAGTGATGCTCTGTATTCTTGTTGCTGGGGGGAGCAACAGTGGGGGGGCTTCTAGTGTCCTGGCCCCACTGGTGGACCTCCTGATGGCACCTTGTATTTTTGGCCACTGTGGGACAGAGTGTTGGACTGGGTGGGCCATTGGCCTGATCCAATATTGGCTTCTCTTATGTTCTTATGTTTCTCTGTAATATGTAGTCTAGGAAAGGTTAGTTAAGTAGTGCATTTCCCTGTCTACATTCTACATCAGATTTGGCATGAGAAGGCAGAGAAATGCACAGTGTGATTATGTCTCATTTTACATTTTCTTCTGTACATATTATGAGGTCAGTACACAGGCTTGATATTTTCAGTGAAGTCCCTCTGACTGACATCATGTTTCATTATGGCCTCTGTTTTTTTAGCAAAAATCCAATGTTTGGTTAAAAAGGCCTGCTATGTTAAGACTACATTCATTTGTTCCATATGGAATGAAAAAATGTGTGTGGGGGGAGGGAGAGATTAACTGTCATCTTATCAATGGGTAGGGTTGCCAACCTCCAGGGTGGTGGCTGGAGATCTCCTGGGATTATAACTGATCTCCAGGTGATGGAGATCAGTTCACCTGGAGAAAATGGCCACTTTGGAAGATGACCTCTGTAGCATTATGCCCCACTGAAGTCCCTCTCCTTCCCAAACCCTATCCTCCTCATGCTCCAGCCCCCAGAGCTCTAGGTATTTCCCAGTCTGGAGCTTGTAACCCTATTAATGGGCCATAATAGCATAGATCCAGCAGTAATTTCCACTCACAGAAGGATGTTCCATCAGCAAAAGAGGAGTCCCACCCCGCTGAAATGCAGCTCCAGGGGAAGAAGGAACCTTAAAGAATAAAATAAGGGACAAATTGATGGTCTACAGTGGTAAAGGAGAATTGGCATAATTTCCCCCTAAAAAATCTACCACTGGGTTCAACCAATTGCTTAGAATGTGAATAATATAAAAATGGGTACTTCCTTCTCATTACACATTTATGAAAATCACAAGTTAGTCATTACAGGTTGGAGGACGTCCTTGGAGACTTATACCTATGTTTTCTTCCAACTTGTTCTGACTCTCAGGGCCTGTTTTTTTGTCCTCATTAGTTATGCACCATTACATTAGACTGAAGTTATTCATAACCTCTTTTTGAATATGATAGTAAGTTATGTTTATGTAGAAATCAACAGCTAGAAGTTGATTTCTAGCATTTCTGATATGTCTCTGTAGAATAATTGTGTTTTGGTTGTGGACTCTCCTGAACATTCCACATGCTCCTCAATCTGTTGGCTCCATGATGTGTCACTCAAGCTGCCCCTATCCACTGGCTGCATTGCCTGAGTCCTGCCTCTAACATTCTAAACAGTTTGCTGTTCCTCTCCCCCCCATAGCCAGTCAGAATACAGAGGTCATTTGCATATGTGGCCTGATTGGCCTTTGCCTCTAACATTCTAAACAGTTTACTGTTGTTCGGAGTCACTGAATGTGTTCTGAGGTAAAATACATCTCCCAGTCTTTCCTTCAACTGTCACTGGGCAATCACTGTCTTTCGCAGCCACAGCACATAATTTCCCTTTAAAAAATTTCCCAGCTATTACAACCATACCTGTTACCTGAGGCTGTCCTCCCATACTACCCACTTGGGGCAGCAAAATGACTTGAGACAGCCCTGCCTTATAGCTAAGCAGAAGGAAATAAACATGGCTTGCCTCTCTCTATTTTCCCCTTCTCTCTGCCCCCCCCACCAGCCACAGCCGGGGCACTCACCTGGAGCTTCCTTCTAGAGCCTATTGTATTTCTTCCCACAATGGGCATTACTCCTAGTACATTATATAATAATATCTTGGAGTTCATGCTCTTATCTGGCTTCTCTATTTGTGCGTGAAAGAACCTGTTTTCAAGAGTAAAATTTTCAAAGTTGTTTTTTCACATTTTGTTAAAATAAATAACACAAACTAAAACTGGACACTTACTAACCATTGGCAATTATTACTAACTATTAGACTACTGAGCTGTGGCTATTTACTGCAACTTCTTCCATGATGTGATAAAACTGAGGAGATTCATTGGCTGGCAAGTAGGATATTAATAAACCATAGAAAGATTATATCATGGACAATGACTGACCATTTATTAAGAACCATCATTCTCCCATTCTGCCATTTACTGTGTGTGCCATGCATGCTATGTGCTTGCTTTCCAATGTTAGGTTCATATTACTGTAGATAAAATATAATCCAATATCACTTTGTTTTTCTTTCTATTTATCTTATTTATAAAAGTAATAAATTATTTCATAAGGCAAAGATATTTTCTGTTCAGAAGGTTCTTGAGACATGTACAAATAGGAATGGCTGAGCAACCTTTTAAAGTACAGCCTTGTCATTAATCTACTCTTTTCTTTCCCTTCTGTCACTACACATTTATATTAAAATAGATGATCTTAGATGCTATCTGGAGAATAAGAAACTGCATGCAAGATTTACTTTCATTTTGAATGGGATCAGAGGCTATGAGAAAATGTCTCCTCTACTTCAAGCTGATCCTTGTCATTACACAGCTTAGTTATACTTGTAGATTAGTTTTAGACAAGTTTTCTTGTCAAACTCTTGCTTAACCCTGGTTGGTTTTGGAAAGGGCAAGGCAAGAATAGAGTAGATATAGTACAAAACAGATGTTGTATGAGCAAGATGGTCAGAAGGGTGTAACATACAGTGCAATCCTCAGAAAACTGCCCTGCAAGTAAAACCTATTGAATAGACTTAAGTAGGATTCTGAGGAGGCTTGTTTAGGATTCCTCTAACAAGTATTCTCCCTCATATTTTGACTTCTGGTCTCCTCAGAGTTGGAGGCTACTCCTGATCAGGCTTTATAGGAGCCAGCCTCCAATGCAATCTGGATATCTTCCAGAATTGCAGTCTCCTGACCATAGAGATCACTTCTCCTAGAGAAAATGGCTGCTTGGGATGGTGACATTGTACCCTGCTGTCCTCTTGCAAACCCTGACCTTCCAAGCCTTCACTCCAGTCTCCAGGAATTTCTCAGCCTGGAGGAGAGAAGAATTCTCATTATTCGCTTGGTCATACAGGTCTGTAGACAGGGGTACCAACAGACCTGGAGAAAAATGCCTTGTTCTTTTAATAGAGACTTAACATATGGAAATAAAGCACTGATGCTATTCATGGCATGGAGGTAAACAGTATCCTATTAAGCCCTTATTAAAGTGACAGGACATTTTTTTCTCCAGGCAGTGGCAACCATACTTGGTAAGCCCTTAATTTCCGTGAATTGGGGAAAGTGTATGTTATTTTTCTTATCTGACTCAGTCAGTTTGTTTTCTTCCAGCTATAACTATAGAATCCCAAAGAGGTGGTATTTGTAACTGAGACTATGAATATGACTTCTAAGACCCGAATAAGACCTGTTCTCCATTTGCCTACACTATTTGGATAATTTATTTATTCATGATGTGTGAAACTTGTGTGACTATATATACTAGATATTTTTAAAATGCTGCAGAAGAAGGAGGACTCCTTTACTTATGGCATCTGCTGCCCAGACTTAGAAATATTTACTGAACTTATCTCAGTAGGAACAGATGTGCTCCACACATATTTTACCTGCATCACTGCATTTTTAGTGTGGTAAAATTGTCATCACAATTAAGTTGGATGTTACTGACAGTTTTGCTTCATACAGAATCACTGATACACCAAAATACAACCTAGAGTGGAATTATTTGTAGATACACTTAGGGCTGGGGTCAGGAAATGGTTCTGTGAAAACACAGCAGCAGCCAGTGAGCTGGTTAACTTGTGGGGTGATTGAAGGGGGAGGGAAAGCATGCCCTTACTGGCATACTTTGGGAGACCGTGGTAAAGGCAGGGACAACAGCGCCATACAAGTGAGTGGCTTGCAACCACTGTTTATATCAGAGGTTTGTGCTCAGGTTTGATGCAGTCTGCCAACTGACTGAGCTGCCCTACCACCACTGCTGCTAAGGGTGCACTTTGCCTTCCCCTCTTGATTGCCCAACATGACTTGGTTGTATACCTATCTCAGTGGTAGGGATGCAGAAGAATTGTGTGTGTTTATTGGTTCAGTTTGAACTTTGATGGTTTGAGAAGGTTCTTTTAAGCAGAAGGACAAAACAAGGACTATCAAACATGTTTGACCTAATGGACAAACTAATGGAAAAAATTAACATCAGTACTGCTGTCTGTCCAGGTTTTAGGGATTAAATATGTGGCTAACCTTCAACTCTGAGCCAAACAAGGCACTACATTTTTCAAAATATCAAGTCCACAAAAGCTGCAGGGGTGGTTTGTTTAAAAATAAAGGGGAGCCTGACTGAGCTGGGAACTGTGATGTGGGAGGAGGATGAACTCTTGCCTTCACCTCCATACCCTTTCCCAGGGGGTTATTTCCCCTTTTTTTGGTTAAGAACATAAGAACATAAGAGAAGCCAATGTTGGATCAGGCCAATGGCCCATCCAGTCCAACATTCTGTCACACAGTGGCCAAAAATACCAGGTGCCATCAGGAGATCCATCAGTGGTTGCTCCATGTTCAGTATTCCCCAGTATTGTTCAAGGTCAAAAAAGGCATGGAGGGAAGGCAACAGCTCCTCCTCCCCTCACATTGCTGTTCCCAGTTTTATCAGGCTCTCCTTTACTTTTAAACAATTAGTCCCTACAGCTGTTGTGTGACTGCTGTGAGAGAATCAAGTCCAAGGAACTTGGGTTTGACTCTTACAAAAGGTATGTCTAGTTTGGATTTCTGTTACCATGGTGGAAGAGATTAGACTTGAGTCTTTATGAGTAAGGCCCACTTTCCAAATCAGACCACTCTCCACTAAAGCATCCTGAGCATAAGGAAGAAATCTTTCTTCCAATGCCTCTCATTCTCAGGTTTTGCACTAGTTCTGTAAAGCAAGCCCCAGGATAGGGCAGTGACCAATGCTGCCCAACAGGATACACACTGCTCAACATATCCCACTTAAGAAGAAGAGAAGAGATTGGATTTATAACCCGCCCTTCACTACCCGAAGGAGTCTCAGAGTGGTTTACAATCTCCTTTCCCTTCCCCTCCCCACAACAGACACCCTGTGAGGTGGGTGGGGCTGAGAGAGCTCTTTTGAGAACTGCTTGTGAGAGATCAGCTCTGAAGGAACTTGTAACTGTTCCAAGGTCACACTAGCAACTGCATCTGGAGGAGCATGGAATCAAACCCAGTTCTCCGATACAAGTGAGTGGCTTGCAACCACTGTTTATATCAGAGGTTTGTGCTCAGGTTTGATGCAGTCAAACATTTCCTGCTAGGGAAACTTGCTGCACAAAATGCAGCCCTCAACATGAATTGCAACATGCATACATTCCAAGTTATTTGGTATCCGGTGGTCGAATACCTGTCCAGAGACTAATTTATACCTAATAACTGATTTTATCAGAACTTGTTATACTTGTGAATTCCTTACTGGGTTTCTTGTTATGTAAGGTTTAAACTGACTTTATGGATCTGATATCTTCTGCTGTTTCCAAAGGTGTTCATACCTTGAATTGCACTCTAACACTGTAATGTTAAAAAAAATTGACAAATAAAATATTTTAAAAAAAACAAAAACAAAGTGCAACTAGTTTTCTTTCATTTCAGTGGAACTTTTCAAGTTTAGATTTCAGTATAAAACCTGCGACCTTCCAGTTTGTGGGTAGTAAGCAATTTCTGCACGTTCAGTTCCAACACGCTGATTTCATATACAGATCATAAACTGGTAAAATAGAAATATGACATATAGCAAGCAGACAGGAACAAAATATATGATTGCTTGCACAACATTTACTCTTATTGGAATGCTGGTGGCATGTTCTTTTATGTTATGATTCCAGGGAAATGTCAGACTTTATTAATTGAAGACTAGCGGTAACCTGATGGAAGCTGATAAGCACTTTCACGGAATGATTGAAATCCGAATATATTTTTGAAAGGCCTTGATATTCCTCCCAATGAACCTTGCAGCAGAGAAGAAAACTTTCAAAGTCTAACAAAATAACTTACATGTGGTTTGATCCAAAGGTTAATATAAATAATGTGAAATTTACTTTGTCACATGTTTAAATGATAACAGCATAATCACAGTGGAAGGTTTTGGGGAACATATTGATCTAAATGACACAGTTCAGTTCTGGTTTTATGTGTACAAAAAGCAACATATAGCAGAGGCTTCTGCATGTACATGTTCATGGTAGAAAACGTCTGGAGCACCTTATATAGGGTTCTTGTGCAGGATCTGTGAGATCACCTGAAACCCAGACCTTGGAGAATTCTAGAGCTAGTGTCTCAGCTTGGCTACAGTTCTCTGCCCTACCTGTGTCCAAGGAGATGGAAATCAGGTCTTGACTCAGTGTACCTAGATATAGAAAATGTATACGTCTACATATAGGGCATCTTCAAAATGAGAAAGAATTGCAAGGTTCTATTCTATTTTAACCCAGGTGATGTACATCAAAGCACTCCTAGTTATGTGCAATGAGATACTCTGTGGAGTGTGTCCAGTTCTATGAATCCAAGCTTGTCCAAGTATAAAGGTTTCTCCACAGCTAGAGCAAGTTTTCAGCCCAGAAGTCCTTCTAGAACCCCTGAACTTATTAGGAAAGCCAAGAGTCTAATGGAAGAATCTAGTTAGAATATTATATGCAACGTCATTGTCCGGAGTTTGCCAGTCTATACAGTCATTCTTAACTGTATACTGTATACAGTTATACAGTCTATACAGTCATTCTTAACTGTATAGTGCTTTAGTCCACAGAAGGGAACACAGGACCTCTCTATCTCGCACATAAATCTGTACTATCAGTGTAAGGATGGGATCATGTACAAAGTTAGCAAATATGTACACAACGTGCAAATATTAATTGCATTTTGAAAATTGAAAGATATTCCACATAAGCTGTTTAATTTCATCAGCAGGATTATTTGAACAATAGCCTATTCAAATTTTGTTGTTTAAATTCTTCCTAGTTGTATGGCTTACACATTTATTTCATTTTATATGCCATGAGTGAAAATAACCACCATGACTGGCTGATTAATACATGCTCTTCTATATCATTGCCAGTTTTTTGGAACAGTGATAAAGTATATACACTTTAATTAATATAAATGTTCATTTCTTACCAAGCTTTCTCAGACAAATATTTCATTCTCCCCTTCCTTTGATCATCAGAAAAATTAGAAACATGTCTGTGTATAAATTAAGGAAAAAGCCATGCAAGTTCTATTTGGTTGGGAATTTTATTTGATTATAGATTAAAATTTTACAGCCTTCTTTTTAATATTTCAAACTCTGGCACAGTACTATGCCCTTTTCCTGCACTGAGATTTTCCTCCCCTATTGGATGATTAAACAACCAAGCAACAGACAAACACAAAGTATAAATAACTAGGTTTTTGACTTATCTCTGGCACTGGAATAAATGTAAGCAATTTCAAAGTGCTATTACACACAAAGTTAGTGCCAAAATCAATCTATCAGTATAGCCCAGTTTAAATAGGATAAAAGCACAAGAATAATCAGTCTAAGCTGATGAACTGATTGCAACCATTAGTTTGATAATTGTGCCAGATGAGTACAATAAGGCAATAAACTTCTGTAGTTCTTAGTGAGGTTAGGTAGAAGTGTGGTGGGATTAAACCAGTACAGTTATTGTTTATCCTATCAAGCACAGGCTTACTCACTGGCAGTCATGTGCATATCAGGACTGGAGCTGTCCAGCAATGGAGTAGCCGAAGTAAAGAACAAGAGCTAACCTCATAAAATTTTTGTACTAGCAAGTCTGGCTGAAACTGATAAGACCTAGTTGACCTAGTTGTCTCAAACAAAGAGTTTAGCTCCTTCCCCCTAAGTAGGAACATACGGTGGAATGCCCTGACAGTACATCCAAGTCTTCTAGAGTGGGCTTACACTTTGACTCATCACCCTCTATATTTGTGGGGTTCCGGAGATGAAGATGGGTGCAGTTGTGGAGTTCTGTCTCTCAGCCTCCACTGGCTCCTTAGAGACAGCCAATTCCTGACTTGTGGCTTTTAGGGGTCCTAATTCCCTGTGATCCTCAGGTGCATCATCTGCTTCCATGCCACTCTAGTCCCAGTGTAAAGGACTCTAGGTTGTTATACTGGTTGCGTCTGGATCCACCTACTGGAGTTGAAGAGGCCCCATTTTGGACTGTGCACAGATATGTTAAGAGCTTTGATATCTTTTTAAATTCTGGTTTCTTGTTGAACAAATCCATACATATGACAGCCAAAATATGCCTTTCCCCAGGTTAATTTAGTTAGGAAGTTAGTCCCCTATTTACAGCCATAATGGTCCATGCTTTAATAAACTTGAGGCTAGATTGCTGTAACATGCGCTATACGGGGATGCTTTTAAAGACAAATCAGAAGTTCCAGCTAATGCACAATGTGTCAGCCGACTTTTGTTCAGAATCTGGGAGACAGAACTAATTATTTCAACAGCTGCCTGTTCATTTCTGGGTCTAGTGCACAATGCTGGTGCTTGCCTGTAAAGGTCTTCATATCTTGGGGCCACATACTTGAAGGGCTGTCTCTTTCTGCATGTTCCTGTGGCAGCTTCATATTTCCCAGCAAGTTCTCTTTTTAGTGATCCCTTTGTCTAACGAGCTCTCTGCAACAGTCTGGGCTCATGGTTTTCAGTGGCTGTCCCACGCTTGTGGCATAGTCACCTCTTCCAGGTGACTCTATCCTCCTGGATTTTCAGTAAGACTGTGAAACTGAGTTACTCTTAGAGCTCTGGGGGCAGCCTGAATCCAGGCAAAGTTAATGACTTTCTAGCTATTTTTAGTATTTTTATATTTTAATGTATTTTAATATATTTCATAGATTCAGGTGGGATAGCCATGTTGGTCTGAAGCAGCGGAACTAAGTTTGAGTCCGGTGACACCTTTAAGACCAACAAAGTTTTATTCACAGTATAATCTTTCGTGTGTAAGCACATTTCCTCAGATACAGTAGAACAGAACCTTCTCAACCGTTACTTATAAGGGGTGGGGTGGGGGTTATTGTCAGGAAGGGCCATTTATTGTTTTTATGTTTACTTTTTAATCCTATGATTGATATGGTTTTATTGTATTTTATATTATTTTATTATTTGCCTTTGGTCCTGATTTAAATATTTTGCATAAAAAAGAGTAGACTCTGATTTAAGGACAGAAAGTTCAGATCAGTTTTTAAGACCCTGTTGTACTCTTGGTGTTACCATCAGGAGTGCACTGAGGCTTACTTGCTTTAGAGTATTCTATATCTCACAGACTGGCCCACTGGGGGCTATAAAGAAGAGAGTGTGGGCTCAGTCCATGTTGTCAGAGCACTGGCAAGCTCCAAGACCCTCTTATATAGCAAATGACACTATTGGAGGTGCAACATCCAGCTTTCCTACAGCCTACAGCCAGCTGACCCAGAAGAGAACCTGCTTTCTGCCTCTTGATACTATTCATACATTTACCAGAGAGCAGAAGGAAAATAGACTGTAGGAATCTATCATATACTCATGCTGAATCTGAACAGCTATGATCATAGGAACTATTGCTCTACTCAGACATGTTTTGCTAACTGGAAAGATGGTTGGGTGAGAGGTAAGAGCTCATACATATATGTTTACCTTTGCTGTTTTATTATTCAAGATAAGTGACAGAAGAATGATGCAGCTCTCAAGCCTCCCCCCCCCCCCCATTTGAAGTATCATGGGGAAATACTGTGATTGTGTGCAAGCTAATGATTTGTGAAAGCCAATGCTAAAGATGGATGTGATTGTCTAAACGTGTTCACTTGGGAGATTCCAAACAATTGTGCTTCTAAATTGACTTGATGCTGATATCACTCTTGAAAGTGGACAACTAGAAATAAGTAAATACACCATTTCGTATCAGTTATTTAGTAAATATTCCTCACTGGTAAAAAGCCCTGCATGTGTTCTATGTTACATTTCTCAAGAATGTTGTAGCATCCTCCTTTCTTCTATCTCCAAATGCAAAAATTCATTTCACTATATTTTGCTTAATGTATTTATTTTTAAAATACACCATCTTTCAGTCCAAAGAAGTCTGAGGTAGTTTTCAGTATCAACTGCCAACACAAATTATAGTAGCAAAATAGAAGCCTATCATAAATCTATGAAATGACCATAAAGAGTCTGGCTTTGTGGGGAGACTGGAATCCACAGAGGCTAAAATGCGCAAGCAAACAAAAAAGGTCAAGCAAAATGAAATTTCAACCCAACCCAAAATCCTGGTTTTACCCTATCATTTGAAACTTGAATGGCTAAGCAACAGGCAGATAGTACTTGGGTATTTCATGAATGAATTCCCACTACAAAGAAGATCCTGTCTCTGCTTCGGAAAGTGGTCATGCTGAGCCAGGACTTTTAGACAAAGTCCAGTTGACAGACTGGTGAACTCTGTTGCTTTTTTAAAATTCACCCTTTATATTTTAAAATGCAAATATATGTGTTACCATTTTACTTCAAAGCATCAGGGTAGAATACTATTAACAGTGCTATACTAAGCAGAATTATCCTTCCAAGTCAATAGGCTTAGAAGAGTTAGTTCTTCTTAGGTGGGGCTGTAAAATCAGTAAACAGTACTTGACAAATTAAGAGAGCAGTCCTAAACAAGTAAATTCAGAATCCTACTCAGGTCTAATCAATGGGACTTACTCCTAGGAAAGCAAACTTAAGATTTGTCATGTCACGAACCACTTATATGCCCTAGTAAAGCTGCTAACGAATGGATTTCAGGCCCATATTCAGCATATATAAAATGTACCCATAATGTCAAAGTGTTCTTACTTGGTGGTTTAATAACGTTTGTAAACAAGGCCAATCCTCATTTAAAGTGAACTACTGAAATATGTAAAACAGAAGATATCTAAAGAGTATCTTACTCAAGAAGACATTAATTCATCTTAAATTACTTTTTAAATATGATTACCTGGCATGTGTTCAAAATATTTTGCAGCAATAAAAAGGGTAGCTTTATTTATCTGAAAACATGGACTACATGGAATATAAAACTTTCCTGATGCTTCATGCCTTTCCTATTGTGTTTATGTAGCATTTAAAAGCATGGTGACAAGAAATGGTGATTTAATCCAGGTTACATAAGAGAAACTTAAATAGCAGCTTTCATGGTTAGTGAACCTCAACAATGTAGATACAGCAATATATTTTATTCTGTGATGATAGGTGGGCAGCATACTTCAAATAAAATAATGGTTAATGGCATCACCTCTTACTAGTCAAGGAGCTTTGGATTACAGACTTAATGCCCCATAACTCTCTAGTGAGTGCAGTGGATTTGTGATGGTTTAACAGTAATAGAGACATTTTAAGCTTGTGGCATTTCCACTTCTTTTCCAAAAAGAAAGCCAGTTATCAGACTGAGCATATGTAAATATTCAGGATAGCATTTATTTTATTTACAGGTGAAAGGGTGTGTCCCTTTGTGGAAAGATTTGTGTATCCCTTCTCCTGTCATTCCAACTTTCCTACTAGCATTCCACATTTAATGTAGCTGGTTTCCTCCTGATGAGTTAACTGCAAGGAAATGTAAAATACCTATAATGAAAAGGAATCCAGAAGGTCCATGGAGAGAGAAGCGACCAGCACTTCACAGAGTGCAAAGATGACGTCAAGAAGAGATGTGCACACTGGACATGAGTGCACATATTTATAGGAAATATGTACCTTGAAGCACTATGACAGGTTTGCCCCTAAAACAATAGCTTAATGTGTTTACCAGAAAGTTCGTGAAGACTTGGATAAATGTTTGATGGTTCTCTCAGAGGGAGATCAAAAATTTGAGTGGAGCTTGATTTCCCTCCTGGAGCTGGGATATGGCTGTTGATGTGCCATGATGACCTCCAAAGTACAGGATGGGTAACTCTTCCAGGTGTTATGGGTATGCTAACAAATTGCCCCGATCCTCCATTGTTTCCAATGGGGAGGGGAATAGCCAGGCAGTACAAGCCTAGCAGAAGGTCCCAGAGTGTTGAAAGTGAAGTGTTGGGGGGCATTTTTTTCAAGGCCAGCAGCAGAACCAGTGCAATTGTAGTGTAGGGAATTGCGCCACTGTGGCAGTGCCAAAACCCAATAGGAGTAAGGTAAGATATGAGAATTTCTGAAGCAGAAACTGGAGGGGAAGCATTTCTGCAAGGACAGCAGAACCAGCCCAGCACCACAATCCAGAGCCAGTGTGGCAGCACTGCAAACAAACCCAACAGAACTAACAAATGTCACATCAGACAATCCCAGAAGTGTTTCTTTTTCTTTCTTTCTTTTTCCAAAGCAGACATAAGGGCAGTAGAAGCTCCGCAGAACACTCAAAAGTGCAGGATGGGCAGGCACTTTTGCTAGCCCACCTGAACAAAGGCCAGCCCAATACACAGAAGCCCAGTAATGCTTAGTTTTCTTTCAAACCAAGGACAAACCTACAGAAACTGTATAGACCATTTCCTCAGGGAAGGCCTAAGAAAGTGAGAGGGAGGGGGTTGTGTGTGTCCACCCTGATCCTCCTCTCTCAGCAGCAGTACATGCCAACTATCACTGCCTCAGTGGAGGAGCCTGAGTGCTGCAGCTGCCCTTCATCACAGGCTCTCCCTTTCCCACCTCCCAGCCCTGCAAAGAAGAATGTTTAAATTAGCTTCCTTATTTATGGTGCTCCTTTGGTTTCTGTTTGGCACACAGATCGTACTATCCTACTCTACCCCATCTTCATCAAGATGAAGAATAGTTTTTGTGCTGCTGTTTTAATTTCACAAAAATAAAGGGACACAGTATAGAAAGTAGAAACCACAAAATGAATACTATGTATAAGTCGTTCGCCTTAATTAATGTACAATAAAGTTAAAATTTCACACTAAAAGTGTATTATTGTATTTCACATTATGACATCACAATCTTGCAACAATTTCCAAATTTGTTACATATGGTCCATACAATCACAGAATAGATGACTGATGAGATTCCTAGGTGTTGACACACTGAAGAAGACAGTCCGCAACAATAAAGAAAGCTAGGAATCTCATCAGTGGTCTTTTTGGCACATTATTAATCTATGAGTGAAGGTCAACTATTCTGTGATTGTAGGGAATGAAATTTTGTTGTAAGGACAGTATTGGTCCTGGATACTTTATTCACTTCTTTGTATGTAGCAGCATTATGAAACAGTGGAAGCATCATTGAATGCAGAGTATTTTGTTTGCGGCTTGTGTATTTTTGTGAATGACTTATACACAGTATTCATTTTGTGGTTGCTGTTTTAAATTCAGCATGCAGTTTTGGTATGGGTTGGCTGGTGGTTTACCACCTTCAACATTGCCCTGTGCTGTAATGCTACCAGGGCTCTGTAGAGGTATTTTTGGTACAGGTGGATTCAGAATGGCAGTGGGGAGATTGACGGGGCACTTTTGTGCCCATCCAACAGGTTAATTGCCCTGCTACTTCTTTCTAGTCTTGTTTTAATTTTGGGAAGAGCCTTTCACCCCAACTTCCCAGCAGAGACTGAGAGAGGATGGAGGCACAAGTATGTGCTCACTTCAGTCACCCTCTGTCATGCCAGAGATACTGACTTTCAGAATCGTTCCTGATAAGAGCCTGTAAGTGTAGTCAGAATCAAGATGTTCTGTAACCTAAATATGGGAAACAGCTGGGTCAAGGCAGCAATCCTTAATTAGCCTAGGACAGGGATTGGGGAAGCTAAGAATAAGAATCCAGTCCTAGAGGCAGAAGGAAACTCTTTCTATTCATTCATGAACAAGATGCACACGTCCACGTGTTTGAAGGAACAAGGAAATTGGAGCTTCTGACAGCTTGACGAATGCCAGGAAGGCTGCACGAGGCTGTGAGGGAGCCAGAGGTTGTGGCAAGAATCTTCCTGAACTGCTCGCCGTGAGGTATTGTCCGGGTGCAGGGACTGCTCGCATTATAGCAAGTATCTGCAAGCAAGTAAGTCTGGGCTGTGCAGAAGAACCGAAGGAAATTCCTTGGACGGTTGGAACCAGGCTGGTGGCAACAAGCTTTGGGAGGCGTGGTCCAGTTGTAAACCAAGCCCAAAGCTAAACACCAGGCAAGAGGGAATTGCATTTCCAGGAAGCAAGAACCTCCCACTGTATGTCTGTAGTTAGCTAGATAAGTAGGGTTTTGTCTATTGTCTGTTTTATCCCAAACTCCCCCTATTTGTTTTATCTCCTTAATAAACTGTATGTTTTATGAGCTGGGAGTCTGAAGAAGTTTTTGGGCAGTAGAGACTTGAGCCCTTCCCACTCTCCTAAACAGAGCTCATTTGTTCATTGAAGATCCTGAAATACTGGGACTTTAGAATTTGCCTGTGATACCCTCAAAGTCAAATAGCGGCAAGGTAGCCAAATAGCGGCAAGTTGACTTTCAGGAAGACAAACTGCTCAACTGTCCAGGGGAGCCAGTGTGAGCAATGTGAGCAGACAGTGTTGCCTGCATGGGAAAAAAGCTTGTTCACTCTGCATACTTGTTGGAAGGCTTGAGAGAAGCATCTGGGCCATGGCAGAGAGGTCCAGCCAGACTGATAAAGTATTTTCTGGGTATTTATTCATCTCAGTTTATATGCACAACCATATGTATGCCTTCCCTGACTCACCCAGGTACAAAATTTATTGTTTCAATATTATCAGTCTCATATCCTTAGCTTTCAATCTTCTAGGGAGCTTGAATGCTTTCCTTAATTTAGATCAGAAGATATCTTTCAGGTCTGAAGCATAGGCTGTGCAAGGCTGTGCCTAAAGCCAAATGTTGATTGGGAAGGGATGCATTTGAAAAACTGTAATCTAAGGATTTCCATAGTTCACTTGAGAGCCCTTAACAGTATGCTGGAATGAAGAAATCTCTAGTTTCAAGAAAGGTGATTGTTATGTGAATCTAAACACACTTGAAAGCAAGAAACTGTGCCCTGAATTTCCTCTTTATGGTAACATTTCATATCAGTGAAGCTATTATTGTCTGCATCTGAAATAGGTCTGTTTTAAAACTAATTGATGAGTTTTTCAATAAATGAACCTGATTATGTAATAAATTATCACCTTTTATTTAAAAATGAATGCCCATGTCTTGCTCAGTAATTTTAAGTGGAGCTAAAAGTGGTGAGAGATTTTTTGTCATAAGACTATTTCTGAAATGTTTCTGGAATGTATTCCTTTTAGAATGGTCAATTTGTAGTGATATTTCTGTCATGTAGTGTATTCAAACTCTTCATAAGGTGCAATACAGAATTCAGAGGATTATATTTATAAGATACATTATGGAAAGATATTATAATTCACAATTTGAGTTTGCTTCATGCTAACACCTGAATGAAAAAAAAAAGTGGTATATTCTAGGAATGAGCACAGAAATTGATTTTCGTTTGGGTTCATCTCATTTGATTGAATCCATTATTGTACTTAATTGTTGTGGTGTATGTTTGGAACAGGGACTCATGATCATGTGCTGGTTCAACTTTGGTCTTTCTTGTTGGTCATGATCAGGGAGCCTGTTCTTCAGTGAGATATTCACACATATCCAAACAACTTTTGCTGTGTCCTTTTGCACTGCTTGTTTGCAGCCGCGGTCCCATCTACCACCCATCTAGCCAGCTCTTTTCAAAGGAGAGTTGGCCCACCAGTAGATCTCTTCATAAGTAAGAGTATCTCATTCTTCAGTAGCATAACATGAAAGACTTCCTTCCCCAAAGAAGAACACAAAAACATAAAAAATGTTGCCCCATAGGTTCAGAGTTTTTTTCTACATTCAATCTTGGGGGAATATGGTGTTTATTCTTCACCATGCTTAAACTATTAGGAGTTGTGCATATTAGTCAAGGTTTCCTGCATAATTCTGATTAATTCTTGACAGCTGTTCTCTAACCAGCTTAGGTGTTTTTGACTGTAAATTTTAAATCTTGATTTCCTGGAACTTTTTATCTTCAGATGGTTTGACAATAAACTATGTGCTGCTTTTAAGAGGATATTATATTCATTTCAGGTGTAACATATTTTAATTTTGTGGCTCCAGTAATCACTATGCAGTGTCTTGAACTTAAGAGATATGTGCAGTCATATGCAATGGGCTACCTGAGCGGCCTATGTGTTCTTCACATTGACTACCACTAGCTTGAAAAACCTATAAATATCAGAAAGGAGGTAAAAAGCATCTAAGCTGCCTCATTTCATGCTTGTAAGGTAAATGGCTGCTGGATAAAGAATTGTGTTGGTATATTGTTGAAGTGAACAAATATACCTTTGTAATAAATGCACTTCATCTTAAAAATATTTTGTTCCAATGAATCAATGTGTACCTATTGAACAGCATTTCAGAAGTGGTGCTGTATATTGCTACAAGAACAACAGGAGGCCACATGAAATGCTCCAATGGGTTTGTGCATAATTTGGTAGGGTATAAGTTACTGCAGCCCTGGGGCTACAGAATGTGACATGCATTCACATTTGTTGTGACTAGTGCAGAAGCTGAAGTATTACACTAATAATTTTCTTATACTAACTTTACTTTCAACAAGTTTTCAGTGCCTGCCACACGTCCTTCAGAAATGCTGTTTTTTGTGCATGTAATGCTAACAGAACAACAAGCAACTGAGAATTATCTGACTACATCCTTCTGCTTCTGTTGATTTTGGGTTTTGATGATAAAGGGTATTGATTTATTATGGCTTATTCATTTATGCTGGCACTATCTGCTGTTGGTTTGTTGATTGTATTGCTTTTTTGTACTTTTTTGTATATTAGGTGTTTCTTTTTGTTGCAAGCTGCTTTGAAATTGTTACTGAGCAAAGTATGATTTTAAATAAATTAATAAAATTACACATATAGGGCTGGATCCATAGATTCCATTCTGTTAATACTGCAGACTAGGGTGCAAAAAAAGTATTCAACTGGCAGAACATGTCTCTTCCACCAGAGCAAGGTCCCTTGTACCACTGAATATCTCCTTGTGTAAAAGATGTCTCCACTGGAATGAAACCTTTAAATTCAACCCATAGGATTAAGTCTGTCTGTTTGTTAATGGAGCTGCCTCCTACTGAGTAAGAACATTAATTCATCTAAGTCAATACTATACTCTGACTGGGAGCAGCTCTCCAATGTCTCAGCCAGTCTTTCCTAGCACCTCCGATCCTTTCAGTGGAAATGCCAGGGAAGGAACCTGAGATGGTTTGCGTGCAAACCATGTGCTCTGCTATGTTTTCCTACACTTTTAAAATTTATGCTGATGTAAAGAACAATGCACCTTCTGTAAATGAGAATCTATTGATAAAAAAAAATTGTGGGGTTGCAGGGGAATTTTATCCATATAACAGTCCTCCATTTATCCATACAACAGTCCTGTGAGGTAGCTTAGGCTGAGGGTGTGTGACTGGTTCAGGGTCATCTAGCAGGATTCAAACCTGGGCCTCTCAGATCCTAGTCCAATAATCTAACCACTATACCACACTGGCTCTACCGCATTGGGTCCTATGAACTGCAACAGGTGGGCATTTCTTGGAATGATTGCTTCTGTTTCAGCTCCTGCACCCCTGAAAAGCTACTTTGAAAAATTAGGGCAATACTATCAGTGTAGAAGGTGGTACAGGCATACAGCAAGGAGGAGAAAGAGATACAAATCCCTTATACACTGTATTTGAGGAAAAGCTTGCCCAAGAGGGAAATGATGATTTGTATTTCACCTTGAACTGAAACCCCCCCCCATTGTATTCCCATCCTAAAGGCTCTCTGAGCCTCAAAAACAGCTTTTCAGAAGAAGGAGAAATCCATTCCATGAACTTTGTCCATTTATGGTTCATTTGATTCAACCTATTGTAGGTTAAGTGAACAGAAGAGTGGGACAAGGGTTCACCTGGCCCAACTTGATCTATTCAGGTATCTGCAGCAAGGCTTAGGAAATATCTGGAGATTTGGGGGGTGACGCCTCATGAGGGGCGGGGTTTGGGGAGGGGAAGGACGTCAGTAGGGTCTAATGCCATTGGCTGAGGACAGACTGGCAATCTGCCCCGGGAGAAGTCCACATGGGAAACGGGGAAAGGGAGCCGGTCCAGACATGCGCAGCTGTCCCTCGGCTCCCTTCCATACTTACGTGTCTTGAAGACGTTTTCCTTTCGCTTTACCGGGACACCGGGAGAAACCGGTGTCCGGAGGCCATCTTGTGCTTGCCTCCCGCTTCCAGGCAGTGTGAACCGGAAGAAGGCGGGAGGCAAGCAGAGGCGGCAGTGCGAATGCAGCGTTTTGCCAGTTTGCGCATGAGCGCTCATGCGCACATGCGCACATAAAACAGCCCTATCACGAGCTGCGGAGGCCGACCCATGTGGGGCCACTCCGCAGCAGTCTGAACGCTCCGTAACAGCATCCTTGCACAATACACTGGCCAGTGTGAATGGCCAGCCCCGGGGAGTTTTCCCCCCACAGCAGTTGCCTCCGCATTCATCCCACTCCAGATTGCCAGTCTGTCCTCAGCCACTGAGTCCACCTTCCAAAGCAGCCATTTCCTTCAGGGAAACTGATCTCAGTAGTAATAGTGGGAGATCTCCAGGCAACACCTGGAGGATGGCAACCCTAGGGAGGTTGTCTTTGACAGGTGGGGTGGGGGTGGACCAAGCACTGCTACCTTTGGTGGTAGCAGTGTAGATAAAGTGGTATGCAGTGAAGCCTTGGTAAGCATCCTGAGGCATCAGTTCATAAGGTAGATGAGCAATACTCAAATCAGAGGCCTGGGCCCTCTGGGCCTTCATGAAACAGGACCCACTGACACATGCCATTACCCTTAGCCCGTAGACTTCTCAGCTAAGGGGAAAAGACATAGCACACTTCCCATGAGCAATAAAATGCTTGGCAAAGGAGGAGACCGAGCCATACAGAGTTGATGGCTCAGAGCCTGGAGCCACGGTGGCCTTACTCAAAAGGTTTGGGACTATTTTATGTTAGAAAAAATTTCTGTTTATATAGACAGCAAATAAAGAACAAGAATTATATAATCCGTTAGATAAATGGTACCCATTTATAACTAAGATGGCTGAAGAACAAACAAAAGGTAAACAATGGTTTAGATCCAAATATAGGATTTTGTTGTGTTTGAGATTTATTTATTTATTATTTAAATTTGTACCCCACCCTCCCTGCCAAGGCAGGCTCAGGGCGGCCTACATCATAAAAGCATGCTAACGGTAAAAATTGTAAACATCTAAAAATGATTCATCAAACAATTCAATAACAGTTCATTAAAACTAACGTTACAGTATATTAAAGTGCTAGCAGTTTAACTTATAATATCAAAGATGGCCTCATACATGTTATAAATTCACTTGATATTCAGCTCGTTGATCTTTCTCAGTTTTGGTCAGCGAGCACAGGTTATCAGTAATTGACCAGGCACCAGGCTTCTGTTGTTATAAATTTGATGGTATTAATAATCATAGATGATGTACTGAGCAAATAATAATGGTGGTGGCTCCTAGTTGAAAGCCTGGTGGAAGAGCTCTGTCTTGCAGGCCCTGCAGAGCTATAATTTATTGAGTTCTGTGTTAAAACCTCCTTCCCAAGAGCTTTCGAACTCCTTTACTACTAGCAGTTGGTGGTGACAGTGGTCCATTCTGAGCCTCTCCACAATCTAGATCTGCTTCTGCTTCAGCAACATTTTTGTTGTTGTTGTTCAAAATAGCCTCCTTTGCAACAATGATTTCAACACAAAGCCAAATTTTATTTGTGGCTTGGTAACAACAGTATTACTAAGAAAGAGATTTCTTTTCAAACGAAAAAAAACCTTAGCACTACAGTTGTAGCTGATTGGGGCTGTGACCAGCAGTGAACTGGCACATAAGCTAAGTTTTTACAGATCTTTTGGGAAACAGTAACCTTTTTCTGCCAAAAATATTCTACAGAGAACTTTCTTCCAAATCCTAATAATAACATTTACATTACATTTATACTAGCATTAAAAATGGCAGAATGGTGAAAAAATTGGCCAAGTGGTAATCATACTTTTTGCACTGGCAGGTTTCATTAAAACATATTATGCTTGTTTAAGACCCTTTTTTCAAACTGCAGATTTAATGCTTAAGGAAATAAGCTTTATTTAAACACTGCTAGTCAGCATATTACTGTGTAAGTACAAGGACTGAACTTCCAGCTACTTCTCAGAGTAGCAAAGCCACATAGTGAAACACGAACAATAAGTTTCTCATTCAGTGTAATGGATATTGAGGCAGTGGTTATATGTTTGAACAGACTCTGACATCTACAGATTGAACATCTCTGAAGAAGGATTTCAAAGTATTGATCATCTTTGTTTTTCGGATTAAATGGAGAAAGAATGTACTGTGTTTGGCAACATGACCCACTTTTAAAAGAACTGTCAGACTGGAAAGAGTTACAACACTAACTATGACACAAAGACCATCCATTGACTGAGGGTATCTTGAAGCATCATAACTGAGAATGGAACTTTCCAGATCACTTTAAATTAAATTGATTAATAATACATCATGCTGTAATGAATTTTTCATGGTTTGGAAGCTAATGTTTTCAATTATTTAGCAATGCAAAATGTAGGAAACGCTCATACAAACAGAGCACAGGAGCTGATCCATGAATGTTTCCCCCCAAACAAAATAATACATGACCTGATTCTTAGAACTTTTATTTTGCTGTTCAAAAGGACTGGCAAGATATGACTAACCCACTGGCTATAGTTCAGTAGCTTTTGGAAAAACATACAGCATTATGTAATGTTAACATAGTAAGTAAATCCTTCCAAAACCAATTGCGTTGTTTGAAAAACTTTGGGGGAAACATATCTGGGAAGAGAGTAAAAGTAAAAGTGCAAGTCTTGTCTAATTCTAAACTCCAGTTCATGCCCATCAGTCATCACAACAGCAGCCTCCGGCATGAAGCAAGCCCTCCATGGGATTTAGGGATGCCACAAATTTCACATCAAATGTGCTGGCTTGGGTTTCATACCCATTTTATGGAAATTCACCCAATGTGGGCAATGGTACAAACAAACTTATGCAAAGGGATTACTGACAAAGCTCCTTGATCTAGTTTGGAAGAAATACTGAGACTACTGGCTAGAGTGAAACAAGAGATAAGATTACTGGGTGGGATAATTAGCAAAACTCGAGCTGTCACCATAGTATCAAGCATACAGCAACAGTGCTCTATACTTTAATAGCTAATATTCCGAATATTCCCCCACCACACATACTTTGCGACTTGTATCATTCAAGAAGTATACACAAGAGCCCAAACAATTACCTTCGTCTGTTCTGATCAGATTTACATGTACAGGAATCTGCAGTAGAAAAGATCAAGAGTTCATTAGCACCTTAAAGACTAACAACATTTGTGGCTGGGTATGAGCTTTCATGAGCCACTGCTTACTTCTTCTCAGTGCCTTTATCGTGTGAACTCAACTTATCAGAGGCAAACAATTGGTCAAGTCAGCCAAGCATTGCCTACTTGGAGGAAAACAGCAGATCTGGTGGTATCATCTACACAGGAGTCCTTTCGTAGAAAAAGAGGTGCAGGAGCTCATTAGCATACGTATTAGCATAACTCATTAGCATAACCAGCCGAATGTCAGTTTCAGCTCTATTATACCCTATGGGCCATTGAAGTCAATGGCAAAAACTCATAGGGTATATGAGGAGCTGGTGGAGAGGAGGTTTGAGGGAGAGGCTCCAAACTTGCAGGGTAGCTTCTGGGACCTCTCCCCGAAATACCCACCAAGTTTCAAGAAGATTGGACCTCAGGGTCCAATTTTACGGGGCCTCAAACAGGTTGCCCCATTCCCTCCATTGTTCTCTATGGTGGGAAAAAACTTTTTTCCCCACCATAAAGAACAATGGAGGGAATGGGGGCAACCTGTTTGGAGGCCTGTAGAATTGGACCCCCTGGTCCAATCTTCTTGAAACTTGGTGAGTATTTGGGGAAGAGGTCCCAGAAGCTACCCTGCAAGTTTGGAGCCTCTCCCTCAAATCCCCTCCCCTCCAGCCACTTTTAAAGCTAATGCCAAATTTCGGCAGCAATTCGACAGCAGGCCGAATCAGATCAGAGAATCTGATTCAGCCCGTGGCTGCCCTACTGCCCACTCCTGGGCTGGCGGAGCAGCGCTCCGCCTCACTCCGGCCCCAAAGGACCCCTGCATCTATAGATCATTCTGTGCTCTCCTCCCAGAGATACTTTTACCTAGAAATGCCAGCATTTGGACCTGGGGACCTTTTAAAAGTGAAAGGATGTGTTGTAGACTAAGGTATGGGCCAGCTCTTGATCTGCAAAAAAAAGGTTATCTTAAGAAGTGAAAATGTATGCTTGGCTTTCTAGCAAAGATGTGTTAATCTTTTAAGTTGCCACAAAACTTATTACTGCAAAACTCATAAGATCTCCAGTTTTTGACAGGAAATTAAGCTGACAATTGTATTACCATTTTAAGTGTATACTGAGTTTATAATAGATTCAGATACACACAAATGCATATTTTGGTGTCTAAACAAAGTCCAAATGTAAATAAATTGTGGATTAGGAAAATTTCTCTTGTATTTTATGAACGAGATTTCCATCACCAGAAAATGTAGATACATTTGAGCTTGTATAAAAGTAGGTATTTGCTGACAAAAAATTAACAATAGTTTGAAAAGGCAAAGTGTTCAAAGTTACAAAATTAATTGCTGCTTAAAAGTAAGTATAATTTTCTTTATGAATCAATTTAGATAATACAAAAGATAGCAAGTGCTGAAGATAGTTTATTCAAGTTTAAATAATTGCTTTCTTTTTATCAACACAGTATAATGCCTGATTAGTCTAGGAATAATTATTACAGATAATATTGTGGTAGGATTGGACTTTGCAGATAACTAGTAGAAAATAAAAGTTAGATAAGGACCAGCCTGCTGCCACTTATTTTTAAAGCAATACCCACATCCTAAAACTGGAGGCCCTATGTTTACAATCAACAATTTCTGCCATACCTAGTGTTGCCAGCTCTGTGGCTGCAACCTTTGAAAGCTTTTGGGGGTTAAGCCTGGGGAAGAGGGAGTATTGCAAATGCTGTGACATCACTTCCAGATTATCACCCTGAAGTGACATCACAGCATCTAGGAGTTCCCCCAATCTCTATGCTATATACCATAGTGTTTGGGAAAATTCCTAGAGTGTCACAGGCCGAGTGATGTCACTTCTTGTTGATAACCCAGAAGTGATATCAGAGTGTTTGTGACATTGTTCCTTATTTTTCTCTCAGTTCCTCAATAGACCAAGCATGGGCAATGGGAAATTGGTGGTTGCCTGCCAGCAATGAGAAACTGGCATGCCTAGCTGTACCATCTTCTGTTTAAGTATGAAAAAGGATGTAGTAAAGACTACCTGTAGATGAGACTGAAATTGATCAATTTTGGATTGGTCTGTCTTGAACTCAGGGTAAGGATCTAGGAGTGATCTGAATGGATCAGGGGCAGGCCCTACAGATATGGTAAAATATGCTGCATCCTAAGAAAAGAGAATAAAATGGGAGTTCTGAGTACACCTGTTTAGGATTGCTTCCTTAGTTTCTGAAATTTTCATACCACTAACTGTGCCTTTTGCTAGGACTGTTCATGGGATGCAGGATGCAGGCATTTTTAGAGAGTGAAGATGGTTATGGGTTTCATTGTATTTTGTTTTAAATATAAAATTGTAGGCAGCTTTAAACTATTTTAATAAATATAGTGAGATATAATTTCCACAGTTCTGCAGATCCTAAATATGTATTTGTCCAGTGATAATCCTGAAAATAACCACAGACAACTGAGGTAGCATTAGTTTTCATATATCTCATGCCTCTCACATAAAACAACAGTTCCAATTTATCTTTTAGGTCTGGTGGGAGGATGTATGAATCCAAAAGGTTTCACCTAGACTAACATTCATCAATATTAGTTTACCTGCAGCTGGGCTATCTACAGTTGCTTTATGCATGAATCTCATATTCTTAGAATGATGGTGACCAAAGGACTGAGCTAAAGGGGCCTCTTGTCCCTGCGCTCAGAAATTCTTATTCTTAATGATCTTGTTGTTTTACTGACTTACATCAGTCAAAATCTATGATGTCTTTTGCAGATAACATTGGTGCTATTTTGTGCTGTAAAATTATCCTGTATGTTATCTTCTGTACTACGTAGTATGAGAAACCTTCAAATGTTCAAAACATCAAACACTTCAGACAAGACTTGTCATGTTCACAAAGGAAATTGTCTAAATGGCACCAGGTATGAATGTCTAAAAGTGACACTGATCTTGGTTTATCTATAACAACAACAGGTAAACAGGCTAAGCAGAACCCAGAAAATACCTTGTGCCAATGTTTTTGGAGAATCTTTCTGAGCCCTGTTCAGGAGCATAAATTCTAGATGTTCTGTCTATTAAAAAAATCAATTTTGATCTTTCAACAGTTATTAACTTTCTGAAGGGTTATGTTTTATTGCTTTAAAACAATGAAAAATGCTGAAAAAATTTTCAGCAGAGCACAGGGATTTATATACACTCAGACTTGAGGGTCCAAGTGTTCAGCTCATCCCATATTTTTGGTCTACTCATACTTTTTCTTTAACCTTTTATGGTCACCCAGAAACTTTAAGCAAAACTAGATTGTTGTTAAATAATAATTGCAGTTATTTTTATCTTTTTTCCTTTCCATGATAATGATGAAGAGAAGTTCCATTGAGAAGAAATTATGAGGTAGTTCGAGGGAGCGCAGTTTTGCTCAGGATGGCCTATTGCACCAGTGCCAGCAACAGCTTTTTGCCTGTGGCTAATCTTATTATCAGCCACAACCTTTCACATTTAGCTGACTAAGGGAGCAATTCTAAACAAGCATACTCAGAAGTAATCCCATGTTATTCAGTGGGACTTACTCCCAGAAAAGTGTCACTGGGATTGTAGCCTAAGGGAGCCTTCTATGGGATCTTCTTTCCACTTTCTCTGACTCATCTTGAATATTCAGCTTTTATTGCACAGTGCAAGATGCCTTTTTTATGGAGCATAATACAACATAATTTTCCTTAACTGTAAAAATACCTGCTCTTACAACCACATAGTGTGAGTACACTATAGAACCTGGGATAGGATGCTTTAGGAGGAGAAACTCTAAAGAGTAATACACAAATAGATGTATATATGTGTATAATACACATATTTTCATTGTTGTAAAACAAAATAGACTAATTGTTACAGTGATAAAATAGACTGGAGGTCTCTGTTGAAAACACAGATTTTTCTTCTACAAATAGAACAGTCCAGAGATTAGAATTTATAGATTCCACTGGTGTCACAAGGAAGATTATCGTTCACACATTGGCACATTGTACAGAAACTTCTTTGATATCCCTCTCTCTCTGTTGTGGGTCACAGATGATCAACCAACAGTATCATTGACTATATTGTACATTCAGTGATGGTAGAAGTGGAAATGGAAGACTGAGTGCCTATTTTCCTTATGTATCTTGTTAGCTCTCTTTCCATCTGAACTTTTGTCATAATCCAGTTGACAATGGGGTGTCCAAGTTAAATAATTTGCTTGCAATAGCACTACTATTGTTTATATAATACAGTGTTAGTGTAGACTGTTGTGTGTACAGGACTGTTAAGTATCAGAATTTTAAAGCAGATGGGCAAGATAAACAAAAAAGGCTTTTTAAAAAGAGTAGTACAAGCGATTTGTACTGTTTTCACAACTCTGATTGTTACACCTTGGATTACCGAAATGTGTCACAGGTGAGATAGCGCCTGCTCTTTTTCTCATGCTAATAGAACCCTGATTGTAATAAATTACAAGGAGGACAATGAAATATATATTATCTTACAATTGCCCTCAAAATTATTTTGCTATTGAAAGTGAGAAGTACTAAGTCCTTAGGGGTAGATATTCAGTGTGATTTACTTACAGAATCTCACGTCTTAGAGCTCTTTGAATTGTACTTAATGGTTACTCCTTATGTCCTGCAAGGATCTGAATAACGGTGCATTCATTTGATATTCATTGTGGTGCCACTGATCATAATGGTCTCATTCATTATTAATGGATATGAAGGAGGGTGTTAAGAGACCTGTTGTAGTACAGTACACATGGAAAAGAGTATTAGCAATAGAAATATTTACATCATTATCAGATGAAAAAGATTCACCCATGCTTATAATGTTTGCTGAATAAAGATGGTGCACTCCAGAACACTTAACCTGTCTAAATGACGCTATGTGGTATAGTACACAGTATTTGGTGCTTCAGATACTTGTTATCTTACTGTACATGTTGTACTGCTTGCACAGAGAAGATTGTTTTGACTATAGTCATTATCAAGACTATACCTTGTTAAAGAAATGTTGATTAATCATGGTTGCAATCACATGCACAAGATACAGCGGGGGGGGGGGGAGTGAGGCTATTTTCGCCAGCAGAAGTTGACCTGCAGTTGCATGATCACATGGACTTTGGAAGCTGCGGGCACAGCCCACTACTGCATGATCAGACACAACCACGGGTGAGTCAGGTTGTTGTTTTTTGCCTCGTGTTTCTGATGCACTTTCACAAGGAATTGATGAATTGCACCTCCGCTCTGAGGTCTCCCTATGGAGTATGCGGCATTGTGCGCTAATGTGCATACTGTGATGGGGGGGGGGGGGAACCTGGCATGGAGTCGGGATAGCCTGATCAGACTATCCCAACGCCATGGAAATGTGCTGGGGCAATCAGACGCAGGAAAGTCCATATGTGGCCCGTAGCAACTCGTTTGCTACAGGACTTTTTGCAGTGTCTTTTAACTCCACTTCTGCAGTGGAGCAAAACAGGTTGCTGACAGCTGTGGGGTGCTTCCCAGATGTTGTTGTCTGATTGTGCTCCTTTAATCTGCCCGGCATTCACACCTGTGTCAGGGCGAATTGTGTGTGTGATCGCAACCCATGTGTGTTTTAATGCATCAGTTGGCTAAATTGAAATACCTTCATATACCACCAAACTTCAATATAGGTGCCTTTTGAGGGTTTTGAAGATAGTATGGACTAACTCAGAGTGTAATAAACAAAACTTGCTTGTTATTGTTGTAAGGGGGATTTGGGGAAAACCATCTTGAATATTCTTGTTTCTTTTACAGGAACCAAAATTGCATTAAGAATAAACACATATATCATTCATTCACAGAACTGCAGATTAAGCTACCAAAGTTTCAGTTGACTAGTCTATCAATTTTACTGACTTGAAGCATGTGGACCTAATTATAACTTGAACTAATGTTATCCAGCTTTCCAAATATGTTGCACATTTAGTGATACATTAAAGAGCGATTAAGGGTTAAGAGCCTGGCAGCCTATCTTGTTTATAATGAGGCTGCCAAACCATGGCAGAGCTTTTGTAAACTCTGAAATGAACTCATTAACAGTCGTCAGAAGATGTTTTATGTTGCCAAACATTTTTAACAATACATTTTAAATTTCTTTTTAAAAAGAAGAATTTGAAATATTGCTGCTTAGGTATTGAATTATTTGGGTTTCCCCCCCATTGTTGTTGTCTCCCATTGCAGAGAAGGCCTCTTGCCTAGTACAGAATAAACAAAAAATTAGTATTAAAACAATGATCAATTGTTCTGTGAAATCGTTAATGCTACGTAAGATACTGAATCATGGTAACAAAAACATGTGTTCTGGTTAAATATAATAGATAAAGCAACCATACTATAGTACGAATCAACAGACCAATAGATTTGAAGGTTAATTTAAGAAATATTCCTGTTAAATAGTCAGGGCTGCCATTCTCTAGGTGGCAGCTGGAGATCTCCCACTATTAGATTGGGATGCCAGTCCCCACGTAGGGGTGGGGAATCCCCTGATTTCGAGGGCTCCTGCTCACCACTGGCTGGCTAGCAGGGGTAAGCTTCACCCCAAGCCCCACCCCAGGAGTGACCACCATTGGCCACCCCTCTCCCTGTCCTCCTGCAAGATTTAAAGGGCCCACTAGCTGATTGGCTGAAGCACATGGCCCTCCAAGCAGTGAATTCGCCACTTGCAGTTCAGGCTGCCTCCCTAATGTGATGATGTCACTTCTGTGTAACATCTTCATGTTGCAGAAATCCCCTCCCCGTCCCCCAAAGTTCTCTGCCGACGGATGGACAGGACCTGGCAACCCTACTATTAGAACTAATCCCCAGGCAGCAGAGATCGGTTTACCTGGAGAAAATGGCTGGCCACTTTGGAAGGTGGACTCTATGGCATTATACCCTATTAAAGTCCTTCCCCTCCATACCCCACCCTCTTCATGCCCCCCCCCCCCCGAAATCTCCATGTGTCTCCCAACTCAGACCTGGCAACTCTATTAGTCAAAACTCTGGCACCCCACATTGTTGTCAGTGAGATGCTCTCTTTCCTTGCAGTACCAGACATTCCCAGAAAGGAAGCAGGAAACTGGCGGGGGGGGGGGGAGGGGCAAATGAACTAAAAACAATAGTCATATGAAAAGGAATGTCCCTTGGATTACATTTTCTATTTATCCTTTGCTTTTGTTAAACTGATTCCATTTTTTTTTAGTTATTCACCTATTCATTTTAACAATTCCGTTACTAGTTTTCATTTCCATTGGTTTCTATTGAAAATATATTTCTGCCCATGAATTTTTTCCACATAATTTTCATGCATTTGCCTCCTCCTGCCAAAGGATCCTTCCTACTAAATTTTAAGTATATGGTAAAAAAATGTATCTTATTGGCAATTAAAATTGGAGATCAAGCATGGGGAAAGGTTTGGCATCACCAGAAAGCACATGGGCGATAATATAAAATAATAAATAAGGGTATCTTTACCCTTTCTCATTACATCTACATTTCAGTCTTTCTCATTACATCTAAAGAAAGTAGAGATTTAAGTATAGATTTAAACAACAACAAAAACAAAACAACAACAAAAACGGAGCATGCTACTGAGCTGCATCCTGTACTTTCTATGCTTACTTCACTGTGTTCTCTCATTTCTTTCTCAGATGGCTTTTATTGCTGTTCTTTTTTGTTTTTATGACTGTGCTAACAGTATGTCGATCTTGTAATATGATTTAATTATTTTTGCTTTTCTATTGCTTATCTGTTTTTATTATTTATGTGAAATTTGCTGCTCCATATGCTGTTTACTTTATGGCTGTAATTCACCATGATTATGGAAACAGAAAGCTGCCAGTGCAAATAGAAAAATCAGCTAAATAAGTAAATGCAGAAACCAATGGAATGCAGTAGAGTAAGAGACATTGAGGGACAGGATTGAGATCCCTTGCCTGTAAACTCAGGCAAGAAAAAACTCAGGCAAGAAACACAAAGAAACACACAGACAGGGAGGAGGGCTAATAAGAGTTAGGCTGTGGTCACATGGGCATTTTGATTGGGTTTCACTGCTGTTCCCTCTTGCATTTAAAATCGCTGTTAGATGCCCGCATCCACCTCCTGCACTGAAATGGGCTCACTCATGCAATCCTTCCGGTTCCCTAGCAAGTTTTCCTACACCTGGAAAATCAAATACTTTCCTGGTATCTGAGCTCTGAATCCATGATTTTGCCATCTGAACAGCCATCTCTCGCAATTATCACAATTAGGTCATCTGTACATCCTTCTTGCAGTAGTTCCCCCCCCCCCCAAAAAAAACTTTCACCATTGTGTGCATGAACATTCCTGCGCTGAATATATTAAATGCATGAAGGCTCAAGTGCACATAAAACAGCACTCGGTTACACGTCGGTAGTTCATTTTGTTCGGGGTGGCAATTAAAAAAAATTCTTTGTGCATGCATATATGTGTGCATGCGCATGTGCACATATGCATGCATAGACGTGTACATGTGCAAAGAATTGTCTGGACAGTGCCTGAAGCCTGCAAACAGTTGGGCAATGAATATGTGATCATCCCAACCCGCAAAAAATATCCCCGATCAAATCTACAGCGGGAACAAATCACAGTAAGCTTGCCATGTCATCACAGCTTTAGTGAGGAAACACCATACAAAACAAAAAAATCTTCCCCCACTTACAGAAGACAACAGTAGGAGACCTGGATTTCCTTGGGGAAAGAGTTCCAAAGCTTTGGTAACATGACCAAGAAGGCCCTTTCTCACGTTGCCACCTATCTAGCCTCAGATGGTGAGGGTGCTGTAAGCAGGGCCTCTGGAGATAAGCAGGCTTGTTGGGTACATTCATATGGAAATAGGTGGTCCTTCAGGTATGTAGCCCTAAGCTGTATAGTTTTACAGTTCAAAGCAGCACTTTGAATTGTCCCAGAAGCAAACTGGGAGACAGTGTAGAGGAATTAGGGATATGATCCCTATTTTTATTTATTTATTTTACAAAAATTATACCCTGCTGTTACATAAGAACATAAGAGAAGCCAATGTTGGATCAGGCCAAAGGCCCATCCAGTCCAACACTCTGTCACACAGTGGTCAAAAATACCAGGTGCCATCAGGAGGTTCAGCAGTGGGGCCAGGACACCAGAAGCCCTCCCACTGTCCCCCCCCCCCCAAAGCACCAAGAATACAGTGCATCACTTGCCCCAGATTGAGAGTTCCTATCTATACTTTGTGGCTAATAGCCACTGATGGACCTCTGCTCCATATGACTATCAATTCCTCTCTTGAAGCCGTCCATGCTTGTAGCGGCCACCACCTCTTGTGGCAGTGAATTCCATGTGTTAATCACTCTTTGGGTGAAGAAGTACTTCTTTTTATCTGTTCTAACCCAACTGATCAGCAGTTTCATTGAGTGGCCTCTGCCCTCTCCAAAAAATTTAAAATATACATAATAAAAATCACATCTTGTTTCCTACTTATGACCTCATGCCCCATTTCAGTCAATGTTCTGGCCATAGCACTCTACCAACTGTACCTTCTGGATTGTGCTAGAATTTTCAGGCATCCAGCTGGAACTTGTAGGGCTGGAACATGGAAGGACATCAGAATCTTATGTGGTGTGGTGTCACTTCCGGGAAAATATGGAAACGATGTTACATCACCCTAGAAATCACTGGAAACTCTATGATAAAACCTGGAGTGGTGTGATGTCACTTCTGGATTTTCCTGGAAGTAATGTCACAGTGCGCACTGTGCTGGCATTTTTATTTTTTCCCACTGCCACTCAGAGAGGTAGCAACAAGGGTTGCCAGCTGGAGGGAGACCTAGCAACCCTAGGGCAGACATCAAGGGCAGTCTATATAAGCATATTCCAGTAATTTAATTATGGAATGCACCACTGTGGCAAGTTCTCTCCTGCCCAGGAATGGCCTCACTACCCAAGGATGGTGAAGGGCACTCCTAGCCAGCGCACCACCGGAGACCCAGATTCACTAACATCCCCATACTACAAACTTGTTTCTTTAGGAGGAGTGCAAACCCATCCACAACAGGGGATATCCCCGTTCCTGGATCAGACCTTCCCCCCCTACCAGTGCCACATCTGTTTTGTTGGGATTGAGTTTCATCTGTAAACCCTAATCCCTCCAAGAACTACCTCCAGACATTTATTCACAGTTTCCACAGTCTCCCTGGATCTTCTGGAAGTGTGAGATAAAGATGAGTTCATCTGCACATTGATAGCAACTCAACCCAAATCGCCACATAATCTCTCCCAGTGGTTTTACATAAATGTTAAAAAGCATGGGGACAAGATGGAAACTTGCTGGACTCCATATGACAGATATGAAAACCAACACTGCAGTGTTGGGCCACTTTCCTGCAGTTTCTGAGCCACAGTCTAAGCTTTAGCTAGGCCTTATTATTGTCCAGAGCACAGCCATCTTAGAATCATTCAGGCTTTTCTGCCTTTCCTATAAACACAGAGATAGCCTGTCTCTTCCAAAAGAAGTGTATCTCGTTGTGTCAGCAAGAGATAGCCAGAAGACTGGCTTATCATCCTGGAAGTTCAGTTGTTTGTTACAGACCCTCCAGAGGCCTGCCTTAGGAGAACATACAATACCACAGTCCAGATAAGACTTATCTGGCAAAACACCTGCAGCATATACAGAACATATAGTCATGCACATGGTTACCTATGTTCAGGGTGATGTAATGCAGGCGTTAGTTTGAGCCTTTACAGCAGGACAGGGTCAACCCTCCTCTGGGCTGAAGAGTTTCTGCCAGCCTGCCATCAGGACCCTGGGGCATCTTAATCACACAGTCAAGGATACCTTCTCTCTACAAGTGTGAGAACGTATTATATTGTTCTCTTGCCTTTAAAACATGGAAGGGGACTTGCAAACAGTTCTCTGTCTTTCTCTTACTTAATAAACTATGTTTTGACAGTGAACTTGTCTCTGTGAATCTCTGGATGGACTGGATGAGTGGGCATTTCCTAAAACTGCACTATACTGCTAGCTCTACGAGTGAGGCCTGATCCCCTATCTCTGACAGAGGCACTGGACAATTTGACCCCTTGGGTAGCAGTTTTAACTGGTGTTTCCACCCACTGCAGGTCCTCTCTGAAAGGTACAACAACTACAATGAATGCTCAGACCCAAATTTACCTAACACAGTCTAGAGGCCCCAGCACCATACTCTGAATCCTATCTTAAAGGTACGACTGAAACTACCACAAAACAGTGCTTTCTAGTCTCATGATTAACAGTATCCAGGGCTCCGTTGGGGCCGGGGCGTGCCGGAGCGCCGCTCCGGGAGAGAGGACGCGGGGGGGCAGGCACTCAACAAAGCCCCACCCCCCCGGCCTCTCCCCCCCTGGCCAATGCTCCAGGGGCTGGCGGCGCTCCGCCGGCCCCGGGACGGAGAAGCCCTTCCCTCCCCCCTCCCACTGCTCCCGGGGCCGCGGCAGAGTGCCGCGGGCCCCGGAAAGCTCTTTTCCTCCCCCCCAGTCAATACTCCCGGGGCCGGCGGCACTCCGCCGGCCCCGGGAAGGAGAGGCTGGTCCCCCCCCTCCCACTGCTCCCGGGAGGCTACTTCCTGCGGAGACCTTCTTTTCCTCCCCTCGTGCTGTGCAGGCCGGGGGACATGGCGGCGGGGAGGGGGGACTCGTTCTTTTCCCCTCCCCACAACAGACGCCCTGCAGGGTAGGTGGGGCTGAGAGAGCTCTGAGCGAACTGCTCTTTCAAGAACAGCTCTTGTCAGAAATATGGCTTGCCTTGCCCAAGGTCTTCCAGCAGCTGCAGGTAGAGAAGCGGGAGAATCAAACCCGGGTCTCCCATATTAGAGTCTGCGGACTCAACCACTACCCCAGACTGGCTCTCCCGGAAGTTCCTTCGCCACTTTCATTTTCTCCCCCTGTGTGCTCCGGGAGCTAACACAGCCTCCCAGTCCGGCTCTGGCGTCGGTGCAGCGTTCCCTGCCCGGCTCCCTTCTCCTCGGGCCCGTTGGCCCCCCGGGCGTGGCGAGGCTGCAGGGATGGGTGCTGTCGAGGGGCTCCTGCTGCTGCTGTTCCTGGGGGAAAGTGTCCCCCCTGCTGGGTGAGTGGCGGCTGGGAGGGGAGGGGAGGGAGAGGAGGGGGCCGGCTGCGCCCCTTCAGCCCAAGCTCTTTGCGCGTCCCGGAGTTGCCAGCACGGTGCTCGCCCCGCCCCTGTTGCCCGGCGATTGCAGCGCTCGTCTGGAGGCGCAGGCCGGAACCCCCCCTTCTCCCCCCCAGTGCGGTGGCACCTCCCGAGTCCTCCCACTTCACCCTGGGGGGCCAAGCCCTGCGCGCAAAGTTCCCCCTTCAAGCGCAGTGACGGCTGGGCGGGGACCCTCGGAGGCCTTCCTAGGAATGCCAACGGAGGATGGGGGCAGCCGGCAAGCGGAGCCGCTCTCGGGTTTGGAAGCCCAGACGGTGGTCGCACCATGCAAATGGGGTTTGGTGGGGGGGGTGTTGGGCGGGGGGAGGGCTGCGACCCATCCCAACCCAGGTCGAGGAAGGGAGGCGCAGATGAAAAGCCACCCCTCCCTCCCCAAGCCAAAGCCACCGAAATAAGTTAGATAGCCTTTAAGAAAAGATCAGGAAACTTTCCTAACCGGGGAGGGGGACCCCAACGCATTTCAAGGCGCGGGCTCCGTCTGCATGGAAATGTTAATGCAAGGGCCTGAGAAAAGATTCAGTGCATGGGGCGTAGTGGTCAGAGGGTGGGACTAGTTCCCCTGGGAGACCTGGGTTCAAATTCCAGCTCAAGCTGTGGAAGCTTGCTGGGTGACCTTGGGCCAGTCACAGGCTTTCAAGCTAACCTAACCAATGTTCCCTCTAAGCTATGGAGTCCTGTGAGCAAAAATTCTACTTTATGATCTACTGGCATTAAAGTTGTGAGCGAGCAGTTTGGCTACTGCATAAATTAGTTTGCTCTGGAGCCACCCTTCCTGAGCTAAGACAAAGATGTGTGAGCCGGAGGCTAAAAAACTGAGCTAGCTCACACTAACTCAGCTTAGAGGGAACCCTGAACCTAACCCACCTCATAGGCTTGTTGTGAGGATAAAATGAGAATGAGGTTTGTGTCCCCACTCGAGGAGAAAGGTGGGGCATAAATGAAGTAAATTAACAGAGAGAAATGCCCAGAATAAAGAAATTCATGGGAAAAAACCGAGTAGGCCTATGAATTATGCTACAGATCCTCTAGACAGCAGGGAAACCCAAGTGTTTGTTTAACCTCTGGAGGAGACCTTGTTTTCCCCACCGGAGTCTCCGTTTGGTGTAGTGGTTAAGTGTGCGGACTCTAATCTGGGAGAACCGGGTTTGATTCCCCACTCCTCCACTTGCACCTGGCTGGATGACCTTGGGCAAGCCATAGCTCTGTACCAGCTGTTCCCTCAAGGACAGCTTGGGAAAGAGCTCTCTCAGCCCCACCTACCTCACAGGGTGTCTGTTGTGGGGAGGGGAGGGGAAAGGAGTTTGTAAGCCGCTCTGAGACTCTTAAGTGAGTGAAGGGCGGGATATAAATCCAATCTCTTCTTCTTCTTCTCTTCTTTGTAGTTCTTTAGCTGGAGTGATAATTGGATTGGCTGATGCACAGTGGCCTCTATTCTCCTGAAGGGCAAGCAAATCATAGAGTTGGAAGGGACCTCCAGGGTCATCTCGTCCAACCCCCTACACGGAGGGGCCCAAGATGGTGGAGCTGGGCTTCTCAGGTCTGGGAGTATAATTCTCGCCTCAGATAATTGGGGGGACCAAAACAGGATCTCTGAGGATGGCCAGAGTGAGTGGGGAGGTTTGTCTGGCAGGGGTGTGATCCTTCAGGTCTATGAGTCCCAAACTGTAGGACAGGGCCTTAAAGATCAAGACCAACTCCCTGACACACTTCCGGGGATGTCAGGGGGTGTGGCCTTCTGACACACTTCCGGTGATGTCAGGGGGTGTGGCCTTTTGACACACTTCCGGTGATGTCAGGGGGTGTGGCATATGCTAATGACTTATGCTAATGAGCTCCTGCAGCTCTTTTTCTACGAAAGGACCCCTGACAGTATCAAAAGCTGCTGAAAGGTCCAGGAGAATTAACAGGGCCATAATCATTCCATCTCCCAGTGCAAGTCATTGACCATGGCAACCAAGGCCATTACATTCCCATAACCAGGCCTGAAACCAAACGGGAATGGATCAAAACAATCCACTTCAATTAGGAATCTTGAAGCTGTTCAGTCACCTTGCTTAGGAATGGTACATTTGAGACTGGCCAGTAGTTATACAATTCTTTTGAGTCCACAAGTGGTTCTCTTTAGTAGCAGACGCCCACTTCAGGGCAAGACTTACCACTGCCTCTCTCAGGAAGGCATTTACTGTCTCCTGGACTTAGATTATCAGCCCCCTCCCAGTAGATTCCAGCAGCCATTAAGGGCAAGGGTCATATTCCTTATTCCTTATAGAACTTACTCCTCCCTGAGCTTGTGAAGCACTCACATACCAGATATGGTAGGGAGCTACAAAAGTTTGCCACTTGCTTGCGGGGAGGGTGGGGTATAAATTGAATTAAGAAAATAAATAAATAAATTGGACTTGGTCCAATAAATAAATAAATAAATAAATTGGACTTGGTCCAATAAATAAATAAATTGGACATCGCCTAGAGCCCCACAATTGTGGGGATAGGTGAATAAATAAATAAATAAAAGCATGTGGTAGATCTTAAACTTCCAAGAATTCTGCCTGTTTCATAAGACTGAATAAGCTAAAAGGTCTCCCAGGTAACTGTCTAGTTAACAGTGGAATCTCAGGCAGTTACACCCTTCTATTGCTTTAGAAAGGTTTAACTCTGTTTAGGATTACACTGTAATACAGACTTTTAAACCTATTGTGGTAATAGCTGCTGAAGAGTGATACGTTTTTAAGAGAATGATTGCAGGAGGATTAGCCCCTTCTTCCTTCCATGGCTGCTTTTAAAGAAAATTAAAAGTATTTAGAGATCTCAGATCCTCGTTGCTTATAAAATAATCTTATATCTTATCTAGTCTGGCTTTTAGTTTGTCTCCCTCTCTTGTGTTGTGCTTACTGATTGCAATGTATATACATTATTGGACATTATTGAGTTAGTATGACAGATACTGCCTGACATCTAGTGGGGCAAGTGTATCATCTGCCTTATACTCCACCATCCAGACTGCATACCAGCTTCCTATGTACAAATTTTTGCTCTTGTGCCTAGGAAGCTAACAGAGGGAATAAAATTTCAAGGAGTCAAAAAATTCTACCTACATAGAATAGGGTGTCTAGAGTGTATGCAGTATAATGGTTAGAACAGAGGTATTGAACTCATTTGTTACATGGGCCAGATCTGACATAAATGTCACTTTGTTGGGCCGGGCCATGTGTGCCATAAAATGTAACACAAGGTACCAGAGATATAAACTTTATAAAGATGATTTCAGATGCCGAGTGGCAATAGCAGGCGTGATTGGATTAGATGTGATATGCAGATGGGTGGAGATATCAGCATTGGTGTGATATACAGAGGTGTGGAGATGTCAGCATTGGTAATGAGACAGGAAACCTAGGTCTCAATTTGGTACAGGAGGATTCAGTCCAAGAGGATGCAAAGAATAAATGAGCAGTGACTCACAAAAGCACATACCCTACCACAATTTTGTTAGTTTTTAAAGTTGCTACTGGACTCTTACTCTTTCTACTACTATTAGAAACCACAATATTCAAAAGCCAGTGGGGGGACATTTTAACCTTCCAGGAATCCAGGGCATTCAGTCACTGACCTAAGAGTAGCAGTTCTCTTACAGAGGAATTTCAAAGGAAGATTAGAGAGACTGCTGAATTGCAACTGATCACGAAGCTCAAGACAATGCAAACTACTGGGCTGAATTGAGACCTAGGTTTCTTCTCTCATTACCAATGCCTGCTATTGTCACTTGGCATCTGAAATACTTCACTCTCCAAGATATAAGGACAGATGGACTCACATTCCAGTCGTATCTGAAGAAGTGAGTAGTGATTCATGAAAGCTCATGCCCTGCCACAAATTTTGTTAGTCATTAAGGTACTGCTGCACTTTTGTTCCCTTTCGCTAATAAGGAATGCAAGCTGTGCTGTTAGGTTTCTCCCCCGCCCCCCAATCTGTTTGAAATGGAAAGGGGGATCTCTCCAAGTCCCATGGGACTCCCTCTCCCCTTCTCTCTGGCATGCTCTCTCCGGCTCTTTCCCTCCCCCTCCCCCCCTCTCTGAAGAAGTGTGCTTGCCCACAAAAGCTTATACTTGGAATAAAAGACAGGAGACTGACCCTCTCTCTCTCTCTCTCCTGGTAAAACGTGGTAGATGCAGGAGACACTCTCTCTCATGTGGAATAAAACATTTTTGGTCTTAAGCACAAAACTCTCTTTCTCTGTGTTTCTGGCGTGCTCCCTCTGGCTCTTTCCCTCTCTGTCTTTAAAAAAGAAAAAGTATGCTTGCACACAAAAGCTTATATCTGAAATGAAACACTGATATTCTTAAAAGTCCCATGAGACACCATGCCCCCCTTTACCTTTCCCTCCCCCTCCCTCCCCAGAAGAGGAGGGGGGAGGAGCCTTCAGCCAATCGAGGGAAGGCTTTCTTTTTCTCTTTTGAAGCAGGAAATAGGAGAGACTGGGGGAAAGGAGCTGCGGTGTTGGAAGCAGAAAGTAGCAGAGTCTGTTGCTCTTGGGCTGGATTTCAGCCTTGCAGGGGCCGGATCCATCCCGCAGGCCATATGTTTGACACCCCTGGTTTGAGTATGACTGATGAGACCAAGGTTCAAATCCCTACCCTGCCTTGAACTCTTTGGTGACCTTGAGCCAGTCAATTTTAGCCTCACAACATGACATTAGCTCACAGCATTCCAGGGATATACTGAAATACCTTAAGCAATTTGAATCTTCAAAGCCACTATTGGGCTTTGATATACTCCCATTCAAAATAAACATTTTCAAACATAGTGTTTTATTTTGTAACGTTGCTAAAACACCAGTGGTTCCAATGTGTCTGGTCAGAGCAACCTTGATTTGCCCAACTAGAAAAAGATCCTACTTTGTATCACTGTGTTGCATACCATAATCTGCATAACAATAGTCTGTATACATATCTTAGTCCTGAGTAGACTCATTAGTGATAACATTAACATTTCCTAGAGTACAGGTTACAAATATGCTATTTGTTATCATTGCAAGTTGTATTTCTTCACTGCCCCCATCAAATAAAATAATTTCCCCTATTTGTGTGCAGACCTTTGGGGCATATGGAGCTACTTAGACACAGAAGGAGAAGTAATATATAGGCTGCACAGCTCATTGACCTTTCTGACCTGCTGCGAGAGAATCTTGATAAAAGGTAGCATGCAAAATGTGATCCAAAACATCTGAATATCCAGCTTCTCAGTTTGACTAGTGTTTGTCAAGAGTTGCTTTTACTTTCATCTCATTTGGGGAATCTTTGTAGTAAAACTTCATTTTAAACCCAAACCTATAACTATATACATTTTTTCTTCTCACACACATATTGTGTGACTTCTGGTAGGGTGGCTGGGGAAGCAAAGGGGAGGCATGCCTTCCCAATAGGTCTTCCTTTCCCCAGCCAGTGTTTCCCTCCCTGGGTAGGCTTGAGGTGGGGGGGAGCAGAGAAAGAAAGCAACTTTAAATGTGTTCTCAATGCCCCCCCCCCGCCAACTTGGAGAAAGCATTTGTCTCCTTAAATTCCTTCTCCAAGCCAAGCCATCAGGTGGTGGTGGTGGTGGTTGGAGCATGGGGGTGGTGGTTGGAGGACACATTTTAAGTTGCTTTCTTTCCATCTCTCCCTTTCTTCCTCACTCCCTTCCCATTTATTTGCTTTCTTTCCACCTCTCTCTCTCCCTCCCCTTCCTTCCTCACTCCCCATCTATTTGCTTTCTTTCTGCCTCTTTTTTCTTTTCATCTTTCTCTGTTTCTCTATTCCTTCCTTCCTTCATCCTTCCATCCACCCACCCATTCATCTCTCCTTTTCTCCCTCTTGTCCTTCTTTCCTCGCCCTCCTTCATCTACTTGCTTTCTTTGTTTCTGTTTCTCTGTCTTCACCTATTTCCCTTTTCCACCTCTTTCATTCTTTCCACCTTTTTATTTCTCCCTTCCTTCTGTCCTCCCTCCCTCCCCCTCCCTCCCCATCTGCCTTCTTTGTTTCTTTTTCTCTTTCTTTTTTTCCTTTCCTTCCTACCCCTTGCTCCACATTTATTTGCCTTTTTTATTTCTTTCTCTCTTTCCCCCTCCCTCCCACCTCCCCATCTATTTGCTTTCTTTTCACCTTTCTTTCTCTTTCTCTCTCTTTATCCCTCCCTCCCCCCCATCTATTTGCTTTCTTTGTTTCTCTCTGTGTCTCTTTCTCTCTTTCTTTCCACCCCTTTCATTCTTTTTTTCCACCTCTCTTTCTCTCTTAGACAAATATCAGTAGCAAACAAATAAATACAATTGTACAAATAAACATCTGACATTTATTCTATGTGGCTTTTATGTTAAGCAAGTTTGGCCACCCCAGTGCTAGGCAGTGTCTGTGTTTTGGGTAACCACATGTAAAAATCATGAGGATCTATGAAGATATGTGTCTTGAATGCATAGTTTTATGCCATGGCAGAACAACAAAAGGGTGTATCTTTTTTTTTATGATGTAGTCTGTGGACTTGGCTATAACATGTCATTTAATGCTAAATTTTCATTGAATCCACATAAAAATTATGAGGATCCATTATTTTTACTGTGCTGCCTTAGCATTTTGTTTTGTTCCCATATAAAAATCCTATGAATTTGTGAGGATCATCTTAAAATAATCTAGATCCAGTTTTTACCCAGTGCCTCCAGACAGTGATGGGGGAGAGATTAGGAGTCCACTCCAAGAGAGTAAGTTTCTAAACCACTGGCATTCCAATGGCTGTATTTGGAGAAGGCTGAAACACAGCAGAGTTAGAGATTTGAAGCCTGTTCAGCAGTTTTCACATGGTAAGAACATGCCTGAGTGACAAGCCAATTGTGCTATACAAGTAGGAAGGAATTCAGTGAAGCAACCTGTTGAACATCAACAAACAGACTGATGATCTATTGAACTGATCTCTCTCTCTCTTTCTCTTTCTCTCTCTCTCTCTCCCCGGTTCTCCAATCTGAGAGGAATTTATGCATGTGAAGCAAATACCATTGAGTTAAGTGGTTCTTATTTCATTTTCTTCACAGTTTGCAAACCATTTTCCCCTTCCTTTTCTTCTTAGTTTTGAGTTTCTTCGAATATGTTGAGGCCAGAGGAAACTGATGTTGGGGGCCCTTGATGGCTTTTCCAGCCTGACCTCGTGAAAGCCTGAGTCAGATTTCAGCTAGAATTTGTTATTAGGTATCTGATCAAAAGGAACATTCTTTACCTTGTGCAAATCTGCCTCTCCTTCCTTGAGATTTGATAGATTTATTTCTATTGACCAATGACAGGAAGATTGGACTATGTATTCTTGTTACCATTCATGTCACTACTGATGATATCCATTAATATAATACAATGTATATGTATGACAGCTGCTGGTGAAAGTTTGTGCTCTTTTAATCTTTTTATATGGTGGTGTGACAATAGCATGCTGTTGAATGATGGAAATATATAACCACCTTGAAGAGAAAATAAGCATATAACAATAGAGAACAAAACACCATTTGACTTCAGAGCCTCTTAGTGTCTGACTGTCCCCAAGGGACTGTGGCTTTAAGACTGTTGCTTGTGAATCATTACTCTAATGACAGCAATTTAAATGTGTGCCACACAGTATTGTAGAGTGCATTTTCATACACTGTAGAACTCCACAGAACTGGGTTTTGATTCACTATTTCTTTTTTCTTGAGAAGCATTATTGTTCTCCGGAAGTAATATATTTCTTTTTTCCTTATATCTTTTGGTTCAGTACGAAATGAGAATCATGAATATGAAAATAAAATATATCAATATATATTTTAAATGTGAAACTGAATTGGATCTTTTGCCCAGTATTTTATTCATACATGATAGTTACAAGCAGGGCTATTTTTGGGCAGGAACACACAGGAACAGAGTTCCAGCTGGCTTCTGAGTTGGCTACGCCTACAGCCAAAACCTCTGTACATGCGTGGCTACAGAGCATGCTGCCCTCCCCATGTTACACACAAGAGGAAAGGCAGCATGTTAAAATGGCATTTTTCCCTCTGGGGAGCCCTTCCAGATCTCCTTGTCAATTTCACTCTCCCCAGTCAGCTGAGAGTGAAATTGACAAGGAAAATCCTCATTCTGCCTTCTCTTCTCTAGCTGACATGGCAGCTGGAAAAGGGCAGGCAGGGAACCCAGGCACATTGAAAATGCCTTTCTATCCCCCTCCCCGATCTGGGGGAGGGAGAGAAATGCATTTAACCATGCCCCCCCTGCACAACCCTGAGACTTTCCACTATTGCGTGCATGTGTGCATGTCTGCCTTCCTTTCCCCAGCCTGTTCGCCATGGCAGGCAGGCTGGGGAAAGAGGGCAGGCATGCACACATGCCTGGGTTCCCCTCCTGATCTCCTCCAGGCACAAGAAGATCAGGAGGGGAACCCAGGCACTATCATGAACCCGTTCGGTTCATGATAGCTAACTTGATTCTGGACCCTCTGGCTTGTGATTCTGGCTTTGTTTGACTTTCCCTCTTTGACCCTGGTTTGGACTGACGCTGCTTTTGGCTTAGTGTTTTAGACTTGACAACTCGTTCCTGATTCGGCTGAACCTCGGACTGTCCCAGACTTCTGCTTGACTCCTCTCCTATTGGCATCCAGCTCGTGACAGGCACATTAAATGTGCCTTTCTTTCCCTCCCTGATCTGGGGGAGCGAGAGAAAGGCATTTACCCATGCCCCCCCCCCGCACTTCCCTGAGTGTCTCTGGCTCCTCTTGGTCTCCCCAGCCTGCGCACCCTGGCGTGTTAGCTGGGGAGACCGAGGGCAGCCAGGCAAACATGCCTGCTTCCCTTCCCAGTCTTGTCCAGGTGCCCTGCAGCCACATGCCTGCTTCCCTTCCTGAACTTGTCCAGGTGCCCTGCAGCAGAGAAAGCAAAGGGGCAGGCAGGGAAAGGGGTGTGGCCTAATATGCTAATTAGTTTCTGATGTTGGGTGTTGCCTATTATGCTAATGAGTTCCTGCTAGGCTTTTTCTATTAAAAAAAAGCCCTGGTTACAAGTTACATGTAACCGTAACCACTGTGGAATAACTAAATCAGTTGACTGGACTAACAGAAACTGCTATCCCAGATGGAAGGACTATACCACAACAAGGGATCCTTGGAAGCTGAGTTGGGGGGTTTGAAGAGCGTGTTGTCCTGTTTCCATAATTTCTTGTTCTATAAACTTTCTTCATTTCAAAAATATGAAGGACTCCTGCAGAAGAAACACAAAAATGACATATTTCAGAGTTCTAGGGGCAACAATGTATAAGCAGATTTCAGCTTTGAGTGCAGTTCCCTCTCCTTTCTCTCCTTTCTCCTTGCAACTTGGTATGCTTATGAAGCAGGCAGGAGTTAAACTGGAAAAAGCAGAACTGGCATTGATTGATTTAGCTATTTATACCCTGTGTTACATCCAACTGGGAACCAAAGCTACTTGCAACATTACTGTCTTCTCTTCCTCTGTGTTATTTTCACAATAATAACCCTAGTGTTAGGCTAGACTGAGACAGAGTGACTGGCCCAAGGTTCTGTGGTAGATTTGAACCTGGGCTTTTTAGGTTCAAGTGTGGCACTCTACTACTACACTGCTCTGGCATTCTGAGTCATTAACAACTGCGACAGGATTTCAGAGGGCTTGGATTCATTTTGATTTGTAATGGCTTGCAGTTTTAGAACTAGAGGGTTTTATTCCAAGGGTCATTTGCATTTCTGTTTTGGAAGTATTTTTACAGAGGCTGAAAATTTCTCAAAATGGGAGGGGGAAACCCATATACCATGCTCCTGTGTTCTCGGATTGTTGTAATACAGAGTGACCAGTGAATTATTTGCATAGTTTCTCAATGGAGCACTGCAAAGCAACAGCTCTACTTTGTCATTGCTCCTCGCTGCAGGTAGCACATAAATTATTTAAGCAATAAGACACAATAGACTGCACAGGCGATGCTGATTAACGCCTTACCTGAGTGTTTGTCTCATTCATCCCTCACGTGTGAAAGACTGCATTAATCAATACTAATGAAAGGTTGGGGTTTTTTTTATGAAGGTTCCATTATTTTTACAATTACCAAACATTATACATATCCAGCTCCTAAATCCAGCTCCTAAAGGCTTTTCAGAAGCCAGCCTCTACACTGTCCCCGAGGCCCCTCCTAGTCACACACAACACTTCAGACACTTTTTCCATATGGAAAGGTCTTTATTATAGACTTCAGTTGCTTGTTCCCATTCACAAATTAAGACTGGAAAATGGTGGGCAGTAGCTGAGGGTCTAATAAACAAAGGATTAATATTATTGTTCACTTTGGTGAAAAGTGATTTAAGAGCCCTTTGAGTGAGGGAATAAGGGGATGGAGCCAATGTTGCTGGCTTCTACCAATGTTAGGTTTCTTGGTGACTTGCAGCTTCTTTCTTTGCAACAAGGATTTGTTCCCAAGGCTTCCCAAGTGGCCTGTTTAGTATAGGCACTGGGGTGGCAGGGATATGGGGGTATGGCTCCAGAAATGATGTCCAGCCTCACTAAGGCTGTGATCAGATGTGCCATTTGATCTGTTGTCATTGCTGTTCCCTTACAGATTTAAAATGCATGATCAGACAGCAACATTTGTCATGCCCGAGTTATCTGAGTCCCATTCCCCCCCCACACACAGCATTTTTCTTTGATACCTGTGAAAGTCTGGTCCTGTTGGTCTGAGCTGGTTCCAAAATGAATTTCCTGTTGTCTGGTCACTCTGTTGTAGACCCAAGCCATCAGGCATGTCTGACTGGTCTCTTTGTTTTCCAGCCACCATTTTTTACTAGTTAGGGATGTGCACATAACTGCATATTCGCACCCCCCTCTCTCCATCAGGGGCTGCTCAAAACTTTGTTTCCTTTAGAAAAACTTTCAAAGAAAGCCACCTCTGTCCTTCAGCTTCTTTCTGTGCTCTGGGGAAGGGGTAAATTGAAAAGAGAGGGAGGATGGCAGTGAACTACATATCCCAGCAGTTTCATCAGCGCTTGTGTGCATGCTCAGAGGACAAACTTTTTTCCAAAATGGCCAATAGCCCCATTTATTACATACCCCAGCAGGAACATCAGCACTTGTGGGCATGCTCAAAGAAACTTTTAAAAAATGGCTGATAGCAAAACAGCCTCGCTGCTTCATCTGATCCATCAAGGACAGGGTAAAGTGCTTTCAGAAGTGCTAAAAGGGGTGAGTCTGATCATTTTATTTATTTATTTAGTGTCGTATTTATATCCTGCCCTCCCTGCATGCAGGCTCAGGGTGATTCACACTCATAAAAATATATTACAAGGCACATGAATGTGCTTAAATAATGTTATAAAACCCCATAACATCCTAAATACAATACAAGCAGATAATAATAATAATAAAGGTGTTGATTGATGTTCACAATTTCAAAGATGGCATGCAATTTTGTAGCTATCTCAGCATCATGATGTTATACTTTCAAGCTGACTATTCGAGCTGGGTTCGGTGGTGGTAATAGTGGGGCAGCTCCTAGTTGAAAGCCTGGTGGAAGAGCTCCGTCTTGCAGGCCCTGCAGAACTGGGATAGGTCCCGCAGGGCCCTGATCTCCTCCGGGAGCTCATTTTACCGGTATGGAGCTGCCATTAAAAAAGCCCTAGCCCTAGTAACAGTGAGCCTGGCAAACTTTTTTTTTTAAATGGCCAATAGCCCCATTTATTTCATTGGTCTTGTATTTATTTCATTCGTCTTGTATCCTGCCCTACCCCCGAGCAGGCTCAGGGTAGGTTCCACCAGTATTAATACAATATAGTACAATTAAAAACAACTTTAAAACAACAAGTTAAAACAACATAGATCATAAAATACCATGTAAAAATTTAGTCAGAAGTCTCCATAATTTAGATGTAACAGAAGTGTGGGTTCCTAGATGGCTATTCAGCTCCAGGCCACTGATGTGAGATCAACCAGGGGGAGGGATGTCCGTCACCTCAACCAAAAGCCCAGGGAAAGCTGATGGCTATAATCTTCACTTCCAGGGAAAGCCAATGGCTATAATTTTATTTTATTTTATCCCACTGCTGCTCAAATCTGAGGGCCTGACAGCCCTGGTTTGAGAAGAGAAAAACATTACATAGAGACTGCCTTCATGCTATTTTTCAGGCTCATCTGTGCCTTTTCATATATGTCAGACATTAGTGTGTCAGGTAGGGATGCCAGTCCACAGGTGGAGGTGGGGAATCCCCAAATTTTTTGGGGCTCCCCAGATGCTGGTGTGCGTAGTGCTTGCTTTTTTCCCAACCATTGAAAGGGAAGGTTCCCTTTAAATGGTTGGGGGAAAGTGGGGGGGCATGTGTACATGGTGCTGTATTCCTGACGCAATGATGTCAGTCTGCATGATGTCGTCATGTTGGGGACAGTTCCACCCCCTCCCAGACTGCCCCCCAAATCCACACACACTGGAGAAGATGGGACCTGGCAACCCTAGTTTCATGTCTCCTATATACAGTTCTGGCAATATATTAAGCCCTCATGGAATGGAATGTAGGATTTAGTGCTTTAAGTCTAAAGGAAGTTTGTAAACGAAATGTAGTGTGTGTTAATATTTCACAAAATACTTTCTTCTTATGGGAGTGAAAATTTTAGCCTAAAGCAAAAGGGAATGTGCTAGTTTAAAATGCATAGAGTTTTCCAGAGCAGAACATTTTTGGTTAAGTGGAGCAGACTAGAGGAGCAGTTTTCACCCAGGAAAGTAACTTGATGACATCTTTTGTCCTATAGATTTGTTGCATTTCACATATCAAGTAGAATTTTTCCACTGTGCTTTGAAGATTGTTTTCTGATACTTTCTATATGTTTGCAAGTTGTGCGTAACAGAGTTAATACTGTGCTTTGAAGATTGTTTTCTGATACTGTGTGCATGGGGGGGGATTAGAGGACCAAAGGAGCAAGGTGATGAAAATCCCATTGAATAATGTGTGCTTGACCATGTGCAGAGGTGTATGTTATCTCTCAAGAAACTGTGTAGATGGATGTGTCTAATTTTAACAGTGCCTCTTAGCAAGGAACACTTCAGCTACTCATCAGACTGAAGGACCATCATTTTAATATAGTCTTCTGTATGCTATCACATTCTTTCCAATCCATTTCACAAGGAAATTGTCCATTGTTAGAAAGATACTGTTTGCATGACTTGGTACATCACTGTCACACTATTAACCTTCAAATATTATGCATACAACTGACATACCGGGGGGGGGGGGAATCAAATCAAGGCATTTTCAAGGATTTGTTGTTATTATTGTTGGCCTATATGCGTTAATTAAGGTGCTTTTAATTTGACTGACAAATACAGAACACTGCTGTACTTGCAAATTACAGAAATAGCCTTGAGGGCTTTTTTAAAGTGACAGTGATGGCACATGATGTTAAGGGTTTCAGTTCCCCCCAATAAATATATACTTATGTTCTGACATTAACCTGTGTATTACCCTTTGTTGGAATAAACTGGCATTTCCATAAAACCTCAGAGTAATACTAATTCTCTACCAATATGATCATTGTTTGTCTAGAAGAAACCATAGGATAAGGCTTGTCATTCTCCTATCATTCTTTTGTAGGCTCAATTAAATATTAATTTAAGCAATGGAATTATCTGTGCTCATTATACTAGACATTACCAAGACAAGGATGCTTCAGTGTAAAAGGTATGGTGACTTCCAAAAGATTTTTTTTTTGTCTTTCAGATAAAAATTGCATAATCCCAATCCAGTGGGGAAAAATTACTGTTTTATTTCTAATCACTTTGAATGTCTGAGATTTCTATACAGGAAATAATATGCTGGAAGAAAAAAGTTTTAAAAGTACAGCCTTTTAAAGAAACAATGACTTTTCCCTCAGTGTATATATCACTTTAACATAATGTGGAACCAGCAGGTAGGGAATGCCTGAAATTTCAAAAATTTGCATTTGTGGTTCTCATACTTTTTTTTCTTTTTGTAAACCTAATAACAAATTCCTTCTACCAGAAGTGTGTACATCAATTTTTAATACTGTTCAGGTCTCTGGTTGCTGTGTATTTTTTAAAAGAGATAAATCATGAAGAAACTGTTCTATAACTTTATTTTATGTCTTTTTAAGGGATGTATTACAATATTTTGCTGTAGAGCTGGTTACAGTCCATATTCTGGACAGGGCATTGAAACATCTGGAAACTGGATGGTGATCTCTGATATGCCCTCTGCTAAAGTAAACCTTAAATCCACAATACTGCATCCTGCACTCACAGAGAGCAAGCTACAGAGTGGCTCCTACAGACCACTATTATAACTCTTCCCAGGCAAGCTGCCTCACTAAGAACCATGTTGCCATTGTAAGCCTACTTTGATATAGCTAGACAACTCCATGTAGGAAATGTGTTCAAACTCCTTTATCATTGTGGGTGCCTTCCTTTGAACTGTTTCCAGCTCTGGAATATTTTTTCCTGATATATGGTGACCAGAACTTCACCTTTTATTGCAAATGAAGTCATAACATAAATCTGTAAAAAGAACAGGCAACACTATAGATCTATACTAGAGGTCCTAGTAATCAGCATGTGGAAGTTGCTATATCCCCCCCACACACACAAATATAAACACAAAGCTCTGTGAAATGGCCTATACGATGTAAATGTGTTTTCCCAATTTACACTATCATAACCTCTTCCACTGTGACTAAACAAGGTAAAAATGGACAAGTGTTTCATATGAATCAGAGGTTAGCACTTGCCCAGCCAATTTGAGATGCTCTGGTTATTCTAAGTTCTTAAGCGCCTATCAAAAGGAAACTCATCTACCATCTTTACCTGTCATTGTAATATGCAGTTAACTTTGTAACATTGCTGCAAATGATTAGCAAGTTACCTGTTGTAATATTGAAGAACAAAGAACCCAGAAAGACAGCAAATTAAGGTCACAGGTCAGTATTCAGGGAAAGCAGAGACAAGCTACCGAATTATTTCCCTTTATTAAGCCAATAAATCAGAAATGTGTTGATGGATGTAAGCACTGGGGCAGTGTCTCAACCTCACAAAAAAAATTGTTTAACAGATTCGGGTGATCAGTGCTGTCAGAGCATTGTACGTGGGAAAAAACAGGATGACAAACAATGCTGTAAGAGAATGCCTGCTGGAGAACGACAGGCATTATTACATGCTCCAAAGCAACTTCCAAAGCCCTTCTCCATGCCTTTTAGTTTTAGTTGAAAGAGGGGGGACAGCAAGCATTCCTCCAACCCTACATGACTTGAAAAAAAGAAACCAGAATGTGGAGAGGCCCTAATGGATTTTTCAGAATGAATTCAAGCTGCTGCATAAACCTGATTGAAGAGCTCTGAAGAAGAAGAAAATATTGGATATGGGCGGTGTTGAATTATTAATCGCCTCCATGAAAGTGGTCTAATTAGATCTAAAGAGGCATCACTTTTTATTAATGGCTTGTGAAAACAAAGATAACCCATCATAAGTTATCATGAAATAAGGAACGTTTTAACAAAGACTAAGACGTGTCAGGGCTAACTAGCACCTCACTACATTTATCATCAAGAAGAACTTTTTTTAACACACACAGTTGTTCCGGTGACAATCAAAGCCACACTGAGTTTATAAAATTGTTACACTTAAAATGTTTGCCTAAGGATCTATTGGAAAATATGTCTCTTCAAGGCAGCTGTTGTGGTGTAGTGGTTAAAAGCAGTAGACTCTAATCTGGAGAACCGGGTTTGACTCCACACTCCTCCACATGCAATCAGCTGGGTGATCTTGCATGAGTGACATTTCTCTCAGAGCTGTTCTCTCAAGAGCAGTTCTCTCAGAGCTCTTTCAGCCCCACTTATTTCACAAGGGTATCTGTTGTGGAGAGAGGAAGGAAAGGTGATTGTCAGCCACTTTGAGACTCCTTCAGGTAGAGAAAAGCAGGGTATAAAACCTCCTCAACAGAACAAATGGATTTTGTAAATAGTTTTAAGATATATATAGTTTTATATATATTCAACCTGACACCAGCTCCATCCAGAACCACTCAGTCAATGCAAACCTGCTACAGCCATATGGTCTTAAGATCAGGTTATCTATTTTGTCCCACCCACCCTAAGTTTTGAAAGCAAGCGACAGCAGTTTGCACAAGGCAATAGCTGCTTCCATTCCCCCCCCCCCCAATTTGATAGCTTCCTTGTCATGTTGTGCTCCTTCCAAACAGGACTCATGAGCCCCCTGGTGTTTTCTCATTTGAGCTAGATCAGAGGAAACTTTCTTTGATCTGATTCAAAGGAGTGGAGGGGTCATTGGTGGAGAGTCTGTGGGGATGCTCCACACACAGCCAATATGGGGAGGGGGCAAAGCTAAGATCCACTAGAGCTACCTGGGAGTAGAGCTGGGAGACCATCCCTGAGTTGCGCATGCTGCTGCAGGTCCTGTCTCCCAAGACCTCTTAAGGGGGTCCCCACTTGTGGGAGGTCGGCATGCAGGCACAGCCTCCTTCCAAATGGATTCGTCCCAATGCCTGAAACTGCCATAAAGCTGTGACAAGAATCAGAGAAACAAGTAAATAACATGCCAATGGGGGAGGGAGAAAGGGAAGGGAACCTGAGGATGACTGAGTGGCTGGGCAGGCCAGAATGAAGCCTGCACTTTTCAGGTCCATTCCAGACCTGGCCCCCAAGGAGCATTCCAGGCAGCCAGTAATTGGCTGATGCACTGAGAACGCTACCAAACCCTCCATCCAGAAGGCCTCCCAACAGCCACAGGTATGTCCGTGACTGTGATCTGTCTCCACTTGCTGCTGCTTCAAAAGTGGTAGTGCCATTTCCCATCCCAAGGTGAAAGCAGCTGAACTTTTGAGTTCACAAGGAACAGGAGACCTTAATCACTGTCTTCTCAAATCATTTACTGCAAAAGACCATTAATTCAGAAAATTGTTGTTACAGTTTTATCTTCAAGATTCTATTGATTCCCATTCCTTGTGCTGATTTAGGGATGCCACACAACTCTCTCGCTTTCAGCCCCCATCTCTACACCGAAAGGGAGGAACATCAGAAATTAATGCAGTGTGTCTATGTAACTTGGAAGTGACATAGGGATGATGGGGGAGAGGCTCTGGTTTTGGGGCAAAACTCTATGGTAGAAGCTAATTCTTCCCGGTCACGTAGGCATGTCATGTTAATTTCTGGCATTCCTCCCTGTTCCTGGTAAGTTGTACCCCCCTCCCCTGCTGGCTGCTCTGAGGGACCTGGCAACCCTATGCTGATTGCAGGTGCCTTTGGGACAGAGGCATGGATTTCTCTGTGTGGTCTATTTGCATTTTAAAACTTGCCAAGGATTTGTCTAATTAGAGTTCTCAGATGTGAATATTAATTGAAGTTTGTATGAAACGGGACTTTAATGCTGAAATACAATTCTTTTTCAGTTCTACCTGAGCTACTTGCAGCATTATTATAAAGTGGTGCTTCTATGCATGGAAATCACACTGTTTTATGTATAATTTGATCAGTAAATCTCCAAATTATTTTATAGTTCTTGGACCTAGGCTGGTGCAGCTGGCATAAATAACACTTCAGCTTGCCTAGAGAGGGATAAGCAGACTTTCCCAACGAGCCTGCACAAATATCTAGTTATTAGAATGTGTGTGGGGTTTTAAAAATCTCATGCTACAAAGACCTTGGTGAAAAAGAATAAGCAACCATTGTTCTCACCTTGAGAAACTGATGACATCTATGACTTTGGTCAAGCTGTTTGTTGCTAAATTTAGATAATATTAGCAGCTTTTCAACTGGAAAGCAGTGTTTTTGATAGGGATCCCTGTGCTGTGAAACAAATGTGTTTAGTATATAAAATCTTCTGTATGTTCTCCAGAAATGCACACATGGCATAGAGTTGTCCCCCACCCTACCCCAGGCAATGAAATTAAGGGGAATTGGCAGGTGAAATGTTCCCACAATGACTGCAATCAAGACACATGCCTAACAATGCCCAGAGCCATCCTCAAAGACAGTCCTAAAGTATTGCTGTGTCTTTAAAATGCTACTGGTATAGGTGACCACCTGTTCTGTCTTTGTTGCACAGCTGGCTCAAAATGCAGTTTGCATAATAATCCTATGGTTTAAGTACTTACAAATGTTTGGCTTTTTTCTGTCTCTCATATGCAGTACAAACTTCTGTAGGTATTAGTCATATAAGTACTATGGCTAAGGTGATGTTGCAATATGCAGCACACATCTAAAATGGCCCACAGTGGTGGTAAATTCAAGTGATATTTTCACACATCTGCCAAGCAGCTGCCTGTTATATTTTCAGTGTAAACCTATTACAGTTTTTAAGGGTATTTTCAAGATTTTAAAGTGTGAGTTAAGTTGATAGGTTTTACAGTCATCTGGGCCTTTCAGTGCAAGACCATCTTGCCTGGAACTCCTGTGTTACAGTTCTTCAGTAGCAAAGCCAGATCAGCAAGCTTGTGAGGGGGCAAAATGAAGTTATGTTAAGATTTATTTACTAAGAATCAGTCAAGCACAAATGTGACATTAAGAATCACAAGACTGAGAAACCTGTAGGAGAACACTTTGAGGTCACCCACGGAATGTCTTGGAAAGTTGATGTGATCTCCTACAGATTTTTCAGGCTTGTGATTCTTAATGTCAGATTTGTATCCATTTATCCTTTGGTGTAGGGCTTGACCTGATTGCTCTATGCAGAGAATGGAAAGGCATTGTCAGTGGGTGACCTCAAACTAGTTTTTTATTGCAAAAGCACTTCAGGAACAGACTGGAAATGGAAATTGCTGAATTACAAGTTATTACAACACTCAGAATAACCCCTCCAGAAATTAACAGGAATATTGATTTCTTATCTTACTACATATGCTAATCTCATTCAGTCCTTATATCTGTATTCTCACCAAGAAGAGCCATACATCCCCTTTATTTTATTGTATTTTTATTGTTTTTCTTATTTGAAATAGTAAATTGGAATAGTGATTGTAATGTAATACAACGAATAGCAGGATTTAGTGTAATATAAAATGGTGGACTGGAATGTATTTCTCTGGTCTGGTGACAGAGGAGCATAATACTGCACAACCAATCACCCCACCTTAAAGAAAAGGCTGCTATCTCCATGTATGAGAGGAGGCAAATGGTGCGTAAGAACAGGGTCTCAGTTAATTACTCTCCACAATTAAGAAGGGGCATTTACACATCAATTTCCAGTTCTGATATATTCATTTGCTTCGCTATGCTTTCCCCAGAATCAAATCCAAACAAATGATGACCATATAAACTAAGCTTGTTATTCCTGTTTGGTTCTTGCATCTGTTAAATGTCTTCATTATGTTGTATGCTGATTTGCCACTCACCCTCTGCCTATGAGACTTTTCAGACTGCCTATGTATTCCATTTCAGTCACTGGATACTAATGGGGGGGGGGGGTTTCTGTCATTTCAGATAGACCCATTTTAGTAACCGGCTGCTAGTGGAATTTATTTACCTTTTCATACAGTCCTGGTTGTCTCCAATTGGTGAAGCGTGCCTGAAACAGTGTTGACAAAAACTGCTTTCTTCCCATTTTCAACCCCTTCTTGCCTTTCTGAATCTCTATGGTGCACAGTATGAAATGCCTGCTAGTGTTTCTTGCTTTGCTGCTTTTTTACCAGCCTTTTTTGCCCTATGTGTGATCTTCCTCAGAGGGTTTTTTAAAATGTTCTGTTGGGAGTGCTTTGGTGCTGAAATAGGACCTCAAATCAGTGCCATAGCGGCACCATTAAGATGCCTGAGCTCTATTGAGACACTCTGAATACATGCAACCACGTCTGTTATCACCTGGAAATATCTGTCACACCAATCACTGAAGCCCAAAGCTCCCGCTTAAACATGCTGTCGAATGAGCTACTTCTGTCCTCCTTGTTTCCAGGTGACAGCAGTCATGATTACATGTATCACATTCTACCTCAATGGAGTCCAGTCATCTCAATGGGGTCGCTGTTGCACTGATATGTGGTCCTGTTTCAGCGCCATAGAGCTCCCAAGATGATAGGCCAGTAACGAATACCATCCGGTTTAGAAAGGTGATGTTAAATGCCCTAAAATGTATGGACTGGTAACTTCCATTTCAATGTATCTGAAGAAGTGTGCATGCACACAAAAGCTTATACCTGGAATAAAACTTTGTTGGTCTTAAAGGTGCTACTGAACTCAGATTTTGTCCTATGGCATCAGACCAACATGACTACCCACCTGAAACTGTTTTATCTAGGTATGGCTAAGTATTTTGAAACTATGAAACTGAGAAAATTATATCACCATGGAAGCTTTTGCTAGTTAAGGAAAAAGGAGGAAAAATTATTATTAACAAATATACAAATAATTGAAAATGATTTATGAGTCATTTAAAGGGAACAAAAACCTGCATTATTATGGAAGATGTATAGAGGAGAAGAAGAAGAGGAGATTGGAATTTTATCCCAGCCTTCACTCACTTGGAGTCTCAAAGCAGTTTACAAACTCCTTTCCCTTCCCCTCCCCACAACAGACACCATGTGAGGTAGGTGGGGCTGAGAGAGCTCTGCGACAACTGTCCTTGAGAGAACAGCTGGTACAGAGCTATGACTTGCCCAAGGTCATCCAGCAGGTGCAAGTGGAGGAGTGGGGAATCAAACCCAGTTCTCCAAGATTAGAGTCCGCACACTTAACCACTAAACTAAACTGGCAGGGGCATGTATACCACATGCTCCTGCGCATACACATTCCTGTTATTCTTTTTTCTCCTTCAGTGGATCCAGCTAATGATTCTGAATATTAATATGTAATTATGAAGAATTTCTAGCAACATGGACAGATATTAGGGCCTCCTATGGGCACATGCACAGATTTCTTTATATGATAGAGTGCTGGAGACTTATGGTGCTTCCTAATAATATAAACAGGCTCCTATAAACTGGGTGTACAACCACTGATTATACTTCAGATTCTTAGGAAGTAGCTAAGACCTCTCTGCCTCTGCACTGTACTCTCTGAACCTCTCCAAGTTAAAACTGAAACTCCTCATTATCTTCAAATTTCACATAGCCAATGTGTTCCATTTCAGGAATTCTTCAGTAACGGTTTCTGTCAGGCATTTCATACAGAACCGTATTAGTACCAGTTCCCTAACGGAACATATTGGCCCTTTCACACAGAAACGTGCCTCTCCCATTGGGGAAGTGTTCCTGAGCCAGTTTACCTTGAAACCTCCTCCCAAGCATTCTTCAGTTCTTGTACTAGTCCTGAAGCACTATGAAGTGCTGTGTGAAATGCCCCGAAGAGCTTCCTCCTCCGACAAGTGTTTTCGCACCTCTTTTTGCCCGCGTGGGCGATCTCCGTGATTTTTTTTTTTAAAGAGCCGATCCAGGCTGAGTCTTAAAATGTGGGGGGAGGGGTAAGAGAGAGAGAGCAAGATCCAGGCTGAGTCTTAAAATGCCGTGTGTATGTGTGTGTGTGTGTGAGAGAGAGAGACAGAGATCCAGGCTGAGTCTTAAAATGTGGGGGGGGGGGTTAAGAGAGAGAGAGAGCAAGATCCAGGCTGAGTCTTAAAACACTCTGTGTGTGTGTGTGTGTGTGTGTGTGTGTGTGTGTGTGTGTGTCAAAAAGAAGCTTGAAAAGAAAGTGGCAGTCTGAAATAACAAACTGCTTCAAAGACGGCTCCAAAACGGTAGGAGAAGGACTGTCTGGAACAGCCGTCACTGTACCAGTTTATTCCAAGCCAGTTCAGTAACATTTTTAAAGGTATAGTGTGAAATTCTCCTTTGCCTCTCCCCAAATTTGATAGGTGTTGCATCCTCAGTGCTGGAGCATAACTCCTTGGCCATTAAAGACCAGTTTCAAGTGTCTCCACCTATGAATTTTGTCAGGTGGTTTTGCTGATAAAATGCCCATTGAGGTTGATTGAGACAGCTGTACTCATAATTTATTTATTTGACTAGTGTGGCTGTAGCAGAAACAGGTGGGTGGATAAATTTCATACTCTTTCAAAAGTGATCATAATCAAATGGCATTAAACTGAATTTAGAAATGCATTTTACATAAAAATGGGACACTTACTGGCACTATTTTCATTTTTATAAACATACAAATCTCCCCCCCCCCCCACCCGAAATCATCTAACGGATGTTAAATTGCTCCTAGAAGAAACAAGAAGAAAGTGGAATGAAATTAACTTGGGAAGTTAAAATCTTTGAAATGACTGGATCTGCCAATGGCCAATTCTTTCTCAGATACTTTTCAGTGGAATTTAATAGAGGCTTCACAAGGTTTACAATAAATGCACTTCTTCTAAAAGCATCCTTTATAAAAACAATAATTTCCAACCATTTATGACATCAATTGTATTTTGGCATGATGAAATTTAGGACACATTTTACCAGCACAAAGAGAGGTGCTTTCCAGAACCGTGGAGTCACAAAGAATGGATTTGCCTTTACCTAACAGCTTTAATTGCAAGCTATGCTGCCTCTTTCCTTTTAAACTTCCATTTTATCATCTGTCTGAGACCTGTCACACTGTTCCTGATGCTTGCTGGTTATATTGTCCAATTCTGTTCCACCCCAACTGATTTGTGACAATACAGTGCTATTGTTTTTTTCCCCCCTCTCTATCAAATGCATGATTCTTCTTTACTTTGGTGTATGTCCTTCCTTTTTTTACTCTCAGGCTTCCTTATATTTGACAAAGCTGACTTAAGCCCATTCAACATATTTAATCATCAGCAGCCAAACCATATAATCATAGTAAGCCACAAAGAGAAACCATTAAATATTTAACATACATTTTCTTAACTTAGGTTAAGAAACACCTTTTCAGGTCCTGGTTTCAAAGCCACCCATTTACTTTCTCAGTTTAACAATGTATAATTTTGCTTACTTCTGTTTAGAGAATTGGCTTACTTCCTGTTTCCAAACTTGTAAAATTAATCAATCAGCAGAGAAGCATAAGGTATGCATCAGACAGTGGTGCCTCATTTTGGTCTGAATCAACCCCATTGTCTTCCTCAAAACCTACACATATTTAGGTCAGGCCAGCTCTGCAGCTTAGGTCTCTTTAAATTACTAATTTACATTCAGCCATGTTCAGCTGTTCATTTGTTAATATAATTATTATACCTAATTTGAAATTTTAGAGGTCCGTGATATTTGAAGTTCTTTGGATCTAGCCATTTTTATAACGAAGGGCTGTCTGGTTTAGCATAAGATGGTTCCTTGGAAGTCATCCATCCAAATATCAGCCAAGGATGACCCTGCTTTGCTTCCAAGATGAAATCCATCAGTTCATAGTTAGCAGACATACCCAAAACTTGCTATCAAAGAGATTTGAATTCTGCATAGGGTTGTACTGTAAATATATTGTACCAACTCAGTCTCAGACATCTGATATTAGTATGGTAACCATGCTACAGATATAACATTTCAGAGGCCAGAGGTAGTTGCACATTATAATATAAAGAAGAAAACATACAGTACAGTGGAATATCTATTATCATATATGCAGTTGTTTGCATCAGGTATTTAACAATTTAAATGAATAAACTGGAAGTTATTGAGATTTTTTTTAGAACTTGGTACTTTTATATTCCTTAAATTCAGCAATGCATTTTTCAGGAATATAAGACTTCATCTTCTAATAAACATAAATAACAATAGTTCTGTATCAGTATGAATTCCTTTAGGGTGAGAATTTGACATCATTTGCTATAACCCCAGTGAGCAGTTTGAATCTCATAAGAACATAAGAGAAGTCAGTGTTGGATCAGGCCAGTGGCCCATCCAGTCCAACACTGTCACACAGTGGCCAAAAATAGGTGTCACCTGGAGGTCCACCAGTGAGGCCAGGACACTAGAAGCCCTCCCACTGTTGCCCCCCCCCCAAGCACCAAGAATACAGTGCATCCCTTGCCCCAGACTGAGATACCCTATCTATACCTTGTGGCTAATAGCCACTGATGGACCTCTGCTCCATATATTTATCCAATTCCCTCTTGAAGCCATTCATGCTTGTAGCAACCAGCACCTCCTGTGGCAGTGAATTCCATGTGTTAATCCCTCTTTGTGTGAAGAAGTACTTCCTTTTATCCATTCTAACCCAACTGCTCAGCAATTTCATTGAGTGCCCCTAAGTCAATTGAAATCAATTTCAACTGCACCACTGTTTTTGGGATTGACCATAATGTAACAGTGATTTAACGCTTTCTACCCATTGTTCTTTTTATGTAGGAGTTTGGACTCAAGTTAAACCTAACATGGTGCCAAAAGAATTTACATGAAAATCTACCTTACTTTGTTTAAATTGACCACTTTGTGTGTGATGTTAATAACATATTTCTATGTCTGACTGTCTATTGAGAGAGAATAGACTATGGTGTAAGTTTTTGCTATGTGCAGTAATCATCTTTTCTCTTGTTTAACTTGCTTGAACTATGGAGACACCATAGCCAAGATCTGCCTTCTATTCAGATTTCAGGTAGCTTATTGAGACTTCTGTTGGTGACCACCTGTATATTCTACATTGGTTGCTGGGTGTATCCAACTCATATCCAACTGACGCTGAGTAGTTATTTAGACCATGGTGGTGTGTTAGCCAAATTGCTTTAATTTACGCTGAGCAGCTGGCGAAATACCAGGTTCTTTGCCAACTATACCAGGGTCCCACCCCTCCCGGGAGTTCTCAAGGAAAGAGGCATGTGAGGCAGATAGCAAGTTCAGTGCCGTTTACTGGGTAATGTTGTTCAAGTACACCAAAAACAGATTCACACACACATACACACAGGCCTAAGAAATAAAGACAGAAAATAGCACTGTTGCATTAGCAGGAGTTTCGTTGATGGGTGATACTTTACCTGTCCTGAAGAGGAGTTGCCTGCTCGAAGGAAGAATTGGATGGGGAGAGAAAAATAGAAAAATGGGACACGTGGCTCGAACCGGCAAGACCACGTGGTTCTCTCTGTTCCGGAATTCAGAGATTTAAAGATGGAGGCAAGGGTATTGGTATAGGAAGCTGGGCATAAGGGGTAGCAAAGCAGATAGGGGATGATGGCTCAAGAGACCGATTGCCTCTGTGCAGGGTCTTTTATTAGGTGGTCTTGGGGGGCAGGCAGCGCTAACCACATCCCACTAACACACCTACTAGGCGGTCCGTCCCTTTCTGACCCTACCATAGGTTAAAGGTAAACAAAAGGAGGAGGGCCTGGGAGTGGACAATATTGTGAAACTGAAACTAAACAGGAACTTGACACCTGGGCAAAGTCCGATGACTCACCGGGGCCACTGCATTGTCTTTTAATGGCCCTAGCCTGCTGGCTGATGGCCCGACCATTAGTTGCCAGGTAACCACATTAGCATAATCCGTTCAGGCATGTTGGAGGGGGCAGGGGTTGACCAGCGTAGTGTGACAGAAAGAAACCTCATGGCAGAAGGAGTCTTTGTCTCTGTCTTTGTGAACTATCGAGGGTGCCAGCCTCCTGGCGTGGACTGGAGCTTCCCCCAGCAAAGGAGAATGCACGTAGTCCTTCCAACACTAGCAACCCAAGTTCAAGTTTATGAATCTTAAAATCCATAAGAGCACTTTGCAGTGCCTTGCTGGCCAACAACTGCCACCTGAAATAGTGGTGGGCAAGCAATGCCACTTCAACATCTGCTGTACTAAGGCTAGGAGTATCACCCAGAGAGAAGACTGGCATCTCTGGGTTGTTGTTCAGGGAGGAAGGAGGGCTAGGTTGTACCACTTTGATTGTGTTTTCACCAGGTGACAGCTGGGTTGTTTGTATTTTCCCCTCTACTTTGACCTAGGTGATAGGAGGATCTGGGCTTCTCTTCATTGTATATTGGCTGTGGGTGCTTGTTCCGCTGTCTATTCACCTGCTGGTGGGAGAGATGTGCTGGGGAGGGGCAAAATGAGATAGAGAGGGTGCCATGGTTCATAGTGTATGGGGTATGGGAAAATACAGTGATGGGAGAAGAGCTGGCCAGGTAAGGGGAAGGAACAACAGGCATCTGCATGCTGTTGCTCTTTCTAGCTCTTATTCCAGCTACGATCATGTTGATAACCATATTGACACCTCACCAGGCTATAAAATCCTGCTCCTAAATGCCAGGTATTCACAGGAAAAACAGGAGTCATCCAGGATTTAATCTGGCATCTATCACTATCACTATCACTAATACTTGGCTGGAGAAGAGGGGAGGGATTAAGTTCTCCCAAATGCAGCCCCCAGAATACTCAGTCAGGCCTCCGTTCCTGCCGGGGCATGGTAGAGCATTGCTCCGCCAGTGAAGAGTCCAGGGGGCGGGTACATAAGCCCCACCCCCTTCTCCCAGCGGCGCTGCGTGAGCGAGGAGAAGAGCAACGAGCAGGTAGATAAGGGCTCCTGCACTCCAGGGAGGGCTGAGGACGAGGCCTCCAGAGGCCAAGCTGTCTCCCCGCCCCCCTGCTGGCTGCTGCCTTTCCTGGGCACCGGCCTCTAGAAGGCGGCGGGGGTGGGGGCAGGGGAGCTATTTTTTCCCTCCCAGCCACCGTTTCTGGCCAGGCCGGAGCGTCGGTGGGGGTGGGAGGGACTCCTTTTTGCTATTTTTCCCTCCCGGCTGCCATTTCTGGCCAGGCCGGGGTGGCAGTGAGAGGGCCTCCTTTTTGTTTTTTTCCCTTCACTGGGGCGGCAGCGGGAGCGAGAGGGCCTCCTTTTTGCTTTTTTTCCCTTCGCCGGGGCTGCGGCAGGGGTGAGGGGCCCCCTCTTTTTGTTTCTTTCTCTTCCCAGCAGAGCTGGCTCACCCACTAGGCAGATTAGACTTCTGCCTAGGATGGCGGCACATGAGGCAGCTGGCAGGCCAATGAGTGAGCAAGCGAGCTCCGTGGCCCGCTATTGCCAGGCTCGCTGCTGCTGCAGTGCCTGTTTAAGGGTCCGCCTGAGCCCCTCAGCTGAGCCAGAGACTGCTCTCCCGGGCCGCTCACTTGCTGGCTGGCTGGCCTCCGATGGCTGCGGGAAGAGCAGAAACAACTGCTGCGCCCCCTTCTCCAGGCCCTCGGACAGACCGGGCAACCTGCTGCTGTTGGGGGGGGGGGATCAGGGAGGCTGTGCAGAGTGGCGGCTGACTGCAGACGCTCCAGAAAAGCGTCTCCCTCCTCCTCCTCCTCCTCCCTCCCCCGTTCTCCCCAGGAGGTGCCGGGGACTTCAGACAGGCGGCCGGAGACACGATGCCGCCCTCTAATGCAGCTGGACGGGGGGGGGGGAATCTGCAGCTCGGAAAGGGTTAAAGTGAGCCGGCTGCATGGCTGGAGAGGCCGAGCAAAGAGGAGGGGTGGGGGAGTTCTTTCCAGGGTTGGGGGGGGTGGCCCTTTGCTCTTGCATCGCGGCCAAAGAGACCAGGGAGGGGTTCCAATCTGCAGCTGGAGGAGGGGGAAAGCCTCGCAGCCAGTCCCGGGCAGGTTTACTCGCAAGTAAGTCAAGAGGGGGGAGGCGATAAGCCTTTCAATCTTGCTGGGAGAGAGAAATGCAGCCATCATGCACTTTTCAATGGGGAGCTGCTATTTAACAGTACCTGAAGAGGCGAGCTGTGGCTCAGGACAGCTCCTCCCTGGCCATGAATCCGGTGCATCTCTCTGCTGGACTCGGGCTCTTTCATCCCCTTCTGCTTGGCCGTGATGGCTTCGCTCAGCTGAACATCAGGGACTCCTGCAGCCCCCCCCAATGGGCAGAATCAGCAACTCCCCCCCTTTCCAGGGGTGCCTTCTCCTTGGAGCCCCCCACCTTGTGCAGCAGCCGGCCTGAGCAGGTCAGGAAGGCTCCCGGCTTTCTGCAGTTGGGTAGCCCTGTACAGAGTGATGCACAAAGTCACTTGGAGAAATTATTTGGGGACTGTGGTCTGTATTAGTATTTGTTGTGGCTGCTGCCAAGTCACAGCTGACTTATGACGACCCTGTAGGGTTTTCAAGGCCAGAGATGCTCAGAGGTAGTCTGCCAATGCCTGCCCATGCATCATGACCAGTGTTCCCTCTAAGCTGAGTTAGTGTGAGCTAGCTCACAGTATTTTAGCCTCTGGCTCACACATTTTTCTCTTAGCTCAAGGAAGGACAGTTCCAGAGCAAGCTAATTTATGCAATAGCCAAATCGCTCGCTCACAACTTTAATTCCAGTTGCTCACAAAGTAGAATTTTTGCTCACAAGATTCCACAGCTTAGAGGGAACATTGATCATGACTCTGGCATTCCTTGGAGGTCTCCCATCCAACTATCAGCCAGGGCTGACCCTGCTTACATTCCAAGATCTGACGATATCAGGCTAGCCTGTGACTTGGTCTACAATGTCATAAGAACATAGGAGAATGGCCAATGGCCCATCCAGTTCAATACTCTGTCACACAGTGGCCAGAAACACCAGGTGTTTGGAACAGGACCTCGAGGGTGGGCAGAAAGAGAAGAAGAAGAGATTGGATTTTTACCCCTCCCTTCCCATGGAGTCTCAGAGCGGCTTACAAACTCCTTTCCCTTTCCCTCCCCACAACAGACACCCTGTGGGGTAGATGGGGCTGAGAGAGCTCTTTCGAGGACTGCTCTTTCAAGAACAGCTCTGAGAGAACTTGTGACTGACCCAAGGTCTGTGACTGGAGGAGGGGGGAATCAAACCCGGTTCTCCCAGATAAAAGTCCCTAACCACTACACGAAATGAGCCCTGTCCGGGAGGTTTAGACAATATTCCTGGGTGGGAAGGGCCTGCCTGCCTGCCTGCCTTCCTTCCTTCCTTCCTTTCTTTGCCATCAGATAGGTTTGCCAGCTCTGAGTTGGGAAATACCTTGGAGATTTTTGGGATGGAGCCTGAGCGGTGGGTATTGCCTTCTGACACACTTCCGGTGACGTAAGGGGTGTGTGGCCTTCTGACATTTCCAGTGACGTCAGGGGGTGTGGCATATGCAAATAAGTTATGCTAATGAGCTCCTGAACCTCTTTTTTTACGAAAGGACCCCTGTACTCAGTGATACATCTGCATAGGTTTGGTAGGGGGGAGGCAGTGTTTTTGTAGTCTGTAAGGACTCTATTCCCCTAGAATGGTGCCCCATCCAGAACACTTCTGGGTTTGAAGCCATGTACCTAATGTTGGGATTGAGAAACAGGACTAGGATTCTGTTGATGTAGCACCCACCCCACTGCCTTCGTGCCTTAACAGCCTTCGTGCCTGAGGTGACAGAGGTGGTCTTGGGGTGAGATTGAAGGCCCCTGGGCTGCTTGTTTTGGGGAGCTTCAACATTCATGCCAAGGCTATCTTGTCAGGAGCAGCTCAGGATTTCATGGCCTTCATGGCAATCACAGGCCTATCTCAGATAATACCTGTTGCTATACAAGGAACTCTTCTGCACTCTCATTTTTGTTGCTTGTGTGTCTTTGTTTTCCTTTTCCACACGTGTTTTGCTCTTTCTAGTGGCTGATATGATATTTCATTGTTGTATTTCTGGCATATTTCTCTGGGCAATTGACATAATCACTCCCAGGTGCCCCTTCTGAGGTATTACACCCCAGGTAGCTGCCAAGCAATGAAATGACATGGTAGAGAGCTAGAGTTACAGTGGCAAAAGACTTGAGATTAATCCATTAAGACATGGGGCTTATTTTTAAATGTACCTTGTGGCAGTGATGGTAGTAAAGAAAAAAATTCTTATTTACCACTAGTGCGTCTTCCCAGTGTAGGCCAACAAAGCTGTTCTGGGTGGTTAGAGGCCTGTTGTGATCTGGGCTAGAGGAGGAGGTAGACTGCTCAGTAGCCTACTGTGACCATTATGCCCAACACTTTGTAAATAAAATCTCTTGCATCCATACATTTGAGGTGAAAGTGTCAAATGGAGTCAGGGTGCCAACTTGTTCAGATGTCCAGGATAATTTTTAGTTTATAATGCTTAAGGGTGTGGACAGAGTCCTTGGAGGTTTGAGCCCTTCTTGGCTATTTAAATCTGCCGGGGGGGGGGGGGGACCAGAATCCAAGAAGTAGTTAGAGAAATGTGGGGATCACCCCAACTTTGAAATTTGCTGTGGTGTGCCCACTACTAAGAATCCTATTTTGGACATAGGAAATATCAATATTTCATTATAGAAAGGGTGGTGGCTGGACAACTTCATGCTTTCCTGGATAAAGTGGATTGTTTGAATCCTTTCCAGTATGGTTTTGGGCTTAGTTATAGGACTGAAATAGCCTTGGTCACCCTGGTGTATTAGCTGGATTGGGAAATGGACAGAGGGAGTATCAGTGGTGTGTCAGTGGTATTGTCAGTTTGGTATTGTCAATAGCTTACAACACCATTGATCATGGTAGTTTTCTGGACCACCTTTCCAGGCTTGAACCACACCATTTTGTGATGGTTCCAACCCTACTTGGAGGGTAGTTTTCAGAAGGTGCTGCTGAGGACTGCTGCTTGGTCTCTTGTCCTTTGGCCTGTGTGGTCATACAATGCTCCATCATGTCCCCTATGCTTTTCAGCATCTACATGAAACCAGTTAGATCCAGTTTGGTAATGGTTAAGATTCCCCACTCCGCCACATGCAGCCAGCTGGGTGACCTTGGGTCAGTCACAGTTCTCTCAGAGCAGTTCTCTGAAGAGCAGTTCTCTCAGAGCTCTCTCAGCCCCACCTAGCTCACAGGGTTTCTGTTATGGGGAGAGGAAGGGGAGGGTAAGCCGCTCTGAGACTTCAAGTGAAGGGCGGGATATAAATCCAAGTCTTCTTCTTGGGTGAGGCTATCTGGAGATTTGGGCTGGGTTGTCATCAATATACAGATGACACTCAGCTCTGTCCTGTACCTCTGGCTGATCCAAGGCAGGCTGTACAAATCCTGAACTGGTGTCTGGAGGCAGTTTTGGAATGGATGTGGGCTAGTAAACCAAAGCTTAATCTGAGAAAATGGAAATGCTACTGTTGAACAGAAAGTGTGACTTGAGACTTAAAGAATTGCTTCCCCTTGAAGAAAAATATCCATAGTTTAGAGGTGCTCTTAGACCTGGGCCCACCAGCCCCACAGCCAGAAATGTTGGGCTGGTGGGGCTTAGGGAAATTCTGTGGGGCAGCAGGGGAGGGAGAGGGGTGGCCACATGCCTTCCCTGAACTCCAAGTGGTGATAAAAAGTAACCCTTTAAATGGTGTTTTTCTAGCGGGGCTGCCTGCGCCTGATCTCCAAGCGGCAAAATCACCATTTGGAGTTCAGGGAAGGCATGTGGCCGCCCTTCTCCCTTGCAGGAGATGAGGGAGAGGGGCGGCTGAGGGCTGCTTGGAGTTCAGGGAAGGCATGCAGCCAGCACACCTTCCCTAAATTCCAAGGCGATTTCCTTTAAATGATGTTTTTCAAGCAGGGGCTGCCCACGCCTGATCTCCAAGTGACAAAATTGCCGCTTGGAATTCAGGGAAGGATGACAGCCACCCCTCTCTCTCACCTTCTGCAAGGGAAGAAGAGGAGGAGGAGGAGGAGGAGGAGGAGATTGGATTTATACCCTGCCCTTCACTCGGAGTCTCAGGCTTACAATCTCCTTCCTCTTCCCCTCCCCACAACACATACCCTGTGAGGTAGGTAGGGCTGAGAGAGAGCTCTTTCCAGAGAAAACAGCTCTGTTTTGTCCAGGGTCATCCAGCAGCTGCAAGTGGGGGAGTGGGGAATCAAACCCAGTTCTCCCAGTTTAGAGTCCACACACTTAATCACTACACCAAACTGGCTGATGATCAGCTGGAGGGCCCTTTAAATCTTGAAGGCGGGAAGGGAGAGGGGCAGCTGCTAGATTTAAAGGGCCTTCCAGCTGATTGGCGGGCCATGTGCTCCCACAGATCAGCTGGAGGACCTTTTAATGTCACAGGAGGGTAAGGAGGGGGCAGAGGGGCAGCAGCTATTGGCTCCCAATCCATTTCTGGACACAATTCAAGGTGCTGGTGTGGACCTTTAAAGCACTATGTGATTTGGGACCAGCATACTTAAAGGATCCCTTAGAACATACCTCACCATTACAGTTATCTTCAAAGGTCCCACTTTGGGCAGCTGTGCTTTCTGAGAGTAGATGGCTGGCAACCCCATGGAGGACCTTCTCATCATGCCATCAAGACTCTTGAACTTTCTTCCCAGGGTAACTTATCCTCTTCTGTCACTGTCTTCTGCCAAGGGGTGAAGATTTTTTTTTTTCATCTGGCATTCCCTCAGCAATACTTTCTTCTTGCTCAATGCTTTATTTATTGATTTTATGTTTTGTGTGTGTATTTTAGCTTTGGTTTTAATTGTTTTAACTATATGTTCTTGCTTGGTTTAATTTTTTTTTAACAATGTGTTTTTATTATATATGTTTTAATCTGTTAGCTGCCTTGTTAGCCCTGATGAGGGCCAAAAGGTGGGCGGTATAATTTTTGTAAATAAATAAATATCCATACACACACCCCTCAATAATATTCTGGAAGCTATCTAGCTGTATAGATAGAGCAACCAAATTGTCTCTGTTAGGATGAATGTAAGAGTATTCTGCAGTGGAATCGGTTGAAGGTGGTGGTAAGCTCCCCTCTTTGAGCAGCCACAACAACAACAGTCCATCCGGAGGATTCAGTCCAGCAGGTCGCACTGTCTGCCTTGGTCTGAAATATCGTATATCATCATTATTAGGCTTTTAAAATAATACTTAGGACTTATTAATGTTATTGCTAAGTTTCTTTTTGCACTTTGTATAAACTTCTTTAGTATTTCTACACAGCTTTGTTGTCATCTATATGCTGTAGTCTTTGAGCAGCAGCTGGACAAACACTTGTCAGGGATGCTCTAGGCTGATCCTGCACTGAGTAGGGTGTTGGACAAGATGGCCTGTTTGACCGTTTCCATCTCTCTGATTCTATGGTTCTATGGGTTTATGATAGTTTTTTATTACCAGTTCTGCAGATCTTAGTATTCTTCTTCTAAATGATGTAATGAGTAAAAAGATTCCATCAGCATCTTTATTATTGTCACACAAGTCACTGGACTCCGGCTCACTCCCGCTGGACTCGATGGCTACGCCTCACATTGCCACCTCGCCCTCGTCAGCCCTTGGCAGCCAGGGTCTCAGATGTGGCCCAGGAGGGGAGGGTTACGTTACCACTCCTACTCCTCGTGGCCTCCTGGTGGGATTTCTCGTCCTCCCTCTCTCTCACCGTCAGACTTCATCCGCTCCCAGGCTTATCCTCCTCGGCCCCTGCTGGCTGCCGTCCTTTTATCCCTCTCTCTCCCCACACCTCCCTTTCCCAGTTCCACCCCTCTCCAGCCCCGCCCCCCTTCTTAATGTCAGACGCGGCGGACCGGAGGATGCTTCCGGGTCCACCCTGCTTTCCCACCCCTACCACCGGGAGAGGAGCTCGCAGCTGACTTCGGGCTCTTGCACCGGGCCTGTGGCCCGGCGCAGGCTGCTGTGCACCTATCCCTCCACCTCTCCGCTCTTCACGGCAGCTGCCTGCTTCCCCGGCGGGAGTCTGCTCCCAGGATCTTGCTGCTGCCCGGAGCTTTGCTGGGGCCCTCCCCCTGCTGACGGGTGCCCTCCCCCTGCCGACTTTTCTTGGCCTGCTGCGGCCCCGGGCTGAAGCGTCATCGGCCAGCCCTCTCCGCCTCTGCTGCTGCCTGCGTCCGGGCTCCCTCAGCCTCAAGACCCCTGCTGCTGGCATCGCCTATGCCAAGCCCCGGCTCCCCCACGGCGGTCTCCACTGGGCTGGTAAGTCTGGGTGCCGTGTCGAGGGGTGCCGAGGGGCTTTGCAGGCGACCATTGTTGCCTCCCCGCCCGGGGCGAGTCCCGCGATCGGGACAATTATTTAGTACATTTTTATCCCGCCTTTCTTCCAAGGGACTCAGGGCAGCAGTCATAATTTTCCCTTAATCCATAATAAGAGATAGAGTGACTGCTCGAAGGTCATTCAGAGTGTTTTGTGGCAGATTGAGGCTTATATGCTGGGTCTCCCAGATGCTAGCTCAGCACTCTAACTACTTCACCGAACTGTCTCCTTTTGTCCTGCCATCTCCTCTTTTATCTACACATGCACCTATTGTTATAGTGCAAAATAAATTTAATCTGGTAAAACAGATAATGCCAGAAAGGAAAACATATGTAAGGGAGCCAGAGAGTACAAGAGCCCTGATTTTGTCCAACACAATCTAATTTCTTTGAAAAGAGAAGGTGTGTTTTTGTGAAGTAAACCTGATTTAACAGTCGGTGTCTAATGCAGAGCCTATCACTCCTAAGAAAGCAATTTTGTCAAGGAAATGTGCATTAAAAAAGCTGTATAAATATTTTATCAACCCGCGGTTCTGCCAAGCTGCTGGAGGCCTGATCCTGAGTTCAGTTGTATATAGTCTTTAGGTTTAAATCTGTAAATGGCCCAAGTGGGACACAAGTGCAGGATCCAAGCCAAGATCTTAAATATCTGACTGAGCCAGGCCTTGGCAAAAAGGTTCTTTTCTCCCAGGCAAGCAACACAGCAAATTGGCACGCTTGAGACCACAGCTCCTGGCTATGCTCTGAGAGGCAGAGTGCATTGTAGTGTGGCTAAGCTGGATGTGCTACCTCATAGATCTTTTATTTACAACTAAGTGGGGCATCTCAAGCGTTCCCAGTCTGCTTTTCAGCAGTATGTTCACAATTTGTTGTGCCTGCAAATAGGGATGCTTTAGTATTTCTCACTGGTTGTGATCTGAGATTGAATACCTCTTTTCATGCCATCATTGCACTAAAGTGGAACAAACATGCTAAAACCCATGTTTTCTCACTTTCAAATATTTTTCATCGGAAAATATGCAAGTTTAATTTTTTTTACATGAGGTGTCATCAGGGGTTCGTTGGAGCTGGAGCGCACAGGAGCGCAGCTCCGGGAGTGAGGAGCCCAGGGGGCGGGCACATGACCAAGCCCCACCCCCTCCTCGGCTTCCCCGAGCAGTGCAGAGGCACAGCGCCCCAGGGAAAGCCCTGCTAGGGTCTTTATTGTTTTTAATGTTTTGTTTTAATATTGATAATTTTATCATTGTTCCTTTCATGACTGTGTGCTGCTTTTCCAGAGACTTGCTCAAGGTGGCATATACATTTTCTAAGTATACCATTTTTTATCTGGGCACATGGCACATAAGTACTGGAGAAATTTCACCAACCCTTCAGCAGCTTCCACCCCATCAGTTTGGTGTATTGGTCAGGAGTTGGACTCTAATCTGGGAGAACCGGGTTTGATTCCCCATTCCTCCACATGCAGCTGCTGGTGTGACCTTGGGCCAGTCACAAGTTCTCTCAGAGCTGTTCTCTCATGAGCGGTTCTCAAAAGACCTCTCTCAGCCCCACCTACCTCACAGGGTGTCTTGTTGTGGGGAGGGGAAGGGGAAGGGATGGGTGGTGCACATGTCCTGGGTATCTCAAGTCTACTTGAAACCTGGTGGCTTCAAGGGAGCAGGAAGAGAATGAGGGTGTGTTCTTTATGCTTATTTTTATTGCACAAAGTATTGGATGGGGAAGGGAATGGAGGAAGAGCAGGTCAGTTTCACTCACCTGTGGAGTGGAGCCTGAGGGGTGGGTGTTGCCTTCTGACACACTTCCGGTATGTTAGGGGGTGTGGCATGTGCAAATGAGTTATGCTAATGAGCTCCTGCAACTCTTTTTCTACGAAATGACCCCTGGGTGTCATAATTTCTTACAACTATGTGTGCATTTTTCCGAACAAGAATAGCTAATGTATAAAATGTTACAGTAGTGTTTTAAGTAGAAAAATTGTAAACAATGAAAAAGAAACCCCATACTGGAATCAGACATGAAGGGAAAGAAAACTCTGACAAAATAATAAACGAGTAAGGGATGAGATGGAACACCACACATGCCTATTTGCAGAGTATTTCTTATATCCCCAAAAAACTTATAGATAAAGGTAGGAAACAAATTTGCAGGAATGACTTATGGGGGGGAAATGAGTGCCATATGTAAGGCCAAGTATAATTGCTTTGAAAATGTGATAAGTTTTGGAGGAAAAATACAGACCTTAATTTACTTTCCCTTTCTCTGTCCATATGGATATGAAATGAGGGCAAGGTTCTCAGGTGGGAGAAAATCTCTAATTTTCACTGAAGATCTATCGAAAAGTCAGTTGAAGCTGGTATGCATAGTGCCTCTGGAAAAGAAGGCAGTCATTTTGTGTCTAGTTCTCTATTTATGTGCTTAAGTGCTAGCCTTGATATTTGAAAATGTTGTTCTTGAACAACATGATGACATAACTTTTATATTCGCAAAGTCTTAATCTTTGAAATAGCATCTGGCATTATGGGCAATTTATCTAAGTGTTTTTTGCTTTTCACAGAGATGAGAAAAGTCACAAAACTGCCTTTTTGACCTTTTTGCTTTCATCCCTACTTTAACTGTATTGCTGTCTGTCAAAAATACTGTACAAATTGTATGACTACTATCTTTGAAATTCAAGAAATATGAAATCCTCAGTAAACTTACTGTGGAAAATGATGAGGGTAACAATGATGATAGCGACCATTTGTGGAAGTAAACTACTGCTCTGGAAAATAACATAAAAACATAAGAGAAGCCAATGTTGGATCAGGTCAATGGCCCATCCAGTCCAACACTCTGTCACACAATGGCGAAAAATACCAGGTGCCATCAAGAGGTCCACCAGTGGGGCCAGGACACTAGAAGCTCTCCCACTGTCCCCCCCTCCAGCACCAAGAATACATGTGTGATGGAGAGCACTGTTTTTTGAGTTCTATGAATAATCATCGAGTCTGGAGACAATTAGGCATAGGACAGTTTAAACTGATTTATACAACCCCTCAAAACTAAAATCTCTTTTGTTATCAAGACTTAGCAGAAGAACCATAACTGGACAATCACCAATATGTTTCCACTTGAAGGTACTATGTTGGCCTGTCACTTTATCCCACAGGCAGACATTAGATACAAGGAAAGGGAGAGGGGTCAGGAAGGACTTGTGCTATTCTCCATGTTCTGCTTGTCCAATTAAAAAAGGGAAATGTATGCATCTCCCTCAGTAGGAGATGCATGAACAGTCCTAATCTGTGCAGGATGTGCATGAGACCAAAAATAAAGAAACAGGTTTTAAGTGAAAGTGAAAAAGAATTGTGTTATTCATATACACAACCTGCAAAACCTGTTTACCAGAATCTGCATTGGGATCTGCTCATTATGAGCAGTGATTCCTTTTTCAGCTTACCTGTAACTCTGTGATAATAGACAAAAAGCTATTGCCTGCCTCCAGACTATGAGCTAAAATAAAAAAAGACTGTGAATGAATTCCCTGAGCTTTTAAAACTGATAAGTCACAACTATGACTACTGTTTCTGGACTTTACTTCTTCCCCTTGTGCTATTTTCATGACCATACCCCCTAAGCTTTTATTTTTCCCTTTTAGGAGAAATGTATTGGCAATATACTGGCAATCTGTATATTTCCTGAGGTAAATAACAACTGCAGAACCAGCATGGTATAGTGGTTAAGAGCGGTGGTCTCTAATCTGGAGAACTGGGTTTGATTCCCTGCTCCTTTACATGAAGCTTGCTGGGTGACCTTGGACCAGTCACGGGTATCTCAGAACTCTCTCAGCCCCACCTGCCTCGCAAATGTCTGTGACGGGGAGGGGAAGGGAGGGCAGTTAGAAACCGCTTTGAGACTCCTTAGGGTAGAGAAAAGCTGGGTTTAAAAAAAAACTTTTCTTTGGCCAATTCCACACTAGTTGTTGCCCTGGCGTCACTCCCCAATAAAATCCGGGGCAGAGCAACAGTTCCCCAATTGTTGCTCCGTGTCTGCAGTTGGTCTGAATGTAATCATTGTTTCCCCTGGATCTTCCGTTTCCAGGATTTTCAGGGGGGGGGTTCCCCTCCAACTCTGGCGCAAGCTTTTTTTTTTTCTTACACGGATGATTTTCGTGGGCTTGGAAGTTCAGATGGCCAATCGTGGCTTTGTTGCATCACGACATCATAACGCAACTCTGCCTACATTAAAAAAGGGGGTAGACTGGCGGAGGTTCAAGATTCGGGGCAAGGACAGATGCGGAAATGAAGAACCGGCATCAACCCGGGTCAGATTCATGTAATGTGGAAATGCGCACACTGATTCAGACCAATTAAACCCGGGAGGAAAGGGAAGCAAAGCACTTGTGCAGAATTGGCCTTTCTTCTGCAGAGATGCTATTTGAAGCTGGGGAAATGAGATGAACTAATGGGGGACAGAGTTAACTCCACCTACTCTTTCACCAGACCAAAGTGAAATTGGGGGTCCCCGTGGCTGTTACTTACCAATAAAAATATACAGATCTAGTTACAGATCCCTCTGTATCTCATCTAGCATGGACATCAGTGACCAAGAGAAATGCAAGTTCTTCCTTTGGACATATCACAAAAGCACACAGAAAGGGAATCTATTTTTCTCCCTGTGAGATATCCTGAGGCTGCCATCCTGTTTGAGCACTAGAGACAAGGACAGAGATGCTAAAAGATGTTGGGAGGATGGAATGGGCAGCCAGATGAGTTTTGGAGGCTAGGGAGCAAAGACAGGTGGGATACTAAGGAACAGGCTGAAGGGCTGGATTTCACATAAAGGCTCAGTTTGCACAGTTTAACTACACTAAGAATGGTTGATGTGGTTGTCTGAACACAGGACAGTCTGTAAACTATGGTTAGTACATCAAATCTGAATTTGAAACCATAATTTGATGTAGACTTATTAACCCCAAATAGCTTTAAATATAGGGTTGCATGATTTGTTGTCCAGCAAGGCCCTTGCTGCAGTGCTAGTTGGGTCTGAAAAGGAAGCAGATGAGCCTAATTTTATATTAGTGCCTTAAAATACCTTTGAAGACAGCACTGATATTATTTTCTTTAAATGTTCAGATCTGTAATCCAGCATCCTACTAGAATCTAAAGAGAGTACAACCCACAATATTGGCTGAAATTCTCAGTGGTTGATTTGAACCATTGCTGGATACTGAAGAAAAGTTGTTTGTTTGTTTTTAAGACTTAAATCAAGAGCAAGGCAATAAAGGCTAGGCATTGTGTGTTCAAGTATTTTCTTGCCTTCCAAGCAGCATCGCCCTAGAGTGCTTTCTATCTTTGGAATGCTTCATGAATTAAACTAATCTAATACACAAGGCACCTGAAAGAGGTATATTACTCTAAACTGTCATTATGAAGAAGAGGTACATTTAGACTGGCTTTGTCCCTAGGCAGTAGGGTGTGTGTGTGTGTGTGTGTGTGTGTGTTTCAGGCACTACTGGTCTTGATCTTTTAGCCCATTTCACCTCTCTTTAACCAAGCCTATTTAGTTACACTCCCTTACATGCCCTTTATTTAAAGAAACAGGAAATAACAGTATACACAGCCTTTGCTCTTTCCCATACTCTACAACAGATATCCTGTTAGGTAAGTTAACAGTATCCCCATGCAAGTCTTATGCCTGGCACATCTTTTTTTAAAAAAACAAAAACAAAATTAAGCATTCCCTGTTTCCCTTAAAAACATTACATGGAAATCAGTCCATATAAAAAAAAGACTGAAAGCTTACGGTCTGGTTGTATTCCAAGATCGCAAGTGAACCAAATACTGGTATGCCTTATCAGACTATACTACTCACTTTCACTACTGCTGTTCAGAAGACTATACTCTTCATAGGACCATCCTTAAACAGGATTCCTGGAGGGGGACATGAAGTTCTATCAGATATGAGAACTGAGATGTGGCACGTACTTTGTTTTGTTTTGTTGCAGAAAATGGATAGGATTTTTTTCCTTCAGTGCTTTCTCACCTAACCTATGGGAGGTCTTCCAGGATTCCACCTGATAAATCCTTCATAGAGCACAACACTATGATCTTTTATGCCAACTCCAGCTGGTGATTATTCCATGTTCTACTGACAGTTATTGTACAAAATTCCAGTGATCAAAAGTGGATAACACCTAGCAGCCCAAAATTACAGTGTGCTATGCAAAGCAGACAGTGGGTAAGAGCAGGTGTAATTAGGGTTGCCAGACCCCCCCCCCCTCAGTGGAGGTGGGAATCCCCTGCTGCCAGACCCCATCTCCCTACCACCAATCAGCTGGCCAGTGGGAGGGAACTTACCCTGAAAAAGAAGGAAAAGCATCTGACATGCAGTGATGTGTCTGTGACACTGCCCATGTGACCCAGCCAGAAGTAACATCATCACATTCAGGATGTTGGGGTGACTCTCTGGTATTTGGGCAAAAACTCTATTGTAGAAGCCAAATTTACCGTAGAATTTTTGCCCAAATACCAGAGCATTGCCCTGATGTCTCAGATGTAGACATGCTGCTATATGTTGGCTGGGCCTCTCTGCTGCTCTCATTAAATCCCCCCATCCCCCGCTGCTTGCCAAGAGATACCTGGCAACTCTAGGTGTAATTGCTCCTATGCAATGTTGTAAGTCATGGGATTTCATTAGTGCAGCAAAACAACCAGGATCTTTTCATAAATCTAACAAGTCAGGACTTCTGAGACTCTTCATTAGCCACGTACAGGAAGAAAGGATTCCCAGCAAATTAAGGATTGAACATGTCACCTGCATTCCCAAAGACATTTCAGAGTGAGCACAATGCTTCCTGCTCTCACTGTGATTGACTTGTAAGAATAAAATGCTATGTGTTTGACAGCTGGTCTTCACTTGCTTCAGAGCTAAACTAGACATGATGGCATCCTTGTGTCTGCCACAGGATCAGGACCTCAGAGAATTTCCTTATCACTTTATAATAATGACAGTCGCATCCCCATGGCAGACACAGCAATACACTCATGTCTAATTTGGTGCTTGGAGTAAGGAGGTAGAGTGTTGACATGATATAGAATTCTTCAGACTGCAAATGAACTATTGCATTTTTTGAAGTTTCCCTACATTAATAATTCACTATAAATAGAAAACTAAGACAGCTTGAAAAGGGCTAGAACCATAACCTTTCTCTTTGATGAGGTACTAATTTTATTTGCAGAGACTTTTAATAGAGGGAAGTATTAATGTGCTATACCCGGTTGCATTCTGAAATGGAACATCTCCTCTGCCACCTCAAAATTCTATGGCCTCATTCTGCATCACAAATAGATAGCTCCTCTATCAGCAGATGGTAGGAAGTTAAGATTCCTTTGTGATTTAAAGGGTACTGACCCACTAATAAGATTAAATAAACCAAACAACCAAACACAGAAACATTATGATGGCCCTGAATAATTAGTTTCTGGGTCAACAGACAAATCCCTTTAACATCCCCACCAAAAAACAAGGAGGGAGAGAAACCCCACATTCTTCTGGGAGCCTTCAAAACCTTGACATGGATAGTGAAGAAACCCACAGCCTAGTCAATAGACTACATGTGGCAAGAGGCTTGTGAAAACTTGTGAGCTTCTCTGAAAGTATTTGTCTTTTAAACCACCTAATGCAGATAAATATTTATATTTGTATAAATATTTGTTATGAGAATAACAATAATTATGAGAGTAATAGAATAATCATAAGCAGGTCAGCTTCTACCCAAGACTATTTGGTGGGGTTTACTCCCAGGAAAGTGTTTTTAGGATTGCATTGCAAGTTTGCAACACACTGGGAACTGTACTAGTGACAGCAGTATATGTGATGCATATCTTTTCACCATATTTCACTGGTCTTGTATAAATGTAGGATGTTATTACAGAATGTTACTCCTAATTGGTATGGTTCTATTTATTGCTTTACTTTAATGTTGTTATTTATCACATGAGTGTGGATGGTTCATGATCTGTGCTGATGAGTTTTAGCTGAAAGCTTCATACCTTCCTCAGACTTAAGTAATGTGTCTGAGTGTTAAAATGTTAATAGCTTAATGACTCAAGAATCTACTGTGTAACCAAGCAACCATTTGGCCATCACGCCTCTGTTGTTTTCTGATTCTGAAAATCAAGACTCTGCAATTAAACATCTTACCTCCTGTTTAATTTAAATTCATGTAGAATTTATATAACTCAGAAGGGCTGGCCTTACAGTAAATTAACAATTCTAATAGCTACTATAGAACACAAGATAAGAGCATATAGTCCTAATGTTTTCAAGGAAATAGACTGCTGAAGCTATTACATCTCTGTCACACTACATATAGGGTTGCTAAGTCTGGGTTGGAAAATACCTGGAGACTCTGGGAGTGGAGCCAGGAGAGAGTGGGGTTTGGGGAGGGCAGAGGCCTCAGCATGGTACAATGCCATAGAGTCCACCCTTCAAAGCAGCCATTTTCTCCAGGGAGCTGATCTCAGTCAGCTGGAGATCACTTGTAAAAGTGGGAGATCCCCAGGCCCCACCTGGAGGCTGGCAACCCTACTACATGATTATTTAGAGAAGAACAAGAAAACCAGGAATAAAAGAAGAAAAGCAGATGTCAACAAAAAACAACAACAGAAAATTCCTATAAAGAGAAGACCATGTAGCTAAGATTGAACAAGGATTTGTTGTCGGTGGTGGTGTTGCAGATTAGTATTTGGAGATTCTTATTATTTTAATTTCTGTGAGCTTCAGCAACATTCAAAATGCTGTTTTTTCCTCTCTGCATTAGCATAACATAGATGTAACCTAGGTATTGGAACCAAGGGCAAGTTCAAAGTCCAGAGTCTCCTTTCTTAAAACCCCACCCCCAACACACACACAACTGTACTTACTGTAAGAGAGGGAAATACAATTTCTGGCAATTCCTAGAGAGGACGGGTGGAACTTCTGAGGAAAATCCCAGAAGTGATGTAATCTTCTCTAGGAATCACTGGCATTTCCTCACAAATCCTAGAGAGGTGTAACATTGAACCGTCACTCATGGCTGCCCCCATATCCTCACCCAGCATGGCTAGGTGTGGCAACCCTAGCCTTATAGTTCATTAAGAGTGCAGCTCTCAGTTAATATCCTGGGTTTTTAAGTGTAATGTCCTCTGGCAAAATTTTGTTTGGCAAATGGTACCTCCTGTGGTCCTGTATTCAAAGTCTTGGAAGCAGTGTTTTGTTACATAATATGGCAGGGTTACTATCACAGTTCCTCAGAACTAGGCTACCAATGAGAAATGAAGTTTTGAGCCCCAGCCTTCTGCCCAGACAGTGATTTCAGCCACCAGAAGCTGGGAAGGCCCAAGCCACAAGAAGCAAACTGCAATCCAAAGAGACGGCCTGGGGTCAACCTCCTCCCCAGGAAGTGGATTCAGCAGACAGAGAATGCAATGGAACTCATTTTCTTTATAGTTCCTACCTACTGCTTCTTCGCTCAGGCCTTTCAGGATTGACGAGTCACTTGGAACAAATACAAGGCCTTCAAAAATGCTTTCCCCCCTCTTTTCAGGAATGGCCAGCTCTCATGCTCCACAAACCACCTATGTTACAGTGAGCAAACTAGCTGCGTACGCTCCTCTCAACATGCAAATTAAGTAGTGCATTGCTCTGTCCCACAGCCTACATCCCCAGAGCTCTATGTAGAAATGAATTAATATTTTCTAATTCATTTCTTTTCATTCTGCTTTCATACATGCCAAATAATGCCATTTTAATCCACGTCAGTGACTGTTTGCATGTGGATTTTGCCATTTCACACAGCAAAATCCAGTTGCAAAGTGGATTGAAAGTGTGTTTTTTAGTGTGTGTGTGAAAGCAGCAATAATCTTTTAAATTTTTGCTACCAGTTTTACTTATCCACTTTTCACTGTTGGTTTTGTAGATTTGAATATATTATTTATACATGTTATAGAGTTTTAAATTTCAAATTATATGATATTTGTATATGCAAGAAAAGGCTGATGTATTGATGTACAAGTATCATTGGAAAATGTATAATATATACGACAATATCAGGTGTGAAAACAAAATAGAGCAAAAATAAAGAATACTGGGGTGAAGCAAAATTGAAAAGATTTGGGGGTCAAACAAAAGGGATGAGACATTTGAATTCATCCCTTGGATAGTATTCCATGCTTTGCACTGAACTCTTCATGTATCATGTTAAATGTATATACAGGGGTCCGATGGAGCAGGAGCGCACAGGAACGCAGCTCCGGGAGTGAGGAGCCCAGGGGGCGGGCACATGACCAAGCCCCGCCCCCTCCTTGGCTTCCCCGAGCAGTGCAGAGGTGCAGTGCCCCAGGGAAAGCCCTGCTAGGGTCTTTATTGTTTTTAATGTTTTGTTTTAATATTGATAATTTTATCATTGTTCCTTTTATGACTGTGTGCTGTTTTTCCAGAGACTTGCTCAAGGTGGCATATACATTTTCTAAGTATACCCTTTTTTATCTGGGCACATGGCACGTAAGTACTGGAGAAATTTCACCAACCCTTCAGCAGCTTCCACCCCATCAGTTTGGTGTAGTGGTCAGGAGTTGTACTCTAATCTGGGAGAACCGGGTTTGATTCCCCACTCCTCCACATGCAGCTGCTGGTGTGACCTTGGGCCAGTCACAAGTTCTCTCAGAGCTGTTCTCTCATGAGCAGTTCTCAAAAGACCTCTCTCAGCTCCACCTACCTCACAGGGTGTCTTGTGGGGAGGGGAAGGGATGGGTGGTGCACATGTCCTGGGTATCTCAAGTCTACTTGAAATCTGGTGGTTTCAAGGGAGCAGGAAGAGAATGAGGGTGTGTTCTTCACGCTTATTTTTATTGCACAAAGTATTGGATGGGGAAGGGAATGGAGGAAGAGCAGGTCAGTTTCACTCACCTGTGGAGTGGAGCCTGAGGGGTGGGTGTTGCCTTCTGACACACTTCCGGTATGTTAGGGGGTGTGGCATATGCAAATGAGTTATGCAAATGAGCTCCTGCACCCTTTTTTCTACGAAATGACCCCTGTGTATATATATGTTTGTGTGTCAGTACACATCACTGGGTAACACAATACTATAACCGCACAGTAACTTAGTCTGTATCTTTCAGCAATAAAAGAGAAATGATGAAGCACAGATGAGGAGAGATCTGATGTAACCAAGAATTTAGAACAGATTCTTAAAATTTAGAATTTATGAGAAGGGACAAATGCCAGAACTAGACATTTTCATGCTCTCCCAGTCTAGAACTGGAGCACACAACCCAGACGTCAGGAACCATCTTAGTCTGTATTGAGCCCCCCCCCCCCCCGGTGAAGAAATAGATTTCAGGAGGCATCTTGAAATGTAATTTCCATTGGCATTATCTGACAGACCCATTACCTTCAATAGGCTCCTCTTGTAGAACAACAGAAAATTGAAGGAAGGCAAAGGTTTCACTTTGCAGAGGACAGCATGGCTATAAGAAGCCCTGTGCTCTATCAGAACCTTTGAAATTTGAATGCTGGTGTTTACCTGATTCACAACTCAAATATGGAGATTAATTTTCATTCTTTGAAAGGAAAAGGCATGAATATCAATGCATATCATGTGAACAACTGTTTATGGAACAATTCCTATGCTTATAAGAGTATTTCAGAAATCTTGGCTATCCATCTTATTTCCCTTAAAAGTTTTCTTGTGGTTTCTTTTATCTTTTCAGTCCAGACTGTAATTATAATTAGTCTAAGAGTTTTGCTTAATTTTCCAGTAGTTTATGTGTACAGCACTCATATCTTAAGTATAATTAACACTGTACAGCTCCCATTAGTATTTTAAGCACTTAAAATGTACCATAATGACCAAAGATAAAGTTGTCATTAAAGGACCATTGCTATTTATTATACTCATAAAACAGACACTTGGCGACCAAAAAATATATAGTGGGGTTCCATTTGGAAAGCAATAACCGATAGCAATGTTAGTTATTTCACCCCAGGGATTAAAGGATGGCTTTAAATTGATCCAATTCTTATTCCATCCAGAAGTCAATAGAGAAATGGAAAAGAAGGTGACAAATCATTTCATTGCACAGCATAATTCTAACTACCAAAGTTTCTATTTTAACTGTCAGTTGTTTATCTAAATGCTCAACATTACATTGTGCTGTCTGTATTTTGATTTAATTGCATGAATATTTCATAGTTTCATTTTGTGTTATTCTTGCTTCCCTGCTCTCTTGTTTATCAAAGCAATTATAAAACAGGGGTGTTTTTTTAATATCCTCTTCTTCATTGTATTTTGGAAGTGAGTTCATGTCACAGGCATACCAGCTAAGGAGGTGTGGAGGACGAGTTCCGCTTGTGAATGTTTTATATGGTAGCCCACAAATAGAAACTTTCTAGGAGACTTTGTTCCCTTGAAGCTACTGATTTTTGTGAGCTGCTGCTTTGCAGTCCTTCTAGTTCCTGGAAAAAGGTGACAAGGAATTGGATTTTGGAACTTCATGTTATTGTGATTTGAGAGCTTCATTGCTGGGACTATTATAGTATATTACACTTGTTGTAAAGTCATTACCAAGTTGTATCTCATTGCTTTGTTGAAATTATATTTACATTATTGTACTGATGCCTTGTTTGTACAGTTTCATCTATTTATATTGTATTTTTCACTGTGTATTCCACATTGCTTTCCATATATAACGACAAACAGGAGAGTTTGGAAATCTGAATTCATTATAAGTTAAGCCCAAGTGCTTCTAAAGCTGAGTCCAATTTGCAATGAGGTTCACTTTCCAGCCAGCTGTCCCAGCCAATTTAGCCTTGCATAGCGGTGGAGAGAACTGAAAGACTCCACAAATCCCAGCAGAAAATACCATTCTGGGCCACTGAAAAGGAGGCTTACTATGCCTGTACTATTAATAAGTTGTCTCTACCATTCATTGTCCCCACCCCTTCACAACATTTGATTGGAAGGGAAAGAAGTAGTAGGCAGAACTGGAGTGATATCTCCTAAATCTATTGTTTGAGGTTACACAGAAAAGGCTCAGAAAGATATGTGAAGTTTTTATGGAGATTGCTCTGAAAGGACTGGAAAATATTAAATTATTTTCCAAATCAACATGAGGAGGGAAGGTGTTCACGCATCACTAATGGCTGCAGCACCATAATGTGCAATGCTGCGGCAGACTGCTGTCATCACAAGTCAAGCCAGGGTATTGGAGTGTTTATGCAACATATGTTTCCATCACAGCCACTTGATGGAGCATAATGAGAGCAGACCTGGTGGTAACATGAACAGCATCACAAGATGTTTGTTAGGACAAGCTCACAGCATGTCCTAAATTCTTGGAGCTTCAGTCTGTGCACCATCACCCTGCTCTGACCAATGAAAACAACTTTAGAGAACTGGACAACCACTCAGAAAGAATTTTAATAGTAATAGGCCTGAGCAGGTCATATGAGGTCCCTGCCTACAAAAGACTAGTTAGGCTTTCTCACTAGTCTAAGGAACTCACTGATTCTCATGTGGCTGCAGGCTTGTCCAGGCTGCAGGCTTGTCTTCTTTTAGGCCTTTACTATTCTTCTTTGGTCTTTTTCACTTCTGCATAATCTTATCCTGACTTTAACTTGAGGAAGATCACTTCAGACATTTCAGACTTAGCTAACTGATGCAACCTGTGCACCAGTTTTTCATTAAGATTGCAGCCACTCTGTGCCGTTTCAAGTGCCAAAATATGCACAGGAGGGAGCTGAAAAGGCATTGGGGTTGGGGACACAAAAACTCCTGGTCCTGCCATGCTGTGGGTCCAATTAGGACTGGACCCTTGCAGTATTTTTTAAATATCCTGAGTTCAGCTCAAAGATGACAGTGGTATCCACAGGTACAACCTGTGGACACCATAATGGGTAGTTTGGCCCTTAAAGACATAGCCATGCAGCAAGCTCTTAATATGCATCCCTAAGAGGCAAAAAGTAATGCCAGGTGAGCCCTGACTATCTTAATTGCCTGTGTACCTTCCACAAACTCATTTACACAAGCATCATTTATTGGACTGAGGCAATGGACTTTGGTGAGAAGGGGTGAATGGAAGGAAAGCAAACTCCCTAACCCCAGTGCTTCCTAGATCAGTCTCCCCCATTTTTATATCTACCTCCAGTTAGCATTCATGGCTGTTCCTGCTTGGAATTGCTGTCTCTGTTCAGTAAAGTACATTCAAGGCAGTTAACCTCTGTGTTCATTGTGTGACTGGAAGCTGTGGGGTATGTGGGTTCTTCTAGAGGTTTTGCTGGAGTTTTGGATTCTATGCATAAATATGTGGAGGCTGGTAATGTTTGTTGGTATTCAAAAACCTGTTGATGCATAGAACTGAAAAGGCAGGGGATCCAGTATCTTTTGCAAGTGTTATATATGACATAGAGCACAAATGGGAATCACATAGGGTGCATTAGGTTGTATTTGCGTGCGGGTGATGAAATTGGCAAAGTCAGGTTGTTTTCTTCTTTTGTTTGTTTGTTCTAAGGAAAGGGTTGAAATGAAAACCTGTCAGCTTCTTTCAGTAGCCTTTGAGCAGATGGAGAACTCAATGGCCTATGGCTATTGTAACAGTGGTCAAAGCTTTCCAAGAGAAGTGTCTCCACACTTGCATTGCTGGTCAAGCAGTAAGGCTCTGTCATCAGTTGGGTTCCACAAGACATATTGAGAGGACAGCTGGGTTCCTGTTGGGGAGAGGGGAGAAAGTGTGACAGCACTGAAACCAAGACAAGCCAGGATTCACTAATGGTGAGCAGTGCAATCCTGGGGTCACTAACTAACCACAGCTAAAATACACCATGGTTTTGCGTCACATCTGAACCAAGCTTCAGTGTATTTCTGCCACATTACATATCTGAAACATCAGAGTGACTGTAACCGAACTGTCAGTTCTGATTGGTAAACACTTTCCAGATGTGGTAGATTGGTTGTCTGAATTGCCTCCAGAAGAAAATCTAAAAATAAACTACACTGGGAAAGGTATGATGTGAGGTGTTACTTTTTTTCAGTCAAGCAGTTATAGACTGCTGCCTCCAGACATGAAATATCCCTATGCAAAGTCTGTACCAATTCAGACTAATATGTATGAGGCAGAATTTAGTGGCATTTTGCACATGTACAGTTGCTTGTTTTTGTGGGTCCCCATTTACATGTGAGGTTGCTGTTTTCTGAAAGGACAGCTTGGGAGTGCATTTTAGCCAAAATCCAATTGTTAGAAAAAACATGAACCCATACAGCAGTAAACAATTATCACTGGAATGAAATAACAGTTCAATGGTTTTGCATGATTTATATCCTACATAAATTCTTTATGACAAAGAATTGGAGGATGAGGTTATGAATGTATAATGGGAAGTCAACAAAATGTGTCACCTTTGGATTAGTTTCTAAGGAAACAAGACTTGCAATTAGAGTTTTCATAATGGTCAAGGGCTCATAAAACTATCAAAGACATCCTTAGTAATTAAAAATTCCTAAGGTGTAATAATTTGCTTGCCTGAACTTATTGCCAATTATGCTTACTGGAGGTCAATCTGCATAATAGCACCCTGAAAGCCTTTTTAATTGTTGAGAATCAGGGCCAGCACTTTCAGATAGATACGTGAAGTGTTGCACTTGAAAAGAGCAGGGAGTTTCACCACTGATTCCACGGGGAGTGTTTGATATTCACCATCTGACCAAGGAGAAAATGCCATTCCCACTCAAGAATGGTGATCCATCAGACGGAGGAATTATAACAGGCTGTGAATTACGGTAGTAATCCAATATCCAACAGTTAGATCTTATTTTGTTTCATCTCAGAGTTGGAAAAGACCACAATTTAGTCCAACCACCAGCTAATGCAAGAACTACAACTATAATATCCCCAACAGGTAGGTTTCTAATCAAAACATCTCCATTGATGAAGAATCCACCACCGGGGCAGCATTCAGCTGGCCACCCATCAACAGATAAAAGCTGGGTGTGATCTGCAAACTGATGACAACCCCACCCAAAACTCCATACCAGCTGGGTGAGGGGGGGCACATAGATGTTAAATAACATTGGGGAGCCGATTGCCCCTTGGGAAACACCACACACCAAGGGGTATCTTGGTGACACTTTGTCTCCTAGTGCCACTGTCTGTTCCCAACCTTGAGAAATGAGAAAAGCCATTTCAAGGCCATTCCATGGATCCCCACATTGGCAAGGTGGTGTGTCAACAGATCATAAATGACCATGTCAAATGCTGCTGTCAGACTGAGTAATAATAGCAGCACAGACCCGCCTCAATTCAGCTGTTTACAGAGATAATCTGTGAGTGTTACCATTGCTAATTCAGTTTCAATGCCAGAGTGGAAGCCAGATCGGAATGGATTCATGGCCAATGTGTTCTCCAAGAAAGCCTGGAGCTGTTCCACTGCCACTCTCTCAACTACCTTACCCAGGAATGAAAGATTTGATACTGGGAGGTATTTGGACCGATTAATAGGATTCAAAGATGGTTTCTTCAAGAGTGGCCTCACCATTGCCTCCTTTAAACCCCTTGGGAAGACCCCCACTGAAGGGCCTGTATTCCATCACCACTGGCCTTCACACCAGGCATGATGGACATGGGTCTAAGAGGCAAGTGGTAGGCTTCGCAGCACCAGGATCTTGTCAACATTGGCCTGGGAGAGTCAGCTGAAATGGTCCAATACCAAGGGGACTCCAGTTTTTGTACTGTGTCAATGTTGGCAGGCAGGTCCTGGTGGAGCAACAAAATTTTATCCACAAGAAAGCTTGCAAAAGCCTCACAGCTAATTGCCAACTCATTGATATTTTGAATTTCTTGCGAGACAGAATTAAGGACCTAATTATCCTAAATAATTGTGCTGGGCGAGAACTAGCAAATGCAATAGAGGCTGCATAAAATTCCTTTTTAGCGGACTTCACTGCCATCTCATAGGATCTCATAAATACCCAATAAGATGTTCTTGTAGCTTCATCACAAATTCAGCGCTGAACTTGTTCTAGGCATCTAAGCTCCTGTTTCATCTTCTGAAGCTTCATGGTATACCATGGTGCTAATTTGGAACAGACATGAAGAGGACATCAGGCAGCAATTTTATTGATAGCTTCAGAAAGATGACTGTGCCAGTCATCTATCAGCGTATCCAATGAGTTACCAGGGGTATTGGATTCCACAGAGCATTCTGCAACCCATTTGGGTCCATTAGTCTCTACAGATGATCTTAAATCAGCTCTCTGCCCATGCTCTCCACCCATTGTTTAGCATCTGTTAGCTTTGCTGAGATGAAATTGATCTTTTGCTAAAATTTATAGAATATTTATGTAAATGAAGAAATAAAATGGCTTACTTAATGTCTTAATAGTTTTCTTGCTCTGACGATAGTTATAATTAGTTTGTTACCTATTTGACAGTTATTACAATCATTTTGTAGCATTCGTAAGCTGTTGTTGTCTCTATTTGGGTATTAGCTGATGATTTTTTTCTGGAATCAAATAGAAAACAAAGTGGAAAAGGTTAATGGATCATTTGAAATCCACAGAACAAGCAATTTTTACATTAACAATGCCTTTACAACAAGAACATGAAGACCAAAGCTTTCCTTGTTGTTGCTTACCAAGTAACAGGCATTCATAGATATTTTGCCACAGAACATGGAGTTTCCACTGGGCCACGATGGCTAATGGCCATCAGTTGACTATTCCTGTGAATATGTCTTCTTGAACCCCTTTTAAAGCCATGTAACTTAATGGCTATCACCTGTATATGAATTCCACAAGTGAATTATATGCTGTGTGTAAAAAAACACGAGTTAAATAGCACCAGTCCTTACACAAATCCCAGGGGCCTCCTACATCTTACTTCCCTCACTTGTAAGAATGATTGATTTACTTTTACACTCTTTTTCCTGTTGCTTTACCAGTTATAAATTTGTGAAAGAAGCCATTCTCTTATGCCATCACTGATAAAATTATTCAGGGGATTTTGGTGAATACTGTAGAAAGATCTGTTTGGATATTGAGGTTTATTATGTCACACTTACCCACATGCTTGTTTACATGTATTTTAACCTATTCCCTCTTTTTTTGTTATTATATAACACCTGTGTAGTCCATTTGGTCAGCAATAGAAAGGAATAGGAATCTTCTTCCACAAAGTGTGTGCTTGCATACCAACCTAATCTGAATACTAGTTCAAAATGAAGTTCAGAATTAAGTACCTCACTTACACACTTGTCACTTTAGTGGTAAGTGGCCAGTGTTATTTTCTGTTTTGTATCAAAAAGTGGCTATCCTACATTTTTCTATACTGGGAAAATGAGTGAGGGCAGTGTAACTCTTTAAAAATAATGACACAATATCCAAAAATGTGTCTCAGGAAGACTGCAGTGTTCTACTCTATTCCTGAAATGTTGCACTATCTTCCAAGGAATCTATGGTAAAATAGTATCATGCCAGCTACCACTGATATATATATTGTAGCTGGAGTACAGCTTGGAAAACTGCAGCAACAATTGCTGAAATTTCTGTGGATGGAAGAGTTTATTCTACTAGACTGATGTTCTGTCAAACAGCAGTACAATGTTTGTGTATAAAGAATTAATTTCTGTTGATTTACTTTGGAGAGGGTCCCAACTTCGATTGTCTCACGTATGTCCAATTTTTACTGTGCATTCATACCTTACATTATACATTCTAGTGCATACTCAAGAAAGACTAGGAGAACATGCATATAGCTTGCATGATAAAGCACAGATCTTGAATGAACCAGCAAATTCAATATTTCAGTATCTCAAAGGGGTCTGAGTGATATGATAACCATATAGTAGTAACTTGCATACATTATCCTACTATGTAACTGTGACAGGCTTCTATAAATCAACCGAGAGCAGGGGGGGATTGACCATTATTGCCACTGGGACTTTTCCTGGTGGGCCAGTGACCTCTCACCCTGTGTAAAGGGCCCACATGAGAGAGGTAATGCCCAGCCTGCCAGAGGCCAGTGCATCCCAGGGAGGTTGTACCCAGCCTTTGGCCCACACATGGCCTATGCAGTCCAGGAGAGGCAGTGCACAGCTCAGGGGAAGTGGAACTCAGCTTTCCCAAGGCCCATCCAGAGCTTGGTGGGCAGGCAGGCTGCTTTTCCCCTCCCTCACTCCTTTGAAGGCAAAGCCATCACAGGCCAGGAGGCAGGACCCTTTTTCTACCCCTGACCAAGGGGACCCAGAAAGCCTTTTAAGATTTTGGGGAACCAGAGTCTTTTAAAATGAGACTTTCCCCTCAGTTATTGTTGGGTGAGTGGGTATAAAGGCTTTGGGTTCACTGCAGTGAGTTAAATTGTGTGGTGAGCAAGATCACTGCGATAATATTGTGTAAAAATAACAACAAAGATTTATTTATTATAGGTTATTTTAAAGAACTGTTCAGCAGCAGAGGTCTCCATACAGTCACAGGAGAAGCCCGAGGCACATAAACTTAAGCTAGTTATGGCTTCACATTGTAATTTGAATTCCCTTTAATGCTTGCAGTTACAAACAGACTTTCACTGCCTACCCTTTCACAGACACACAGGACTCCTACTCTGTCCCCAAGATTCATAAACAGTACCAAGTCTGCTCATCACCAGAAATGGGGCTGACAACGGGTGCTGCGTCTTCTCCCAGACTGTAGACTTAAATCATTTTGCCACACTAGCAGACACACCTACCTTTTAAACTCTCTCGCTCGACTGACCAAACTGCTGTGCTTCCATCCCCTTTCTGAAAACTGATTGGATGCTGGAGCAGCACTCCCATAGGCTCAGGTACAAAACAGCAAATTAGCTGTTTTACCTTTCAGAGGCAGGTGAGCCTCCTGTTCATTTTAGTAACAGCTTAGATCATTCTTTTTTTTCTTTATTGTTAGTTAAAAAGAGATACTGATGGAGCCAAAAAATTACTATGCAATGAACTAGCTCTTGAATAGATTTCTATTCCTAACATAATGTTAAAAACAAGAAAAGAAAAAAAGGATAGGAAGAAGAATGTATATTAGAAAAGGTGGTGAGGCGTATCAATCTTTAAATGGTAATTCTGGAAGCTCTTTGCAAGCTAACCCCCCCCCCCCCCCCAAAGCATGAAGGCAGGACACTGGGACCAACACTGAGAGTGGAGACTGGAGAAATAGAATTACCAGGACCCAAGTCAGGTGGAGGACCTCTGAAGCCAGTGTCATGCCGCAGTCGCTGAATATATTTACTTTTAAAAAAATCCTTTTGTAGTTCTACTCTGCAGCCCCTAGGGATGCAGGAAAGGCAGAGCACAGTAAACAGGAGTTGTTCTGACTAGGATCTACCTGAGCTGAAAATACACTGGGAAAATACCTTATCAGTATATTTCAGGTATATTTTTGGCCCCAGAACTCCCAGAATTATCCTGAACCTGGTAGCCAATTTCAGCATCCCAAATGTACCCAGGTTTTCTCGGGGAAACTGGCAGGAGGATTCCCTCCCAAATCCTGGACATATTCGGGAATTACCACCTCTCAGCTGTTTGTCAGTCTTCTGCTGCAGTCTCTTTAAAGTTTGTGTTTATGTGTGGTAGCAGAATAATAATTTTTAAAAACTTTCACTGTCTTTTCCTTATTGTCTTTCTTTTCCCCATTTTTCTTCTCCCTCTTTTTGCTTTCTTCCTTTCATGATCTGCCATTCCTGTATCCACACCTCTAATTTTTCTCTACTGTTTTTCAGTTCTGGTCTCAATCCATCATGAGTGGCAATTTAGAAGGTATTTAATAGTAGTTTAGCAGTAAACCTTCATTAATATTATGAACAGAAGGGAGTAGTTGAATATTTTCCCCAAATCCATCAAAGTAGTTAAAATGATGCTTTCCCCCTCACTCCACCCTTTACATGCATAATAATAGAATGTTAATCTGCCTTAGTGGAGATAAACGAAGAACAGAAGCTAGAATTAGCTTAGCTTCAATTACATATCACTAGGGGGTGGTCTGGAGATAACCTGGGTCAAGATATTCTGATTCCTTTAATTTTTGGCCCCAGAACTTCCAGAATCATCCTGAAGCTGGTGGCCAATTTGAGATTCCCAGTTTTATTTTCTGTTGAGTTACACCTGCCACAAATGGACAGACAGATGGACATGCAGATACTTTTATTATTATAGATGCATACTGACAGCTAGCCAAGTGATTTGTTTTGCTATGATATTTGGTTTGGATAGTGTTGCCAACGTCCACATGGGGCCTGGGAATCTCCATGAGTTACATCTGATCTCTAGACTACAGGGATCAGTTCCCCTGAAGGAAATGACTGCTTTGGAGGTATGATTATATGGTGTTATACCCTGCTGAGGCCTCTCCCTGCCCTCCCCAGGCTCTATCTCCTAAATCTCCAGCAATTTCCCAACCTGGAGTTGGCAACCCTAGGTTTGGATCAGGGTCAAACTGGAGGGCAAATGGAATCTTTGTCCTGGGGCCCATGGTGGCACACAGCAGTCCTGCAGGAGATTCAAAATAATGAGGAGAACCAGGAAACAAACTTTTTTTAAAAAGCTCATTTGCAACATCCAACTTTTTAAATGATTCCTTTCTTCATTTCTCACTGCAGATTACCTAAATCAATGGGCTTAGAAGGTGCAACTCTGCTTAGGAAGTCAAGAAACACTTAGGAAAGAAACACTTTCAATGTTTCTTACTGTGTTCAGTGTTAGGCTGACTCAGCCTGGCTAAAGCTCAGCATAGTATGCCCTGTGTTCGCATACCTAATGATGAAACCGGAAAGCTCCAGTAACAGTCTTCTTCCCGGGCCAACAGGTATCAGGTTTCAGTTATGTTGCTTAGTCCCAGGGGGAGGCAGGAACATTTCAACAATTCAGTGTGAGTTGGTCAACCATGAAAGATTTGTACGGGCAAACCCTCCCTTCCTCACCAAGTTACCCTACATTGCTTACTCCAAACCTGCACTCTTCCTGCTCTGTGCTCCTAAACAGGGACCAATCTATAGCTTAAAGACCAGGCCTTTGTCTATTTATCCCCCCATCTTTAGGGCTCTAGAAAAAAACCCCACTGGTGACTGTATGAGTGAAGCTCAAAGAATTCCTGCTCATTCCTCAACTGACCAGCTAATCCTATATTCACAGGAGGAAGGGATTCCATGGCGACAAAAAGCCTGAAGCACTAAGGCAGGAACATCTGCATTTGTGTCTAATTAGTTCCTTCCTTTGTTTGGGGGGACTTCCAGAACCATCCAGTCTCCTCCCACCCTGTAAGCCTCGTACCTTCCTCTTCTTAAAGGAGCAGGGTCAAGAATGCCTGTTGGCTCCCTTCAATTTATTCTCTGTATTTATAATCTTGCAGGGGCCTTAGTACCAGTGAATTTTCATACTCTTGTTCTAGTTACCAGTTAGATCCCATTGTTCTTCTATGCAGATGCTGCTGTTCTTCTGTCTCATTATGGTGGTTCTAGGTAGATTGCTAGAGGCATTTCAGAACTATTGTACTAAAGAGAGTTTGATGATCAATTGTGAAAAATCTAAAGTCATGGTCTTTTTGAGATCTTCTTCATCCAAACAACTATCAGTCAATTGAGCAAGTGTCCCAATTTTGTTATCTAGGTATTTTTCAAGCTTCTCCCTCATGGAAAGAGTACTCTGCTATCAGTGGCCAGCTCCTAGGCAGCTATTTTTTGCTTTTTTCCCCTCTGAACTGGGAGTCAGTATTTCCCTGCACCATTTCAAGTCTCTAAGGCTAAGGTGCTGGCTCAGTTTTTATATGATGTGGCCATTTGGATTACTGGAGTACATAGTTCTTTTGATCAACCTTGTGAGGTTCTTCTTCATAAAATCAGCACAATGCAGAAAATTCACAAATCCACACACACACCAATGACCCCTGCTCCATGCTCAGAAGATGACAAAAACCTCCAGGATCACTGGTCAAACTGTCCTGGAGAAAAACTGCTGGGTGACGCCAAAGTGGTGATCAGCATTTCCCTGGTTATGTAAGGAAGGGCCACAAAAACTAAGCCCTGATGCAACCCTTCCTTCCCTCTCATGGTATGCCTAAGTCACAGAATCAGCATTGGTGTCAGATGGCCATCTAGCCTCTGCTTAAAAATCTCCAAAGAAGGAGAGCCCACCACCTCCCAAGGAAGCCTGTTCCAGAATATCAATAGAGTTCCTTGTTGTGTTACCTCCATGATTCTCCAGTTGGAACTGGGCTTGGGATCAGTGGAATGCCAAGCTTGGAAGCTGGCTTTTCAGTTTATTTAAAGGTCTTGTTTTCTGAAGATATTAATAATATTCTATCTATGGTTAGAGCTTTATCTTTGCATTGACGACCCAATTTCAAATCCAAACTTTCTTTTTTAGGGCTGCCTCTCCTGTTTGTGGGCCCATGGGCTGCTGGACTATCCTTAGACAGAGTCCTGGAGGCATTAGACCATCAGTTGGCTCTTAACAGTGCTCGTAGAGTATGTGCTATGCTGTTTTTTTTAGTATTTCACCTCCTCTGACGATCCCATTTCATTTTTATCAGCTTAAGCTGCAATCCTAAAAACACTTTCCTGGGAGGTCACTTCAATCAATGCAATGGGACTTACTTCCAAGTAGACCAGATTAGGATGGCTCCATTCATGTCCCAAAATATCAGAGGGCTTTTATTTTGGCTAGGCTAAGAGCTTTGCTGTTTTGGTGGGTGGATTCTGGGGAGTACCTTATGTGGGTCTGGGGCAATTAAAATGTTATTCCTTGTTTTCTTTGACTATATGTTGAATGCCTCTTTGAGAGATCTGTGGGTACAGCTGGTAACAGACTTCAAGGTTTCCCTTATTTCTATTTTTTTCCTGCTCGCTGAAACATATCCTTTACTTTGGCTGTAGCTAAATTTCTGGCCGGAGTGACTTCTATGCAGAGATGGAAACAAAGGGTGGTATATGTAGGACTGGCTCTGTCCAAGACTGCTGGGTCAATGGACTGTTAAAATAAAGGGTGCTCCTCAATGCCAGTCTTAGGCAGGGCATGTACTTAGGGTAGGTTGCACTGGGGAAACATGTTGCACTAGGAGCAAAGAAAAGCTACAGAATTCAGCCTTTATTTGAATCCTTCTTTGTGGCTCAGATTAGATCCTTATAAGGCAGAGAACAGAGTTTCCATCCTATCGAAATCCCTAATGTCCGTAGTTTCTTATCTCTTGCCTCATGGTTTTCCTTTGTTAGTTAATTTTACCCCATTTTTTTGTTTATTGTACTAATTGTTTCTACATTGTATACATACTTGTAGACTTGTTCCTTTGAGAGTCCAGAAACAGACTTTTACCTAAATCAGTCACACCGCAGATTTTCTGCTCTTTGTTATTGCTTTTCCTGGAGCAAACTGGTGAGATTTTAACGGGAAATACCTCTCTGTCCCAATAAATTATTCAGTGTGATAAAATTCTCCAGAAGGCACCACAATATTTTCTGCAATTTCCTGGTAAAGATCTTTGTAAATTATTTAAATCCTTGGGAGCAAAAGTTTAAAATTTGTTTCTGTGTTTTTCTTGCATGTGTGTTTTCCTCAAAGTATCCATTGTCCAAAGAATGTAAGCTTCTAATTTTTAGAGCAATTGATGGGCATAGCCCCAGCCCTCAGCTTGCACGGTTAAGTTTCACAAGTCCCCAGGGTACCCAAGGGAGGCTTTCCCCATCATCAGCCCTGCTAGACAGTCCTGACCTCTTTGTTCATTCACCTATTAGCTGCAGTCTCCCCCCTACCAAATAGCTCCCAGGTTGCTGCAGTGTTTCATCAGACCAGGGTTTGTTCCTCTTGTTTCCAGGATATGGTCTTTCCATAGGGTTGCCAACTGTGGCTTGGAAAATTCCTGTAGATTTGGGGACAGTGTCTGGGGAGAAGAGAGGGAGTTCATTAGAGATTTGATGCCATAGAGTCAGCCTCTCAATCTGGCATTTTTCCAGGGAAACTGAACTCTGTAATCTAGAGAGCAGATAAAATTCCAGGAGATCTCCAGGCCCCATCTGAAGGTTGGCAACTCTACCCCTATGTTTCCATCAGCTCCGCAAGCTGCAGTCCTGTAGGGTGTGGTCACTTCCTCCCATCTCCTGATTCTGTATCCAACTCAGAGCCTCCACACTGTCTCCATTTGCAGTGATGCAACATCCAGACACATCATTTCCTGTTTTCAGAAAAGAGTTGATTTAGACTCTGTACACCTGGCAGCTGCCACATTTGGATGGGCTTCCTCACAGTATAATTAAACCTGAAGTATGCACCAGGCTAAAGATATCAATTCCTTAGATCTTTTACATACACAGAGCTGATTGGTTTCTTTTAACCATTTACCCACATTCAAAAGACAATGGAGTACACATAGGTCCACTAGATTTCAGCAGGACAAGTGCGTTTCATTGCCCTCTAGAATACTTCTACCAACCAATTTTGCATCAATTTTCCTTTGATAATTGCTTCAATTGGAGGCTGCTGATTCCATTATGTTCTTTGTATCTTCTGTACTTTGTTAGAAAATATTCTAACAAATTAACAGCTGGGCTTCATCATTATGACAATATTATTTATTCCTCTACATTAATTTGATTTTTTTCACAAACATAGTTTAAGCCAACTTGAAAGATATGACTAGTTTAAAAAGGCTAAGAATACTCACCCAAAGATAGGAGCTGTACCTAAAAACAAAAAATGCTCACTAGTCTGAGTTTAGGATTAATGTATGAATATAACAAACAGATGTTTACAAATTAGTATGTCATTCAGAAATGCTTGTAAGGGAACCATGGTTGCTGTCGTGTTACTCAAACTGGACCGAAAGAAGGGGAAGTTAGCTTTAAAAAGGGTTCCAGAAAGGAATGATGCAGGACCTTGTAAGTCAGTTTATACCAAGTACTGTAGAACAGTCTGATAAGAAATGCATCCTAGTTTTACCCACATTAATAACTTTTGCCTGCTTTTGATCAGCTTTAATCATCAGTTTTCTGTGGTGAACTTGAGTGCACTTATTGACTGACAAGACTGATTATTTTTAAGAACATAAGAGAAGCCAGTGTTGGATCAGGCCAATGGCCCATCCAGTCCAACACTGTCAAACAGTGGCCAAAAACACCAGGTGCCCTCAGGAGGTCCAGCAGTGAGGCCAGGACACTAGATGCCCTCCCAATGTTGCCCCCCTGAAGCACCAAGAATACAGAGCATCACTTGCCCCAGATCAAGAGTTCCTATCTATGCCTTGTGGCTAATAGCCACTGATGGCCCTTTGCTCCATATGTTTATCCAATTTCCTCTTGAAGCCGTCCATGCTTGTAGACGCCACCATGTCCTGTGGCAGTGAATTCCATGAATTAATCACTCTTTGGGTGAAGAAATACTTCCTTTTATCCATTCTACCCTGACTGCTCAACAATTTCATTGAGTGCCCATGAGTTCTTGTATTGTGAGAAAGGGAGAAAAGTACTTCTTTCTTTGCCTGCTCTATCCCATGCATAATCTTCTAAACCTCTATCATGTCACCCCTCAGTCATCGTTTCTGCAAGCTAAAAAGCCCCAAGTGCCTTAACCTTTCTTCATAGGGGAAGTGTTCTAACCCTTTTATCATTCTAGTTCCCCTTTTCTGAATTTTATCCAGTGCTATAATATCCTTTCTGAGGTGTGGTAACCAGAATTGCGCACAGTATTCCAAATGAGGTTACACCACCGATTTATACAGGGGCATTATGATTTCTCTCATAGTACCCTGCTTTCTTTCACTAAACACAAAGGTTGTGCTGAGTGTCATACCAGCATCAATGACATCAATGCAAAATTCCCACCAATGCTCACTGATGTTGAGAATTATACCATTAAAGTGTAGTTGTGCCAGTGAAATCCTAGCACTTTACCAACACAGTCAAAAATATACAGACCAGATGAAGGAAGAGAATCCCAATGGAAATAAAATGTTTAATGACTGTATGGAGTTTATTGAACATTGGAACACACATTTTTCTGATTCTGTGACCCCCTATGTATTGTTTTCTTTGATATAATTTGGATTAAAGTATTTTTCAAAAAAAATACCGACTGGCTTAGTGGCAGCAACCCAAAGGTTAGGAATGACTGTTTTCTTGTTGGTGCAGGTTGTGTATGCAAGTGTTATCAAGCAGCGACTGACTTACAGTGATCCCAGCAAGGGGCTTCCAAAGCAAGTATAAAGTGTGGTGGTTTGCCATTGCCTTCCTCTGCCAAGTTTTCTTTGGTGGTTCCCCAATGAAGTACTGAAACTGCTTAGCTTCAGAGTGCTGATAAGATCAGGCTATACCATACCATCTTCCCACACATAAGCATGTTAAATGTCAGGTTTTTATCATGATTTACAGTTGCCCATTCTCAATGTACTGTACTCCCAAAGTTGTGTTTGAGCTGTTAAGAGGAAGTCCATAAAACATCAGTGTTAGGGTGGCCTAGAAACAAAGAGTATATTGTGCAGTGGTAAACACATATGAATCTTCCTGCCATTGAATGTAATTTATATCAATCATGGAAAATCTTTCTGTCCTGTCAGCTAGAGGTAACCAGCAAGTCATGATAGCCTTAGCAGGCATTATCAGTAATTTCAAAAGGTCATCTATCAGGAAATGGACAGTGTGAGTAACAAAAGACTGCAGAAATTTAGGATAAGAATGTAGGGAAAGGTAAAGAGAGAAGTTAAAATAAATGTGCTTTTGAACTGGAACATTTATAGGGATGGAAATTTGACATCCCTACATTTTGCTGTCTATGTAGGTAGCATCAGTCTAAAATATGAAACAAGCCTTCACATCACTGCACTCCTATTGTCTGTCTATATCATTATTAACTTCACCATCCATGGAAATAAAATATGACAGGCTGCTCATACATTGCTCATACAAAACTCATACATTGAATAAAACTTTGTTGGTCTTAAAGGTGCTACTAGACTCAAACTGTGGTCTGGCTGTATACAGGTATGAAAATCTGTCCATGGTTCTGACCATCTACAAATAACCCTAACTCCTGCCATGTCTTTCCAGTCAGGGATGCAGGTACCAACCCAGAGGAAATATCTCTAATTTGGAAATGTGTAGTTTTTATGTATTCTCCAGTTGAGGTTGTAGATTGGGAAAAAATTACTTCCATTTTTTTAAAAAAAAGGTTGTAAGGCAGTGTAAAAGGTCTCACATCAGCAGCCGCTAAACTGATGTAATGTTCCTGAAGTCTGTAAAAGTATTGAAGTCATCTGTATTTCTGATGCAGCACAAAGAGGGGGAACAAGGGGCCTAGAAAAAGAAAGAGAAGGTGAAACAAGCAACCAAGGGTACTGAAGGAATTTGGCTGAAATAGTTTAAAAGAGCAAAAGTGATCTTCTGAAGATTGGATGAACTGAACAGCATTTTAGGAGAAATAACTACATGGAAGATATAGACAGAAGGTTCCATAGTGGAAACTGATAAAGTGATAAGTAGAGAGGAATTGTACAAGTTGCCCTCTTTCTCTTTGGAGGGGTACATTCACAGCTCTTGGGGGCTAGCCTCATTATGGGGGAAAACTTACTAGATTTTTGTTTGGATGAGTGTTTAGGTTATTGATGGGAAAGAGAGTAAGGAGGGGTATATTTTAAGGGAGGAGACAAATAGAATAAATGTTCCAGAAAATTTGTGCAGGCTTTGACTTTTTAAAAGTTTATAGCCAAAAGCAAGATCCATTCAAATGGGACCAGTGCCATAGACTTCAATGAGAACAGATTTATTCCTTTTTCAAGGAAAAGTTTTAAAAAAAAAAATCTGGAAGCTTTTCACAGGAAAACGTGTTTTATTTAAAATGTTAACACAAAGTTCTTATTAAGTTCTTCAGGAAAGAACAGACGTAATCTAGAAGCTGTTCATTAACTTCTGTTTGCCTTGATTTAACTGAGTGAATAATATCTTTATACCTGAATAATATTTGTGTTTGTCTACTGGATCTGGTTGTGGACCGTAATATAATAAAATTGAATTGGATAATAGCATGTTCACACAACTCAATTTTTCTTAGAAATATAACATTATAAGTGTTCTTGGTACTTTATATACAATTAAGATGCAGTTTTAGTTTTTAAAAGTCTTTTTTAAAAAGCAGAGATTTGTTGACATGCATTTAATTATAAAGTAAGCTAATGTGGTATTGATTCATGGGAGCTTGTATCACTTTGGTATGAGTGTCTGCTTGGATGATGCCTCCATACTAGACCCCTTCCAGTCCGGCTTCCGACCAGGCCACAGGACAGAGACAGTCCTGGTCGCCCTCACAGACAACCTCCGGAGGCATCTGGATTGAGGCAGTATGGTGGTGTTGATGTTGTTAGACCTGTCGGTGGCATTAAACATGGTAGACCATCAACTGCTGGCCCACCACCTCGCCGACATTGGGATCCAGGGGTTGGCCTTACAGTGGCTTTCCTCATTTCTCCAAGACCGAGGACAGAGGTTGGCTGTTGGGGAGCAACTGTCCCAAAGACATCCGCTATTATGCGGTGTGCTGCAGGGTGCAGTATTCTCCCTAATGCCGTTTAACATCTGTATGTGCCCCCTCGCCCAGATTGCCCAGAGGCATGGGCTGGGTTGTCATCAGTATGCTGACAATACCCAGCTCTATCTGTTGTTGGGCAGCCAGTCAGACTCTAGTCCAGGAGATCTGGACCTGGCGTTGAAAGCCGTGGCTGGTTGGCTTAGGCCCAATTTACACCTCGCCTCTGAAGTAGTTTGACTGCTGTCTTTTCCTAAGCTCATTTCATGCTGGTTTCAAATTTCACTCCCTGGGTCTGAAGAGTACAAAGCAACAGGATCTGCTTAAAGTAGTATAATGCTAGCTTGACCACAGGAGGGCAATTAACGAATGCAAACAGTAATTTTTAAACTAGAACAAGTATGGTTTGAAACTAGAAACAGGTATAAATGGGGCTTTTTGAAACTAGAATGATTTCAGTGGGAAAGTCAGATGTAGATTTGACCTTAGGCAGAGTCGATTGAAAATGAATCTGATGAAGACGGAGATCCTGTGCCTGAGTCAGAGCGGCCCAAGGTTAGGGATCCCTCTCCCGACCTTTGATGGGGTACTGTTGGTGCCAGCACTGGAGGTAAGGAGTTTGGGAGTGCTCCTGGACACCTCGTCAATGATGGAGGCCCAGGTAGCAGCCACAACAAGATAGGCCTTTTATCATCTACGGCTGATTAAGCAGTTGGTTACCTCCCTTTAACGCAACGACCTGGCTACGGTGATCCATGCATTGGTCACCTCAAGATTGGATTACTGTAATGCTCTCTACATGGGGCTGCCCTTGTCCCAAATCCAGAAGCTGCAGCTGGTGCAGAATGCAGTTGTGAGGCTGATGTTGTGTCTTCCCATGCGGGAACACATTCAGCCCACCCTAAAAGCACTGCACTGGCTGCCTATAGTGTACCGGATACGGTTCAAGGTGCTTGTGCTTACCTATAAAGCCCTATATGGCCAGGGACCTATCTACCTAAGGGACCGCCTCTCCCCATATGTACCCCAGCAAGCACTACGATTGGGCTCCCAGAACTGCCTGGTTCTTCCAGGGCCTAAGGAGGACCGATTAGCAGCAACGAGGGCCAGGGCCTTTTTGATGGCAGCCCCGCACTGGTGGAACAAGCTCCCGGATAACATCAGGGCCCTGCGGGACCTTTTACCGTTCCACAGGGCCTGCAAGATGGAGCTGTTCCACCAGGCTTTCAAGTAGGGGCCGCCTCGACCTCATAGCCCTGGCCCAACCACTGAAGACTGCCAATGGACCATCAGCACCAATTGGAAGTCCAGAAGAAGTTTGCTGACGCCACTTGAGCAAGGACGCTGAATTTCGCCATCACGTATTGTATTTTAAAGTCTGTATTGTATTTTTATATTATGGTTGTTTTATGGAATTTTATAGGAACCATGTTGTTAGCTGCCCTGAGCCTGCCAAGAGGCAGGGAGGGTGGGATAAAAACCTAAATAATAAATAAATAATAAATTTTAAAATTACTGCTGAAGTGTAAGCAAACGTGTGCAGTAATCTAGAGAAATGTAACTTGCTGTTAAAGGTATTTGAATGCAGAATTAAATTATAATTAATACAGAGAGACTGGCAGTGCAATCCTAAAGGTATCAACTCAGAAGTAATTTTTGATGAGGTCAGTAGAACTTCATGATAAATATGCCTTGGACTGAAACTTTAAGCACAGACTCAAAATTGCCCTGTTTGGAGTCAGTCCAAAACTTCACAAGATCCCCCTGCAAGCCGTTTTGGTGCTCTGTGCTAGAGAATGCTCAGTGAATGAAAAGGGAAATCTCAGTGGTGGTATTGGTTTTCATTAGGCTATAGTTCAAACTGTCATAAACCGCAGAGAATCCCTCTTTTTTGTTCGTATTTTAATTTACTATGCTTCCATGCCCTCTTCTACCGTTTTCTTTTCTTTGCCAGTTGTTTCTCCTGATGCATGACACAAAGCCCATTGAACCTGATGGAAAATTCCCATTGACTTTGGTGAGTTTTGGAATGGGGAAAAGAACAAACTGGATTCTTTATATTAACAGAAAATCAATGTTAATTCCCTGTGGACAGACTCATTGGGGTGGAAAGCTATTAAGTATACTAGTTGCTCCAAGGCATCAAAGTCTGAAAGAGGCATTTAAGAAAAGCATTCAAACCTGGTATTGAAGCAATGCTGGGTTGATCAATCTCCTAATGGTTCCAGTCCATGTATGTATCCCACTATTATTGGGGAAAGAAGTTCAGTTAGCATCAACCATGAAAATGGAATTTGTGGTGCAAGTAATGATTTTTTACTGAGAATATAGTCTAGCATTACTGACTAGATAATAGAACAAGCACACTTTTTTAAAAAAATGAAAAGAGTAGGAAAGTTACAAGCCAGTATAAAATAGCTGTGAAATTAGCACAAAGATTGGTGTCTTAAAATGCTTCATTCTTTCTTCAAAGATTTGTGTAGGATGGGGAGGCCACTGCAAGTATTAGCAGTGCCAACCTAAACAGAGTTAAATCTTTCTGTTAATTGAAGTCAATGGGTTTAAAAGGGCATTGGTCTGATTAGGATGTTGGTTTTATAGATTTTGTGTTATTTTGTATGCAAATTAAATTTGGTATTTTATGTCATTTGTATGTTTTTATATATAATCAATATTATATCCATAGATACAAATGTACATTTTTAGAGGCAGTATCTATATGCTGATAGCAAAGTTGGCCAAATCTGAGGATACTTAAATCTGTTGACTGGAGCTCTGAATGGGCAGATCTTTCTACAAACCTGAAAAGAACCCCAGTTTTGCAGAAAAATGTGAAACCAAAAAAAAAAATACATTGGAGGGTTTAAAAAATACCCAAATGATAAAAAGAGCATCTGTAGCTTTAAATGATTAAAAAGAGTGCCTGTAGCTTTAAACAACAGGTTCTCTCAGTGGCTGTTACTAGGCAACCACAATATCCCAGGCTGGGTTTCTGTGAATCAGGGGGAGAGGGAAGGCTCCTTTCCAGGGCTGTTTTGGCCTTTCAAGGAGGACTCATTGGGCCCAGGCCTGACTAGGGTTGTCACCTCCAGGTTGGGAAGTTCCTGAAGATTTTATAGTGGCATCTGAGGAGGGCAGGGTTTGGGGAGGGGAGAGGCCTCAGCTGAGTATAATGCCATAGAGTCTACCCTCCAAAGCAGTCATTTTATCCAGAGGGGGATTGATCTCTGTTGTCTGAAGTTCAGTTGTAATTCTGGGTGATCTCCAGGTCCCACCTAAAGATTGGCAATTATAAGCCTGGAAGCAACCTCTAGATGACTTGATACCACCTGACTTGCATAACTCAACTAGGCCTGGATGCTTGCTACTGTTCAAAGCAGCCACCCTATGAAAGCCAGTATGGTGTAGCAGTTAGAGCTTCAGAGTAGGGTCTGGGAGATCCAGGATTTGCTGTGGAAGCTCAGTGGGAAATTTTAGGCCAGTCACATACTTTGAGACTAACCTACCTCACAGGGTTTTATTTATTTATTTATTTTTGGATTTATACACTGCCTAGCCAGCGTACTCGTCCAAAGAAGGGGATGAGAATAATGTAAGGTGTAAGGTCTCACTCAAGTCTTTGAGGGTTCTGTACCATGCAAGTGGTCCAGGCCCAGTGGCTGCCACCATGTAATTGGACCACAATTTTCCTAGGCAGAGGCTGCTGGGGTGGGAGAGGGAACTCTTAAGACAAAGGAGCAGATAAAGGTAGGTGTGTGGGTGGGAAAGAATAAGGAAACAGGAAAAGGGGAGAAGCTATGGAGGCTTTCAGGAAAGGGAAAGAGGAAATAGTGTTAGCCTGACTGCTCTTTTATGTTATAAATATTTGGGGAATATTAGCTCTTAATAATCAGCAGTAGGCATTAAGGAATCTGCACCGTTTTATACAGAGACTGCTGCCTCTTCCAGACAAACCAAGAAATAAACAAGAAGACTGCTATCAGTATAAAAAGGTTTTATTTTACTTAAAGAATAAAAGGTAGCTTATTCAAGTATTACAGAAACGTTCACACATTTCATACAGTTCTATGAAGTTAGATAGAATAAAAGGGACGGTTGCATTATTAGGAAATCATTGACATTTTATATTTACCTGCGTAGAGAGAATTGGTCTATTCCTGCTGGAGATATAAAATGAGTTATAGGGAATTGGGGGGGTGTTGTGGATTAGGAGCCATGTCAGAGCATGGTGAGAGAGAGGGGGGGCGATGCAAGAAAGAGCAGGCGAGGTAAAGAGAAAGATATGGTGCTGGGAACTTTCCTTTATTTGAGGGGGTGGGAGGTGGTCTCTGGGGGGGCAGGCTTAGCCAGATGCCTGTCCTGAGACCACCCCTTAGAGACTCCACTAGCTCTTGTCCGGTGGAAGAGAGACTAGGAGGAGTGGTCAGCATTTGATTCTACCTGATGGTCAGAGAGATACCCAGGGCCGGAAGCTGACATCATCGGCTAGGAGCATTGTCTTTTAGATGAAGGTAGGACCTTTTGGCAGCCAAAACCAGTTCTTCCAGGAAGTGTCCTGCTGTGTTCGCATCTCTGTAAGAAAATCCTTTGTTTTACCGAACGGGAGGATGTTGCAGGAAGGGAGGGGTTTTGGCCTGCTGTGATGGTGTCTTGTGAAGACAAGTCTCTGGTTAAAATGCCAAGATGGCTATTTCCTGTGTAAGTCTCTTTGTTTTGGGAGAAACCTCCTGGCCTGGAGGTGGCAACCTCAGAAAAGTTCAGAAAGTATCGTGCTGGCTTACAATAGTGTGTGGGGGGGAATGAATTGCCTCCTGCAAGTCCTTACGGGTTCCCCATGTGTCATATACTGCTGATCTATTGGAGCACAAAAAACCTTGAGAATGCATGCAATTTATAATAAAAAACACTTATAGGGAACAAAAATCAGTTTAAATATAAACTATTGTGGGTTCAGTCTGCACAAAGGAAAATCAAAATGTGGATTTGGCAGCCAAAACAGCAAGGGTAAGAAATTCAAATGTGGTGAGATGTGATACTAGGCATGTTGTTTTATATGTTTATTAGTTATCTGAAATGAAAGTTGTGAATATTGAAGTGGAAGTTATAGATATGAATACCTGATAATATGATGAATTTCAGAAGGCCTTAATAAAGCCATGTGAATGGGCAGTAAAAAAGGGTGACATTCAGTGATAATGAATAGTGTAGACTGAACAGCATGGTGAGAGAAACAATTCACACTACTTGTATGCCTGGTCACCTTTCCAAGAGAAAGACAAATTTTAGGTTTCCTTTGAGTGTGCATGTGTATATAATGTCATGGTTGGGTGTTCCCCCCCCCCCCCCCGCAAAAAATAGAGAATTGGTGATCTGTGAAATCTTTCTGAAAATAAACAAGTAAATCACGATGTTATGGATTTACAGCTAACATGGCAACTCCAGCAAGGGGCTTTCAAGGCACGTTAGGAGAGGTGCCTTTCTTTGCATAGTTTTCCTTGGTGGTCTCCCACCCAAATACTGACTCTGCTTAGCTTCCAAAGCCTGAGAAAAATCAAGCTATACCATATGATTCCACTTCCCTGGATATGGCCTGCCTAAAATAACCCTGGATGAAAGTTAGGAGGTGAGCTACAAAATAAATGTAATGCTCTTCAGTTGCTATAGATGTTTCTGGAATGATTTGAATCACCTGCAAATATGTGGGCTGAGATATGCTCAGCAGATTGTGAGAAATAGCAGTGTTGCAATTTGAATGGACTGAGAGAGCTAAAAGGGCTGATTGTGAAGGACCTTGGTTTGCAAGATGTCTTTCTAGAGATCTGATGTCAAGTGGCAAGTAGAAGCATGAGAAAAGCTGCAGAACCCAACTGTTGTGCCTTTGCACAAACTCTTTCACAAGCTCTTACACAAGCATTTTCCTCTGCACCTGGGCTTTTAAAAAAAACTTAATAAATCCACAGTGCACCCTTATCCTAAGAAAGTAAGCCTGGTGACTTTTAGGGATGGCTGCTACCATGCTGTTCAGCCAGCTTACTTGGTGACTGCAGAAATAATCCCAGGTATTTTTTCTTTCCAAGTTTCAGGCAGGTGTGGGAAAGTCCTTCTCACCCTTCTCACTGTTCTTGTAAACAAAACCAGACCTTCCTCCTCTGCTTTGTACATGAATGGGTGGACTCATGCACAGTCTGGTTCCTCTATTTCAAAAGGAATAATGGAGGTTCTGATACAGTCGGACTGGTTTCTCATCTAACCTTGCTACAGGTCTGTGTTTTTACTCTTTAAGTATGGAAGTGTTAGCCTATGCTTTACAAAGCAAGAAAGCCATCTATCTTCCTTTCATTTTTGCAGCTCAAGTGTAACAGAAGTGCTTATGTCTTAAAGAGGATACAAGCATTTCCATCTTTTCCCAAAAGTACTGTGGAACTGAAAAAGACTTAAAACTCTGTCTCCTTCTTGCCTCAGGTATGAACAAAGCATTTTCTCACACATAAAGTTTGGCTAATCCTGATATGTGAAATCTTCCAAAAATAATCCCATTTTATAAAGAGTAAGATAGATCACTTACCAAGTCAGTGAGCCAGCCATGTAACTGGAGAAAACACTGAACACAAAAAGAAATCTGAAATAAGCCCACCATGTGGTAGAAACATAGGCTAAGCATTTTGTCTGGACCAATCTGTTGAACTGTCCTATCTCCTTGCTGCTGCCACTCATCACCACATTCAGGGAAATGGAAATTTAAATGTAGTGTACAGATATGAAAACTGGAAACTGTGCAGCCATACATATTGTGGCACTGGCACCAGAAAAATGGATAGGTCTGCCCTCTTTAGAATTGGGTCAGAAGAAATTTAATTGGGATTAGTTACCATTCTGAGGTTAATGGCTATATTTGGATCAGATTGCTTGACAAGGAGCACCATCTGAGGCCACGGACCTCTCTATCTGCCCTCTGCCTGGAACAGCGAATGCTCCTTCCTCCCTCTGTATCTTTCATGTCCTAGATCACATGTTACTATGGCCTAGTGGCAATCCAAATACAATGTATTGTTAGCCTGACTGTTCTTTTATGTTATTAATATTTGGAGAACATTAGCTCCTAATAATCAGCAGTAGGCATTAAGGATCTGCACCTGTTTATACAGAGGCTGCTGCCTCCTCCAGACAAACCAAGGCACTGACAAGGAGACTGTTATCAGTATAAAAAGGTTTTCTTTTACTTAAAGAATAAAAGGTTGCTTATTTAAGTGTTACAGAAACATTCACACATTCATACAGTTCTAGGAAGTCAGACAGAATTAAAGGGACGGTTGCATTATTAGGAAATCATTGGCATTTTATATTTACCTGTGCAGAGAGAGTTGGTGTGTTCCTGCTGCAGAAATAAGATGAGTTTATAGGGAATTGGGGGGGGGGGGTTGTGGATTAGGAGCCATGTCAGAGCATGGTAAGAGAGAGAGAGAGAGAGAGAGAGAGAGCAATGCAAGGAAAGAGCAGGCAATGTAAGAGAGAGATATGGTGCTGGGAACTTTCCTTTATTTGGGGGGTGGGAGGTGGTCTCTGGGGGGGCAGGCTTAGCCAGATGCCTGTCCTGAGACCACCCCTTAGAGAGTCCACCCACTAGCTCTTGTCCAGTGGAAGATAGACTAGGAGGCGTGGTCAGCATTTGCTTCTACCTGATGGTCAGAAAGATACCCAGGGCTGGAAACTGACATCATCGGCTAGGAGCATTGTCTTTTAGATGAACGTAGGACCTTTGGCGGCCAGAACTGGTTCTTCCAGGGAATGTCCTGCTGTGTTCGCATCTCTGTGAGAAAATCCTTTGCCATACCAAACGGGAGGATGTTGTAGGAGGGGAGGGGTTTTGGCCTGCTATGTGTAGAGAGCGCACACTCTGATGGTGATGATGTGAAGACAAGTCTCTGGTTGAAATGCCAAGATGGCTATTTCCTGTGTAAGTCTCTTTGTGTTGGGAGAAACCTCCTGGCCTGGAGGTGGCAACCTCCAAAAATGGTACTTTAAACCTCTGCTGGAAGCGTTTGGAGTCACCTTCCTTCTGGTTACCCCGTCCAAGAGTCAATCCCACACAGTCAGCAAAATAGTTCACTCATTTACTCCTATAGATCCCTATAAAAGTTCAGAAAGCATTGTGCTGACTTACAGTATGCAGAAGATGTTTAATTGTTGATCTAGCTGTAATTTCCAAGTAGATGTGTTTAGGATTTAGTAATTAATTATTGCAAATGGAAGTGAGCAGTGGGATGTGTTTAGGATTTAGTAATTAATTATTGCAAATGGATGTGAGCAGTGGGATCTCAGAAGGATTGGTGTTGGAACCAGTGTTGTTTAATTTTTTTTCCATAAATTATTTGGAATTGGGGGTGAGCAGTGTGAGTAGCCAAGTATACAGACAATGCCCAATTATTCAGGATGGTGAAAGCCAAGGTAGATTATGAAGAGCTACAGAAGGTTCCCCCTAAAATGAGAGACAATGTGGCAAATAAAGGTCAACATGGATAATTGCAAGGTGATTCATATTGAAAAATATCAGAATTTTAAATATATGCTGATGGGGTCTGAATTGTCTGAGACTGAAAGATTCCTTGAAGTTGTAGTAGAAGACAAGAGATGTTATAAAATTATGTATCAGGTGGAGAAAGGGGATAGAGGGAGATTTTCTCCCTCTCCCATAATACTAAAATTTGGGGGCACCCAATGAAATTATTGGAAATAAGTTCAAACAGAAATACTTCTTTTCTCAATGAGTACTTAAACTGTGGAATTCACTGCCAGAGGAGATAGTGATAGTCACAAGCATAGAAAGCTTTAAAAGGAGGTTAGATAGATTTGTGAAAGAGCTGTCCATTGAGGGCTACTAGCAATGGTGATGAAAAGGAGCCTCCAACTACAAAGACAGCAAAACTATGAATAAGAGTGCTGAGAGGCAGAAGCTGGGGAAGGCCTTGGCCTCTATGCCATGTTTGTTTGGCCCTCCCAGGAGACTTGCTGGCCTCTGTATGAAACAATATACTAGATTAGATGGACCACTAGTCTGATCCAGCAGGCTCTTCTGTTCATGCTTTGAGTTTTAACCCAAAGCCAAATCTATCTAAATACAGACCACCTGTTAATGTTTCAATTGAGCATTAACTTAAATATGTAAAGACTGAGTCTTGCTTCTTAGTTGTGTTATCTAGCACCAAGGTACTATCTGTTCCATTCAAATATATTCAACTGACAACCTTAGTTTTAAAAGCCAATTCAACAAGTCACAACTGGGCAAAATAAATGGTTGCAGGGGCAGTACCTTAACCTAAACTCAAGTATGTAGTGAAGCATTTAGGGTGTGGGTTGGTGTATAAGGAAAAGCTTTGGGGGGGAATACCTGGCATGGTACCTGGCAGCTTTTTCAACAAAGTGAGCTGCAGTTGAATTTTTTTGGGTAAGTATGCTGTTGTTCAGTGTTGAGTCTTATTGAAATCATAATTGAGCTATAGATTTTAATTTAAGAGCATTTCAGATAGAAAAAACAACAACGACCATGTAACATTAGTATAAAATAAGGCTTGGTTATAACACCGTTTTTATAATCTAGTGAACATTCTGTGCCTGGTCCTAAATGAATCACAGTATGTTAAGAAAAGGGACTAGTCAATAACACAGCTCATTATCTATGATACTTATAATTACCCTGATGCTGTATTAATGCTTTGGTTTAACAAATGCATATTAGGAAAATGTGCTAACAGGACATCTCATTATCACCCTAATTTTTGCAGCGCAGGTTTATTAGAAAATCATGCTACTCATCTGAACTGCCATAACAGCAGCAGCGTCCCTAGGGCTTTTTCATATCAAGGTTAATTTAAAGTGATTAGCATAAGCAGTACAGATGTTGCTATGGGGATAGGAACCTCACATCTACCATGATGGACATTATATGACTGCTGTTGTAGTTCCAGTGTGATTGGATTATTTGTTTTAATGTCATGTGAAACACATCACATGGTAACGATTTGAATCTCTTAATACCATTTCATATTCACCCAATCAATCACCTGCTTCATTCTTCAGTGTTAAGAAGAGCAAGAATGGTGCATTTGCAGAATGTTTCTCTGTATCTGTGTTGCTATTGTTTGAATCATATACTCTTCTTTAATGACATCTGTGGTATGTTTTACGTACAATCCCATCTTAAACCCTGCCTCTGAATGGCTCATGATGGTGACTTAGCCCTAAGCCACATTAGCAGGAGATATAGCAGTGCACTATAATCTTTGTGCCATTATAAAAATTAGCAGCCTTAAGGATGTGTTGAAATCAAGTGGAGTTCAGTCAGGGTCCTAAGCCTTCCTATCCTACATCTTCCCGCTAGTTCAGTGAGCCATCTGAATTCAGGAGTGGGGTGGGGGGGTCTATAAATTTAAATTATAAATTAATTAATAATAATAATACTGGTGTATCCTACCTTGTCTCCATGGCCTTAGGGTACCAGTTTAGTCTGCAGCCAATCACAGGCCTGCATAGCCTTGTATATGTATATGTCCCAGCAAGGACATCTGTAGCTGAGATGACAGTGCATGTACTGGGATCCATCCCTTTGGCTTCATTCCAGGCATACTTAGAAAATACACAGGGGGACTTTGATGATAGACATCTTAGAAAGAGTCCACTCTGCAGAACACAGTTTACTGTGTACAAACACAGTGCCCTCTTAATCTCTACTTCCCATCTCTGATGCACCCTTTCCTCCACCCTGCCATACCAATCCCTCTTTGAAAACAGTACCGCAAGCCATGAATGCCCATAGGGACTTCCCATACTCTTGAGATATTTATTCCCAAGCATCCAAAATGAGTTCAGGAAAATCTACAGGTCATGTGTGGTCTGCTGTTTTGAAAGAAAGCTGGGATTGTAAGGAAATAACACTCTGTTTCCTGGGTAGAAGCAGAAGTGGTGGAATGCAGAAGGGTTAGAAGAGGCAGTAGGCAGGATGGGAAGGTGGTGGTGGGCCAACAGACAAGACTGAAGGTCGCCACTTCCCCCAAATCATCCACTTGAAGTAAATATATGAATTAATGTCTGAAAACAAGCATGCCAGCCAATGCTCCCTCTAAGCTGTGGAGTGTTGTGAGCAAAAATTCTACTTTGTGAACTACTGGCATTAAAGTTGTGAGTGAGTGATTTGGCTACTGCATAAATAAGTTTGCTCTGGAGCCATCCTTCCTGAGCTAAGACAAAAATGTGTGAGTCAGAGGCTAAAAAACCGTGAGCTAGCTCACACTACCTCAACTTAGAGGGAACACTGCCAGTGACTACGAGTAATTTATTCATCTGCATATATACATCTGAAAGGGAAAAAAAAACCACGAGTGCTACTTGCTAACTACTTTAGAGGTCAATGTACATAAAGGCAGATGGGACCCGAGATATTAGTGTCAAACACTGCAGTTTCATTGCTTTACAGAAATAAAATATTAACAACCTAGTGCTGAGGTCAGTAAGTTTTACATTGTTAAGCAGATCCTGGGTAGTAGAGATAATTAGTTTCAAATACTTACAGTCGACTGTGTTCATATACCCTTTCAGTAGCATTTCAGATAATTATTTTTACTATGGTGGCTGCATGAGTGTGGAAATTTATCTAGCTAGAAAACATTTTATAGCTTTATTTTGTTTTTTAATTAAGCATTGATTACCAAACCTTTCCAAAATGTGGTATAATGAATGTAAGCCTTGAACCAAGGCTATGGAAATTATTTTTGTAATTTTACTTTCTTTTTTCTTGCAGCATGAAGTATTATGTAAAAAAGAAACCTGGAGGGAGTTTATTACCAGTATCTAAAATCAGGCTGCAATCTTGAATAAGGCTGATTGTTTCATTTATGAATAATTTTTGTGTGTGGGAGCAGAAATTAAAGGTTTATGGAATTTAACTATATAGTCAAGAACACTGAAACAGAGATGCTGGGAGGAAACTGTCTTTACAGTACTGTGGCAATATTCACCTTTGCAAATAAAACACCACAACCACCATTATTAATTTCTCTTTAAAGCACTTCACTCATATCTTCCAGTATGAGAAGACAGGCATTTTCCTTGGCATCATATGGCTAAGGACTTCTGTCCTGCCAGCATTAGATTTCAATTAAGCCCAATACAGCCTTTCATGACATCACAGCCAATGGCTATGAGTAGGGAGAGAAGTTGACAGATCATAGAAAGCTTTACATAAGGCTTATCTTTTTCATATTACTTTCTAAGTGGATCCTTTACTGGCCTATTGTATTTTGCTATAAAGAAGTGATAATGTTAGTATTTCTCATTGTTTAAATTAGGCACAAAAGTATGTTTTGTTTTGCTTTGTTTCCTACCTTAGGTACTATTTGTGTTCCTGAAGTAATTATGGCATCAGTTTGATAAAAGTTGTTGATAATTTGTTCAGATTTTTTTCCCAGCAGAGCAGCACAGTAATTTTTACAGCCACAGAGGATTGTCTATGCAATATACAGTACTCCAGAGGCTTCACTATTACTCATTAGAAATTCTAGCCACTATAATCAACAGTAATTTTACTATTGCTCTGTGCTAAGAAGGGGGAATACATCTTCACCTTGTTTCCTCTACCCAACTGAGAGGAAATTTGAATGATTTTGCATCACTGATACATTCTGCCTGGTCAGGATCAATGCTAACAACTCAAGGTCCTGGAAGAAAATAAATAAAAAGATGTAAGTTGTTGGGGTGATTTTGACTAAAAGGTTTTTAAATATTGGTATCTGAGAAATCATTATAGAGGTATAAGTTTTTGAGGATAAAATTGCTGTAACAGCAATATTAAAAATACATACAAAAATGGAAGATTATGTGTTTCAGGAGTGAAAGTATTTTCTAGAAACATTTTAGTTACTTAGATGAATAGCCCTAGATTAACACAAGATCCTTGATGATAGCATGATATAAAGACATGTATATAGGATTACCAACCTCAAAATGGGGTCTGGAATACTCCTGGAATTACAGCTGCTCTCCATTGAGATCTCTATTGAGATCAGTTCCCCTTGAGGAAATGGCAGCTTTGGAGGGTGGACTGTCTGTTATCATACCTCTTCCCCCAGAGTCTGCCCTACCCAGACATTAACCCCAAATCTCAAAGAATTTCCCAAGCCACAGCTGGCAACCTTAAATAACACAAGTACTGAGAACAATGAGGCAATGTAAGCTTCATCCTAAAATGAATAATGGTCCTAGCATATGATAGGTCTATCCTCTTCCACCAGCTGGAAGATTATCACTGATTTCCAATTCCCACTCCAGTCTCTACACACACTGCCAAGAGTAGCTTCTGGAAGAGCGCTGGAGCTAGAGTAAGAAGGAAAAGGTAGGAATGGCCATTCTGTAAATTCAACTGACTGCAGTTCTTAGGATCCTTGTTCTTGTTCATTTTAATGGTTATTTTAATGGTTATTTACTTAATGGTTACTTTTAAAGATAAATATTTATACATTTCCCATATGCTAAATAAAATCTTGACTTCTCTGGAATCAGGATCATATTTATTATTATTTTAAGTGGCATAAGAATTCCCTTTGGAGACACAAAGTTCCTCTTTTAATATAGCTTTGCTTTGGAAATATTATGAATGAACTCTATTGCAGAAAAATTACTCTCAGATATCCCTGAGTATTGCAAACTTTTCCCAATTTTGGCATGGATTTGATAGATTTGTGATGCTGGAAAGCATACAGGAAGCCAGCTACATTTAAGAGTGCATGATTGTGGTCAGTAATAATACATTGGTTAGTTTATAATATTTAGATACTTTTATTCATTACAGCAACAATTTTGTAAGTTGTGTTGACCGTAGTAGGCTACAGGTTATGAATGTGGTATTGAAGATGGCCTGATGCTTGAATGAGATGCTTGGAGGAGTTCCCTTAATCAATCAATTATGTTTACAATTCAACCAGACAATTGATTTACAACCTGTTGTGATCAGACTCAAGAAATAAAATGGGCCTAACAGAAACCAGTATGATTAGTGATAACAATGTGCATTCTTTCAAATGAATGCAGTGAATTCTGTTTAATTTTGGTGGGTTATGTTGCAGGTTTCTCCAGCCTCTTTAGATGTTTTGCATCAAGTTGCGGTCGTCCTCTAATCTTTGCTGTCCTTATCATTGTTTTAAAAATGTACACACATGAAACATATACACACACATGGTTAACATAACCAATCTGTGAGTTAACTGTTGTTGGCACTCTAGAGTTCAACAATGGCCTTTTAAAAATGTACACACATGAAAATATAAAGCCATTGTTGAACTCTAGAGTGCCAAGATCAGTTAACTCACAGATTGGTTATGTTAACTATGGACCAGCAGGAGCATAAATATTACATAGCTAAAGTCTTTCACTATTTTTTCTTCCATATGGAAGACTTTATTTTAGTTATGAAGGTTATTTTAATGAGGTCATGATGCACCAAATGCTTTCAGTGATATATAAAGTGAGTCTTTTTATCTAGTTCAAGGATGGCAAATTCAGTTCCAGCAAAGCATTTTGTAATTTTCAAATGTAAAATTTCATGAAGCAGAAGCAGGAGTATAAGGCTATGCAACAACTATTTTTCTTGGTAAATGTTATTGTAGAATCTGCCAAGGGTCAAAAGGCTTCTGCAGAAATCAGTATTATGTGGGTAATAATGCTCATATTGGTGCTTCAAAGAAATAATTTGTTCTGATTTAACTACTTTTGTTCTGTAATTTAAAAAAATTACAGCCTCACAAGCACCCTATTTATATTTATGGATCATTGCAGAGGCTGGATAGAGGGGAAAAATAGGACTGCTTCCCCGGCATTGCCCTTTTCTCGAGGCATCCCCACTACATTTTCCCTGGAGATAAGCAACAATGTCTATGTCAATCCATGGTCAATAGACCTTATGACACCTTCACCCTCACACCTGAAAAACAGAAAACAAATAGATTTTCTGGAACCAGTATTGAATGATAATTAAGTGTCCTTGGATCAGAGGAAGCTAAAAATATTATTGATGGGAGTCAACCAAAAAATTACCATCTATGTTGCCAAATTTTTGTTTTCTGCTATGAAAATTGAGCTAAATTAATATTCCATGTGTAAATGTTGTGTTTTTAAATTTTTAATTTGTGGTTATCTGGATCTGGATGAATATTGTAATTGGGATTTTTGCAGGGCATTAATCATTAATTGTTGTGTGTGTGTATGGCTTGTAGGCTGCAATAAAGATTACTACTATCTAAAAACACCTTTCCCAGAAAGGTCCACCAAAACAATTAGATGTAAATTACCTTTCCTGCTAAGCTACCATCTGCAATAGTACTTTTCAATTTATGAACCTCCAAGTAATAAGTGATGTCTTGCTTATTTCCAGAAACTGCTATGAATAGGAAACTTTTGCTGTAGAAATATATTCTCCTTGTCCATTTGATTCTAACTTGCTAAAAAAAAAAAAGGATAGCCTCTAGCTGGGTTGGGATCATATTGTTGTTGTCTAGCCACAGCAGGGGGATGAGTATGTGGATATCTTGATGGACTGCAGCAGTTTACTAATTGTGGGACTGAATAACTGGAGAGACTACATACAGGTGTTTGAGAAACACCTTGTGTGTTTTAATTATGGATAATGGCTGGGAAGGGAGAAAGAACTGAATAATACCTCTCCAACGAAATAAAAGCTTGGTAGCTTGGGTGGGTTTGGGGGAAAATAATATTGAATTCTTCCATTGTGGTTGTCTACATTGCTGAGATGGAAGTAGGGCATTCCGATTTGGAAAATAGTCATGGTTAAATATCAGTTATCCTCCATGGATTTCATCCAGTAAAGGTATCCAGAGTATAGAGAAATTACTAGGAAGAAATAACTGATATTGATAGCCACATGTAGTTAATTATATACAAAGATACATGATAATCAGTTTGCTCACAGCATACTGCTTTATCATTATCCCACAAACTGTTCCATAATTGGTACCAGACATGCTCACTAACTGACCAACTCAGCTTTTCTAACACTTAACTTTTCCACAGAGACTATCCTCTGTACAATTCTACAAGAAGAGATGGTTGCACCATCATTTCCCAAAAGGGTAGGACATGCTTCAGCTACTATTCCGTCTTCTCAAGTGATTTCTGTGTCTTAAAGTCTTGTCATAAGAGAAGGGACTTCTACTCTCCATGAGTATGGCTTGACAGCTGTTTGCCATTTTCAGAGCAGCCAAAGATTCCTAAAAGTGGCTTCACTTTTTCATATGTAAATTCATATTTTATAATGTATACTGTTCTGGCCACCACCTCTCAGAAAGTATATCATAGAAAAGGTTAAGTAAAATGATCAAAGACTTGAAGCAGAAAAGCCAGTCTTGGGAATTTACAGTTTATAAAAAAATACTCTGTGGGAGCATAGTAATTTAAATAAAGTTATGAGTGGAGACACTCAAACACCTTCCAGCTTGGTTCACTCCCTGTTCACCAGTGGTAATCAATTAATTGATAAGCTGTTCAGCTGTTCACAGTCTGTTTGTGTTTATTCAATGTAACTAGCTACTTGCAGCCTTCAGGAGCTGACTCCCAGCTAAGTTACCTGGCAAAGTTTTTACGGGGGGCCCTAGAGTTGACTTCTAGCTGATCAGCTGAAAGTTGGGTAATTTTGATCAACCATCCTGGAGATTTATTGCCATGCAATGAATGTAGTGGGGATAGGGCTGCCAAGTCAGCCCGGGGGGGCGGGGGATCCCCCCACTACAGGGATCCCCCACTACAGGGATCTGCCAGCCAGCATTCGACCGGCGGGGGAAACCCCGCCCACGTAATGACATCACCCAGAAGTTACATCAGCACGTTGGGGGCGTTGCCAGGGCGACACTTTGGCAATCATCCCAAAACTCTATGATACCATAGAGTTTTGGGGCGATTGCCAGAGCATCGCCCTGGCAACGCCCCCAACGTGCTGACGTCACTTCTGGTGACGTCAGCCAGTGCGCGCGCTTTGCTTTGCGCGCGCACTGATGAAGCTCTCGGCCGGCAGAGGACTTCCCCCCGCCGGTAAGCTCGAGGGACTTGGCAACCCTAAGTGGGGGACATATCAGAAATTTCACATTTCCCTTATTTTCACCCCAAGCTGTCCTCTTGGGCCACAGAAAAAGGCAAGAAAGAGATTTCTCCTCTCCTTTTTGTAATGCAGAGATCAAAACTATTGCTTATATCCCCACCCAACTTGGAGGAGAGGGAAGAGAAAACAGCTCTTTCCCCTCTCCCTTTCCCAACTTCTGTGCAGCTATTTTGCAGAACCCAGTTCCCAGTGGATTCCCCCAATCAGCTGTGTATCAGTGTTAGACTAACAGGCAACTACAAATTTGTTCTTCAGCTTTCAAGTGTAACTACTAATAAATTACATATAAGAGTAACTAAAGGGCCCCTTTTAAAAATAAGAAAATACCCTTTGGGGGTATGTGTGTCATAGAATTTATGATTGCTGATTTTCCCTTCACAATTATTTGTCAAGAGCTTATCCCATTTTTCCTCATTGGTGATTCCAAATACCTTAGGACTCCAAAGAACCATTTATGTGGCAAGAGCTTGGAAACAGCTGGTATTGTCCTATAAGTCCAGTTCTTCTCCTTTCCTTATGAGTTTTAATAATCTTATATTGTAATATGTTGTGCAGTTTTTATTAAGATCCACCTTACAGAAAGTTTTCTTTATGAGTTTTCAGCCAATAATTTCAGGAGAAAGGAGAAACTAACTGGCTTGCATCGCATAATGGGCTTTGGAGTAATTAGCCTTTTTTCAACATAAACACTTACTATACCAAATTTAAATCTCCAGGGCACTGAATTACAGATGAGAAAAAAACACAGATGCAGTCACTTTTTGAAATATTGTAATGGAATACTGTGGAGTTTCCCAGCAGGCAGCAATTCAGGAAAACACTAAAACCCATCTACCTTTTAAAAAAGCCCTAATTCATTAAAACATTTATATCTTCAGACATATCAAAGAAAAATTAAATCAGCAGCCTTTAAAATAATATTAAACTAATTTATTTTACTGCACCACAGCTGGAGCAAAAGACAATACAGAGACTATTATTACAAATCAGAGCAGTCCAGCACAGAAAAGAAATGAAAAGGCAAGCCAAAAAAACTGAAAGTAATCCAACACGTTTAAAAAAATTACCTTGAGAATATGATGTCTGCAAAGTGATAGTCACTTAGATATGTGCATTGAAGTTCTGACTTTGACTATACTCCAGAAGCACAACTATGAGTCCTTCTAATACGAGAGCGAGAGCGGCTGGTCCCCTGTTCTAATCACAATAGCAGCACAGCAGAGCCACCAGCAGGCAAACTAGAGTTTCTGTGTGCTTGTGGGACTCACTTGCTATACAGACAATATCATTTGTAAATTAACCAGGAGACAATGAGTGAGAGCAGACCACATTTGCCAAATACGGTGGAAAGAAGAGAAACACTGCAACTTTTGATGGCTTTTGCTAAACGGATGTAAATACTAGAATCAGCCCTGATTATATGATAGTTGCTTTACTTCATATGTGATGACTGTAAAATAGTTTATAATTAGAAGAAGAAGAAGAGATTGGATTTATACCCCATCTTTCACTACCCAAGGGAGTTTCAGAGTGGCTTACAAACTCCTTTCCCTTCCTCTCCCCACAACAGACACTCTGTGAGTTAGGTGGGGCTGAGAGAGCTCTGACGGAAACTGCTCTTTTAAAGAACAGCTGTGCCAGAACTATGGCTTGCCCAAGGTCATCCAGCAGGTTTAAGTGGAGAAGTGGGGAATCAAACCCAGTTCTCCCAGATTAGAGTCTGCACACTTAACCACTACACCAGACTGGCTCTCATAGTATTAGTAATGTACAATCACCTGTGATTCAAACCTGCTGGGGTGGCAATAAGGAAAAGCCACATGGCTCACGTCTTTAGCATTGCAGGTATTGACCATTTTGCCTGCCTGACTCCCACAGCTGAATATATTTATCAAAGGTTTTCAATACACATGGTCAAGAATCCACTAGTTTGCCTCAAACCAGGTACCTAATCACTGTGTCCACCAAGTATAATAGCAACTTGAAAGGTAGACAGTCTGTTGTGGAAACATGGCACAGGATGGAATAATTAACCCTCTGCCAAGTATAACAGCAGCTTGAGACCTACTACTGTAGCAAATTAATAGCCATTTTGCCTTTTTCACATGATACATATGGGGTAGAAATGTAAATAAATAAAAATGAATAGATCAGGGAAATCTCTTTGTTGGAAATGCCACAGAAAGAAGGATAACCATTCATATGTTAGTGTAAGTGGCCCATCCCATGCATTTGCATTTAATTATTTATATCCCACTTCCTCCCCTGTTCAGATTCAAAACAGCTTTTAGAACATCATTCTTCTGTCTTCCATTTTCACACAACAGCCCTGTAAGGTAGGCCAAGTTGAGTTTTTTTAAGGGTCCACGAAGATCACCCAGTGAGCTTCCATGACAGAAGTAGGGAGTTGAGCCCAGGTCACTGAGGGTCCTAGTCTGCAGCTCTATCAACTACACCACACTGGCTCCCCAAAGCAACCCTTTGAGCTTAGATTACACATGGGGGATATTCAGTCATGGGCATTGTTTCCTATCACAATTCCTTTTTAAAAATTTTACCTCTTCCACATAAAGATATCTTTAGCTAATGCTTCTCGGTCCCCTACCTACTTTATCCCATTCTTTGCACTCCCTTACTCTCCCATCCCAGTTTTCTAGGACAAGACACTCAGCTTTCTAATCACAATTTTCCTACTGAGGACCATGTGAAGGATTTTTGAAATTGATTTTTCTTTGCTGTCACAAAAACTGGAGGGATCAATAGAGTCATTCCTTTAACTATTAAAATGTTTCTGAACAGCCTATGACATCACAGAGGCTAGCAAGTCCTAATTAAAACATATGGGATAATAGGTTGTCCGATGAGATAGAGTGGGTCAATAAATCAAGAAAATAAACATAATCTCTCAGTAGAGTTGCCAGTTACCTGGTGGGAGTGGGGGACACCCTGCTTTTGCAGGCTTTTGCCTGCTGCTGACCAGCTGGCCAGCGGGGGAAATCCTGCCCCCAACTGACCTTTTCACGCCTACTTCTGGTTTCAGACCTACTTTCAGTTGGAGGTGACACTCTGGTTTTTGGGCAGAACTCTATGGTTTGAGGCCAAATTTACCATGGAGTTCTGCCCAAAAACCAGAGTCTAACCCCCAACCAGAATTAGGTCTCAAACTGGAAATATGACCAAAAATGCCCAACATCACTTCTGGTCTTCTGGAAGGATGTCAGGAGACCACCGCTGACCAGGTAAGTCGACCTGGCAACCATATCTCTCAGTATCCATGGGCATTATTTATGGATACTATTTCTGCATGCCCATCAGTGGTAAATAAGACTGGAGGATAGTTTTATCCTGTCTCCTGTCAAAATCCTGACTTTTATTAAAAAGAACAGACATTGAGAAGAGAAGGTGTATGTATTATTTGTATGGAAGCAGGAGACTAATCTAGAATGAGAAATTGTTTAAAACTTTGTATGCAAAAGTATTGCAATGAAGAAGCAGAATGAGAAGCAGCTTTAAATGCTAAATGTTGTATTAAAATATATCCCAACAAAAATTAGTTTTATTGTATTTTATAGACAGTGTTTTAAAAATTCTTTTATGTACTAAAGGGAGTGTTGGGAGAAAATATTTTCTTTTTTATGATATATAATTATTTTTTACTTTCTGTATTTTATTTTATATTATTCATTTTATTTTTTTTTTTAAAAAAGAACAGACATATGCTCTTTGTTACTATTCTTCAAAACAGCTAGATCAAAATTAAGAAAATCAGAAATTTTTGAAATATATTTCTTATTTCTTTTGCAAAACATTTGAATTTTTATTTAGAGCTTTTATTTTGTATATTAGATGCTTTGTCCAAAACTACATCATTTTTTATGGAAAATCCTTATCAGTATAAATTACCAGATAATTAATATTGAATATTTAATTGCTGATATGTTAATAATCTTATATTGAATCTTACAGGAAGATTAATGGATTGGGGCAATTACTACCAATTTCCCCTTCCCACTGCAGCCTCCCCACTTGATGTGGTATAGTCGCTACATTGTCAGACTGCCTTACCTAGGGTTGAACTAAAAATCTGGGAACAGGCAATATTTCTTTGGTTGAAAATTCATTATACTCTGAAAGGTCTGGTGCCTTTTTATTTAGCCTTAGATCCTTATCTTGACTGGGCTACACTAATTCTTAATAAAATCAAATGTATTGGACTAAACCCTGAAGATCTTTTTTGTGGAAGCCTGATAGGGTTGCTAGGTCCCCCCGGGGGGGGGGGGGAGGTTGCCCACTTGATGGATCCCTTACCTGCTGTCCTGGATCTGGCTGCCAGGGGGAACCCCACCCTCAAAGTGTTGGGATCATGGTGATATGCCTGGCATGATGACATCACCTGGAGGTGACGTCATTGCACCAGGCACGTTGGGGGGGTGCTCTTTCATTTGAGGGGAAACTCTATGGTTTTCCCTCAAATCACAGTGGTCCCACCCCCAACGTGCCTGACACAATGATGTCACTTCTGGGTGATGTTACTGCAGCATGCATGCAGAATGCACACACCAAAACAGTCCTGGAGAGGGGCCAGGACTCCCCCGCCACAGGAAAGGTAGGATCTGGAAACCCTAAAGCCTGAACAAGACAAGAACAATTACTACTCAAAAGTCTTCTTGATATTGAATTACAAAATGAAGAAGCCTTACTTCCAAATTGTTTTAGATGCTTAAAATCTTGGTCCAGTTTTAAAGCCGCCCCATACTTGTCTGATATTACTTATGAACCCTATAGATGGGCACTTTCTAGGGGCCGTTTTGAGGCACTTCCCTCTGCTGTATTACAAGGCAAATTTTTGTGTGTGCCCATGCAGGAATGATTATGTCTATGTAAGTCTTAATATGGTAGAATCCACCACTCATGTACTTTTGTATTGTAAACTTTATCAGGAAGAACAGTCCTCTCTTATATTGCCACTTTTGTCTAAATTTAACCCCCTGCAATCTTATCTGAAATTTAGGCCAGAAATAATGTGTAACTTTCTCCTAGAAGACTCTCTCTTATGCTGTGGCCAGATTTTGTTGCCTAGTGATCAGAAAACACAAATCCCTTGTAATGGAAGATATATACTGTAACTTGTATTTATTTATCTTGGATTTTATTCTCTTTATACCTTAGATTTTATTTTTGTGTTATCACTAAATATGATGTTGCTGGCTTTTGCCATAAAAAATGAATGATTGTCAGACTGGAATCTGGGAGATCCATATTCAGATCCCCACTCTGCCAGGGAACTGTGCTGGGTGACCTTGGGCCAGTCACACAATATCAGCCTAACCTACCTCTCGGGGTTGCTATGAGGATAGGTTTGCCTGATCCCTCCTGGCAACTGGAGCAGCAGGGAGGCTCATCCAACTACAGCAATGTGTCTACATCACTGCCTATATGACCAGGAAGTGACACTACCACTTCCAGGATGCCAGGCCAATACTCTGGTATTTGGCAAAAATTCTGTCATAAGGGTGGATTCTACCATAGAGTTTTTGTCCAAATAACAGAGCATCACCCCCAACATCCTGGAAGTGATAGCATGTGGTGGTCACATGGGAAGTTACGTAGACATGTCACTGCATGTGGGAGGATTTTCCCTTTTTTTCAGGGTAAGTTCCACCCGCCAGCCTGTTGATTGGCACCGGGAACGTGGGGCCTGGCACTGGGGGACCCCAGTCTCCACCAGGGGGCGGTGTCTGGTATGAGAATAAAGAGGAGATGAGAACAATGTAAGCTGCTTTGGATCTCCCTTGGGAGGAAAGATGGAGTATAAATGAAGAAAATATGAAATAAGCATCTCATACTGTTCCAAGGGTTGTTTGATGCAATGAACTGTGGAAAGTGTGTGGCATCAAAGAAGTACCTGACTGGATCAGTAGTCTGGATCATCATGTGTCTAGTTTTCTGGGCACTGAACTTACAGATTTTGGTAAGCAGACTTGGTGCTATACAACAATCATATTAAGTGCACGGACTCTAATCAGCAGGGCTCATTTCGTAGCAGAAGCTCGTTTGCATATTAGGCCACACAACCCTGATATAGCCAATCCTCCAAGAGGTTACAGTAGCCCCTATAAGAAGAGCTCTGTAAGTTCTTGGAGGATTGGCTACATTAGGGATGTGTGGCCTAATATGCAAAGGAGCTCCTGCTACGAAATGAGCCCTGCTAATCTGGGAGAACCAGGTTTGATTTCCCACCCCTTCTCATGCAGCTGCTAGATGACCTTGGGCAAGCCATAGTTCTGGCACAGCTGTTTTTGAAAAAGAGCAGTTTCTGTCAGAGTTCTCTCAGCCCCACCTACCTCACAGGGTGTCTGTTGTGGGGAGGGGAAGGGAAAGGAGTTTGTAAGCCGCTCTGAGACTTCTTCGGGTAGTGAAAGGCGAGGTATAAATCCAATCTCTTCTTCTTCTAAGTATGGAACATTTATTCCGAGATCAAACAGAAACACACACACACACATATATATATATTTCTCCTAAAACTTTGTATATTTCCTTAGAGTAAATTGCCAAAAAAATTGTTTTGTTTTGCATAAAGCAAAGACAAGTAAATTACCATGTTTCATTGATCTGCCAAATTTATACTTTATATATGTTCTTTTGAGCTAGACCTCTTCCTCCTTTAGTCATTCCTTGGTCCTCCTTTAGTCATCACTCTGAGAGATGACATGGCTGGCAGAGCTAATGAAGCAGAGGCAAAGCTAATGATCAGCACATTTCTTATTTGAAATCCATGATTTAAGGGTTTTTCTGAGTTCATAATGAACTAGAAAATAAGGATTATCAGAAGATACTGACCTGGCTAGATATCTGTTGACTAAGAATTAGGAGGTGTAATATTTCCTAATATATGCAGATAGAAGTGGAAAAGATGGATTAACATTAAGAAGCAGTTACTGTGGAAAATATGATTCAGTGGATGAAGGCTCAGCTATCTAAGAATAGAAATAGTGAGATGCTACAGACAAGAGTTAAGTGAAACGTTTAGTAGAAGCTCTGTGTTTATAAGGTGCCGTATGATTCAAGAAAAGAAATGGGAGACAAAATGTCATGCTTGAAGCAGAAGCTTCTGGGAACTGATGTTTCATTTGCAGGCTCAATAGAGGATACACTCCAGGAGGATGTCCGGAATATAGATGTTTCATTTTCAAAAGATACGTTGGTCATCTGTAGTGGGAGCTCTTGATAGTAGGACACTTCATCAAAATATTGAGAACTATGTAAAGTTTCTGCTTTCTAGATACCATAGTAAGAACAATAATTGATCAATTTGAAATTAATTTCTACTTAATATACATTATACAGGACCCTGCTATCTCTGAAAACAGGTTCTAGCAATCACAACCTTCATTTATTCCTGATAAGTATTGGAGTCGGGAGTCCGTGGAACAGTGAAACAGCATGATCTTTATTGCTGGTCCGGATGAAGCATACAACCCAGGGCTCGAAGCCCTCCTTTTATGCTGGTCAGGGACAATCCCCTGACCTCACCCAACTGGCCTGATAGGCTATTAGAAGTCTATTTACATTTCATAGGTTCCCTGGGAGAAACCTAGGTACAGGATTGGTGGCCGGTTTGAATCCACCTGGCCTTTGTTCTACCTGGCTGAAGCTCAGGTAGTTTCTTGGCCATGTGCTCTGGCCATGCTCTGGCCATGTGCTCTGGCCATGCGGTCGCAATGAAGGGAGCACATGGCGACCGCATGGTCAATACATAACAATTCCAAAGAAACAAAATGCTTGCTAACTCCTTGACAAGCCAGCAGGAGTACAGTAACAAGCCTTTATTTCTAGCTCTGACTTCCTAAAGCACCTGACTTCCTAAGGCTGACTTTAATCCATGATAGATAAGTACTATGCAATGTTCATGCATTCACTATCAGAGATGTTCATCTATTGGCTGTTCACCAAAAAACAACCACATCCTAACCTCAGTAGAAATGCCTAGGTTACATAACTGGAATAGCAGGGAAGAAAAAGAAGTAGAAGGCAAATTCTGCTTTCCTATAACTGTAACTGGAGCTTTAAATTATGAAGCTCTTTTAGACAGAAAAAGTGTATTTTATATATTTTTTGTATTTTTACTGAATTTTAAAAACCATTTTAATGATAGTTAAAATACATGATCTTGTGGGCACTCAATGAAATTGTTGAGCAGTTCAGTTAGAATGGATAAAAGGAAGTACTTCTTCACCCAAAGAGTCATTAACACATGGAATTAACTGCCACAGGAGGTGGTGGCAGCATGGATGGCTTCAAGAGGAGATTGGATAAACATATGGAGCAAAGGTCCATCAATGGCTATTAGCCACAAGGTATAGATAGGAATTCTCAGTCTGAGGCAAGTGATGATCTGTATTCTTGGTGCTTGTGGGGGGCAACAGTGGGAGGGCTTCTAGTGTCATGGCCCCACTAGTGGACCTCCTGATGGCACCTGGTATTTTTGGCCATGGTGTGACGGGGTGTTGGACTGGATGGGCCATTGGCCTGATCCAACATTGGCTTCTCTTATGTTCTTATGTTCTTAAAAGTGTCACCAAGTCAAAGCCAACTTATGGCAACCCTATAGGGATAACCATTGACTGCCTTTGCATAGCAACCATTACTGACTTGGGGGTGGTCACCCATCAAAGTACTTTTCAGGGCTGACTCTACTTAGCTTCCAAGAGCAAATAAGATTGGGCTAGCCAGGGCAAACCAGGTCAGGGTGATGGGTATTTAAATTGTTTTGATAGTAAATCATTCAAGTTGTTAAGTTGATTTACACTTCATCATGTTAGGGCATTATAGTCCTATGAGCAGGGCTCGTTTTGTAGCAGGAGCTCCTTTGCATATTAGGCCACACACCCCTGATGTAGCCAATCCTCCAAGAGCTTACAGTAGCCCCTGTAAGAAGAGCTCTGTAAGCTCTTGGAGAATTGGCTACATGAGGGGGTGTGGCCTAATATGCAAAAGAGCTCCTCCTACGAAATGAGCCCTGTCTATGAATATGAGTTTGAGAAAGAAAAAGCAGAAGAGCCTTTGCTGAAACTACTTGTGTGCAGAAGAATACAGTATCCCCTTGTGGGAATTCTGAAACTTCAGTTCAAGACATCTTGAATTGCACTGTTTGGTTCATCCTGGAGCTCCTTCCACTCTACTGGACTTCCTTCCATACTACTGTACTTCTCTAAAAATTTCCTCTAAGCTCCAGGAACAAAAATGACAGGCAAGCAAAAGGAAGGCTGTACTGAAGAACGTTCACTTGTTGACTTGACAGTTTCCTTCCTTCAGCTCAGTTCCTTGCAAAGGTTACATGATACATCAGAAAAGGTGGTGCTGTTAAGTCTAATTTGAAGCCGGGGATACAACTGCTAAGTAGTCAACCTCTCTAGTCCCCACCTTACATCAAAAGCAGCTCCCATACCATTTAGCTATCAGCTAGTGTAGCCCTAAGCTATTTTTGGCTGCTGGATACCTTGCTGGTCTTGCTCACTTACCTCTCTGCTCCTGTGGTGTTAGCAGTCAGACCTCTCCTCCCACAGAGGGGTAGTTTTTGGACAGACAAACACCCCTCCTAATATCTCCCCAAAATTTGATGTTCAGGGCACTGCTTGGACCAAAATGGACCAAGATGGATGCCAGCCAGACATTAGTCTGGAAAAACAATTTTAAAATTCAAATCAAGAGCAGCTGGCTGGCTGATATCCCCTATTTCCCCTAGAAAGATGCATGACTTTAGAACAATGAGTCACCCATGACCTATTGATTCACTCAGCGTAAGCCCATCATCACCCCAACCTTAGTTCCCCTCACCCATTGTCCCTTGTTTAAGCAACAACTAACCAACACTTAAATCTATTTATCTTTCCTATTGCCCTTATTGTCCAGTACTTTCAGAGTCATCAGGTTTTTCATATCTTTTTGTCATACCTCTAATTAACCCATTTCATCATTGTTTTGGGACAAACATGTCATCCCCACTTGCAGCAAAACCGTTTTGCCCTATAACTGGACTACCCTGCTGCCTCATACCACCTACACCCCTTTTTGTGGGCTTCTTTTTTTCTCTCTCCTTCACAGAACAAAATGCTGGCTGTTTTTCTCTCTAGCTCTACTGCTTCCATGGACCCCTTCAAGATTGGTAAATATTGCCCTTCTGTAAAAAGCTTTCCCAGTTCCTCCCTGTTTTTCCTTAGTTAACTCTTGTATGTGTTCTTGGTGTGAGTGTGTATATGTTTTGCCCATTTCTGTTTACTTTTAATAAAACCCTTTCTGGTTGAACATCCACCTGGTTTATTTAAGAATTCTTTTAAAGGGAAAGATCCTGGCATACATTGGTGGAGATTCCAGTTACCTGCCTCACACTCTGTCTCCTTTACCTAATTCCCCCAACTTAATTGCAACAGCAGGATGCATTGCAGAGTCAAGTTGCCACACCATGATTTAAAAGTGTTTTAGTATCCATTGTAGGGCTCTGATATGAGAAATCAAGTATATTTGACAGAAAATGGATGTGGTTATGTGTAGATATCTATGGTGCTATGCAAGAAGTACATGATCTGAGAACTATTAACTGAATGCTACCTCTTCTCGAGAAACAAATAATGAATGTTGTATTGCTCACTATCACAGGTGTTTGAATGGGCTATTTAAAGCTCAGACTAGGAGTGTGAAATTTGTTCTGCTCTTAAGTTTTCTATTCAGACACACAGGTTAGGTTTTTTCCTTATTTGGCATGTGGCTTGCTCTTTGTTTTCTTTCAGCAAGTAGAGGGAGAATGAAACATACCTGCAGCTTGCAATAGTGTTGTGCTTTGTTTCCTGCTCAGAACATGAAATGTGGGATATGTCAACTAAACATAGTTTCTTGCTCTTTCCACTAAAGGGGGTGACACTATAAGATAAGTGGAAGCCCCAGAAAGCTCAGCATGCAGCCAGTATGGCATTATGTTGCATTTATAGGTTAGAAAGTGAAGTGCAGGAGTATTGCCTCTGATAAGGCAGGACAGTCTCTGTGGGAGAGGGTACCTGAGAAAATTATGAGAAGAGGCATAGGCAGTGAAGGACACCCTATTCTGACATATTATTTACAAGGCTGATTTCATCAAATTTAAGATCTGGTTAAAGTAAATACATATATTTTAAAATGAAGGAATATACTTCGGAAGTCTAAACCAAGATCACTCATATTCCAGTACTTTAATTTGGAGCATAATTAAGTGGTTCTCTGTAAAATTCCAATTTACTCCCATAAACAAAGTGGAATTAGAATGCACAGTATGAGAGCATTTCTGACTAGGCCTAATTGGAATCTTACTCAAGTTTATTCAGTGGGGATTACTGCCAGGGAAATATCCTTCAGATTGCACGGTATGTCTCCATCAAGACTTCATCTTTAGTTTTGGGTTGTTTTTTTTTAAAATGGGGCTCACAGTCTACTTTCTCTGAGTTCATGAAGTGAGTGACTGTGTCTGTGTCAAACTGTTCTGTGATGTCTGTCTGTCTGGGTTAATTGTCAAGTAATGCAAAGTCAGGTGATGACAGCCTTCTTGCAAACTCTGTGTGTATGTTGTGCCTATTTATTCACCCAGATACTGTAAATGCTCCATGAATTGAAGAGGAGATTCAGCTGCCTCCTATTTTTTACTTTGACCAGCTTTTCTTCTAGTTCCCAACAGTTTTCTCTTTGCTCCATAGCAAACAGCATTGCATCACATTCCCAAAATATTTAAAGATATAGGCATTGTCTCTGGGTATATAACAGCATGTTACTTTTTTAAATACGTGAGGGACCTGGTAGAGCAGGGGTGTCAAACATCCATATAGGGCTCTTATCCGGCCCGCTTATCTCTCACCTCAGACCTAGGGCACCACCACCTCACTTCTGCAGGTGGAGGGGTTGTCTTCCCAGTCCCCTTCCATGGTGACTCGGGTGCAGAAGAGAGCTCGCGACACCCAGCCACTTCCTGTTTTTAGCCTAGACCCTGGCTCACAGCATTGGTGGCAAGAGCAGGTTGGGGAAGGGGGTTGCCTCCCTCCAGGCAGTGCAAGAGCATCTGCCCAGTGCTGCACTGCTGGTTCTCGAGTCCATCCATGTGGGTTTTCCTCTGCACCCCCTCCCCAACCCATGGGGCCTTGCAGTAAGGACACACCAACTTGGAGCTTACCAGCTGCTGTCCTTTATAAAGTTTATATCTCCAGTACCTGGCAATGTGTTTTATGGCATACATGGTCCAGCCCAACAAAGACACATTTATGTCAGATCTGGCCCTTGTTAACAAATGAGTTTGACACGTCAGTGGTACAGTGCCTGATGTTAATTAACCAATTATCCATGAAATTCAAATATTTTCAAGATGGTACTAAATGTGAAGCATTACTCTGTAGTGCATTGTCAGTGGAGATGTCTACTCTTTTCCTATGAATTCATTCCACACCTTCTCACATTTTACTTAACATCTGGTCTATGTATATATTTACTATTGAGATCAGTACCCTCATGTTAAATTCACCATACAAATATGGTAGGTGTATTCAGGGCTCTTTTTCTAGCAGGAACTCCTTTGCATATTAGGCGACTCACCCCTAATGTAGCCAATCCTCCAAGAGCTTACAGAGCTCTTCTTACGGGGCTACTGCTAGAAAAAGAGCCCTGCCTGTCAGTATAAGCTGTCTGCCTACAAGGGATGTCTGTTGTGTGGCGACCGGGTGGTGGTCCCCGAAGCTCTTCACCACTGAGTTCTCACCACCGTCCATGAAGCACATCCAGGGATTGTAAGGATGAAGGCTCTGTCTTGGAGCTATGTGTGGTGGTCTAAGAAGGATGCACAGATTGAAGCATGGGTGAAGAAGTGTGCTGCATGCCAGGAGGTCTGCCCAAAGCCCCCGAGGGCCCCTACACAAGCCTGGGAGTTGACCCAGACACCCTGGTCCCGGCTACATGTGGATTTATGGGCCCCTTCCACAGTCTTCTTTTCATGATGACAGTGGACGCCTTCTCGAAATGGCTCGAAGTAAAATCCCATTGCCACTACATCCTCCACAGCAGCCATACGAGTACTGCATCACCTGTTTGCGACCCACGGTCTTCCGGATACAATTGTCTCCAACAACGAGTCTGCGTTTACGTTGGATGAGTTCTGAACCTTCCTCGGTAGCAATCTCATCCGACACATGCGGTCAGCCCCCTTCCACCCTGCAACAAATGGATAGGCAGAATGCATGGTGCAAACCATGAAGGAGGCCCTCAGCCACATCACAGAGGGAGATTGGGAGTTTAGGCTGGCTCACTTCCTTCTGGCGCAACACACTACCCCGAACCCAGTAAGTGGCAGCAGCCCAGCCAAAGTGCTGATGGGCCACTGCCCAACAGTACTCCTCGACCAGTTGCACCCTGACGGAGCTCTGAAAGCACGAAGCTGCACGGATGAGACTGAAGCTCCCAGGGGGTTCTTCCTGGAGGACCCCATATATATAAGAAACTTTGGAAAGAGACCCCAGTGGCTAGCCGAATGAGTCATCCACCCCACCAGACTGGTATCTTATGAAGTCTCCACCAAAGACAGACAGGTCCTCAAGAAGCACGTGGACCAGCTATGGCGGCACCAAATACCAACCAAGGTCGAACTACCAGCGCCGGAGCACAGGGCGGGAAGCCAGTGATACATCCCCGACTTCAACACACCGGATGTACAAGCACCGACCCCCGGCCCGGTGGTGAACACCGAGGACCAGGTACCCACCCCAAACGCTGAACAGGGAAACATTCAGATACCCCAACAGACAAGCAGTCCAGAGAGTGTTCCAACACCAAAGCCAACACCAACACCAGCTCCAAGGTGCTCACCGAGAAAATGCTGGGCCCTGGCATACCTTAAAGACTATGTTACATAGGTGGCTTCGAACTATGGGGGGAGGGGTGTTATGTCTGCTGACCACCACTAGGCACCAATGAGGCTCAACCTGACGTTGGCTCCTGTGAACAATAGGGGGCAAGGATCCTGAACTTATGACAGGGCACCAATAGGAACTTTGGTGGGAAGTTTAAACCCACCAATGGGACCAGGAGGTGGAGTTCAGATGTTGTATAAAGTTGGCCCTTTTCAGCCAGAGTTTATCTTCTAATAAAGATCTGAGCTGAATCACTATGCCTAGAACTCAGTATTTTATAATCACATAGTGGTTCCCTGCCTCCACAGATGAATGCTATTGACCTCAATCAGGCAGGGAAATTCACTATATGATAACTTTGTAGGGTTGCTATCCTCCAGATGGGGCCTGGAGATCTTTTGGAATTATATCTGATTTTCACATGATATACACCTAGAGAAAATGCCATCTTTGGATGATGGAGTCTATGGCATTATAACATGCTAAGATCCCTTTCCTCCCCTTACATTGATCTCCCTAGGCTCCACTGTCAAAATTTCCAAGAGTTTCTCAATCCAGAGTTTGCAACCCAATAACTGACTCAGACAAGTTCTAATAGTAACTGGATCTGGGCCTGGAAATATGAATTTGTCACAAAATTTCAATTCTTGCAGTGAATATAATGCTGAGATAAATTAACCAATCATACATTTAGGCCTATTTAAAGTAAACATGCAAGGAACTTTTATCAGTCCCACAGAGAGGCCCCACTTTGATTTAAACAGGTATTTTTGGTTTCTGGCCACTACATGTATGTGGAAACATGGACTGCATTGTTCACTTCCAAATACCCAGCCATGTGATGGCCTTTTCAAGCCAGATCAGTTGATTTCCTTCAGGTTGCTTGTGTTTGATTTGCTTACATTTAACAGACTTAGCTACCGCAAATAAGAATGAAAACTGAACAGTCAAACTGTCACTTTGAACTAAAGTAATATGTATTTAATTGTATTAAAAGTTATGAATAACAATGAATCACTTAACTAAACACTAAAGGATATTTGATATTTTAAACACTAGTACACAGTTCACAGAACTTGAAAAGCCCTCAGAACATAGTTGTACCATCATAATATAACACTGAAAACAGTGCTGGCTTCTTCCCAAATTTTTGTAGAAGCAATTATTCCTTCATTCATAGCATCTAAAATTAAATCAAGCAAAGCAAAACATGAGACAGTGTTCAAAATTTGTGCAGTAATGCATGATTATAGTCACCAGCCAAATGGAATAAATACCTCCATCAGTTTCCCAACAGATTAAAATTGGAACCAGTCCAGTCAATCAATGTTGTGCAAAATCCAGAATCTTTCACCCACATAGTTGATGGGCTATGTTGACATATAACACAGGTACAGACGTTGACAGAGCTAATAATACTATTTATATGTATAATTACTGAAATTACCCTGACCTGCTTGGTTTAATGGCATTTGCTAAATTGACATGCATAATTTATGGCATCGTTTCTGTCAAGCATCAATCCAAGTGACACAGTCAGGCATAAACTGAATTACCAAATAAAGTGTTTATGAGTTTTTCAGGAGAAGATCACCATAAATGATGGCACAGGAAATGTTAATAACATTTCCTCAGAATCTGCAGTGCATGATTTTCAGTAGGAATTTGTGGCATTTCCAAAGAAACCTCTCAATAAGCAGTTTCTCAGCCAGTAACTGCATTACTTTGCAAAGAGGCCTCAAGGGCAGAATTTGTAGTAGAAACCAGTCTAAGCCTCTTTTCCCTTATATTATGGGTTTAAATTTTAGGCTTCCTTTGGCATGTAGTTATTCTGTGGAGGAAGAGTTTTAAATGTTAACACATTCAGTGCAATCCACTGCAAACCCATCAAGAAATCCACAAAGTAATCAAAATAGTAACATTTTTAATGTTGATGTAAAAAACTAATTAAGGCATTCTAAACTGTAGATGTATAAAATGGATTTTATAAAACTTTATTCCACTCATCTGAATAATGACCTGCATTCATTTTAATAGCCTAGAGGTATTTTAGAATTCACAGTATTAATCAAAATGGCAGAGAACATTATACAATGATTTAAGTGTCCCAAATCTCATTATTTAGGATTTGCTACACTGAGATATCTGCAGTACGTTCACATTACAGAATGCCATAAACAACTAATAGATAACTAAGTGCTGTAAATTTCTTTTACAATGAGGTGCCATGATGCTGAAAGAGTAGAGATTAAAGTGAGATGAAATCTATGAATAAAAGGAAGAACAAATCTCTGACCTACTTTTGCAATGCAGTACCAAGCTACTTATTGGGAACCAACCCTATATTTGTTTCTGCATATCCACTCCTGGCTTTACTAGGATGGGTGGCAGTCTTTGTCTCCCACCAGTTAAAAACAGGATGGAACTGAGTATTAGAGATCAGAGTTATCAGTTTTTGTGAGCTGATGGTAGGAGGGGCTGTGGCTTATGGTGGAACACTAGATCAGTTCCTAGGAAATCTAGCTAGGTGATGCTGGGAATAACTTTCTCTCTCTAAAAGCTGCTGCTAATCAATAAAAAACAATGCTGAATTAGATGAATCAATGGTCTGTTTCAGTGGCATTCCCTGCTTTTGCCGCAGTGCTTACCATCCCTGCTGTGAGGATGCTGATGCTGGAACTCTGGTTGGGGTAAATGGTGGACAGCCTCGAGTGGACCTGGGCTGGCCATGGTTGGGCTCTGACTTTGAGAGGTCCTTTTTCCGGACTGGACTTGGGTGAGTCAGTCCTATGGTTGGTTTCATCCTTGCTGCCAACCAGCTGCTCCACAGGTTGTGCAGCTTGGTGAAGGAGCAATGAGGAAGGGCCGAGGAGAAGGGTGGACCCAGCCTGTTTGATCTGAGTCGGCTGACTCATCTGTCTTTAAACAATGTCTGCCTCCCCGGACATTCTCGGGTGCCCCTATTTGTCATCAGACACCCATGGTGTAAGTTTGGTTTTTTAAAAAACTTTTGTCATGTCTGACCATCCGGGCTGGGGAGGACCCTGCTAGGCTTGGATGGTCCTGGAGCCTTAACCTTCTGGAGCCTCCTACTAAGGTGGCTAAACTATTGCCATCACCCACCATTACATGAAATGTGGTGTCAATATAGAATGAAGGAGGCACAATGCTGGCTGTGGTGTCACATCACTTCCAGTAAAAAAAAAGGAAAGAAATATCATAAGTAGCTCTAGGAATCACCAGATACTATATGGTTTTACCATAGAGTTTCCAGCAATTGCTAGAGCCACATATGTCATTTCTGGGTGGTTTTTTTTTTATTTTTACCAGAAGTGATGTGACACCACAACCGCACCTGGAGTATTGTGTGCAATTCTGGAGGCCTCACTTCAAAAAGGATGTGGACAGAATGGAGCAGGTACAGAGGAGAGTGATGAGGATAATTGGGGGGCTGGAGACCAAGCCCTATGAGGAAAGGCTGAGGGACTTGGGAATGTTTAGTCTGGAGAAGAGGAGGTTGAGGGGGGACATGATTGCTCTCTTTAAGTATTTGAAGGGCTGTCACTTAGAGGAGGGCAGAGAACTGTTCCTGTTGGCAGCAGAGGGCAGGACTCGCAATGATGGGTTTAAATTAAGGGTGGGAAGATACCGGCTGGATATTAGGCTTTTTTACAGTAAGAGTTGGACAACAGTGGAATCAGCTGCCTAGGGAGGTGGTAAGCTCCCCCTCACTGGCAGTCTTTAAGCAGCAGTTGGACAAACATTTGTCAGGGATGCTCTAGGCTGATCCTGCATTGAGCAGGGGTTTGGACTGGATGGCCTGTGTTACCCCTTCCAACTCTGTGATTCTATGATATATACACACTGAGATGTTTATTTATTGATTTGGTTTGGTTTGTACCTCGCCCTCCCCGCCGAAACCGGCTCAGGCAGCTTACATAAAATTGCAAGAGATAAAACAACAATATAAATATCAAGATAAAACACAGCATAACAACACAACATAATTACTAAAAGCCATTTGTTTGGCAGTGCAATAAATTGTAAAATAAAAGCACAATAAATAGCCATCAGCAGATGATTTTTCTATTGGCAAGCACAGGCTGGATGGTGGTATAGGGCACCCGGTCTTAGGTTGTTAGGTGTGGCTCCTTATCTGAAGGCCTGGTGGAAGAGCTCCATTTTACAGGCCCTGCAGAACTGTAGAATTGTATGTGTTTCTTTCCCTTAGAAGTACAGCCTATAAGGTTAAACAAAACATGAGTTAACTGTTATTAATGGTATTAACATAACACTGAAGAAAGTAAGGTAGAAATTAATATGTTTCACTTCCATTCCCATAATTGGGATCCTTTGTTACAAATTGACTATTTTCAGCCAGCTCTAAGCAGCTGTTCCTATAGTTTCACTTAATCAGACATCCTCTTTTTCCTCCTCACAGCTCCCTAGCTGCCAGCTCCCAACTGCCATTTTCCAATTCCCTCTCCCCAATATTCCATCAGCTTTCATTAGCCACTGTTAGGGAGAGGAAAAATGTCTGTCCATCACAGGGACCTTGGCACAGAAGCAGATGAACTTCATGGCCATATGGTCTTAGGCAGTGTTTTTCAACCTTTTTCGAGCTAAGGCACATTTCTTTCATTGAAAAAATCCCGCGGCACACTACCAGCTGAAAATGTGAAAAAAGCTTATATTAACAATATAAGTGTTATATTGTTAATATAAGCGGTTTTTTAACATTGAAGAATGACGTTATATTATAACGTCTTGAGTAGGAATCAAATAAACACAAAGAAAAAAGTATTTTATAATCTTTCATATTTATACTCACTCAGTGTGAAACCTGGGCCTGTTTGGATGAACACAGAGCTGATATCCTGGCAGGAATCAATGAAAGACACACACGAAGCTCTTCCTCCACAGCTCTCAGTCTTTCTCTGTTTTTAGTTTTTACAGCAGTCAGGCTTGAAAAGCTCACCTCACAGAGATATGTTGTGGGAAATGGGAGCAATGTCAAAATAGCTTTGTTGGCCAGCATGGGGAACTCCTTGGCAGCTGCCAACCAAAAACTGTCCAAAGGTAGATCAGCAAAGCTTAGCTTGAGACCACGATCTTGTCTCAGTTCAGTTAGTTCCTCCTGCTCCTGTAAAGTCATGTCCTTTCCAACAGCTAATGCTGAGCTGAATGGGTCCCTAACCCAGTCAAGACACTCCGTGGAGGCTGAAGAGAAATAAAATGACATCTTCTCTTCAAGAGTTTTCGAATGTTTAACTATTATCTCACACAATGCAGCAGTATTAATATCTTGCCATTTATTGGTGAGTGGGAACATTTCAAGATTGCCACTTTCCACATGTTGCTGCCAGAGTTGCACCTTCGAACGGAATCCATTTATTTTATCTGTACTTGTAAGCAGGTTTTCATTTCGGCCTTGCATTCGTGTGTTCAGTTCATTCAGATGATGAAAAATATCTGCCAGGTATGCCAGCCTTGCACACCACTCATCACTTGCAAGTAGCTTTGCGTAATCAGACCCCTCATTTGTCAGAAACACTTTAAGTTCCTCTTGCAGCTCATACATACGGGCCAGCACCTTGCCACGCGACAACCATTGGACCTCTGTATGAAACAGCAAGGCTTTATGCTCCACTCCCATTTCCTCACACAAAGCCGCAAATATGTGACTTTTCACAGGTCGTGACTTCACAAAGTTTACCATGCGCACAACATCATCCAACACAGGAACAAGGTCTGCTGGTAAAGTCTTGGCTACGAGGGCTTCACGGTGTAAAAAACAGTGCGTAATGATCACATCTGGGTTTTTTTCCTTCACTCTGCTTACAAAGCCTTTGGTCCGCCCAACCATGGCTGCAGCTCCATCAGTGCAGACACTCGTGCAGTTTTCCCACTTAAGTCCTCCTTTTTCCAGATATTCTGATGTGACCCAAAAAATTTCCTCTCCTGTTGTTTTTCCTGGCAAAGCCTTGCAAAATAGAAAGTTTTCTCTGATTGTGTCTCCATCCACAAAACGCACATTGGCTAAGAGTTGAGCATGCCCACTTATATCAGTAGACTCATCAAGTTGCAACGCAAATTTATTACTGATACGGATCTTGTCCAAAACCACACTTTCGATGTCTGCAGACATCTCATCAATACGTCTGGAAATTGTGTTATCTGAGAGAGGGACTTTGGCTATTTCTTTAGCCGCTTCGGGTCCGAGCATCTCATTTACAATGGCTTTGCAGGCGGGAAGTATTAATTGCTCTGCCACAGTGTGGGACTTTTTTGATTTAGCCACAAGTTCAGCAACGTGGTAGCTAGCTTTAAGGGCTCTCTCGTTTACCTTTGCGGTTTTTCTCATGAAGGTTGCTTGTTTCTCCGTGTGTTCACGCAGGCGAACAAAATACTCCACATTTTTGTTTTGAAGTGAAGGGTGTTTCATTTGGAGATGGCGTTTAAGCTTACTTGGGACCATAGCACTGTTGGAGAGCTTTTCACCACATACCAAGCACAACGGAGTCAGTGCCGTTGCATCTCCGGTAAAAGTAAATCCAAATGAAAGATAGCTTTCGTTGTATTGCCTCGCACCAGAAACTGCTGGACGTCATCGTCTTTGCTTTCTTTTGACCTCCACTCATAGTAGGGTCTTCATCTGGGTCTGGATTTTGTCCAGGGTCCAGTTCAGAGTCAGCATTTTTCCTCTTCAAAAACTTATCCATCACTTTCACCGTCGTCCTGCTATCCACAATGCCACCGTCAACACCACCTGTCGCTGCATCCATGCGTCACTAATTCGCTTGTCTCCAAGCACAAGGCAATTAGCTACTTGCTGCTGCTGCTACCTACTGGTATGGAAGAGTACTACATAATTACTCTGCCAGGCACGAGACCGCACAGGCACTCAAATTGGATAATTTCCCATGGCACACCTGACAATATCTCACGGCACACTGGTTGAAAAACGGCACAGTGGTTGAAAAACAGTGGTCTTAGGCATGTCAGTGCAGTTTTATGTCCACCAGTTAAATCGAAAGGGATAAAGACTTGGACAAATTAAGATAGGCTAGTCCCTGCTCTCAGTTATACAACAAAAAAGGAGTCAACCAGCATCTGTCTATGGAAAAACAGATTCATACAGGCAGATGATGTATTTACAGTAATGCTTCTCTGAGCACAGCGTTATCTATAACCAGCTGAGAACTTGGGCCTCAATCTGTGTGCAGCGGGAGAGATCATAAATTAAGGTTGTAAGGCCCCTGCTTGGGGCAGAAGCTCCCCCACCCCTACTCACATTGCTTACTGCCACTCCAAGCTGTGGTGGGAGAATTTTTTTAAAAAAAATGGGACACCAGCTATGGTGTCATATTGCTTCCGGTAAAAAACAAAAAAACAAAAGTGACATAGATAGTATGGAATTGCTGGAAACTCTGTGGTAAAACATAGTATCTGGTGACTCCTAGAGCTACTTATGCTATTTCCTCTCACAGTGCTTTGGGACAGGCAAGTGGAATGAGAGGCAGAGAGGGACCAGGGTGCACCAGAACCTGCATCTGCTGTCTAATCTGAGGTTCATCATTACTCTCAGCCTGCAGTAAAGGCAACACTGGTGTCCTTTGATTCTAAATATGTGTACCACAAAAAAGTATATGGGGTTGGACTGGAGGCATAACTATACTGTAAAAAAAATGAAGATCCAGTTGAAGAATCCATTTCACTGAGCCACCATCTTGTGGCTGGTCTCCCCAAATGAACCATTATTTTATGTCTGGCTCTGTGACATGAATCTCAGGTTTCTGTTACAAGGTAGACTGTGGCAACTTGAAATTCACTTACTCATGTTATATGAGAAGTTCAAAATCCTGTTGTTTACAAAAAATATTCTACAACATTTTTAGATCTGTCTACCTGTCATATTTTTATCCCCTTCTTCTATATGGTTCTCCTGTCTTCCATTTTACCCCCATAACAGCCCTGAGAAGTAGATTAGATTGAGAAAAAATGACTGGTTAATGAGTCAGCCCGTGATGTTCACAGCTAAAGTGGAAATTTAAACCCAGGACTTTAAAGTTTTAAGCCCCTAGCTACTATTACACCACACTGTCAAATCAGCAGGAACAAAAAATTCAGAAACATCTCTAATAGCATAAAGAATGTACTTGAAAGTTATTTGTTATAGCAAAAACCGGTATTTTTCACAACCTTTTTAACAGCCGTGTAATTTGAGGCTAGCTAGGCTTTCCTGTGAGCAAGAAAAGTCACACACTCACACACACAAAATATGGAGGAAGGTATTAAAGACTTTCAAGTTCAGACACTGGTCAGGATATAATATATTAAATCACATTATCAGCCATTTTAAAATGACGTATCTTTGTTGGACTAAATAGAATCATAATAATTTCTACCAACTGAAAGTATCAGGTACCATGTTTTGAAATATGCATCAGTTCATTGTTAGGCTTTCACTGTTTAATCATCTTTGAGATAATTTCCAGCAAGTGATCTTGTTGAGAGAATTTGCTGTGATTTTACTACTATACACAATGATTTAGATGCCTGCCTACCGTTAACATCAATAGGACCTGTGTGGCTAAATCAATGTTGTCTAGTTTGAATAAAATAACCCTAATGACTTTTTGTGTGCTTTGGGGGGTTTGGCTTGGCTTTCTGTTATACCAAGCTTTATCAGATGTCTTCCATCTTCATTAATTATTCACCAATGAAGTGTTAAATGCTTTAAGTATAAATAATCACAAGAAATAAACATTTCCTTAATTTTAAGGCTTTAAACAACACCCTTGAATAGCAATTAAGTAAGGCATATGTACTTAATGCATTTTCATGAATCAGAGCTTTGCTAAAATGCACCAGAAGCTCTTGACAGTTGAAATCTTATATCTTTGACTACAAATTTACAGGGATTTGTGGAGATCAGTGGGCTGATCAGTGGGAGGCTATAAGCAGGTAAGTTCCATTCTGTCACTGGAAAATTTAGTCTGAGTCCATCCCATTGTCTGTCTTACTAAAGTAGTCCTCTCTAATAGTATCAGCGGGAGAACTCATACCTTCCCCTGAGATCGAAATGCTTACGCCAGCTCATTATTCTCTTATTTTGATCAACCTAAGGCATTTTGATCATCTGCTCTTTGTAATTATATCTTTTTTTGTGGTACTGATCCCTCTGACTTGTATTTTTCTAAGGATACTCAAAACACATATCAGTTCAGTTCACATCATGCTTAGCTGTCCCAAGGATGGAGGCCATTGCTCAGTAAGTAGTTTGGGTTCCTCATGAGCAACTTGACCCTCTTCATCAGGTTATCTTCTGTGCATACCAGTTTGCATTCACTCCCTGCCCATTTTTACCAGCTTGCCATTCTCTGCCATGAGCTGTTGGTGGTGGAAAGCACTGTCAAGTTACAGCTAACTTATGGTGACCCTATATGGTTTTCAAGGCAAGATTCATTCAGAGGTGCTTTGCCATTGCCTCCCTCAGCAATTGCAACCCTGGATTTCCTTGGTTTTCTCCCGTCCAAATGCTAACTTGGGCCAACCCTGCTGAGCTTCCAAGATCTGACAAGATCAGGCTAGCCTGGGCCATACAGGTCAGAGTGGCACCAATTATTAACCATATATAAATAAAGATTGTGTAAGTCCCCCCCCCCCATCTGTTTCTGTCTGATGAATGTTAATAGCTGCCAATCAATCTGGATCTGCAGCAGTTTGTGTGTGTGTGTGTGTTTTTGCACAGCCCTTAGTAATACTACAGCAAGGGTCCCTTTAGAATTCTGACAGGGCAGTGGGCACAATTACCAAATAACTGCCGCAAGAGGTGGCATCAACCACAAAATATCAGAGAATGAGGTTATATATAATTCTAATAGTACCTCTTCAACATTTCAGAATTCCTTTTAATGTAGAGAAGAAGAGATTTATACTCTGCCCTTCACAACCCAAAGGAGTCTCAGAGCAGTATACAATCTCCTTTTCCTTCCCCTCCCCACAACAGACAGACTTTGAGGTAGGTGGGGCTGAGAGAGCTCTTTCGAGAACTGCTCCTGAGAGAACAGCTCTGAAAGAACTTGTACCCAAGGTCACACCAGCAGCTGCACGTGGAGGAGTGGGGGAACAAACCTGGTTCTCTCCAGATTAGAGTCTGCGCTCCTAACCACTACACCAAACTGGCTCTCCTACACCAAACCATGATGTGCACAGCCAATCAGAAGCTCTGCTGGACAAAAGATCCACCTAGCATCATGCACTTCTAAAAGCACTTGATGGGCACCAGAAAGGGTGTCGGTGGATGCCATGGAGCCCACAGGCACCAAGGTGACCCCTGTACTACAGTATTAGACCACTATGCCATTCATTTACATAATCGAACCATCCATGACTCTGAGCCACTCCAGATAATCTACAATGGACACCAGCAGCCATTTCAGGCCTGCAGTGAATGCTGGCAGCTGTGACCCTCCCATAGCCTGGGAGCCATGCGGGACATGTGGCAGTGATGTGGAGGAAAAGGAGGAAGTTGCAGCCAGCCAGCAGCAAACGCCAGAACCATTACTAGGCCTGGAGTCAGTGGCAGCCATGGCAGCAATGTTGGGGGGGGGGGGAGGAAGCCGCAGTGGGCCAGCAGCAGAGGTTGGGAGCCTTGCTGAGGCTGGGATCAGTGGTGGTAGTGGTGGCAGAGATATTGAGGGGGAAGGAATCCACAGCTGGCCCAGCTGCAGCAGTGGAGGAGTCTACTCCCCACCAAGCCAGCAAACCTACCAGTGCACTGGGCTATAAGGAGGGAATTGGTTGAGTGCAGGAGTTCTCACTGCCCCCCTACCACTGCCCAGCAGGCAGTCGGGGAGTCAGGTGGGGTGGTGTACCCGTCCTCTCCAACACCACCCAGCAGGCAGTCAGGGAGTCAGGTGGGGAGGTGTACCCATCCTCTCCACCACCACCCAGCAGGCAGTCAGGGAGCTGGATGGTGGCAACAATTATTGTGGGGGTGGATGGAAGATGTGCCAGGTGAGCAGTGATGGTCCTGCAGGGATTCCTCCTGTGAGTATTGCGGGTCCCTACTTTTTTATATACTAATAGCCAAGTTGGTCAAATCTTTGGATATTTAAATCCGGTGACTGGAGCTGCGATAAGGCAGGATGGATCTTTCTACAAACCCCAAGTTTGTAGAAAAATCTGAAATCTAAAAAAAACCCCACCACAAACACCATTGATATTGTTTTTAAAAACCCAAAATGATAAAAGGAGCACCTGTAGCTTTAACAAATACATTTCTCTCAGTGGTCATTGCTAGGCAACCACAGCATTCAAGGCTTGGAGTTTCTGTGAATAAACGGGTTGGGGGGAGGCTGCTTTCCAGGCTGCTTTGGCCTTTGAGGAAGGACTCATCAGGGCCAGGTAGTTGGGAAAGCTGTTGTGATTCCAGGAGATCTCCAGGCCCCACCTAGTGGTTGGTAGCCTTAGAAGAAGATAATGAAGTAGGAAAAGGGGAGGCTGTGGAGGCTTTCAGGAAAGGGAAAGAGAAAATAGTGGGCGGAGGGGATGAGATCCCTCCAGCAAGTCCTTGCAGGTTAATGCTTGTAATGGTATAATATAAGGCAGCGTAACATCATTCTTTTTTTTTTCAGTTCATGAGATTAAAATTTTGTATGAATGAAAATGATTTGCAGTGTAAATATTAAATTGCACAGGAACATAGGTGGTTCAGTACTCAAGGATGGGTTGTGAGAAGGAGAAATCTTTTGGCATCAGAAGGCTGAAAAACTTATTAACGGTAACATGACTTGTACTGTCAAAGGCACAGCTGATTGTGAAATGATCCCCAGGATTCAGGATTCATATTCAGACTACATTCTGGCTTAGTTCAAATTCTACCAGAATTTGAAGGCCAGTGGTTAGAAGAGTGGTGTGTGTTGCAGTAACTAATGTTGGTATTGTCAGCATGTATGTGGCTTCATTTTACATCCTACATAATTAGGATTGCCTAGTGGGATACTATTTAGCACGTGATGTTATTTACCTCTGTGCCATTAAAAGCTTCTGCAGCCCGTCTCCACACATTAAGCCTCTATTAAAGGGGTGGGACTTTTTTTTCTCCAGGTAGTTGGCAACCCTATGCATTTGCAATGACAATGCCTAGTTTGACAGATAAATCCCTAGGAAAAATATAAATTGACTAATAAATATCACTGCATTTAAGTAGTTCATTCGTTTTAAGCTAAATTGTCATGGATTATTAACTGTACTAACTAATGACTTGTTTATGTGACAGCATGAATAATTTAAAACCTTTTTTTAAAAAAGTGAAATTGCTGAGAATTTGAAGCTATTATTGACAAGTGTTCTTAATGATTTCCTTAGGGAAATCCAGTTGCTAGATGCTTAACTAGCAATAGTTTAAAAATTACCTTTTAACAGGACCATTTGCGTCCTCCTAGCTAATAACTGTTAATTCAAATGCAGGAAATAGTTCCCTGTATGTTCTATTGTCATTGAAAGTTTTATTAAGAAATCCTGTTCCTATATGCATATTCTTACATATTTAAGTCTCAGCCTAGTTTTAAAATTTACTGTTATTTTGTGGATTTTGTGGATTTGTAATGACAGAATGATATCCTGATATGTTCTCTGAAGTGCGCTGAGATCAGCAGACAAGAACCTCCTGGTGGTTTCTGGCCCCAAAGATATCTGGCTGGCCTTGACCAGGGCCAGGGCCTTCTCAGCCTTGGCCCCAGCCTGGTGGAACTCTCTGCCAAATGACATCCATGCCCTGACTGATCTATTATAGTTCTGCAGGGCACATAAGGCAGAGATGTTCCACCAGGCTTTTGGTTGAGGACAGCAATGCCTTCGTACATCTGCCCAGTACACTCCCCTCCCCCTTCCAAAAAATCTGAATTCTAGACAGGCCATCTATTATTGGAATGTTTAAAATGTATGTATGTTGTTTAATATTGTATGTTTATGGTCTTAATTGGTTTTATAATTGTACAAGAAGGGGGACCCACGATATTCGCGGGGGGGAGTATTCCCCACAGCTCCCCCCCAGCACCGGTGAAGCTGAGCCCGCCAAGCCTTTTCTCCCCCCTCCCCGACAGCAGCGGCTGTATCCGAAGAAGTGTGCTTTGCACACCAAAGCTTATACCCAGAAAAACTTTGTGGGTCTTAAAGGTGCTGCTGGGCTCAAGCTTTGCTCTGTTGTTTCAGACCAACACGGCTCCCTTCCTGAATCTATCTGCATCGGGGGTTTGTAGTGCAATGGTATCAGTGATCGTCAAAGGCTTCACAACCCTTACCTCCCTGTGATCCTATACTGCGCGTTGGGACCCTAGAATGCCAGCCTCCAGGTGGGACCTGGGGATCCCCAAATGACTCATCTCTGATCTGGACTACAGAGATCAGTTCTCTTGGAGAAAATGGATACTCTGGGAGGTGGCGTCTATGGCATCCTGCTCCAGTGAGGTCCCTGTCCTCCGTGGGCTCCATCCCCAAATCTCTAGGAGTTTCCCAACCTGAAGCTGGCAACCCTGCCCCCCCTTCCCCTGCCAGTTGCCAGGAGGGACCTGGCAATCCTAGTGGGTATATGTTGGGTCTTTCAGAACCTGAGAACAGTCAATTGTAAAAGAGAACTTTGCACGTGAACCAGTCTTTAATTTCACTGGGCCCAGGGCTGCCAATCTCCTAGTGGGACCTGGGGACCCCCCAGAATTATGGCTCACCTCCAGACTCAGATCAGTTCCCCTGGAGATAAAAGATGCTTCAGAGGGTGGACTCCATGGCCTTATACCCCACTGAGGTCCCTGTCCTCCCCAGGCTCCATCTCCAGATCTTTCCCAACCTGGAGCTGGCAACCCTACCAACTTGTCCCATGTCGGGGGTGTGGGGGACACCTGGCCCTCCCCAAGAAGAGTGCCGAGGGCCTCAGCCTCCTTTCGGGTACCCACGGTCATGGCTTCCAATCAGTCTACAGAGAGGTGAGGAGGAGGTGCAAAAAGAGATCCCAGCTTTGCCTGTCATTGGCCTGCAGGGGCGGTTCTGCAGCTGACATTTGCGCCACATTCTCTCAACTGGGGCTGCAGTAGGACATGCTAGATAATCCACTTGCAGTGCACTTTCCAACTGGATTTTTACTGTGTGAACTGGCAAAATCCAGTTGGAAAGTTTGTGTGATCACAGCCCAGGAGGGAAAAGGCGCAGCTCAAAACCAGATTCAGATACCCCCAGGGGCCAAGGCCCTACTGACTGCAAAGTCACCCCTGAAGGGCCACAAAAGGACCATGAATTCTACTGGCACCATGACAGTGTGCATAACTTCCAGGAATAACATCATCATACTTCTGATTTGGAGCATTTTGACTTGTTCTAAACTATTCGGGTTCTGAGAACTGAGTGAAGAAGTTTTCCTTTAAACAATGCTATAAAATATGAAATTTAAAAAGTTCCTGGGATTGCAGAAAGAGTCATGTGCATGCTTCACTGAAGCTTGCTAGCCACAGTAAAAGGGTACTTACGTTTCTGGAACAGGAGGCAGTAATTTTTACCAGTTTTCTCCCTCCTGCTACAGAACCCATCAAGCTGATCAGCTGCCCCTCCTAGGAACAGCGGGAGAGGGTGCCTTAAAACCCAAAGACTGAAGGAAGCGACAGCAGAATGCAAGGCAGAGGGGAATGTCTGCTCCAGCACGGCTTTGTAAAGCAAGGGAGGGAAAAGCCAGGACAGAACCCGGAAAACAGCTGGGTCAGAGGAATGTGGCCTTTAATTGGAGAGGGAGCGAGAGCCCAAAAGTGGAAACCAAAGTGGCTGTAGAGACGGAGACAGGAAAAGAAACAGCGCACACACGGCTGTGGCTGCAAAACCCATCCCGTCCCCAGACCTTTTACAATTGCAAAAGTCAGCTCAAACTGGGGTGGTTTTCTCCCTCCCTTTGCAAGCCAGTCTCTCCAAACTGTTGTGGCTCTTTAAAAGCAGAGCAAGAAGGTGCTGCGCTGGGCAACTCGTAGTTGGGAGCGCGGCAAGTGGCTGAGGGCAGGTTCAATAAGAGTCTTCAGGACCTCCCCTTGCACAAAAAGGAAACTCTAGTTACAAACCCGCTTTCTCATGCTGGCGGTTGGGGCTGGCTGGCTGACTGAGGACGGGGAGGGCAGTTAGAGCCAAGCTGTGCTGGCGGTCAGAGGAGAGGAGTTTCCCATGAAGCCATGGTGAGGGGGACTCTCTCTGCCAGTTGGGCTGTGGGCAGGCGTGTGGAGGGCCGAGGAGGGTGAGGTGAGGCAGTGGCAGGCCTTTCCATGAAGAGGATAACAGTGTGTGAGCCCGGGTGGGTTTTCCCAGCAGAGAGGGAAAATGTGCACCAGGGTTTCTACGTGCTGAGCCTTCTCCCCCCAATGGTCCACCGAGCCTCCCCCCCAAACGGCCAGAGCGTTCCCTGCGCGCACACAGGGAACACTCTTTAACTTTTGGGGGATTTAAATATCCCCCAAATGTTTTTTTTTTACTTTTTAGATTTTTCTACACACGGGGGGAATCCCCCAAGTGTGTAGGAAAATCTCCCTGCCCCCCAGGTGCCCCCCACATGGATTTAGATATCTGCATGCAGGGGGCACCTTCGCTATTAGTATATAGATGGAATTATCTTGTTGTAAACCGCTCTGAGCCCAGTGTAGGTGGGGAATGGCAGTTAAGAAATCCAATGAAATAAATAAATAATCTTGTATGAATTTATGAAGGAGATATGGAATAGCTTTGTGTAAATTACAGAACATGGTTGTTAGTATGATAAATGGGAACCCACAAGGACTTGCAGGAGGCATCTCATTTCCCCCTACCCCACTATTTTCATCTTTCCCTTTCCTGAAAGCCCCCACAGACTCTTCTCTTTTCCAACTTCCTTCTATTCTTCTGGAGTTGCCAGCCTCCAGGTGGGGCTTGCAGGTCTCCTGGAATCACAGTGAATCTCCCAACTACAGGGATCAATTCTCCCTAGGGTTGCCAGCTTCAATTTCGGAAATTCCTGGAGATTTGTGGGTGGAGCCTTGGGAAAGCAAGGTTTAGGAAGAGAAACAACCTCAGCAGGGTATAATGTCATACAGTCTACCATCCAAAGCAGCCATTTTCTCCAGGGGAACTGATCTCAGTCATCTGGACAGTAGTTGTAATTCTGGGTGATCTCCAGCCCCCTTCTGGAGATTAGCAACCTTAGTTCACCTAAAGGAAATGGCTGTTTTTGAGGAAGTGTCTATGCCATTGTATCCATCCAAGGTCCCTCCCCTCGTCACTTTCCACCCCATCCAAATTGCTAGGAATTTCCTAAACTGGAGTTAGCAACTCCACCAACAGCCAACCTACCTTTAGTTGCCCCTCTGTCTTAAGCTTTCCCTCTCCCCCTGCTGGCAGCCTCTACCTAGGAAAACTGTGGCTCAGTTGTGTGGTGCCAGCTACTGGGCCAGGCCCACTTGCATGGTAGGGAACCATCAAGGACTTGTAAGGTGTTCACCTTTCCCCCCGGTATCCCCTCCCCACACTATTTCCTCCCCCCCCCCCAGCAACCCCATCTCCTCATGTATTTTTCTGCCTCATTCACTCCTCATCTATTCACCAACCTCTCTTATCTGCCTCTTATCTTCAACTACATTTATTATTTACTTCATTTGTACCCTGTCTTTCTCCACAGTGGGAACCAAAGCAACTTACATTATTTTCCTCACCTTCTTTTTATCCACACAACAACCCATGAGTTAGGTTAAACTGAAAGTATGTGACTGGTCCATAATCACCCACTGAGCTTCCACAGCAAGATGGAGATTCAAACCTTGAGCTCCCAAATCTTACCCTGAAGCTCTAACTGCTGTACCACACTGGCTTTTATAGGGTGGCCACTGTTGAACAGTAGCAAGCAGTCAGGTCTAGATGAGTCATGCAAGCTGGGTGGTATTGTCACCCAGAAGTTGCCACCAAGCCTAGTATTGCCAACCTCCAAGTGGGACCTGGAGATCTCCCAGAATTACACCTATCTCCAGATGACACAGATCTGTACCCTTGGAGAAAATGGCTGCTATGGATGGTGGACACAGTGGCATTATATCCGGTTGAAGCCTCTCCCCTCCCCAAACCCCACCCTTCTCAGACTCTACCACAAAATCTCCAGGAATTTTCCAACCTGGAGCTGGCAACTCTAGCTATGCCTGGACCCAATGAGTCCTTCCTCAAAGGACTAATAGGTCTGGAAAACATGACTGGCCCCCTCCCCCTGCCTTTTATTGATGGCACTCAGCCTGGAACAGTGTGGTTACTTACCAAAAGCCACGAAGGGAAATCTGTTGCTTAAAACTACAGGCTCTCCTTTTATCATTTTGGGGGTTTTCCCTTAATTTTTTTTAAAAAATTCATATTTTAATGAAAACCTTAGGACATTTTTCAGGTTTGTAGAAAGATCTGTCTTGTCAATTCACAGCTCCAATAACCAGATTTAGTATCCTCAGATTTAGCCGACTTGGCTATTAGTATAGAATTTTTTACTCACAGCATCAAAATATATTATATTAAGATAAGCATGTTCAGTAAAGAGCATACTGAAATCAGAGTACAATCCATCACTGTAGACCTGCATAAGGGATCAAGACTGTAAAGGGCTGAAATTAGAACCAGTTGTTAGCTGTTATCCTATTATTCAATGGGAATAATTAATACAATAGGAGACTTCTCTGTACTTAACAAGAAAATAGTTATTTACCTACATTTTGTGTAAAATGTAGGTAAATGTATTTTACATAAGCCGCCCTAAGCCTCCCTTGGCTCAAAATGGGATATAATAAATAAAAAAAATAAAAATACATCAAAGTTCTCAGGCAAAACTTAAAATGGTAAGGTTGTCTAATGGTTAGAGAGTCAGACTAGGAGCTAGACCTTGTGGGGTGACCTTGGGCCTGTTACACAGGGTTGTGGTGGTGTTAAAACCTCACAGGGTTGTGGTGGTGTTAAAATAGAGGACAGGAGAATAATGATCCCCATTAGGGGAAAAAATGAGGTATAAATTAAATAACTAAATTTCATTTCTCCTTGTCATTTAGGCTTATCACCTCCTGTATGTATTGGATGAAAAGAGCAGTTGGTTGCGCCTGAAAACCATATATTTTGTTGACACATAATGTTGTGAAATTGCTGTAAAAGTGACATAAAGCACACTGCTAAAAATGTAATAAGACATAGCACCATATAAGTCGTACTAGCAATTTTATCTGATTTTCAGTATGGGCATAATAGCGAAGTGCAAGTACGTATACTGTATTAACTACTTTCTAAATGTTTTAGGGTTGCCAACTCTGGGTTGGGAAATTCCCAGAAAAGAGGGGTGAATCCTGGGGAGGACAGGGTTTGGAGAGGGGAGGGACCTTAGCAGGGCATAATGCCATACAGTTCACCTTCCAAAGTAGCCATTTTCTCAAGGGGAATTGACCACTGTCATCCAGAAATCAGTAGTAATTTTGGGAGATCACCAGACACTATCTGGAGTTTGGCAACCCTAGTTTTCATTATTCTCTCTAACTTTTCTAAGTTCTTGGGGCTCTGTATAGAGATACAAACCTTCAGTTTAACATGAGTTTTCCTACTGTTTGTGATGAGATTATTTTAGTATTAAACAATAAAATCTGCTCCTGTAAACTAAAACTTTAAGTAAGGTAAAGGCTTCAACCAGCCATGGCATCTTTTCCTCTAGTGAATGGTGGTAGCATAGATAACATTTTAAAATAATGAATTCTAGTTTCTTAAGAGAACTACTTTTTCCTAGGGAAGATCTCCTAGGGAAGAACATTTTAATTCAAACAGGAAGTGAAAATGTGGATGGGTGTGTGTAAAATTTTTGGGAAAGGAATCATCCTTTTGATTACTCCCCCCCTCCTTTGATCCTCTGTGTTACCTCATGTGTTCCCTTTCACATGTGTTCTTAGACATGTGTGGATTCTCTAACTTGGGTTTTAGACACTCGTCCAGAACAGCAAACAATTGGGGGAATTAAGTTCTATGTCAGGGGAAAACCTGCTTCCTGCTTCCACAGTAGGGCTGCCAAGTCCCCCCCGGGGGGCAGGGATTCCCCTGCTAGTTAGGTCCCCAATCCACCGGTCCAGATTCGGCCGGCGGGGGAACCCCACCCCCGAAATAGCCACATCAGGCCAATGTGCCTGGCGCGATGACGTTGCCCAGAAGCTCTAGTAACAGCCCTGAAAACTCTATGGTACCACTCTATGGTACTCTATGGCTCCTGCTGGTAAGTAACTTGACAACCCTATTCCACAGCCTAGCTAGCTTGGAAAACTCAGACATTGTCAGTTACAGGGAGAGCCAAACATGTGATTTAGGGATCTTTACCTAGATAGTGTGTAAGCAAGTTCTGAGTGCCTCTAATAGGCTACCAGTAACCACAAAACAACCAGATCTTTTCCAAAGCAAGGTTTAGAATTTAGTGAGGAAATTTCAGCGGTACTGGAACTGAAAAGCTACTCAAGCATAAGAACAGTGAAACTGTTACATTCAAGAGAACATGCATATGAAGAGTTACATGAAAGGAGAGAAAGCAGAAGTGGAAGAGAGCCAAGCCTCTGGCTAAGTGAGAATTCTGTTCCAGCGAACAGCCACAAGTAAAAGTGGGAGAGAGAAGGACTTAAAAGGAAGGGGGGTTCAGAGAAAAGAAATGAACAGGAAAGCATTTTACCTATCCTCAGTCTGCTGAGCTGAGTAGAGTATGTTGTCTATTTAGAGCAGGGTGTCAAACATCCAGCCCTCAAGGTCTTGGCTGTTTCCTGCTTCCTTTTCCAGTTCTGCTGTAGCTGCCACACCACATCTTGCTTTACCAGTCTCTCTCAGTCACACAGGAGAGATAGATAAGCCAATCTGTGTGATTAAGAGAGTCTGGTAAAGAACTGGCTGAGGCTCCTCCCCCTCCTTCTCCCAGGGGGAGGGAAAGAACAGCCAGCGTTTGCTTCCTGACCAGGCTGCAGGAAACAAAGGGAAGCATTTTTTTCCTTCCTATAGTTTTGTAGACAAACACATGGCCCTCAGTCTGTGTCAGAATGCCTTCTCATGTTCTTGACCAGCACATGAAGCAGCTTATGTACAAAAGGTTGCAATGCAATGCCCAACCATTTCATGTTTTTCCCTGGGTCCTGGGCTAGGAACACTGAGCATGAGATTTCTGTAATGAATGTCAATAAATCAAAAGTAGGTTTGCAGCTTACAGATACACACCTGAACATCATACTCAAAATTGCTACAGTACAGACATTTTGATGCAATAATTCAGAGCAAGAGGTGTCAGTTATCAGAGATTGTTAAATAGACAAAACATTACAAGATTGCTAGTGTTTTAAGCATGCTTTATTTAAAGTTTTAAAAATCTTTAATTGTGTTCGTCTGTGTCCTTTATAAAGTTTATATCTTCGCTACCTGGCATTACACTGTATGACACACATGGCCTGGCCCAACAGGGTCTCATTTATGTCAGATCCGGCCCTCATAACAAATGAGTTCAACAGCTCTGGTTTAGAGGATCCAGAGATTCAGTGTAGGGGACTTTAGGCAGTGCTTCCAAAGGTCCTAAGGGACTAATATGAAGGTTTGTTCTAAAAGAGATGAGTGGAGTGGGTAGTGGTTTCCTGATTTTGATAAAGTTAGAAAGGGGGCCTTTCCAGAAAGGTAACAAAAGGTGATTGCATCTAAGCATTTTAGACTGGGCAGAGGCTTCACCCATGCTTGAGTCAGGTTGGTACAAGACATTCAGACAAGGCCAGAAAAATCAATCAAGCTCACCTAACTGCTTGATAGTAATTGGATTTTGTACTTGCTGATGAAATAACATTAGGATTGCCATATTCCCAAGGGGGGTGGGGTTCCCCCACTTTTGGGACCCCAATCTGCTGGTGGTCAGCTGGCCAGTGGGGGGAGCCCTGCCTCCAAAGAGCCCCATCATGCCTGACATGTCTGGCTGATGGCATCACTCGGGGTGACATCATTGTGCTGGGCATGTCATGCAGGGGATGATCTAGCATTTGGCCAAATGCTAGAGCATCCCCTGCACGATGTGCCTGGCATGATGACATCACTTCCAGGTGACATAATCATGGCATGTGCACTTTGTGTGTGTGTCAGAAGCTCCTGGAACACAGGCTAGAGGCCCTCCCACTGGCAGTCAGGTAAGACCTGGCAACCCTAAATAACATGAAAATCTAGGTGGGTTCAATGCAGGTGTCCCATCTGTGAACCAGCTTCCTGCCCAAAGTTTTGGCCACTCATTAGCATAGCTTGAAGAGAGCCTTCACCTCACCTTATCCAAAGTGTGGTATTGCTAGCTCCTAGAATGGCTGTGAAAGCAAATTTAGCCAAAATGGAGTCAGAGCAGACAACACACATCTGGGAAGGGGATCCCTGGTAAAACCTGTTCCTTTGTGGAACCCTTCAAGAGATATGGTAGTGGCTGCTGCCTCTCAGCTCAGCAGTGTGTGAAGCCTTAGTGAATGGAAGAGGCCCTTAGGGTAGGAGGAAGGTTTCTTAGACTGAGGGAGGCTTTATATTTTGCTGAGATGAATGGCTAGATCCACCCAGTTGCATATGTGTCTGACCATTTTCCTGCTGGAAAACAATGTGAAGCTTCTCAGTCCATCCCTTTTTATTGCTTAGGAACAGCTAATTTCTGTCTTAGTTTTATATGGTCCTTCTGTCACATCAGACATTCAAGGTGTAAAATAACTGTTAAAAAGAAAGATACAAAAGAAGTTTTTGTCTAGTACTGCTATACTAATCTTTGCAACCCTGACATTTTGTTAACTGTAGCCACTCTGTGTCCCATTGTATACATAAACCATTTCCTAATGGCAGATGACTGGATTGGGTAAATCAGCCTCTGTCCGCAAAGACTATAACAATAGCTCATTTCAGTAATTGTGAACTATTTTGCAAATTTAATACAAACTGATTACAATGTGTAGTTAACTTCCTCCCGCCCCCCCAAAAGTGGTCAAAATTAGGTAGTATTCAATCATAATGGAATTTGTTCTCCAAAATTAGCAGTTTTTGAGCCTGGTGTTTTATTCCTTGATTATGGGATTTTGTTAAAATTCTAACCATTACAATGTGACAATAATGAACTTCCATCACAAATAGTTTTTTATGAAGAGGTTCTAGATATTTGTACAAAATACCACTGTTATCATTAGATTTTGTTATACTGTCAATTACTAGATAAAGGCTAAAATAGAATTAGAATGACCAAAGAAGATCCCCAGGCACTGCTAAATTACATTTCTGTAATCTTGAACTGTGCTTAACAATAATACAACTGTTTCACAACAGTCATAATGCCATCCGTTCATATATTTCCTAATTTTATATGTGATGAGTAAACTTAGGTTTTTAGTGCTTTGTTGAATGTTGTTATATTTTCCGGAGTGTGAATACAAGATACATTTATAGTTAAATAAAAGGCATCTCACCATGGCAGCAAAGTGACATTTACCAGAAAGAAATATATTTGTTGTAAAATGACACACATATGAACACCATTATCGCTAGAAGAAAGAATACAGATCTAAAGAAAGTATTTTTAACAGTAAATTACAGGTGAAGAGGGTAGGAAAGAGGGAGAGGTGAATTTTGGGCCTCTGTCCCAAAATACTTTGGGAAAACAGATGAAAGGGGATCTCAGGGGGAAACAGGAAGGGGTGAGAGAAGAAAGGGGTAAGTGGGCATCATGGATTGGGGCAAAATCTAGTTTGACTGGCATCTAGAAGACTTGAAAACCCTGACAAAAGTATAGCTTGTAAATTTATTTTACTGATAAGTTTTGTTGTTGTTCAGTCACACAGTTGAGTCTGACTCTTCGCAATCTCATGGACCACATCACACCAGGCCCTCCTGTCTTCTGTTATGTTCCGGAATTTGCTTAATTTCATGTTTGTTGCATTGATGACACTGTCTAACCATCTCATCCTTTGCTATTTATCATATACCTCTTGAAGACATCAAGCTAGTCAAACTCCAAGCACACTGATGCCTCTGCTTCTTGTAATTGTATATTCCTTTGGTGACAGGTCATTTTGTTTTAATATCTAGAGTTTCCACTGAGTATCTGTCTGATTTCCACTTTCAAATTGGGATGCTACAATCCAAAGTTAAGATACATAGGGCCATTTCACACAGTCAATATGTTCCATTTCAGGAACTCTTCAGTAACAGTTTCTGTCAGGCATTTCACACAGAACCATATTAGTACCGGTTCAGTAACGGAACATATTGGCCATTTCAGACAGAAGTGTTAGGGAAGTGTTAGGGAAGCGTTCCTGAGACGGTTTACCTTGAAACTTCCTCCCAAGCATTCTTCAGTTCTTGTACCGGTTCTGAAGCGCTACAGAGGGTGCTCTGTGAAATGCCCCTGAAGCGCTTCCTTTGATGATGAGTGTTTTTGCACCTCTTTTCACCCACGTGGGCAATCTCCATAATTTTTTTTAAGAGGCTGAGTCTTAAAATGCCATGTATGTATTTGTGTGTGTGTGTGTGGGTGGGTTTGTGTGTGTGTGGGTTTGTGTGTGTGTGTGTGTGTGTGTGTGTGTGAGAGAGAGAGAGAGAGAGAGAGAGAGAGAGAGAGATCCAGGCTGAGTCTTAAAATGCAGGGGGGGATGAGAGAGAGAGAGAGATCAAGGTCCAGGCTGAGTCTTAAAACGCTCTGTGTGTGTGTGTGTGTGTGTGTGGTGAAAAGAGGCTTGAAAAGAAAGCGGCAGTCTGAAATGGCAAACTGCTTTGAAGACGGCTCCAAAACGGTAGGGGAAGGGCTGTCTGAAATGGCCGTCACCGGTTTATTCTAAGCCGGTTCAGTAATGTTTTTAAAGGTGTAGTGTCAAATTCCCCATACAAATGAAATATGGCTGATCATATGAGTTGATCATATGGGTTGAACCCGCAGTCTGTTTACAAACTGCATTGATGTTTATATAAATAACTATGGTTACGGTCAAAGGTAGGTCTTTCCCACCTAATTGGCATCCCACTGGGAGAAGTGGTGTCATTTGAGTGGGAAATACACAAATGATTACAGCCACTTATGAGACTGTGGTAATGACACACATACTTTGAGAGATTCCTTTACGGAAAAACCACTTCTACACCATTTGATATGTGTATGTGTACATATGTGTGAAGGGTCCTCTTTTTCATTGCCGTGGAGTCTAAAATATTCTAAAGCAACTGGACTTTTAATATATAATTAACACTGACTGAGACTGTTTATACATTATATTTTATTAATTTGTACCCTGCTTAGTTTGCCATGACTATAATATCTAGTTTACCCCATTCTTTTTTTTAAAAAAATGGCTGCTCAGGCTTTATTAAATTTTTATTAGACAAGTAAAAAGTAAACAAAAAATTATTAAAGTCTGCATAGGAAAAAAATTAAGACATAGTTGTATTGACCAAAAAAGAGTAGAAAAGGATGATGTGGAAGGTACTTTTTTAAAAGTTTCCATTTTTGTTTGTGTTAAAACTTATGTCTAGTCAGCCAAAACAGCCTGCCTACTCTATGGGGAGTGGGAGTGGAAAATGGGCTTCTAGTGTTCACATCAAAAGCAGCCGCCAGAGGGGGACCTCAGCCACTTCATGCCGAGGATCTAGAGTTCAGCTTGCTGGCCACACTGGCATGGCACTTCCTCATCACTTCCTGAGCCAGGCCACATGTGTCATAGCATTCACCACCAGAAAAGTTCCTGAGTTCTCTGGGGATTCTGACACTGTTGTCATGACCGGATGAGGTGGCGTTCTGAAGAAGAAGCTGGCCCACAAGTGCCGTGGGTCAGATTTCGGAAAACGGAGATGGTGAGTGTTATGTCTGCTGACTGCCACTAGGCTGTGGCCCAGAGCTTGGCTCCAGAAACAATAGGGGCCAAGGATCCTAGGTTCCCTGCAGTCCTCCAATAAGATCTAGGTGGGAGATTCAAACCCCCCAATAGGACTATAGGTGTGACCAGGGGAGTATCCTGGATGCGTATAAAGTTGGGCACCGTGGCCAGTTAAGCATGCTTGTTCCAACTAATTAAGTATGAGTTGATCACTACTCTGTCTTGCTTGTCCATGCCTCCGAAAACTCAGTATTCTGCACTGGCAACAAGGATGGGATCCCGATGGGTAGAACTGACTCCAACTCAAGCACCGCATTGAGCACCGATCCTACGGTTACCATGCACTGTCGGGCTCCAATACCCCCAGGCACTGCCACCCAAGCCATGGCTACCACTCTGGGACACATCAAGGCGTTTGACCCTGCTCACTCTGAGTTCTGGGAGGCATGGGTAGAACAGCTGACCAACTTCTTCAGCTACCAAGAAGTTACGGACAAAGCGAAGAAAAGGGCGCTACTGCTAAGCACATGTGGGGTCATTTCCATTCACTTAGCACAAGGATTGCTTGCTCCCAAGAAGCTGGCCGATGCAACCTACGAGGAAATCACGAAGGCCCTCACCAACTACTTCACGCCAAAGCCGACCAAGATGGCAAAACACATGGCCTAATGGACTTTTGTCGGGGTCAAAAGTGATTAAAGTAATCTGAAGCAAGGAAAGGGTGGATGGGGAAAGGCTTAAATGCCTCTACCCTACTCAGTCTCTTCACTCTCAATTGCCTACAATATGAAACAAAATAGGGCCATAAGTCTGTATTCATTTGTGTGTAATGTATAGTTTGGCCTGCAAAACATATCAGCATAATTCAGTAATAACAAGAAAAGGTGATTCTCTAAAATAGTTTACAAGTGATTTCTTTTCAAATTTGGATGAATTTGACACTGTTTGTGTGTTTAATCCTATTACAGACATTGCTTGCTTGTGCGTGCATACACACCCCTTCTCACTATATATATATATATATATATATATATATATATATATATATATATATATATATATATATATATATATATATAAATCCTTCAACTTCATCTAATTGTAGAATTCATAGCATCTTTTAACTGGTGCCATAGAAAAGTGAAAACATTACAGAAACAATCTATTTGATAGGATGGGTTCATGATGTTAAAGCCATTGTCTAGCCCCAAGAAGAACATTATCATTATGAAGTAACACACATCATTAGGAAGGGCTTCATGAAGAACATTATCATTTTGTAGTGACACACATCATTAGAGAGTATCTTTAACTGTGCAGCCTGTTGAGGAGGATCTATTCATAACATTATGGATCTCAAGGGCAACATATGAGTCACCAGTGTCATACCTTACAGCTAAGATGCTCTTTTATCCACCCATGGATTTATTCAGGAAGTTAATGTGCAGAAAATATTTAATACTATTCTGGTTTCTCTTTTGGCTGGTCTAAACATTATGAACATAATGCTAGGACTACTGCAATGGACTCATATTCTGCCTGCAGCCATAAAGTGTAATGATGTCTGCTTCCTACATCTCAACATTGTGCATCTCAACATTGTTTGTGGTACCCTTGCTGGCATGGTATCCATATGATGTAGAACTAGGAAATGTAAAAATAGCCACTGGATAGTGGTATTATATCAACAAAGAAGTCGTTTCAGTACTTTTCATCTACTATCAGGCACAAGGCCTTGGTTTCAGCATTATGCACATTAGCACTGTCAAGCTGCAACTGATTTATGGCAATCCCAGTAAGGGGCTTTCAAGACAAGTGAGAAACAGTGGTGGTTTATCATGGCCTTCCTCTGCAGATTATTCCTTTGGTGGTCTTCTATCCAAGTACCGATCCTGCTTAGCTTCCAAGATCTAATAAGATTGGTCTGTACCACGCCACCTTTCATCCCTGCTTCTATATTAGTCCTGTAAATACACACACAGTGCAATCCTACATAGAATTAATTCTATTCTAGGATGATGGATTTCAGTAGACTTAGATTAGAGTGACTCTGAACAAAGTAACTCTGCATGGGATTGCTGTGAAAGTAGTATTACAGAAGTTACCAGTTTGACAGAATGACATCTGAGCATATGATAGATCTGAATTCCAAATGCAAGTGTTACTTTATAATTACGAAAATCTGAGTGTTCCTGAACTATGATGTATATGTATCTCCCCTTCATTGTAATTGGAAATTTAGACATGTACTTAATTTTCTTCCCCTTATTCTTATTTCTCTCTTTTTTTTAAAAAAACCCACTTTGTTCCCCCTTTCCACCCAATCAAGGTCCCCAAGGTGGCAAACTTAAAAACTTCAACAATTGAACAATTGAAAACAACATTTAAAATTATAAAATAACTCTATAAAAACATATAATCAACCCCAGAACTATGTTGGAGAGCCAACAATGGTTCCAGGGGGTATGTCAAATGACACATAAAAATATCACCTGCTGGTGTAAGACAAAGCTAGATGAATCTCCCTAAGGAGGGGGTTTCAGCATTTTGGCGCCATGACCAAAAAAGTTTTTTTCTCAGGTTGCTGCCCATCTAGGTTCAGATACCAGGGGCACCCAAAGCAGAGCCTCCAAAGATGACCAGAGTGGTCGTCTTAACACAGTTTGGGAAGGGGAATGACCCCAGTGGGTATAATGCCATAGAGCCCATCCTCCTCAGCAGTAGTTTTCTACAGGGGAACTGATCTCTGTAGGCTGGAGAGCATTTGTAATTCTGGGAGCTCTCCAGGCCCTGCTTGGAGGTTGACAACCAGACTGCTGTTTGATCAGCAGCTATGTAAGAGCTGAAACAGCAGTCCCAATGCTGCTGCCAGTGGTCCCTGATTCTTTCCATTAGGGATGCTAGATATTACTGGGGAACTCAAGAATGAAAGCCTGCTAGCAAACTCCTGCAAAGCCACCAGTGCAATCTCATAATACTTTTACTGGATGCAACAATGTAGTGGTTAATGGAATCACAGAGCTGGAAGGGGCCATACAAACCATCTAGTCCAACTCCCTGCTCAGTGCAAGATCAGCCTAAAGCATCCCTGACAAATGTTTGTCCAGTCTCTGCTTGAAGACTGGCAGTGAAGGAGAGCTCACCATCTCCCTAGGCAGCTGATTCCACTGCTGAACTACTCATACTGGGTTTTTTTAAAAAAAAAACTTTTCCTAATATCCAGCTGGTATCTTCCCACCTGCAATTTAAAGCCATTATCAACAGTCCTATCGAGAGCCAGTTTGGTGTAGTGGTTAAGTGCGCAGACTCTAATCTGGGAGACCCGGGTTCCCCACTCCTCCACTTGCAGCTGCTGGATGACCTTGGGCAAGCCATAGCTCTGTACCAGCTGTTCTCTCAAGGACAGTTGTCTCAGAGCTCTTTCAGCCCCACCTACCGCACAGGGTGTCTGTTGTGTGGAGGGGAAGGGAAAGGAGTTTGTAAACCGCTCTGAGACTCCAAGTGAATGAAGGGCAGGATATAAATCCAATCTCTTCTTCTTCTATCCTCTGCTGCCAACAGGAACGGCTCCCTGCCCTCCTCTGAATGACAGCCTTTCCTCAACCTTTTATTCCCCAGACCAAACATTCCCAAATCTCTCAGCCTTTCCTTGTAGGGCTTAGTCTCCAGGCTCCTGTTCATCTTTGTTGCTTTCTCCTGCACCTGCTCCATTCTGTACACATCCTTTTTGAAGTAAGGTCTCTAGAACTGCACACAGTACTCTAGGTGTGGCCTGACTAATGCAGTGTACAGTGGAACTATGACACCTTGCAATTTGGATGTTATGCCTCTGTTGATTCACCCCAAGGCTGCATTAGCCTTTTTTTTGCCACTACATCAGACTGACTGCTTATATTTAGCTTACAGTCCACCTGTACCCCAAGATCTTGTTCACACACAGAGAGAAGTGTGTCCCCATCCATTATGTGTGCTTCTCATTTTTGTTACCTAGATGCAGAACTCTCCATTTATCCTTATTGAACTGCAACTTATTCACATCTGCCCGCTTTTCCAGTGTGTTCAGATCTTGCTGAATTCTATATCTATCTTCTGGTCTGTTTGCTACTCATCTGCAAATTTAATGAGTAGTCCCTCCACCCCCTCCTCCAGATCTTTTATAAAAATATTGAAAAATACTGGGCCCAGAATCGAGTCCTGTGGCACCCCATTGGATACCTCCCTCCAATCAGATGAAATGCCATTGGCAAATACTCCTTGGGTACAGTTCTCCAACCAGTTCCCTATCCTCTTAATTATCCTAGAGTCCAGTCTGCAGTCCTCTAGTTAACCCATCATAATATCATGGAGAACCCTGTCAAAAGCTTTACTGAAATCCAGGTAAATAACATTAATGGCGTTTCCACGATCCAGTAAGCTCGTCACTCAATCAAAGGAGGAAACGAGGTTGGTCTGGCAGGACCTGTTGGGGACCTGTTAGTTACAAGTGTTGGACTTGTATCTGGAAGTCCCAAGTTGAACTGCTACTCAGTCACACAAGCTTGTCAGGTGACATTGGGCCAGTCATACTCTCAGCCTGACCTAACTTACAGGGTTCTATTGAGGCTAAAATTGGGAAGAGGAGAATGATGTGAGCTGCTTTGGTTCCCCTTTGGGGAGAAAGGCAGAGTATAAATGAATTAGACAGACAGACAGACAGACAGACAGATTCTATACAGCAGAAAGCAGAATGCCAAGCACACTGGCACTTTATGTTTTTCCCTAACAAGCAAACTTGTCATAACTGCTACTCCTCATCACAAATTTATGACAGAAATTCAGGCCTAGTACATTAGTAGGTTCACTGTAGCATGTCAATAGGATGACTAGTATGGAGAAATTGTGATAATACTGATATTGTGCCTGCTGTTAATTTTCCAGGTTTAAAGTCAATAGTTTATATCATATTGTTGCAGATAGGCTGTCTTTTTTATATCATCATACTCTTAATTTTTTTCAAGTGGTATATTTCTATTCTGAAGCTATTGGGATGTTGTATTACCAATACAGATGTGCTAGTCTCTAGTAAATTAAAATGGAATCATTTGTTTGTAAGCTTCTGTGCAGTAAATTTCCCCTTTTCTCATGCTATACATAGATAGTATGATATTCCTTTGCAGAAAGGCATACAAATTGTCCAACCAGGCAATTTATTTTTGTTTTTTAAAAAAACCTTAAGAGTGACAGCTTTTGTGAAATGTTTCTTCAGACTGTTTTCATATTGAATTAAAAAAACTCTCATGCTTGTAATCACCAGTAGAGGGTGCATTTTCCATAGGTTAGGACAATTTATTCTGAATTCTGATTAAATGAGTCAAGCAAACTATATAACTACACACATACATTTACTGAAGCAATTAAACATGAATGAAACTGCTAATATTAGCTGATTTTATATTATCCAGTATTAACATTTTAATAAGTGAGTAAACAACTTACATCTAACTTGATTATTTTCTTTTAGTACTAAATATATATAATAACAAATTGCTGTATGAATTTTTGTAGTCTGACAGTACTGACGTGCTGCTACTCTGGCCATTTCTGCTGCATTATCTTTTTTTAAAAAAAAATATTGTAAATGATAGCAAATCAAAGTAAGACCTTCCAAAATTTGGGGGCGAGGATACAAAGAACTTTAGAAGAAAGAAAATGCATCCAAACAGCTTCTCAGTGCATTGACTATTTGTGTTGTATTGATGCTCTTTGGTGTCTCTTTGCTCCAGCAGTTTTATAATTGTTGCACCCTGATGCCATTTTCCTTGCTCCCATAGACTCTGGCCTAATTTGCCTATAGTACTGGGGGAGGGGAGGGTAATTGATTGTGGCAAAGTATATTATATTGTTCAGGTGCAAATTATCCATGAAATGCAAAGGAAACATTCAGAAAGTTACTTTCTCAGGGGTGAGATGAAAAAGCCCCTCACAACTCTGAGAAGCTTCTTCTGGGTGACTTTCAGCAGACACGTGGTATGGGAAAAGCCAACAGTCACTGGAAATAATGCTGAATAGACCATTCCTTCTCGCACTATGTAGTAAATCATAGAACATAATGTATGTTTTCCATTCCAGCTGATTTATTTTAAACTTTTTTGAACAATCAAAAATGAAGCATACTACTAATTCTTACAAAAAAGAATTGATATTACTTTTTAATATCTTACTTTGTTGTTAATGCCATTGCATCTTAAAAGATAAAAATCAGGTTTGTCAGCCTCCAGGTAGTGGCTGGAAATCTCCCACTATTACAACTGATCTCCAGGTGACAGAAATCAGTTCACTTGGAGAAAATGGCTGCTTTGGAATGGTGGCTCTATGGCATTATACCCCATTGAGGTCCCTGCTTTTCCAAATTATGAAGGGCTGCTTCATATGTGGAATCATGCTCAGGTAACCTGAGTCATTGTGATTTATTCACAAGGCACTTTGCAGACTAAATTACTTGTTCTCACCTAGCTTTGGAATCACAATTACTGTTAGTGAATAACAGGATATAACAAAGCTAAGATTAGTTACAGCTGGTTGGATGAATTTCAGTTTCTGTGGTCAGAGGATGTGAAGAAATTGCTTGGGAGAGGGAGTGCAGCTTATCAGATCAATGACCCTTGCTCATCTTGGGTAATTGAAGCCAGCTGAAGGAGATTGCCCAGTGTCCCCAGAACAGTGAATGTTTCTTCAACAAAGTAGATTGCCTGGCCATTTTGAAGGGCCGCTCCTGAAGAAAGCCATCCCTGGACTCAAATTATTTGAACAATTATTGGCTGCTAGAAAACAATGTCTTTTAGAGCAAATTGCTTGAGTAAACCCTGCCCTCCTCAGGGCCCACCCTCAAAATCTCCAGGTATTTCCCAACCTGGGGCTGGCAACCCTATAACACGTATATTATTTTTTGAAATAGCAGATTACTGCAGTATTGGTGGGAGTATGAATAGTGGATACAATCCTGCAACGTATCAAGTATCAGCAAGTTTACTACTAAACACCAAAACTACATTAAAGAAGCTTCTTAGAATTTAATTGAAATCTAGGAAGGCTAATGAATAAATAATGAATAAATGTTGAGTTTCTTTAAAAAATCAGGCTTTTTATATATTTATAAAAATCTTTTGTAGGTATCAATCTGTGACCCTAGAGCTAGGAAAGTAACTACAGGCTGTAATCATACACACAATTAGATCCAACCTAGGCACAAATGCGGGCAGATTTAAAGAGCACGATCAGACAACATCTGGGAAGTGCCCCGCAGCCATCGGCAACCTGTTCTGCTCTGCTGCAGAAGCAGAATTAAAAGACACTGGGGAAAATCCGGTAGGAAACAGGTTGTGATGGGCCACGGACAGACTTTCCCCTGTCTGATTGCTCCAACGCGTTCTCATGGCATTGGAATGGTTTGATCAGGCCATCCCAACTCCATGCTGTTGTTTCCCTCCCCCACTTCACAGTATGTGCATCATCGCAAACTCCATTGATCCCTCATTTAAGCACATGGAAAACAAACAACACACACAAAAAACCCCGACTCACCCACAGTTGTGTTTGATCACACACTGCCTGGCTATGCCCGCAGGTTCAAAGGTGGTGTGATCGTGCAACTGCGGGTCAAATTTCTCCAGAGAACACAGCCTCGCTTCCCCTCCCCTGTTTTTTCTGGTGCATGTGACCACAATCCATGGCAAAACTAATATTCATTGGGATTTAAATGTGACTGACTGCAACCTGGGTTGTGGCCAAGGTTTATAGTCTCATCTAGTTTCCCAGTAGTTATGGCTTGTTTATTTAATACCTCTAATGATGGTATACTACAGGTTTTGAGAAAAATATATTAGCCTACCTGATCTTATGGTTTAGCCCCAAGTTTAACAATATCTATGAGTTCACTTTAATAGGAGAGAATTATTTCCTGCCCATTTTGAAACAGCCATATTAAATATCTGAAATTTGTTACCATAGTAACTGGGTATTTTCTCCACATAAAACATAAGTTTTATCGTTTTGCATGTATCCTGAGATCCTCCCTGGAACAGACCACAATATTATTTTAAAATCGTATCCATTTATGTATCTTGTTATATTTGTATTGTGTTCTTGGCAAAAGGACTGCACAGTGACTTGCAGGTTTCCAGGTGACCTGCCATATGCTCTTCACTCTTCCTTAAAAGGTAATTTATAAAAATGCTGACTTTAACATGACTGATAAAAAATATATAAGCTATTTCTACACATGGCATTTCAACCATAGTACTACTTATGTGATATTGACTTTGACCCACATTGTTTAGGATTTGATGATTAAGATAAAAGGGAAGTTCATTCCTGCAAAAAAAAATCTATGCACTTATTTTGCTTGTGGTTGTGAGCCAATAACATGTAGACCTCAAGGCTGGGGCAAAATCCTTTGCTTCCTCTGCCTGCAGGCTGAAATCAGCACAGAGAGATTGTAACTCAAGGAGAAAGTAATCCTATTTCCCACAAGTGGAAATACTTAGTTTTCTGTCATTGGATATGCTGTAAAATACCATTATACAGTTCATAAGATGTGTTCTTGGCTTGGTTGATGGGAAATGCTCTGCTTCACTGCATTTGAAGTTCTGAAAGTTATATGCAATATAGACCGTATTGAAAGGCTATTTAAAAATCAAACCAAAACCATTCATTTTTCATAGACAAGAGTTTTGTTTGTTATTAAGTAACATTTCTTATCTGCTATTCTTTAAAGGGAATGTAAGAAAAACTGAATAAATAAAACACCTTTTAGTGTTAAAATGATGCAGCAACTTTTAGTGTTAAAACATGTTGGAATTTTCTGAGGCACAGATAACAGAATCTGACACCATCTACATGTAATGAATGATTTCCACCAAAATATTTAGATAAATATCAGGAAATCTAGCTAAATAAATCTGAGATAATAAAGAGTATGCTTCATTGAGACCAATGGAAGCATACTAAGCATAGCCCCCTCCCCCCACTGTTCTTTTTTCTGTGAGGCAGATTTTACCACCAAAACTCTTAATAGCTGTTCCCCACTCTGTCTGAGCAGCCCCTTGGTAGAATGTGGTAACAAATGGTTTATGACTTTCTGACTTTGGTAGAATGTGGTAACAAATGGTTTATGACTTTCGCTCCCTGTGGTAGAGAAGATATTTGACTTTTGCCCAGGCCAGAGATTTATTTTAGATAAGCAGGAGCCCACTTGTTATTTCCTTTGTAAATGGCATTTGACATGAAGTAAAGTTGAAACAGGAATGTTGACTTTATTTGGGTAGGAAAAGGCAGGGGATGAGAAAACTGAGGTAAATTTTGTTGTTTTTACAAATTATGATATTTTGAACAGGCTACAAAGGATTGTTGAAGCTCCATTTCTTAGTGACTCAGTTCTTAACAGTGAGAGTTTTTTATGTCTTAGAGATTTCTTAACAACAACAATGTATGGAAATAAAGATTCATATAACTATCTTAGTTTCCTGGAGATTAATACTTTCTTCTTATACTTATTCTCCCTCCCTTTCCCTTTGACGGTTTCCTTTCTCACCCAATCCAGGGGTCCCTTCAGAATGGAACCCAATGAAAAACTGAGAAGGAAACATTCTCCTTTTCCTAAATCAATATTCCTTTTCTGTTTGGCTAGACTGGCAGCTTCAACCTACTGACAAATCCCTCTTACCAAAACTGACTCTGAGTTCTTGACCCAGTGAAATAAACAGTTTGCAGCCTGGCCAATGCTTAGACTAAAGTTCTTATTTGGAACTTTTCCTCAGATTTGATGGTAATGCCAAGGAGCTGAGTCCCTTCATGTCACAAATGAACTTGTCTGTTTCCCTTTGACAGACACATTAACTCCACCTGTCTGGCTTTTGACATGCCAGAGACAAAGCAAAACTAAAATGATCCTTTTCCTCTGCACTCAGCTGTTCTTAAAGCTCTCCTCAGCTGGCACTGATCAATCAGAGAGAAAGGGGGTGCATGGAAGGCAGCAGCCTGTGAATCAAACAGTGATACATTAACCCTTTAATCTCCCAGCTCTCTGAATTTGATGCATTAAGCAATCTGCTTTTGGAAATGTACGTTACAGCTTACTTCTTCTGCTGAAATAATGGGACATGAAGTACTTAATTCTGGTTGGAATATGCTCCAACTGGTTAAGGAGGGTTGAATTTTTGTTTTGTTTAGTTATTTAGAAAATTTATATGCTGCCTCTCCTGAGATCTGCTCAAGGAGGCTCACAAAGTAAAAACATTACAGTAAAATTATAAAAATAACAAAATGATTGATAATAAAACAAACAATAAAATATGCCATAAAGATTAGGATATTACATTCACATTCAAGTCAGTAGGCTTAGAAGGGTGTAACTTTGATATAGAAGGTAGTGGTAGAATATTATATTTCTAATGTAATATTTTGGTGTTATAATAAGGAGATTATTATATTTCTAATGTATATTAGAAATATTATATTTCTAATGTAATATTTTGGTGATAAAATAAGGAGAAGTTGTTCATGAACATAGGTGAGTTAAATACATTAATTTCATTGGTGACAAATATTTTAAAGAGTAACCAATATTGTGGCTGTGTAGGTGTAGTATAATATACTGTAAGTGGAAGCCATTTCATTTTTAATTTTATCACCTCAGTCCTGAATTCCTTAGGTGGCATTATGGAAGCCTACAACTGCTGCCTCATTTGTAATATGAGAATACATGAGGATAGTAATACCATGGTGTTTCACAGAATGCATATACCAATTATGTGAAGTGGTTTGAACACTCTAAAAAAAAAGGAAAATGTGAGCTATTACCTTAACTTTGTATATATACTAGGAGTAAGGCCTGTTGTGGAAATATATACAACGGGCTCTAGAAAGAGGGTCTGGGAGAGTGCCCCAGCCTTGGGTACTCAGCATCAATTTGCTGTGGCGACCTCAGCAGGGTATAATGACAGAGTCCACCATTTTCTCCAGAGGAACTGACCTCTGCTACCTGAAGAGCAGTTGTAATTCTGAGTGATCTCCAGCCCTCACCTGGAGATTGGCAGCAATGGTTCCCCAGGATGAAATGGCTGGTTTGGAAGGTGGAGTCTATGGCAGTGTACCTGTCTGAGGTCCCACCCCTCTTCAAACCCCACCCTCTCCAGGCTCCACTTCTCAAATTTCCAGGAATTTCCCAACCTGGAGTTGGCAACCCTATCTCCTTCCCAGCCAACCATCAATCTACCTTTATCTGCCCCTCTGACTTCAGATTGTCATCTCCTCTCCCCTCCCACCTAGAGTTGTAATTCTGAGTGATCTCCAGCTCCCACCTGGAGATTGGCAACAATGGTTCCCAGGATGAATGGCTGGTTTGTAGGGTGGAGTCTATGGCATTGTACTTGTCTGAGCCCCCACCCCTCAAATCTCCAGGAATGTACCATCTGGAGTTGGCAACCCTATCAGGACTGGCCCCAATGAGTTTTCTCCCAAAGGCCAAAATAGGTGAGGAAAGGGCCTTTTACTGACAGAACCAAGCTAGGGTTGCTAGCTCTGAGTAGGAAAATATCTTGAGATTTGGGGGAGTGGATCCTGTGGAGGGCAGCATTTGGGGGTGGGCGGAAGGACTCAGCAGGGTATAATGCTTTAGGGTCTACACTCCAAAGCATCCATTTTCTCCAGGGGAACTGATCTCTGTCATCTGGAGATCAATTGTAACAGCGGGAGATCTCCAGGTCCCACCTGGAGATTGGCTACCCAAGGGGACAGTCAGCCTTTCCTGTTTTCTGTGTGTCTGACCCCATCCTCTGTCTCTGCGCGTGTGTGTATACACTGGCTTTTTTTTTATTAACTTGGGCTGGTACTCTCTCTGCCACGCTGACAGCTGTTTACTTGGTGGGTTTTTTCCCCATTCTGGAAAGTGTTGCCTCAGCAAACTTGGCTTGGCGGCTAAAGATGGTGGGTTTTGTTCCCTGAGGGAATCAATCATTGTCTGGCAAGGAGAGCGAAGACAGTAGCTGTGTTCACCGGAGCAAAGCAACCGTCTTCTGAGGAAAGTTTAGGCGGGTGCCGCTTCTATGGTCAGGGCTCAGGCAATGCAGCCAGTGGATAGGGACAGCTTCTGACTGACACATCATGGAGCCAACTGATTTAGGAGTGTGTGGAATGTTCAGAAAGTGCCACCCCTCTATTCAATTATATATAAGGAGAGATTACTTTTGGTCTGTTACTTTTGGCCTGTATCCCTGTTGTACAATACATGCAATATATACTGAATATGGTCTCCTCAGTGGACTGGATCACATGTCCAGAATGGAGAAATAATGTAGGTATGATGGAATGTGGGACCGCCAACCCAGTATGTATGAAATAAGCATTTGCACTGATGACCTGCAGCCCCTATATTGTCTATATATACACACACAAATATCTGTGCTCATAAATCCTTCTACAGGTGATGTCATACACATGTCATAATGATGAAGGACTATACCCAAACATTTTACAGTTTCCCTTTTCCCAGACATATTAATTAGCGCTGTGGGAATATATTAGCAGGTTTTATCCTACCCAAGAGTGGGCCCTCTTTCCCCCATAATTTTTTTCAGAGACTTCTGCATAATGGTAGTAAAGCCATTTAAAATACCATTTACAAGTGCTAGTAATAGTGTAACATGAATGTTGACACCTGAGTTTATGTTAAGAGATGGTGTTAGGAATCCAACAAGCATTAGAGTGGAATAAAGTTAACATTAGTATAATGTAAATTCATAGAAATTCACCTTATTCCTTATGTATTTTCTTTCCCCTTGTTATTACACAATAGAATACCTCATGCAAAGTAATAATGAACTGGAACTTTTATGTAAATCGATTTACATTGGCTGATCAATAGAACTATGCCATTTTATAAAAGCTGGGGTCTGGGCCAGCTTTTTTTCTACTGCCTTCTTCCATTTACAGATAAGTTGCCAAATATGATCAACTATAAAAACATGTTTCTAATTAAACATGGCTATAATAATTGTGATATTGCTTGTGACAGTAAAATTCTCAACACCAATTCTGTAAATGGTAACGTCTTAGTTCTGAGGTTGATTCTTCCCAGTAGCACGCAGACTCCAATGTTCTTAACAAACAGCTGCTGCTCTTAGATAGGTTTTCTGTGTAGGGACTTAAAAGAGGATGCTTGCATTTAAAGGATTTCGGGGTAGCAAGATCTATGTAGTCATCCAGTTTTAACATCAGGGTAGAAGTTGCAAGTGTTCCCCAAGTGGAACACTGAAACAGTGAGCTAATGTATAATTTATGCATTGTCTGTCTATTAATTTATGTGTACTAGAGCAGCAAAATTTATAATGTTTCTATGTTAGTTTTCAAGTGTTTTAAGAAAAGGGATCAGTATTCATTTTAAGATAGCATTTTTCAGTTCGGTATTGATTTGAGGTGTTTTTATATTGTGTTGTTAAATTACTATTTGGCAGAGCTGAGATTTCTTTAATGTCTCAAATACAGCAGTAAATTAAAAACATATTGAATTATGAAATCTATTTGCAAGGAGCATGGCATACAAACTCTAACCTCACAGTTTTCCCTTTGGACAAAATGTAATACATAGTTGCAGTTTGTTTGTCTTACCATACTATAATACAGTTTTCCATTTTACCTCTTTCATTACTTGGGATGAAAGTCAGAACAGCCTACCAGAGCAAGCCTAGCTGCCTGCTGAGCCAGCCATGGTGTAGCTGCCATCTTTGGAACTATTTTTGTTCATACTTCCAACAGCAAACATATGGAAAGTTGATAGATTCATGTACTATATAGCGGCTCTTGGTGCTGTGCCATGCAAATCTGTGAAAAGTGAGATTTCTATAATAGCTGAACTATTGTATAAGGAGCAGGTAAACCTGGCAGCATGGACTGAAACGTCAGGAGGTAGTGGCAGCTACAAGCATGAATGGTTTCAAGAGGGAATTAGATAAACACAAGAAGAGGGACCCGTGATACTCGCAGGGGGGGAGTATTCCCCACAGCTACTGGCCTGCAGAAGCAGGCCCGCCAAGCCTTCTCCCGCCCCCCCCCCCAGTGGCATTCTGGGATCCCAGCCTGCGTGGTTCCCAAGCCCACAGCCTTTGCCCTGTCTCAGCCCCTGTTGCCATGGGGAAGCCAGCTGGTCAGTGCGGGCCATGCCTGGGGAGCAGGCCATGGGACCAGTGGGTGGCAGAGGGCGGCCCCTGGGCCCGGTGCAGCTAGCCTGAGCTGACTGTTCCCGTGGGAAGGAGGAGGAGACCAAGGGGGTGGCAGGATGACGAGGAGCCCCTGTCCCATGGCGGTGGCAGCCCCCTGTGGTGGGGCGGTTGGGCATCGGGTCTGGCGGAGCATGGAGGAGGCAGCAGCAGGTGAGCCTTCTCCCTCCTTCCCCCTGGCACTGGCGAGGCTGAGCAGCTCAGAGCTGCTGGCTCACCAAACCTTCTCCCACCCCCTCCCCTTCCACAGTAGTGGTGAGGCCTGCCAAACTTTCTCCCACCCCCCTCCCCAGCAGCAGCAAGGCCTGAGGCCCGCCAAGCCTTCTCCCTCCTCCCCCCAGCACTGGCAAGGCCTGAGCGGCTCACAGCCACCGGGTCTGCCGAGCCTCCCTCCAATGGCCAAAGTGTTCTCTGCACATGCGCAGTGAATGCTTTTACTTTTGGGGGGATTTAAATATCCCCCAAAGTTTTTTTTTACTTTTAAGATTTTTCTGCACACCTGGGGAGTCCCCCAAGTGTACAGAAAAATCTCTCTGCCCCCCAAGTGCCCCCCATACAGATTTAGATATCAGCATGGAGGGGGCAACTTGGCTATTAGTCTATAGATATGAAGCAGTGGTCCATCAGTGGCTATTAGCCCCAAGGTATAGATAGGAACTCTCAGTCTGGGGCAAGTGATGCTCTGTATTCTCGGTGCTTGGGGGGCACAGTGGGAGGGCTTCTAGTGTCCTGGCCCCACTGGTGGACTTCCGGATGGCACCTGGTATTTTTGGCCACTGTGTGACAGAGTGTTGGACTGAATGGGCCATTGGCTTGATCCAACATTGGCTGTTCTTATGTTCTTATGTTCAGTTCTGCAAGACTATCAGTGATTACATTTAAATTCCAGGCTCTGGTCCTTGGAGGTAACATGCTTCACTAAATTAGGTCTGCCACAGTGGAGTAAACTTGAAGAAAGTTATCGCTTACACTACTGCAACATATTTATATAGTACTATAACTCTGTAAATTGCTTCATTTCTCTATTGTGTGTAACACTGTGAAACAGTTCACCATTATTCTTGTTGGTGGGAAAAGTTCACATACTATCTGGGCTGACACAAAAAGAACAGATAAACAAAAGGATGAGTGCTTAAACTTTTTGCCTTGAGTGAGAGAAATGAACATACAGTGCAAGCATCTCAACAGTATGCATCTCTCCTGCAAGAGATTGTCTTCAGACACTTACTTCTGAGTAGACCTGATCAGGATTGTATCTCCTAACTATGCAACAAGAAGTGCCAAAACAAGCCTCCTTATTGCCCTGATTTGCATTTTATTAAGGGCTAATCAATGTGCATTATAAGACCCAGAGTGGGATCTTTAACTCCTGCACTACTTATTCATAGTAACAGCCTAGGTAAAGTTTCTGGTAGAAACTGAGAGAGATTTTTTTTTTAAGCCTGAGTGCTGTTAACTTAATGAAAACGTTTCTTTATGCAGGAACTGTCTCCTCAGTGTTCAAGGATACCACTAATCCCTGTAGCTGGGATTGTTGCGGTCTATTGTTTCTCCCTCTGGGAAGCCCAAAGGCTACATCTGTGTTTTCTCAAAGAGGAAGGAACTGGCCGGTAATGCTTTCTTCGTTTTAACAGCAGGAAGCCAAAACAAACGAAGATGGGATTTATTTATTTACTGTCCTTTGTGGTACAAGCACAGTGGCTGTTACAATTAACCATGCACAGGAATAGTAGTGTGCTAAGAAGGCACCTGTTCCTGGGGTTAGCCCAGCCCAGGGGCATTGCTAGGGGGGTTCTAATGCCCCCCTAAATTTTTGGGGAGCCCCTCCCTAAATCCCACATGGCTTCACCTCCATTGATAGTAACAATGGCCTGTGATGTCACTAGCTTCTCCCTATGATGTCATTGGGCCCCAGTTCTTTTAATGACTTAGCAATGCCTCTGGCCCAGCCCCAGCCCCCCCCCCCCGGGAAATTGGAAAATCTACGCCCATGATCTCAGTCTAAGTAAACAATCTCTGTTTTGCAGTTATAATTGCTACATATAGTTAAAATGGAAATTACACACTTTCTGTTGTCTGGTAAAGGGGGAAAAGAGAATTTGCAGACAACAAATTTAGAGTCAGAAGCAGGTAACAGATGTTCCTGAGATAGAGTAAACAGTATCTGGAATGTCTATAATGGAATCTCCTTTAATAGTTTCAATAAAGATTAGCTTTTATTGTAACAAATTAAAATGTTTGCATTTTTTCCATCAAGAGAAGGCTATAAAACCATGCTGTGTTGAGAGAGATGTTGCCCATAAGGAACGTTCAGATCTTCCTCCTTTTCAGTTTGTGTAATAAAATGCTAAAGCAATGTTGTTGTTTTTCATTCTCACACCTGTATCAATACAGAGTTTAATTTGATCAATAACAGGAGACAATTTTGTTTTGTTATGTTTTCTACCTTTAGTAACACTCCTGTAACACAGCTGCTATAATTTCCATACAAAATGATGATTGCATATATTTCTTCATTTTTCATATATCTGTCATATTAACACTTGGGCATACAATTTGAATCACCATTGCATTACTCCAATTATATGCTAGGTCTCAGTCCATTTCAGTCAGTAGCAGGATACTGGAGTGAAACTGGAAAAATGCCATTGGTATCAGGCCAGCATCACCAAGCCAACTATTAGTCTTCTCAGACAGAGATTGTTATGCCTGCTGGGTGTAATTTCAGAATTTATTTGAAGTGCTGTTATATTCTTAAATACACTCGTTAAGCTGTGAAAAACACAGCACATAACCACAGTAGGAGCAAGAACAAATAAAGCCAGAAAGAAATGCAATACAACAGTGTCAATACTGTATTACACAGCCTATTGTACAAAAGAAGACCGCAGCATCAAGCTCATGTATGAACAGGGGGGTGCCATAAGTTGCATGGTACTTCTATTTATGTTTGAGTCTACACATCAGGAAACAGTGCTGCTGTTCTGAGTGGGAATGCAGACTTGAAATATCCCTTGCCCTGTGTTTGAAACGTTAAGCACCCCATAGGGGATGTTCTGTCTAGCAATTGGGAGCCAGCATGTGGAATGGGCATGGTGAGACAAGTAGCTATTCAAAGTTGCAAAATTACTTTGCAGAACTTAAAAAGAAAGGAGTTTAGTGATTAAGGGTCATCCAGTGTCCCTCATCTGGGAAATATCAGATGTCAAACATATCATAAGCAGGTTCTGTTTTGGTCATATCTAGTAAAGGAAGGCCCAGACCAACTTTTATCTTGCATTATTATTAATAAACCAGGTTAATAAGTCTTTGTACAGCAAAATATGAAAAAGTCTTTGATAGCTGTGTTGCCATGTCCCCCTCCTCCTCCCAAAAACTTAAACAGAAAACTGCTATTAAAAAACAACCATTAGGTAGAAGTCTGATTGTGGCTGCAATTACAAAATATTATAAGTCTACACATAATATTATAATCAGTATATTTAGTTTGGTAGGGAAGGCAGCATGGTACAGCCCAAGTCTTGTCAGATCTTGGAAGCTAAGTAAGGCCAGTACTGGAAGGGAGACCACCTTTGTTTCTCACTTAACTTGAAAGCCCTTGCTGAGGTCACCATAAGATGGCTGTGACTTGATGGCACTTGATACACACACACACACCAAATTCTCAATGTGGCCCCACCTGTGGATACTTAAAACTATGGATTGGGCCATATATAGATTTATGGTGGTGGTGGGGGAATGAAAACTTAGAACAATGCGGTAGATTAAATCACCCCAAAACAAAGCAATGTTGTCTGTGCTTGCAGAGCCAAGCTTGCATGCCCAAATGCAGCTCGGGAGCTGGCTCCAGCACCTGTTGCCAACACCAGCCCTGCCACTGCTGTGTCTCCTTTGCAGGCCAAGGGGAGGAGAGGAGGAGTGGGAATCATCTCTTTCTCTGGCCAATGGGAAGAATAGCACATGAGAGTAAAGTTTTGGGATAGATGCTGGTACTCAGTACTAGGGATGTGCAGGAACTGGGAAAATGCAGTTGGTGGTTCATGACATGCCCTGTTTGCAAACCACGAACCATCATGAATTTTCAGCTGCCTCACAAATTGGTTCGGTTCATGAGATGGTGGAACCCCTCACCCTGGGCATGTTAGAGACACCAAACTCACAGGAGATCTCTGGTTGACTCTCCTCTACCTGCCCTCCAAGTTTGGTGAGGATTTGATTTAAAGGGTCTGAATTATGGCTCCTCAAAGAAGATGCTCCCAGGAAAGTGCTTTCTGGGGAAATGACCACCTGTCATTTCCTCAGAAAGCACTTTCCTGGGGGCATCTTCTGGGGGGATAACTCCAGTCAGCTGGAGATCCCCTGTGAGTTTGGTGTCTCTAGCTTGCACAGGTGAGAGCCATTGTGGTGTAGTGATGGTGGACTGTAATCTGGAGACCTGGGTTTGATTCCCCACTCCTCCACATGAAGCCAGCTGACCTTGAGTAAAATACATTTTCTTTGAGTCTGTGTTTTCAGCAATCAATTTAAGTGATAACTTGGTCTGTAACTTAGGGAAATTCAGGTGACCTAGTGAAACCCTTGAGTAATCAGCTTTACCTCTGTCTGTAACAGAACAACAAGTAAATAAACCTAATCCAGAAATACGATTCCATATGCACATCTGCTGTAGCAGTTGTACAAAGGGTTCTGGCTGCTTCACCTTTATCAGGGTCCTCTGTATGCATGGTGAATTGTCGTGTGAGGGCGGGTGAAAGCATATTTGATTTGTGCCATCTTCTTTTCTCCATCGTGTTATGTGTCATGCATGCTGGGGCCATATGAATACTTGCACTTCAGTACCATTCCAGTCCATTGCCATTTTTGTAGATTAAGTAAGGATGAAATTAGGTAAAGCTATGGAGCCAATGAGCAATAGCCAAGTGTCCAAGAATCAGAAAAGGAATGGGACATGCTGGAGCTAAGAATTGGAAAGGGAAGAAGAACATGGAGAAAAGGTTCAAAGAGGAAACATTAAAAAGGCGAAATTAAATCATACATCTGCCCTGTGCAGGGGATCCTCATTGCATGTTAGTAGTGGAAGAAGGACCAGTAATGGAGACCAGTTCAGTGTAGGGGTTCTTTTTATACCCTTCTTCAGACTCAAGGAAATGAGTGGGCTGGGGAGGTGCTAAAATCTTCATGGAAGCCCATTCCCATAGGTTATACTCCTTCGTGGAGGGAAGACGGCATGGTATAGCCTGATCAGTTCTCAAAAGTAGCAGGATCAGTACTTTGATAGACCACCAAGGAAGATGCTACAGAGGAAGGCAATGGACTCTGCTTCTCATTTGCCATGAAAGCCTCTTACTGGGATCACCATGAGCCGGTTGCAACGTAATGAAACTTTATACACACACACACACACACACACACAAAACCCTTCATGGAAGAGTTCACGTGGTTGAAAATAGAATGTGCTTGGTCTCTGGTGAGGTAACTGGTTGACTCATATCCAGGATTGATAGGCTTGGAATGAGGTTTATACTGCCAGATTAAGCTGTTAGGTTTCTGGAGAATTTGGTATTGTCAGGGATATTTCTAAATGGTATGGACTGTAGTTATTATCATGCAAGCATTGATCATTAATCATGGCTGTGGTGTCTTGGGCCTTGAAGAGTATCAGAAAGTAATCTTATTGAAGGTTTGCCAGAGTTCTCATGGTAAATAGGCTGCTTCCTTGTGCACTAGTCCTTGCATGATCTGTTATCAAAGATGGATTCTGTCTGTACCTCTGGTTACACATGGCCTGAGAATTTATTGGAGCATAAAAACAGATCCTGGAGAGGGACTTTTGGAGAAACACATTTTGGGAGGGAAATAAAATGAGCGTAACATTAACAACACTCTCTACAGAGAAACTGAACCTCACTTTTCCATTTTTAATTTAAGGCTACATAAATGCCTATATAGAGACAATCCTCATTCAAGCTAATGGCATTCTTGTACATAAAGAAGGCAAATGTTTGATGGAAACCCCATCTGCTAAACCAGAGGTATCAAACTCATTTGTTACGAGGGCCAAATCTGACATAAATATCACTTTGTCGGGCCAGGCCATGTGTGCCACAAAATGTAACAAGAGGTAAAAAGGTAAAGGTAAAGGTTTCCCTTGCTCGAAAGCCAGTTGAATACGACTCTAGGGGGCAGTGTTCATCTCCATTTCCAAGCTGAAGAGCCAGCATTGTCCAAAGAAGTTTCCATGGTCATGTGGCCAGTATGACTACACGACGAGGCACATGGAATGCTGTTACCTTCCCATTGAAGTGGTACCTATTTATCTACTTGCAATTTCTTGCTTTCGAACTGCTAGGTTGGCAGGAGCTAGGGCCAGAGTTGGGAGCTTACTCCATCACACAGCATTCGGGTCTTGAACTGCCGAGCTACTGACCTTCTGGTCTGTAACTCAATGTCTTAACCTTTGAGCCACCACGGCCCCCCTAACAAGAGGTACAGGAGATATAAACTTTATAAAGATGATTTCAGATGCTGAATGGCAATAGCAGGCATGATTGGGTTAGGTATGAAATGCAGAGGGGTAGTAGGTGTGGAGATATCAGCATTGGTAATGAGACAGGAAATCTAGGTCTCAATTTGGTACAGGAGGATGCAAAGAATAAATGGAAATAAGTCTGAGGAACTGAGCAGTGACTCACGAAAGCACAAACCCCACCCTTTCTACTGCAATTAGAAACAACAACATTCAAAAATCAGTAGGGGGACATTTTAACCTTCCATGAGATTCAGTTGCTGGCATAAGAGTAGCAGTTCTCTTACAAAGGAATTTCAAAGGGAGGTTAGAAATAGAGACTGCTGAACTGCAACTGATCAAGCTCAAGACAATGCATACTCATTGACTGAACTGAGACCTAGGTTTCTTCTGTAATGACCAATGCCTGCAATTGTCATATGGCATCTGAAATAATTTCAGTCTCCAAGATTTAAGGACAGATGGTCTCACATTGTTGCTGTATCTGAAGAAGTGAGCAATGACTCATGAAAGCTCATGCCCTGCCACAACTTCTGTTAGTCATTAAGGTACTACTGGACTCTTGCTCCCTTTCATTAATAAAGAATGCAAGCTGTGCCGTTAGGTTTCTTCCCCCCCATCTGTTAGAACTGAGAAGGGGGATCTCTCCAAGTGCCATGAGACTCTCTCTCTCTCTCTCTCTCTTTCTCTCTCTCCCTCTCTGGCTGTTTCCTTCCCCCCTCCCCCCTCTGAAGAAGTACACTTGCACACAAAAGCTTATACCTGGAATAAAATATTGTTGGTCTTCTTAAAAGTGCCACGGGACTCTGTTTCTCTCTCTCTCTCTCTGGCTCTTTCTCTCCCCCTCCCTCCCCAGAGGAGGGGAAGGAGCCACCAGCCAATAGAGGAAAGGGAGGCTTGGCTTTCGTTCTCTCCTTTGTGAAGCAGGAAATAGGAGAGACTGGGCAAAAGGAGCTGTAATGCAGGAAACAGAAAGCAGGAACAGGAAGCAGCAGAGAGCCAGTTGCTCACAGGCCAGATAGCAGCCCTTCAGGGGGCTGGAACTGGCCCATAGGCCGTATGTTTAACACCCCTGTGCAAAACTTTCTTCCTGTGATGAAGCTGCTGTCTTTTCCCTCACAGTTTATGTCAAAAACTGGTTAATAATAAAATAATGTAACATTAGTACTAAGGCACATTGGCTTAGATCATAAGAACCTGAGTGGGTACTTGATTCATGGTATAGATATTCCCCCTACCCTCCTGTCTTCTTTGACATCCTGTGCTACAGGAAAGGCAGCTTCTGAAGGTTAAAGAGCTCCAGAGATCATATAATAAACAGTCTGGGAGGAAAACAACTTGAGTGGGACGTCTGCAAAAACCACTTGACTTACTTTGGAATGCAGCACCTTTGGAAAACACCCATTTTCCCATCTAGTTTTGTGATTTTTTTAGGCTGTTTTTCGTTAAACAAACAAACAAACCCATGTGTCTGTTAAGCTCCTATTTGAATAAAAGTTTGGAAACGGCAGTGGAGGCTGCTTAATTCACTCTATTTCCATTTTATTCACTAAAGATCAACTAGCAGCCAGGTTATTTTGCCCTTCTGGGAATTCCAGGTGGTTATATTTCTTCCTTAAAAATAATATAACTTGAGAGGATGGTCATTTTAGAGGGGAAAAATAGCAATAAGAGAAGAGAACAACAAGAAGAGAACATTCTAATTTGTTATAAATTAAGGCCATGTAATCTGTTGCTTTGTATGCTTTCCTATAAGCAGATGATCTGTATGTAGTCTTTTGATTAGGTAACATATACCTGTGTAATGACTTCTCAACTTAGGGCTGCCAAGTCCTGGCGACTTACCGGCGGGGGGAGTTGTTCTCCCCCCGGGAGCTCTTCTGGCGCGTGTGCTTTGCGCGCACGCCATGGCGACGTAATGATGTCACCCGGAGGTGACGTCATTACACGGGGGAAGTCGTCCTCACCGGATGACTTCTGGGACGGGGTTCCCCCTGCCGGCCGAATGCCGGCCGGCGGATCGGGAACCCCTATAGCGGGGGACCCCCCGCCCCCCAGGCTGACTTGGTAGCCCTATCTCAACTGTTTCTTTAAGCAAAATGAATTATCCTAAGATAGGACATATAAAATAGGGGCAAATTAAGGCCACACACTATAGCCTGCATAAGCATAACTGAACACATGAAGCTGTCTTTTACTGAATAACACCACTGGTCCATGAAGGGCAATACTGTCCACTGGCAGTGGCTCTTCAAGATTTTAGGCAGAGGTCTTTCAAATCTCCTACTACCAGATCCTTTTATTTTAAAGAAGATCCTGCTTTGTGGCACGTAGTGAGACTTTCTACGTGCCACAAAACAGATGCTCTACCACTGAACCACAGCCCCTTCCACTAACTCCCACAGTTCCAAGGTTTAAACATGCCACAAAAAGCCAGTCCAAGTTTTGACTTTTCTTATACGATTGTCAATTCTCTCTCTCATTCTACAAATCTCTCTTTTTTATTTACTTTGCAACACTAACTACAGAATACAAGTCTGCAGTCTTTTTGTATGAGTTTGCACAGGATCACAGAACAAGTGTGTTCAAGATGAGCAAGTGCTGCTTAATCCAGTGATTCAAAGTAATAAAAATGATTTTCAAGGGCCAATAGAAAACCACATATCAAAACAAATGACATCTATGTTTCCTAGCCAAAAAAAGTCTGGAAGAGAATGTTTAAAAGTGTAGGTTCAAATAGATAGACTGTAACAAAACCTGCCAACTTAGAAGCATGTATTTGAAAACCATTAATAACCAATAAATCTAATTCTCAACATGGCCAAATCTGTGGATACTTGAATACAGAGATTAGTTATGAACAGTCAAGACAGATTTTTCTGTCCCTATGTTTACAAAAATTCCCCATGTTTGCAGAAAAATCTGAAATTTTTATATATATATATATATATATATGAGGAGATAAGCCCCCAAATAATAGAACCAGTGTCTGTAGCTTTAAGAAATGATTTTCCTCAGTGGCTGTTGCTAGATGACCACGATAGTATTTGCAGTCTTCAAGCATTGGTTTCTGTCAGTAAAAGGCATAGGGATTTTTCTGTCCCTATGTCTACAAAAATTCCCCATGTTTGCAGAAAAATCTGAAATCTTTTAAAATATATATATGAGGAAATAAGCCCCCAAATAATAGAACCAGTGTCTGTAGCTTTAAGAAATGAATTTCCTCAGTGGCTGTTGCTAGATGACCACAACAGTATTTATAGACTTCAAGCATTGGTTTCTGTCAGTAAAAGGCAAGGGAATAGGGTTGCCAAGTCCGGGTTGGAAAATACCTGGGGACTTTGGGGATGGAGCCAGGAGGAGGTGGGGTTTGGGGAGGGGAGGGGCCTCAGCATGGTACAATGCCATAAAGTCCACCCTTCAAAGCAGCCATTTTTTCCAGGGGAGCTGATCTCTGTCAGCTGGAGATCAGTTGTAAAAGCAGGAGATCCCCAGGCCCAACCTGGAGGCTGGCAACCCTACATGGGAAGGGTCAGGGCCATTTCATGGCTATTTAGGCCTTTGAAGGAGGGCTTATCAAGACTAGGCACTGCAGAAACCACCAGGCAACTTGCTACCATGTGACTTGCACAACTCACCCAGGACTAGCTGCTTGTGGCTGATGGGTCTGGATTGAGAACCAGTAATGCAGGGAACCAGATATACTGAGTAGTGATCTGGCTCAGTAGCTGGCGCATGGGCTGCTCAACTGGCACTCCTTCACCATTTCATGCTGCCTCCCCGTAGGCCTGTCATCTCTGCTACTCCCACCCAGTGAGGTGAGAAAATGGTGATATGTTGTCTATCCCTACTAGAGCTAAGGTCACCTGTTCCAGGGTGTGGCAAGTTGAGAGTGTTGTCTTGAGGTGAAGCTTCAGGAGCAGGCTCCTCAGCCAAGGATACAGAGTCCAAGGGTTCTCTGTCTGGGTCCAGTCTGGTGATGCTAGGAATCCCCTAAGCCGCCTGGTCTTGGCCCAGGATGGTCCCTAGCTCCTCCTGTTAAGAGTTTCCTCTTAAGAGTTTCCAAATCTGAGTTTGCCCAGAATGAATCATGACACCACCTCCCAGCAGTTCTTAGTCATGCACACCGAAGGGATTTGAAACAAACAGGGCCAGGAAGGCACCTGTGTGTTGAAGCCTGAAACCTAGATAGCCAAATCATTCATTACATTTTTAGTGCAAAAGAACATATTTGGAAACAGCTAGATTCAAATTCAGCAGCACCTTAGAGACTAACACAGTTTTGGGGGTATAAGTTTTCAGTAGCAAAAGCTCCCTTCATCAAATACTCTCAAAAGTTTATACCCTCCAAATCTTACTGGTCTTGAAGGAGCTACTGGACACAAGTCTAGCTATTCTACTGAAGGCCAGCACAGCTACCCTTTGAAACTAGCTTCTGTGAAAAGCTTGCTCTTATTTTAGAATAATGTTACTTGAACATTTGAGAGGTAGTAGGGAATATAAAACCGGTAGAATAATTAATATATGAAATTGAAGTTGTTGAATGGAAACGTAATATGACCAAAGATGGGACACTTTGGTTCCTCATCTCTTTCAGATCCAGAGAGATTCACTGGAGTGTTGAGATAATCTAATTTTTCAGTAAGCAGTCTGAGGGACAAAAAACTAGTAAAAATCACTGCTGTTCTCTCAATAGCAAAAAAAAAAAAAAAGAGTAAACATAATTTATGCCTGTCAAGGGCATGATTAAACTTCAATTCAGACTTGTCCTGACCAGAAAATAAATTGCCTCTGCAATTTTGAACAAGGTTTTCAAGACACTTTTTTTTTTAAAAAAAAGGTAGTGTGTGAGAGTGCCTGTCTACCCAGAGAAGTATGATTTATGAAAGTATTGATTTATTTGTTAAATAATTAATTAGCTGTCCCACCACAATATTATTTATCAAAGATTTTTGGCATATAATTAAATTGGCACATAATAGATTGCATCCATATAGATTCATTAAATATTAAAACATACATATGACACTCTCTCCTTTTCTTTGGTTAACAACATATTTTCCCTGTTCTCTTACATTAAGGTCAATCATGAGAGGTCCCCACCCTTATCATAAAAGCTTTAGTGGCTATTTGGCAAGATTGGGAAACTCATCAAAAGCACCCTCTAAAGGTTGCACATTTACTGCCTTTCAGCAAGTGACTTTCATCTTTATCATCAGCCAAAGTTTCCCAATCAACTCTTTATAGCACTGGCTAATGAAACTTTTGCCACAGAGCCAGGTATTCCATCAAGCATTTGCAGGTTCCTAAGTGTCTGGTGGAGTGTAAGGAAATGATCAAAATGAGATCAGTGCCCCTTGTTTTCATTGTATCAAGGATTTTATTGGGGCTTAGGTGTCTTAACAATCAAATAAGAAGAAAAAAAGAGGTGAGCACCAAATAACTGATAAGCATCCCTTGTTGTCTTTTGAAGGAGAAAATGAAAAGATTGCACAAGGATAAAGAACAAAGATGACATGCTGTCTTTATTGATCATATTTAAAAGCAAAAACATCTTATTCCCTGCTAACCTTATGACATCCAGCAGAAGAATGACCATGATGGAGATCAGAAAACACAACTACTGTTCACTGTATGTACCACAACCAACATTTTAGAAGAAAAAAATTAAGAGGAAGAAGAATGTTGAGTGTTCTAAGGGTACTTCCACTCATGCTGAATAAAGTGCTTTTAATCCACTTTCAATGCACTTCAGCAATTGTTTATTTGTTTATTGAAAACATTGATTAGTCATCTTTCTCCCTTGATGAATTCAAGTCAGCTCAGGGTATAAATAAAATGATTATTAAAAACACAATAAAACAATATGAATAAAACAACAATTATGCAAAAGGTCACAATACATAAAAGGTCACAATTTAAAAACTCCAATTAGGACTGCCAGTGAATAAATCAGTCAAATGCAGCCCTCAATAAACTGTCTGTACAGTAGCCGCACTTATGTGAGAAGGTGTCTTCCACTTGTATAAAGGTACCACAGCATTTAGCTGTCTAGCCTGACATAAGTATCGATGATGACATTAAAGGTATAATAGAATAAATGGTACCAATGAAGCTGCAATGCTGCCATGTATTTTGTATATGGTAGCTAACTACTGCTGCTATCAGATCGTCTAATCTGGAAGAAGCAGTTGCAGATATTAGAAGGAAAACACTTTACATATATTTGGAAACATTTGTACTTTATGTTTACCAGTGATGAACTCTAGCATTAAATTAAATTCTCGACCTGAGGATTTCTTAGCTCAAACTGAACCTTACTATTAAAGTAGTGGTGGAGATCCACATTGGGATTCCTTTAGGGCCTCACTCGCGCCTCCTAATCAGCTGGGTATTTGAGCTGTATGTCCTTTTCTGCTAATGTTCACTGTGGCTGCAGTCACATGCACAGTTCATGCCGATATAGTTGTGTTACCTTTGTGTATTTAAAGAGCACAATCAGACAACAACATCTGCCTTCTGTGCCCCAGTCATTGGAACCCCACGTTGCCATGCTTTGGAAGCAGAGTAGTCAGGCACCAGGGAAAGTCCGTTATTTAGAGATGACAGTGCTTCCATTCCATGTTTCCAGCTGTCTGAATTCCCCTCTTGTGAAGTCAAACTGTTTGGGAAGTCTAAATCTTCCCTTACATTTCTGCCACTTTTTTTTTTTTTTTGATCAGGTAGTGATGTTCACATAAGCACATAATTTTGGATCGAGAGTCCCCGGAGGAGTTATTTTCAAGTGAGAAATCCCCCCCAAAAAAGCCCATCTCTCTTGTTTCTGCATCAGAGTCTGAGAGCATCCCATGATTGACACAAGGGTAAATGGACTGAAGTCAATGGGACTACTCTCATGTAAATCTACACTTTACCACCCCCCCCCCCCATGAATTCCAGGAAAGAGAGACAAAGGGAAGGAGGCTGAGAAGGGCCAGAGTACTAGGCAGAGAGATTGTGGAGCTGTCAAAAAGGAGCCAGAGCTTCGGATACATGCTTATGCACATGGGTTAAAGAAAAAAAAAGAATGCTGCAACAATCTGAATGATTGACCATGGGGTGAGCGCACAGTTAAGTCAGTTCAGGATGGGATGTCTGATCAAAACTTCCCACAACTATTTAAATCACCACAAATAGAGGCACAGCTAGTTCGTGCCAAGCCTCCAGCATGACGCAGCCTGTGAGACAATTTAGCCGTTCAGCTGTTCCTGACCTGATTTTAAAGTGTTCTTCAGTGGTTATTATAATAGTGTTTAATCAATTTTATTATACTGTTTTATGATTTATTGAAAGCTTCATATCAGGAGAGACACAGCATAGAAATTTCAAGGGTGCAGTATTTTGGGTCAATTAATACTCCACAATGTCAGTGGGTACCATGTAAGTACTCAGGGCTGGTGCCAGGTTTTTTTGCACACAAGGCGAGGCTACCTTCTGGCACACACACACCCCGTGCATCCATCAATTTACAAACGAGGAAGAATAAAAAACACAAAATTTGAAATTGCTAATTTAAAAAAAAATTGTGAGAACAAGTAATACAATCTCTGATTTTCCCCACATCACTGGTGTGTGCTTCTAAACCCTGTCCTTCTAAGCCAGTCTGGTGCACTGGTTATGAGTGGTGAACTCTAATCTGAGAACCGGGTTTGATTCCCCACTCCTCCATATGCATCCAGCTGGGTGGCCTTGGGCCAGTCACAGCTCTGTCACAACAGTTCTCTCAGAGGCCTCTCAGTCCCACAGTGTGTCTGTTGTGGGGAGAGGAAAGGAAGGAGATTGTAAGCTGCTCTGAGATGCCAAGTCTGAATAAAGAAGACATGTAGTACTTGGAGGCTGGATGGCTTGGCCCTGACTTGGGTGGCCCCTCTAGTGCTGGCCCACAGCACCAGAGAGGCTGTTGAGCGGGGCTTGTTCCTGGGCCATTTAGACTTTCCAGTCAGCCTGCTTCTTTTATACACAGAGAAGTCACCCACAGGCATACACAGAAGGGGTTTCTTTGTGTGGGAAACAGCCAGAACTGTCAGGAGGCCCTCTTCTGAAAGTCTCCTGACTTCTTCCCACTGAGAAAAAATGTCTGCATAACCCCCCACCCCCGGTTAGGGATGCCAGCCTCCAGATGGGACCTGGGGACCTCTTGGAATAAGACCTCATCTCGACGACAGAGATCAGTTCCCCTAGAGAAAATGGATGCTTTGGAGAGTGGACTCTCTGTGCCATTGTGCCCCACTGAGGTCCCAGTCCACCACAGGCTCCATCCCCAAATCTCTCCAGGAGTTTCCCAACCTGAAGCTGGCAACCCTAGCCCCCCATCCCCTTTTGGTGACCAGGGGGGACCTGGCGACCCTATGCCCAGTTACACAGGGAAGAATGGTGAGAAAACCAAGCCAGTCTCTGAATGGGTTATTTCCCATTTGTATTGTTTTCCTGGTGCCGTGTCACTTTAAATATAGAAATGAACCCAGAGCTGCACTCCTGTTTAAAATAAAGCCAGGCCACCCGCCCAGGCTCCAGCGCGGCCGAGAATTTCTTCTCTGTGCTCAACTGCCAGTGCCAGCACCAGGAGCCGCCGAGGGTGCCCAGGCGAAGCCAGCCCTGCGCTAAAGGGATGCAGGAGGGCAGAGAGAGGAAAGGAGGCGAGCCAGGCAGCGGAGAGATGGGAGCCGCCCATGGATGAGGAAAACGTTTGGGGCTGCAACTACTTCAGTAGCTGCGTAGGAAGATATACAGACTGGGAACAGGGTTCCCTCTAAGCTGACTTAATGTGAGCTAGCTCACAGCTTTTTAGCCCTCAGCTCACACATCTTTGTCTTAGCTCAGGAAGTATGGCTCCAGAGCAAACTCATTTATTCAGTAGCCAAATTGCTCGCCCAGAACTTTAATGCCAGTAGCTCACAAAGTAGAGGGGCCGTGGAAGGGCTGGCTGAGCTGCTCGGGAACCCACTGCCTCCCTTCCCCACAGCTTCCTTCCTTCAACCTTCCCAGTCCCTCTGGCAGCATCCTCGCAGCTGGCTTCAGACCCCGTGCATATAAGTTGCTGCGCACGGCATTGCAAACACCAAGGAAGGGGACTTGGGTGCAGTAGACTTGGGTGCAATAGACTTGGGTGCAGAGGGAAGACACGTGCAGGGAAGAGCAGTGCCATTTGCTTCACTCCCCAACCCGGGATCCAGGGGGGGGGGGGGGGCGAGACTTCTGTGGGAAGGGAGGGAACAAGAGAAGTCTGCTGCGTCCTGGAGGGGAACGGGGACTCTGACGGCTCTTGTCTGCCTTCCCTAGAGAGAGATCAGGTTGAGCAGCCATGTGGGTCTGAAGCAACAGAACAAAGTTAAGAGTCCAGCAACACCTTTAAAACCACCAAAGTCTGATTCTGAGTCTAAGTTTTCGTGCGCACATGGAACAAAGTTTGAGTTTGGTGGCACCTTTAAGACCACCAAAGTTTTATTCCAGGTCTGAGAGCAGGAGAGGGAGGGACGGATGTGCGGGCACCCCCTGCTCTCCCGTCTTGCTCTTCAGGGCTGCAGCAGGGAGGGGGGCAGAAGGGAGAACTCTGCTGGACTCGGCGAGGCTTCCCAGAAAATGCTTGCCAAGTGGGGAGTGCTTGAGCAGCCGGTGCCTCTACTGCGGAGCCCTCGGCATGTGGGGTTGTTGTTGGGTTAGGGCACTGAGTGAGCAGAGTGGAGCAGAGCAGTAACAAGGGCTTTCAGCGGGGGGCGGGGCAGCTGGCCAGTGGTGTGTCTTTGCAAGCGGTCACCCGTAAGGCAGCTGCCTAACCCCGCTTCTATGGTAGTGCCGGCTCTGTAAGTACTTATTTGCCACATCATTCCATAAACGTGCTTGTAAATACTGAAATCACTTATCCACTCATTACTCACAAGCTATGAAAGTCCTGAATAAATTCTTCTAAAAGGTAATGGGTTGGATGAGCATCAATAAACTTCAGTGCAGTCCTAAACTGAATCACACACATAAATCCATTGATTTAGAAAGGTGTAACTCTTCTTAAGATTGCACTGTTGGTTTATCAAAGTCAGTATTGTCTGTTCTGCAGTGTCTCACAAAGATGTTTTTCTTATCGCCGACTAAGATGCTGAGGATTGAACCTGGGACCTTCTGCATGCAAAACAGGTGCAAAGCACTATGCCTGAGCACACTTTCTTCTTGTGCACAGAGAAACCATGAAAGAAACTGTAGTGTTTGGATCAATCTGGAGTTGTCATGAAGTACTGTATAATCTCTGCTGGAGACTACAATAGTAAAATACAAAACAGTGCAATTAAACAAGGCCTTGTTGGGTTTCATTTTATTGTTTTGATTGGGAGCCACCCCAACAGGTCTCTGGAAAGGCAGGATATAATTGTTTTAAATAAATACAAAACTAATGAAACAGCTTGTATTGCTGACTACAAAATCATTTGCAGACATTTTGGCCTTCTGTATTTCATATGTTATGACAGTTACCTGAAAACTGGAGTTCTCAGTTCTGTACAGTACCTATGATAAACAACTTTAATAGTTATTTCTGTGGATATTCTTCAAGTAATTCTAAGTTAATGTCCTTTCTGAATAAGGCAAAGCACAAAGACAACAACAATAGTATAAAACTGCTTTTCTAGCCTGGTTATAAAGTATTTGCCAGCCAGTTAACTTGGGGAGGGGGCCTGGCTGAGCCATAGAACATTGCATTGGCACATAGAAAGTTCCAAGTTCAATCCCAAGAATCTCCAGCTAAGATATCAGATAGCGTGTGATGTGAAAGACCTCAACCTGAGAACCAGGAAAGGTGCTGCTAGTCTAAGTATGCTGTACTGGCCTTTTTGGACCAATGGTCTGTTTCAGTACAAAGCAGTATGTGTTCCTGGGATTATGTGAACAAGTTCTATAATTATTTCATATTTTTTAACATTGTGCATTTTCATATTGCCTTCTACTAGAAATAAATTTTTATTTTGGCTATCTAAATTATAAATGAATTTTATGTATTATTTGTTTAGGCAAGATAAGCACTACATTAAAGAAAATGACATCTAAAATAGCACAGATAGTGAGTATTGCTGTGTTCTGTTTGCTTAGTTCACATAGCCAAGTGTTTCACTAGAAATGTGCAATATTTATAAGACCTAGTAATTCAGATGGATGTTCAGCTCAACTAGATGGTGTCTTGTCTGTTAAAAGCTCATGAAAAGCCTCTTACTAGTTTTTACTGTACACATAACCATTTTGAGAGAGGCTAAAAAGTGGGATAGAAAAGAAAACTGCAGACAGAGCATGATGAGCAGTGAATCTGTTCACAGCTCGCTGAAGGTAGAAAATCTGACAAGTAGAAGAATTAGGATCAAACTGTCTCTTTACAGGATGAATGGTTCCAGCAGAGCCATATTAATCCTGAAAAAAATCAAAAAGAAAAAGATGAGACTTTCCAAGATCACAGTACTCTGAAAAAAGAAGGGGGACTATTTGTTGTGTCAGAATTTAAGTATATACGGAGGCATGTTTATAGCTTATTTCAGAACTCTGAAATTTCAAGGATACAGTTTTTTATAAATACTGCTATTATTTCAAGATTTTGTTATTCTCAGGCAATACATTGATTTTATAGTGTCCTTAAATTTTTAAGGTCTGTTTTGGTTTCTTTTCATTGCAGTTGCTGGTGAATATAAGAACCATATAGTTACCATTCCAAGGTAGAAGCTTTTTTGGGGAAGTAACTTCCCATTTTGTTAGGTCAGCTTCGAGGACTAGGCACAAAAGGTTGGACTGTAGGTCTCCCTTTGCTCTTACAACATGCACTTCTGATTTAGCTGCTAATTAAAAAAAAAAAAAACACTCTCAGTGGTGTGCGGAGGAAATGGCCAATGCAACAGTCAAGACCTGCAAGGGTCCAGGACTCTACCCACCATTTTCCATCTGTGACTTACACCAGCAGCAGGGAGAAGCCTCTAGCAGGGATAATGCTGGCATGGTAAAACTGGGGCTAGTTTCCTCTCTTTCCCCACCTCCTTCCCTGTCCTGTTCCCTAGGTGAGAGGAGAAAATGACGAAAATCTCATTCTGGAAATGTCACTTATGAGAAACAGTGCCTTGTCCTAAACCTGTATCCAAAACTATTGCAAAAATCTTTGTAGTGCACATCCCTAATTTCTACTGATTCCCTCTTTCTGCTGCAGAGCCCCAGACTGCACTCCGTGCTGTTTCTGTGGGTACCTCAGCTATACCTAGAAGCTGCATTTTAGCAAGTACAGCAGGCTGTAGCAGAAAGAATCTTCTGTTCTGTGATCATGGTTCTGTTCATGGTGTTTAGGGTTCAAGTCATTGCCCTGAAAATAAAGCCTGATCATGAAGTCTCAGATTGTATCCCCACCATTCAAAAAACATGATTTCCTAATATCAAGTTGAAAGAGATTCTTAGGCTGAGGACAGAACAAGGCGGGGGGAATTGCCCCAGCCGCGCGGCATTTGCACGCCACCGCAAGGAAGCCGCCCGTAGCGTCCAGACTGCGGGCAGCTTCCGGCAGTGGCATGTGAACGCCACGCGGCTCCCCCGGCTGGCGTGCGTTCACACCCACCAGAAGCAGGTGGAACACGCGCGCAGCAGCCGGGACACCACTTTTAAGTGGTGCCCGGCTGCTGCGGGAGGAGCGCGGCGCTGGATGCATTGCGTCCAGCCCGCCTCCTCCAGGCAGATGTGGCAGTCTGGACTGCCGCTCTGCCTCTGCTTTTAAAGTGGAGGCAGAGCAGGCCAGACTGCCAGTCTGTCCTCAGCCTTAGAGCCATCCTACATTTATATGCATGGAAAATTGTAGGATAATTTCTAGAGACTAGTGGACATGCACTCCCTGTCTAACTTGAAAATTGTAGATATTGTGCACTGCTTTTACTGGAATCCAAACAAAGTCCCACTATTTCAGACAGCTGATCTTGTTATATATAAAACAGCATCTGTAAAAAATGAAAAAGCTTCAATATGTATTTATAACATGTTTTTATAGTGCTGTTGTCTGGTCTGCAGCTTGGGGTCAATAACTAGCTGTACTCTTGAGTTTCCTGTATTTGCCTGAGTAATTTATTGTACATTTTTCTGTTTCCAGTTCCTGTCAGTAAAAGGAACACGGCAAAGTAGGTCACTAGTGTAACCCTACCAACTCACTTGACCTACTTTCATTCTCTGTTGCAATAGAACAGCACAGCAGTACTGCAAGCAACTCATGAAAAGGCATACATATGCTAAGATGTTAGATGATCAGAGAACTTTATTGTGCTTAAGGATAAGAATCGGGCACTTCGAAAGCCAATAGTATTACTTTCCTGTTCTTTCCAGCTGCTAGGCAACCCAGTTCCCCTGCCACATTCTTTTGTTTCCAGGCTTTTGTCAGTTTCTTACTCATTCTAACTTTGCCCTGGAGTCAGGGAAAGCAGAAGTATTTCCTTCTTCCCACATTTCTGTTTCCAGGGATGGACTGTGGACAGATAAAAATATCTATATTGTTTCTCTTTCCACACTTTCTGGGTAAGAGTGCCCAGTCAGGAAGACAGAGGAAGTTTCCAAACATTGGAAAGGTGGATTCAGGAATCCTGCTTGCCTACTTTTTAAAGGCCACAGTTACATTTTGAACAGTTAGGGGCTGTTTCCTGCTTGCATTGTCAAATATAGAGAGAGCTGGGTAAATATAGTAGAAAGCTGTCTTTTTGTTCAAGCTTGTCCATAGCAGTTTTCCAGTCATTTGGGGCAACTCATATGGTTAAAGTGAATTCATGTCCTTTACCAAAAAGAAACAAACTTTTGATAGTACTTTTTGCACTTCCGTTTTTCATCTGACATGCTTCAAAGACATCTAAGTATTTCATAATCGCAAATCCTCATTTTTAATGGCCAGATTGCACACCTCAAATAAAAATAAGTTCTTGAGAAGCAAAACATCACCATATTTAAGCGTAGCTTGCTAAAATCTTGAAGGCAGAAGAATGAATGTTTATTTTTAAAACTGATGCATGGGCATTCACATTTAAAAAAAAAAAAGATAAAGAAAAGCCTTACACATCAAGAGATAAACAAGAAACATGTTGTCTTTGCTGAGCTTACATCTTTTCAATATATTTTATTTATTTATTCATTCATTCATTTATTTATGGTTAGAGTGAACTCACGTCCTTTACCAAAAAGAAACAATTTATTTATAATTTGAATTTATAAGCCGCCCTTCCCTGAAGGAGGGCTTAGGGTGGTGAACAACACAATGATAAAAACATTCATAAATAATAATTAAAAAATAATACATAAATAATACATAGATAAAACATTCTCAGATGGCACTAATACCTCAGGTTTCCAATTTTGTCACTGCCTCATAGGGAGGTAGAGAAGAAGCAAGAAATGGGGGGCAGGAGAAGGAGTGCCAGTAGGATGGTACCCATCACTGTCCTCAACCAAAGCTTTGCAAGCCCTGCAGAACTGCTTTAAGTGCATATTCCATGTTTTCTCTCTGTTTTATATCTGTGTGTGTCCTTAGTCCAATCCCAATGTTACAGTGTGACAACAATGGAACTCTCTTGTAAGAACTTCTGAGTTTGTTACAGTTCATGATATATTTAAAATATCCTGTAGAATCTAGCAGCATCTATGGATGTTAGCCTGACTGCTCTTTTATGTTATTAAGATTAGGGGAATATTAGCTCTTAATAATCAGCAGTAGGCATTAAGGAATCTGCACCGTTTTATACAGAGACTGCTGCCTCTTCCAGACAAACCAAGAAATTGACAAGGAGACTGTTATCAGTATAACAAGGTTTTCTTTTACTTAAAGAATAAAAGGTAGCTTATTCAAATGTTACAGAAATGTTCACACATTCATACAGTTCTAGGAAGTCAGATAGAGTAAAAGGAACAGTTGCATTATTAGGAAATCATTGACATTTTATATTTACCTGCATAGAGAGAGTTGGTGTATTCCTGCTGGAGAAATAAGATGAGTTTATAGGGAATTGGGGGTAGGGGTTGTGGATTAGGAGCCATGTCAGAGCATGGTGAGAGAGAGGGGGGGGAGAGAGAGGGAGAGTGGGTGGTGCAAGAAGGAGCAGGCGATGCAAAAGAGAGAGAGATTGTGCTGGGAACTTTCCTTTATTCAGGGGGTGGGAGGTGGTCTCTGGGGGGGCAGGCTTAGCCGGATGCCTGTCTTGAAATCCACAAGCTCTTGTCCAGTGGAAGAGAGACTAGGAGGAGTGGTCAGCATTTGATTCTACTTGATGCTCAGAGAGATACCTAGGGCCAGAAGCTGACATCATTGGCTAGGAGCATTGTCTTTTAGATGAAGGTTTTGGCAGCCAAAACCAGTTCTTCCAGGAAATGTCCCGCTGTGTTCACATCTCTGTGAGAAATTCCTTTGTTGTACCAAACAGATACTGTGATGATGTGTTGTGAAGATGATAAGTATTGGAGTCGGGAGTCCATGGAATAGTGAAACAGCTAGATCTTTATTGCTGGTCCGGATGAAGCATACAACTCAGGGCTCGAAGCCCTCCTTTTATGCTGGTCAGGGACAATCCCCTGACCTCACCCAACTGGCCTGATAGGCTATTAGAAGTCTATTTACATTTCATAGGTTCCCTGGGAGAAACCTAGGTACAGGATTGGTGGCCGATTTGAATCCACCTGGCCTTTGTTCTACCTGGCTGAAGCTCAGGTAGTTTCTTGGCCATGTGCTCTGGCCATGCTCTGGCCATGTGCTCTGGCCATGCAGTCGCAATTAAGAGAGCACATGGCGACCGCATGGTCAATACATAACAGAAGACAAGTAAGATGGCTATTTCCTGTGTAAGTCTCTTTGTGTTGAGAGAAGCCTCCTGGCCTGGAGGTGGCAACCTCAGAAAATGGTACTTTAAACCTCTGCTGGAAGCGTTTAAAGTCATTTTCCCTCTGGTTACCCCGTCCAAGAGTCCATCCCACACAGTCAGCAAAATAGTTCACTCATTTACTCTTATAGACCCCTATAAAAGTTCAGAAAGCATCATGCTGGCTTACATGGAGAAGCAGCTAAAATGCTCTGTGAAAAGTTATATAATAGGCATAATAGGCATTAATAGTGTAAATTATAGTGCTGTGTAGAAAGGTGATGTTTAATATTAAGAAACCATAGCATTATGTATGGTGAATGTAAGGTGATCTTCTGTGAGAGAAGTAGAGACAGGCTCGGGTCAGCTTGCCAAGCAGCAGAGTTGATGCCTAGTTATTATTACCAAGGGAATTTTTTTCTCTGAGGCTTTAAATGAATTTCTCCTATTTATATAGTACAGAAGGATTCAAAATGTGTCATTTCTGATTGCTTAAATTGATGATTGGTCAATTAGTGGGTGGTTTAACCATTTTCATTCACCTGTAGTTTACAGGAGCATGAGCCCTGAGACACAGCAAACTTTAATTTGTTTAAGAGTTTGGGAGAAAATAAAAGGCCAGTTGCAATCTTGTCAGTCAGAGTGGGTGTATGAGAAAAGTGAATATTCTGTAGTTACAGGTGGAGATTAAAAAAAAGAACTGAAGAAGACAGCAGCAGAAGAGCTGCATGAAAGAAGAAAACTATGATCTGGCTGGAGGAGGAAGAGGCCCGGGGGGATCAGCTGAGGAATGGATCTTCAATGAGCAGTCCTGATGAGGGATAATAAACCACTAGTTTTGTAGAAATGCCAGCCTCCAAGGTAGGATCCCCCAAAATTACAGCTTATCTACAGACTACAGAGGTCAGTTCCCCTGGAGAAATGGAGGGTGGACTCTATGACCACTACGTACCTGTCCTCCCCAGGCTCCATTCCCAAATCTCCAGTACTTTCCCAGCTTGGATCTGGCAACCCTACCCCCCATTCCCTGCCAGTGGCTGGAGGCGGGGTCCAAGATAACAGAACAAGCCAAGGAAGAGCATTCCAAGAAGGAAGACTTCTGAGCATTTCAAGGAAGACTCTGTGAGTGCTACTTTAGAGATGAAAGCTAAAGAAAGAAAAACAAGCTATTTGAATTTTATTGGAGAGAGAACTAGCGTAAGAATTAATTCCCCCTCCCAGTTATAGTAACATTAAAGAAAATGATAAGGTGTACCTGTATAACAAATAATGTTACATATAATTCATTAAAATATTTAGTCCTTTAATAAAACTTTTATTTACTGTAAGCCACCCATGGCCCCCAACTGTGGATACCTAAATCACTGGATCAGGACCATACGGAGGCTAAACAGATCTTTCTTCAAACCTGGGGCGCTCCCCAGGTTTGCAGAAAAATCTGAAAATTCAAAAAAAAATACACATTTTTTTTAATCCCCTGAAAAGTAAAGTAGCATTCTCTTTGCATGGCTGCTGCAGTTCCTGAGTTGTGCGGGGCCTGGTGGCGCTGGTCACACAGTGCTGAAGCCCAGCAGTGGCATAGTCCCTGAATCATTCTTAGTTTGACATGGTGGCAATGCGGCCTGGGAGCTGCCACCAGCACCACAACCTGGGAGTCATGCTGGGCCTGCTACTAGCAGTAGCATAGCCCTGAGTCCAGAGCAGCCCCTGGGCCCAGCAAGAGAGTGGGAGGGGAATCCCCTGAGAGTATCCTGGGCCCACATTTGCATTTCATAATATACAGAGCTCATTCTTCTCATAGAGGCAAGGTTGTTAAAGTTTAAAACAAGTCTCATGTTCCTAGCGCACTTCCCCTGGCATCTATATAACTTGCCTATTTATCTAAGAGCTGTTTCATGTGAGTTAACGGTTGAAAAAGAATATACCAAAATAAGGTTTTATCAATGGGCTAGATTTCAAGAAAGGTTTTCTTCCAAGAATCAGCATTTCTATAATTGCCCTGCAGCATTCATATTTTACATTATCTTTAAAAGCATCTACAGTGAACAACACAAATTTGTGATCTGCTAGCAATACATTTGTGAACCTTGTGTTTTTTAGGATGTAAGCACTAGTCTACTTAACATATTGTAAAATTGTACAGGACTCTTCAGGTTCATCAATATATTTTCCTGATTTCATTTTAAATACCAGTGGATCTTGTGAGATAGTTGAGCATTATAATATCCCTTGCATCTGCACTGCATAGAATAGCAGCCAGTGTTCTGGTATGTTGAGACAGGAGATATTTTAACCATTATAGGCCCTGGTATTTTAAACTACTAACATATTTGTATGGGATTTAGACTTAAATCTGGATTAGGGTTTTTTTAATTTAAAAGTTTACCAAAATAATTGATTGTTGGGAGCTAACCACAGGGATTATGTGACAAATATTTTATTAAAAGCATTCAGACCTAAGATCATAATTCTGTTGTATGAATGTTTATTTATTTCTTAGATTTATATCCCGCCCTCCCGGCCTCTCAGCCAGCTCAGGGCGGCTAACAACCTGTACCTCAAACAGTAAAACCATAAAGTACAATTTACAATTCCACTTAAAACATACAACCGCAAGAACAATGTGCAGTATCTTCCTACTAATGGCACTATTTCACCACCATCCCAACAGCGTCAACTGGTGCCAATGGTCTAAGCGGCGGTGTTTGTTGTTTGAGCCAAGGCCATAAGAACATGGTGGCAGCCCCTACTTGAACACCTGGTGGAAGAGCTCCATCTTGCAGGCCCTGCAGAACTGTGAAAGGTCCTGCAGGGCCCTGATGTTCTCCGGGAGCTCATTCCACCAGAACGGGGCCGCCACCGAAAAAGCCCTGGCCCTTGTCGCCGCCAGTCGGGCCTCCCTGGGCCCTGGTAGAACCAGGCGGCTTTGGGAACCTGATTGAAGTGCTCGCTGGGGAACCAGCTTGAGGTGACCAGCACGTGGATGTTTGCAGCTTTCTTTTCTGATTGCATTTTATTATATTCAAATGGCCTCTATGTTTTTATAGCACTTCCCTTACTGAAAGTTTTATAGTAGTTCTGCATTAAATTCAACATTTATAGAATGGAATTTAACATTTAGGATTTTTAAAAAATGAATTATCACATACTCTGTCTTTGATGACCATAAATGTTAAAAAACATGAATCAGGTTACAGGAATCAAGAAATGGGTTTAGTAGCACATTTGTTTAGGAGTGTCAAAATTCTAACATCAGGCATGCTCCCATCATTGTTTCAAGTTTCATTCATTCATTCATTCATTCATTCATTCATTCATTCATTCATGTTTTTCTTTGACCACTTTCAAAAGAAGCCAAGGATTTTAGGATATTTGACAATAGTATTTTAGAGATGCCAGCTTCCAGGTGGGACCTGGGGATCCTCCAGAATTACAGCTCATTTCCAGACTATACAAATCAGTTCCACTGGAGAAAACTGGAGGGTGGACTCTATGGCATTGTATTCCACTGAGGTTCCTGTCCTCCCTAGGCTCCGCCCCCAAATCTCTAGGAGTTTCCCATCTTGGGGTCCACATCCCCCACTAGACCTTATCCCCCACTTGTTGGCCTAGGGATATGGCAACCCTAGTATTTAGGCTTCACATAACAGCCTTACTACTTGCCATATGCTGTCCTTCCCTATCTCAGATGTTCCCATTTACTTTTTGTTCCCTCTAAATGAGGCATTAAAACTTTTCTAAGTTTAAGAAACTAGGTTACAGGTAAAATATCTCTTATCATCATTTTTGAAACTCCACTAAACATCCAAGTAAAAGAGCAGATTATGTTTCCTCATTGACTTTGTACAATTATTCACTTAACTAAAAAAGTAAGAGGAAAACAGAGGAAAACCAACTGTCTCTTTATTTGAATTATTTTCAGTTTTCTATTAAAGTATAGTAGCCTAGACCCAATGATTCTTAGTGATACAATGAAAACATCAAATCCCTTGATTACAATGGCCATTATATCCAGTCAAACACTCCATTGTATTGCAGTTATTGCCAGGGGTCATTTCATAGAAAAAGAGGTGCAGGAGCTCATTAGCATACTTATCAGCATAACTCATTAGCATATGCCACACCCCCTGACATCACCGGAAGTGTGTCAGAAAGGGAAACAAAAGGGGAGAACTTCAAAAGCCTCCCCCTCCCTTCCCCAGCTGGCCTGCCAAGGTGGGCGAGGCGGGAGTGAAGTGAGAAGGGCCCCATAGAATACAATGGAAAGACCATGCTGCCACTGCCGCATGACTCTAAACAGAAGGGGTTTAAACTTTAAACCCCTTCTTGCTTTACTTTCTCCACAGGCCCTTTGGGGGCTGGGGGAGGGGCATGCCACCACTGCCATTTGTGCCCACTAGGGGTGTGCAAATAAAAAAAAATTGGCTCGATTCAGATCGGGCCAAATCAGGCCGCGTCTGTTCTGGCTGCTGAATTACCCCCTGCATGTCAGTTTTAGCAATGCAAGCCAATTCGGAAGTCATTCAGTAGGCCGAATGTCAGTTTCAGCCCCATTATACCCTACGGGCCATTGAAGTCAATGGCAAAAACTCATAGGGTATATGGGGGCTGGAGGAGAAGGGGTTTGAGGGAGAAGCTCCAAACTTACAGGGTAGCTGCTGGAGCCTCTCACCAAAATACCCACCAAGTTTCAAGAAGATTGAACCACAGGGTCCAAGGGAAAAAAACGTTATTTTGTCCCCACCATAGAGAACAATAGAGGGAATGGGGGCAACCTGTTTGGGGGCATGTAGAATTGGACCCTCTGGGTATTTCAGGGAGAGGCTCCAGTAGCTACCCTGTAAGTTTGGAACCTCTCCCTTAAACCCCCTCCCCTCCAGCCACTTTTTAAACCACCACCGAATTTTGGTGGCAATTCGGCAGCGAGCCGAATCAGATCAGAGAATCTGATTCAGCCCGTGGCTGCCCTAGTGCCCACTCCTGGGCTGTCACAGCGCCACTCCACCTCGCTTTGACCTCAAATGACCCCTGGTTATTGCAATTGGCTGTTTAAAATCAGTTTTGTGTCTCAATAGTTGGCCGTGTTCAACACAGTAACTGGCTGAGACCTGCTTTTGGTGTATACTCATAATTTAGTGTCTTACTTGGATTAAAAGATGTCTCAGAATCATCACTCCAGCTACATTTCAATTGTATGTGCTGCTTTAATGCCTGTACAGTCAGTAGCATTCATCAGTCAGTGACATTCGCATGCTCAGAATTTACTAGAGTACATTACCATTTCCAAACTATTGTGTGAAAATATACAAATAATTTGGTATTTAGAACATATATTGATTAACATTAATATGCTCAACTTTGGGAGATGGGCAGAAAGGATAAAGTTGCAACACTAGAAAACCTAGTCATGCATTCTGCACCCGAACATAGATCATCAACCCATCAAGAAACATAATCTGATAAACTACATAGTGCTAAGTCTATCTCATCAGGCCTTGCTTGGGCCAGTTTCAGGAATGGTTAGGGGCACAGACTCTAATCTGAGAGAACCGGGTTTGATTCCCCACTCCTCCATAGGCAGCTGCTGGTGTAACCTTGAATCAGTTACAAGTGCTTTCAGAGCTGTTCTCTCACGAGCAGTTCTCCAAAGAGCTCTCTCAGCCCCACCTACCTCACAGGGTGTCTGTTGTGGGGAGGAAAGGAAAGGAGATTGTAAGCCGCTCTGAGACTCCTTCAGGTGATGAAGGGTGGGGTATAAATCCAATCTCTTCTTCTTCTTCTTCTAAATATAATCCCTTCATCATCATCATCATCATCATCATCATCATCATCATCATCTGAAACATGGATTTCTGAACCTAATAATAATTGATCATACACTGGATTTAGTATAGTGTGCTGGTCTAGAAATTGATGTTTTTATAGGAGGTGTCAAGATTATATTATTGTCATGCTCAAATGATTAGCTTTTCCAATAACTCCTCTCCCTCAGAGTGTGTCATAATTGTAAAGTGACTGTAGCTCAGTGGCACAGCATACTATTTTATATAGAAGGATTTTTTTATGCAGAAGGTCCTAAATTCTGTTTTTGGCATCGCTGCTTAAATAGTAGGGCTGGAAAAGACATAGAACTGCTGCCAGTCACAGTAGACAGTAGTTAGTCCAATTATGTGTCATAGTATCATGCAGTTTATTTGCTCCAGTGTTATTTGTAGCACCTGTATGAATAATCTGGGCCCTGTGCAGTGAACACAAAGCCAGAACTTGATCACAAGACCAGGCAAATAGACCCAGAAGCTTTTTTCCCAGAAGGACTCTGGCAGTACCAAGTGCGGCATATCTGACTGCTTAGGTTTGTAAAAGAGAACAAGCTTCCTGCTGAAAAAGATATGCAACTCTTGGTAGCTCATTCTAGGAATATACCAGGAATAATTTATTCAGCAAAATATTGCAAAGTATTATTTTTATTTATTTAGAATTCAGAGTTGTATATTACCCTTCTGAATTCACAGTGCTCAGTGCGGTTGACAACAGAACTGTACAGTTTAAAATCCAGGAGTTAAAACAGCTAAAATAACATCAGATGGTGCCCAATAGACACACAAAATGCATTACTGTCTCACAATAAGTGGGAAAATCAGGGTGGGGGAGGGGAAAGGAGCGCCAGGTAGGATACACATTGCTATCCTCAACCAAAAGCCTGGTGGAACATCTCTGCCTTGCATGCCCTATAGAACTGTATTAGATCCCACAGGGCGTGGATGTTGTTTGGCAGAAAGTTCCACCAGGTAGGAGCCAGGGCTGAGAATTACAATGTTTACAATTATAAATATTGTAATAGATGTTTGTGTGGTGCAGGAGCAGCGAAGCAACAAGTACAGCAGTACCTCCAGGTGAACAAATCCTTCCAGAGGTAAAAATAATGATAAAATGAAGCAAAAAGCGCACTAAAAACTGCTATTAAAAGCCTCACATACAGGAGCTACTATTCAGAGCTCCCGTCGCAGCACAGCTCCATCTTGAAGGTGCCATCTTTTTGTAATATAGCAATTATCAAATAAATAAATAAAAGTTAATACCCATTTTAATGTGGTTAATACCTCAGATTGTTGATACTAATCAGTCAGAAATCTGGGTGTTTATTTGCTCAGTTGTGCATTTTCAGTATCATCTACTTCTCTCTACTTTCCCAACATGCAAGATGTGATCAGTGAAATTTTAGTTTTCAGTAATTGACTTCACTATATCAAGGTTTAAACCAATATGCTAATAACTCCATTAATCTTCTTCCTTTATATGCAAATCTGTAACCCAGATGTTGCATCATTTGCAAATATTGCAATTAAAACATTTTATCACTTGCAGTTATGCAAAAGAGCAGCAGACTGGAAAATGGGTAAAATTGCTTGCCTAGGACATTACTATAGCAACACACTGACCTCTATTGAATTACAAGTGAAGATTCAGCTATTAATTATAATGGTCAGGAATGGCTGCAATCTGAATCTTCCTTTTACTTTCTTAATATGGACATTTCTCAGTCATCATTAATCTCAGTGTTTAAGAGTCAAGGATCTAGCCCTGAATCATTAAAAGCCATAATCTTAAATACTGATGGAAAGAATGGGACAGTAGGGGACTGTCATTTATCAAGCCTGCTCAAGGTACTTCTTTAACTTTTTATAGTCTAAGCACTCTGTCAGGCATGCTTCAAAGTGCATATTCATTACTGCTCATTTTAGCTATTGAACTCTCTGCATTATGTGTGTCAGCAATTATCTCTCACTTTAGAAAGCTATCATTAATTAGGGCCAAACTAATCACTGCAGGACCTGTGAAACAGATAAATGTCTCTCTTTGTCAGACTTTTCACATTTTTTTTTGCTGTGACAAAGTTATTATTTTCTTGGCATTCCATCAAAGAAAAGTTGCTGCTTAATTATAGGAGGCATTTTATATTCTGACAAGATAATCCTGGGCACCCAACTCACTCCTATAGTGGTGTAAATGCAGAGGTTTGCTGATTGTCGAGGGGGGGAGGGGGAATAAACCGCCTTGCCTATTAGCAATAGGATAAATGTTATGTTTGATTTGGACTGCTCCACAGTTGATATGAAATTTTGTGGCAGCTCAGCATTTCAGCTACCATTAATCAGGTTTTCTGCAACTATTCTTCAGCAACACAGCATAAAAATGCTGCATGTGTTCCAAAACTGCTGGTTTATAGTGCACACATTTCTTTTATTGTTTGTTATGTGTATTTTAAATATGTTATATTAAAAACCCACATGAAAACTACATAAACATACTGAAGCTTCTTATTTAAGAACATAAGGGAAGCCAATGTTGGATCAGGCCAGTGGCCCATCCAGTCCAACACTCTGTCACACAGTGGCCAAAAATACCAGGTGCCATCAGGAGATCCAGCAGTGGGGCCAGGACACTAGAAGCCCTCCCACTATCCACCCCCCCCCCCCAAGCACCAAGAATACAGAGCATCACTTGCCCCAGACTGAGAGTTCCTATCTATACCTTGTGGCTAACAGACGCTGATGGACCTCTGCTCCATATGTTTATCTAATTCCCTCTCAAAGCCTTCCATGCTTGTAGCCACCACCATCTCCCATGGCAGTGAATTCCACGTGTTAATCACTTTTTGGGTGAAGAAGTACTTCCTTTTATCTGTTCTAACCTGACTGCTTAGCAGTCAGCAGCAATTGCTCAGCAGCAATTTCATGGAGTGCCCACGAGTTCTTGTATTGTGAGAAATGGAGAAAAGTACCTCTTTCTCTACCTGCTCTATCCCATGCATAATCTTATAAACCTTGATCATGTCACCCCCTCAGCCATCAGTTTATTAAACTTCCACAATTATTTATCATTGAAAATATCATTCAATTTCTCATATATGAGTTAACTGGCCTCCAAGGCCACCGTGAGCTGAATGGTTGTGAAAGTTACTTTTCTTTAGTTTCATACATAAGACATTTTATGTTAAAAGATTTTAATATGCAATTCCTCTAGAAATGTACATTCATATTCTTAAATATTAAGTGGAAAATGTGTTATAAAGGTTCATTAGTCAAAGAGCTGTGATTGGAAGTGGTCCTTTTGTATACGCAGTAAATTATAAACTTCACAAGCAGAGGGACCCACGATACGGGTGGAGGACCTCACGGCTGAGGAGGAAGTGGCCACAGGTAAGCTTCCCCCTGGACTCCGGCAGTGAGGCCGGGACATCTCCCAGCCACTGGGCCCACTGCCTATCTCCCCCTGGGCTCCGGCGGTGAGACCCAGACATCTCCCAACCACCAGGCCTGCCACAGAGTTCCCAGAGCATTCTCTGCACATGCATAGGGAACGCGCATTTACTTTTGGGGGGATTTAAATATCCCCCATATAGTTTCTTTAAGTTTTCAGATTTTTCTGCACACATGGGGAGTCCCTCAAGTGTGCAGGAAAATCTGTCTGCCCCCCCCAAGTGCCCCCGATGTGTGGATTTAGATATCCACATGCACAGTGGGCACTTGGCTATTAGTATATAGACAAGAGGCGGGGACCCGTGATACTCACAGGGGGGCTTCACATGGAACAGAAGGAAGCCACCGCAGGTAAGCCTTCTCCCTCTCTTCCCTGGCACCAACGGTGAGGCCTTCTCTCCCACCCACCATCCACGACAGTGAGGACCATGCAGGGCCCTCCAGGCCTTCTCTCCCACTTCCCATTGACAGTAAGACCTGCACAGCTCTGAGCCACCCATCCCCCCCACGACAATGAGGCCTGTGTGGGGCTCACCAGGCCTTCTCTCCCACCCACCCCCACTGGCCTGCCAAGCCTTCTTCCCCCCTCCCCTCCCCTCAGCAGCAACGGCTGCCAGGCACTGTTCCCAGAGTGTTCTCTGTGCGTGCACAGTGAACGCTCTTTTAATTTTGGGGGAATTTAGGTATCCCCCATATAGTTTTTTAAACTTTTAAGATTTTTTCTGCACACCTGGGGAGTCCCCCAAGTGTGCAGGAAAATATCTCTGACCCCCCAAGTGCCTCCGATGTGTGGATTTAGATATCTGCACGCACAGGGGGCAGTTAGCTATTAGTATATAGATAGATGCATAGGTGGTGGGTGGAGATCTCCTGGGATTAAGATTGATCTCCAGGTGACAAAGATCAATTCACCTGGAGGAAATGGCAGCTTTGGAAGGTGGAACCTATGGTGTTACACTCCACTGGAGTCCTTCCCCTCCCCAAACCCCAACCTCCTCAGACTCCACCCCCCAAATTTCCAGGTATTTCCCAACCCGGAGCTGGCAACCCTAGAGATACAGGAAAATATTTCACATTCATTTGCTTTATCTTAAACTTTAGGTTCTTTTGTTTTGTTTTGTTTTCTTTTAATGGAGATCAATATTGATGTCTGTAGTTCAAGTGTTTGGGCATTAAGTAACTTCTACACCATGGTTCTCCTGGCTACTTATTCTTGCATTATGTTGATAACTCAGAATAATTGGCCAATGTTTCATAAATTGCTGTGGTTTTCTTATCTTATCCCACTTTACCAATAAGAAGTCCCTCAGGCTGGAGAGTTTTACTTTGCTACACTAGGGGCGATTCTGCATCTAGGATTTGCTCCACATTTTCTCAACTGGGAGGGAAAAGTGCAACTCAAAACCACATTAAAACACCTTGGGGGCAATGCTGAACTGACTGCAAAGTCACCCCTGAATCATAAATCTATGCAGAAGGTACCATAAAACCCAATGATCAAGGGAAGCGAAAGCGGCATACAGTCTGGAGGGTACCATAAAATCCTAAAATCAAAGAAAGTAAAAGCAGCATGCTAGGCAGAAGAGAATTTCTGTTCCAACCTGGGTTTTGTAAAACAAGAGAGGGAAAAGCAAATGCAGAATCACCCTAGGACTACTGTCAACTTTAGGTGTGTGAGGCACAGTAGATTTCTTTCATTCACACACAGGATTCCTTAATCCTGTATCAGAGAACACATTGGCCACAAATAAAGACCTCTTTCCTTACAGAGTGTGTAGTGGATTATATTAGTTGAGGATAACACGGGTGTTGTATATAATAAAACACATACGTTTATATAGTTGGTAAGCTATGCAGAAAAGGAAAGCCAGGCTACATTTAGATGAAGTTGGAGTGAAAGTTGGTGGAAGGAACATTCACTGGCAGAAAACAGAGAAGGCTTGAAACGACTACTGCTGAAGGTTAAAGTAGAATGTGCCAAAGCAGGGTTCAGCTGAACATAAAGAAGATGACAGGAGAGTTACACAATTTTAAAGAAAGCCATGGTCCTCAGTTTGCAATACCTGAGCAAGGCTGTTAACAATAGGATGGTTTTGAGGTCATTCTTTCATAGGGTTGCCATAAGTTGGAAGTGACTTGATGGCACTTAACACAGACACACACACACACAAGCTAGTCTGATAGCTGACTGTGTTACCAGAGCTGGGAGATGCATTATGTTTAATGATTACAGTGTTAGCACTTACAGCATTTCAGAGTTAAAGACAATGAGACAGCTTTAACAAATCACTGTGTTTATTCAGGAACAGCATCCAAACCCTGCCTTTTCTAAAATCATACACTACAATTCCTACTGGATGCCCTGTCAAGTCAGGATACCTGCTATCACTTCTCCCTCTAAACCCCAACTCCTGCTTTTTGTCAGTTGGTTGTTGGCTGTTAACAGGGGTCATTTCGTAGAAAAAGAGGTGCAGGAACTCATTAGCATAACTCATTAGCATAACTCATTTGCATATGCCACACCCCCTGATACCACCGGAAGTATGTCAGAAGGCAAGAGAGAGAGAGTGCTGGCAGAGGGGACAGCCACTAATCCAAGCCTCAGGCTGAAGACAAACTGGCATTCTGCCGCGCCTCTGCGGTGCGGCAGAATGGGGCGGGGGAATTTCCCCTGCCCCGCGGCGTTCCCATGCCGCCAGAAGGAAGCCGCCCACAGCGTTTAGACTGCGGGTGGACACCGCGCGGCCGCCCCTGCCCACGCGCATTCACACCTGCTCCTGCGGGTGGAACGCGCACGCGGGGCACACCGCACCAACCAAGCACCACTTTAAAGTGGTGCTCGGCTGGTGCAGAAGGAGCGCGGCGCCGGACACGACGCGTCCGGGCCACCTCCTGGAGGCAGATGCGGCCGTCTGAACGGCCGCTCTGCCTCCGCTTCTGAAGCGGAGGCAGAGCAGCCGAGACAGCCAATCTGTCTCCGGCCTCAGAAATACCACTATTCTGGGAGGATAGCTTCAGTGGTGGCGAAGCCTTCAGAAGGCTAGTCGAAGGAACAAGAACCTTTCCAGGGGACGGGGTCATTTTGCTGCAGCCATGACACAAGCTGCAGCCATGACACAAGCAGGCATTCCCCCGGGGGGGGGGCTGGCACCAACTCCCGGGGCTGAGCTCCCCTGAGCTCCTGCTCGAAATGACCCCTGGCTGTTAACATCCTCAAGGTTTTTTCCTCTCTCACTTCTGTATTCCATTCGGCCTTTCAGATCTGATTGATTACGCTGAAAGGGGAGGAAAAGAGTAGAGTCTTCATTGCAACATTGCAGTCTATTTGAGATATTGCCAGAACTGAGTGTTCCAGGTACTGTGATCCAGAGATAGAATGGGTATTATATTGGTTTACTGGCCACCTAGCATACTAGTAGATACCTTCTCTGAGCCAGTCTCTAGTTTGGTCATAGAACTCCCCAGATTTGGGTGATTTCAATAGTCATGCTAAGGGTATCTTGTCTAGACTGGTTTAGGAATATATGTCTCCCATGCCAAGCTCCAGTTGGGGCCTGGAGGTCCTCGAAAATTGCAATTGATTTCTAGACTAGAGGGACCACTTCTCCTGAAGAAAATGGCAGTTTTCAAGGGTGGAGTCAATGGAATTATACATCACTGAGGTCTTACACTCCCAAAACTATGCTCTCCCAAGGCTCCACCCCAAAATCTGCAGTTTCTCACCATGAAGTTGGCAACCCTAAGTATGACTCAAGTTGTGATGGGGCCAACATATGAAAAAGGGCATACTCTGGATTGAGTTTTTACCACAAAGCCTTTGGTGGATGGTCTGATTAGGCATGAGGTTCATTTTGTGCTATGATGACAATGGTCTCCTAAAAATATGTATGAATGTGGCACCAAATCCTTGCAGGATCGGTGGAACCAGTGATCCACACAGAGAGATTTATGGATCCAGTTATTTTACAGATGGTCACAAAATTCTGTTGATACTGCTGTGAGAGCTTGCAATACAATACCCCTGGAGGTTATTGTCAGGGTTGCTGCCTGATGTCACCTCCTTCCCTCCTTCCAAATACCATACTGTCCTGTAGTTTACCTCAGAGCTGGATCTGGGAAACATCTAGAGCACTGAGTGACGTAGTGACAAAGCTCACTATAGATCCCATTTGAAAGCTTATAAGTTGGTGATGATGGCAGTGAAAAAATATTAATGTTATGCTACTATTCCATCAGCTAGTCCAGGTCCACCTCAGTTGTTTAGTGTATTTCAGTATTTGTTGACTCCTTAATGTGGAGTCTCAAAATTCTCAAGATCTGGTGATGAGTTGTGACAGTTTATAAAATTATTTTCTGATAAAATTTCTTTCATATGTTCCAATTTGTAAATAGTTCAGAATGTAAAGGTATCTGGTCCACCATTTGGTCATTTAAAAATGGTTTCAGTGATGGATGCTGACAGAATCTTGGGTGTTTTAAAGGCCACCACACATTCTTTTGGTGTGTGTCCATCTTGAAATCTTGCAAGGAACAGATCAATTCATCCTTGATTAGTATTATAAATCAATCACAAATATTTCTGCAATCACAGGAGTAAGTTATCTGCTTGTTATTGAGTGGGGACTGCTTTGGAGAAAAATAATGTGGATAATTATTATCCAGTTTCTACTCTGTCATGTTGGTGCAAGGTAATTAAGCATGAGGTGGCAGAGCAACTCTAGGTTTCCTGGATGACAATCTGTCCTTAAACATTTTCCTGTTGTATCCGGAGGATGTATTAGATGTCTTTAATACAGTGGACCGTGCCATCTTGTTGAAGTGTATAGGGGTTGATGTTGGTATTACAGGGTGCACATTGGATTGATTTCATTCATTTGTCACTACTGATCAGAAGCAAAGATTTGCTGTTGGAAACCTGATATCAGAGTTCAATTTTATTTCCCCAGTTTTTTTAATTGTGACTGACCCAAGGTTACCCAGCTGGCTTCACTTAAAGAAGTGGGGAATCGAATCCAGTTCTTCAGATTAGAGTCCACTGCTCTTAACCACTACACCAAACTGGCTCTCTCTCACCAAACAAGAGAAAACTGAATCTTGACAAGGTGGATGTGATGATGGCTAGTAAGGCTGAGGATATTCTACTCCACATTTTTGATGAGGTAAAGCCAACTGAGAGGCTGCGTTGGCTCAGACGTTAAGGTGCTGAGCTGAAGACCGGAAGGTTGGTAGCTCAGCAGTTCGAGACCTGAGTGCTGCGTGATGGAGTGAGCTCCCATCTCTGACCCCAGCACCTGCCAGCCTAGCAGTTCAAAAGCAAGAAATTGCAAGTAGATAAACAGGTACCACTTCTGGGGTTTCCGGTCGGAGGAATGGAGGTCTGACACGCTTTGCAAGTGCGCAAGGTGGACAGCGGCTCTTATTGACAGCTCGGGTGGATCAATCCACCTGACGCAACCTCACACAGGTAGTGTGAGGACTAGCAAGCAATATAATCCAGGTTTGAGCAAACTCGGTGAAGGAAAAGTCTCGGAGGAGACTTTTACAACACCTTGAGCACTGCAGCCGAAGAAGATTCCTGCAAGTATCTCTAAGGAGCCGAGCTGAGCTGATTAAATCAGCATAAAATCTCCAATTCCTCTGATTCCTTAACAAAGAAGACAAAGTTTAAACGTTGGGACCACATCTGAAGCGAAATAACAACATAAGGTAACGGAAAAAAAGTTTTTGCCTTACTATTACTGCGTTTTGAAAGACGAAAAGCAGGACTTCCGGCAAGACTTGCGACCATGGCGGACGCGCTCCTCCGCACCTGCGGGGAGCGCAATCCGTACCTGGCGGGAAGAAGGGGCTTTGGACTGGTGCCGAGCCCCCAGAGACCCTAGTAAAGGGGCTCTGCCTGGGGTGGCACGAAGGGGATCTCTCCCTACGGTGGCGATCGAGGGATTGAGGTCCCCTTTCATCACCCCCATAGGTTCCCCCGTCCGTGGGAGCCATATGGCTAAAAGCGCAAAACCGTGAAGCAGCAGAGAGTGCGAAGCTTTGAAGCTGGAACTTATAGTTACGCACGGAGAAAATGTGAGTCTGAAGTAAAAACAAACAGAACACAGCGGGAAAGGCGGGTGGAGCAACCCCCCCCCCTCTTGAGACTGGCGTACTTATGGGACTCTTTACGTGGCGTTACTGCATGAAAAAAACGTACGTTCGGCTTGCTAGACGGTGGCATTGCTCTTTAGAGGATATGAACTTTAAAAAGATATAAGCGCAGTCGTAGAATTTGCTTCTTTCGTCCATCTTATCTAACTATCAACAAAGAAGCGCAGCCTCAACAATGGCGGGGAAACTGAAACCTTCCCCCAAACTAGGAAGTACAGCTCCGAGTTCAAAGGTTGATACCACAGAGATGAGCACTGTGTTCTCCTCGTTATTGCGACCTCTAGTGGACCAAATGACAGCTCTCAACGTCAAAATGGACAAGATGCAGCTGGACCTGAAGGAGTCGAATAAAACTACAGAGAAGCTGCAGCAAGAACTTCTGGAAGTTAAGACTTCAGTAAAAAATCATGATTCAAGACTACAAAAAGCAGAGAAAGAAAAGGCCTTCCACTCTGATCAGCTTTTGAAACTACAGATGGAAAGATCGAACTTTTTCCTAAGACTTCAGAATGTACCAGAGGATAAAGGAGAAGACCTTAAAAATCTGTTAAGTGAAGCGCTTGAACCAGTGACGGGTTTAAAAGCAGCGGAGATAAAAAGCGATATGGATATGGTTTACAGAACCTATCCAGATTATACTAAAAAGAAAAGCCTGCCTGGTGAGATTCAGATAAGGTTCTCCAAAAAGTCAACAAGAGATGTGGTGCTTAGGACCACAAACAAAGCGGTTCTGAAGATCAAAGGAAAAGAAGTTAAAGTGATGAAAGATATCCCATTTGAAATACGGAAAAGAAGGAAAGCCTATGGAAAATTGACATCTTGGCTTCAGTCTGAATCTATTATCTACAGGTGGAATGTTCCGGAAGGTCTGAGCTTCAGCATCAAAGACAAAAAATACAAGATTGACTCTGTTCAACAGGCAAAAAGTTTTTTGGAAAAAAGCAAAGAAAAGAAAAAAGAGAGAGACTCAGACGGATCGCTGGCATCGCAAGAAAGTATGTACGGATTTGATAGCTCAAAGAGCGAAGAGGAAATTTCCGACTCGGAAAAGGGAGCAGCAGCTCCAAAGGTACAAGAAGAGACTGTTAAGACAAGAAGAGGACGAAAGAAGAAATAAGGGCTGAAATGTTTTTTGAAATTGCACTTATATATTATATATAATTTGTATAATTAAGCATTCCTTCAAAAGAGCATGTCTGTCAAACAGCTTTTTTATTTTTCATATATCATCAGTAACAATTTTAATTGAACATTAACCAAGGTTTAAAATGCTTCATATGTATTAGTGGTAAGGTAATATTAAGCAAATGCTAAAGCACACTCTGTATAAGGTAAATATAGCTTAGAAAAGTAGCGATGTAGTAGTAGATATAGATAAAATCAATAAAAAAAAAAAGAAAGAAAGACGAAAAGCAGATCTGGTGAAGCAATAGACTGTTGCAGATTGGATGAGTGCAGTTTTGAAACGTTAAACAGCTGAATTTGAACTTAAAAAGCCAAAAAAACAAGTTGTTTAACATTCCTGCAGTTAAGAAGAGTCGGGAGGGGGAGCCAAGCATCGCGAGACAAAGAGGGGAGGAGGGAACCAAGCAGCGCGAGATCAAGCTGTGAGGACTGAGACAGGAAGTGACGACTTGAGGAGCAGACAAGAAGGGAAACGGAGAAGAACCGGAAGAGAGCAAAGGGGACTGTAAAAACTGCCGAACCAAAAGGACTACAACAGGAAGTGATGTGCGGAGAGCAGACAAGTAAGCAAGAGGAAGGGACAAAAGGAAACTACGGCAAGCCAGAAGCAAGGTAAAAAGACTATAACCTTTGACACAAACCATAGAGAAGTTGCGCCCGCCATTTTGGATTTATAAAAATTTTAAACAGTAATATCTCATAAACTATATAACTTAGAAGGCTGAAACCAACGAAATTTGACTTGGCAAGACTAGCTTGTGTGAACACATTAATCGGTGTTTGATTTGGAAAATAAAATAAAATCGATCTTTTTTAAAGAGACAAGACGGACCGCGGACTAAGATCGAGAGCAGCTACATGGTCCTCTCCTACAATGGCAGCAAAAAAAGAAAAAGAACTACTAGCTGTTATGGAAGCAATGGAAAAAAAAATGTTAGACGCTATAGAAGAGGTAAATGTTAAATTGAATGGCATAGCTGCACAAGCAGACAAAAACTTTATAGACTTGAAAGCAGAATTTCAAAAATTAACCACAAGAACACAAGACATTGAAACTAAAGTAAAAGAACTGGAAGAAAGTACTCAAAAGACAATGAGAGACAATGACAGGATGGAAAAGATGATGTATTATAAAGACATGCAAAACCATTTGAGATTCAGAGGGATTGAGGAAAAAATGAGTGAAGACATTTTTATAAGAATGCAAGAAGCATTAGCAGATTTTTTACAAGAACAGGAAGAGGTTGTTAAAGAACACATGGATCTTGTTTATAGAGTCAATTCTACATACGCAAGAGACAAAAATATACCAAGAGATGTGGTTGTCCAATTTACAATGAAAAGGACAAAAGAACAAATCTACAAGAAGTGTTTTACTGATCCTTTTGAAATAGATGGAAAGAAAATTATAGTAATGAAAGAGCTGCCTAAAGCAATACTGCAAGAAAGGAAAAAATTCAAACATCTGACGGATAAATTGAAGGAGAAAAAAATCAGATTCTGATGGGAAATACCTCAAGGATTAAGCTTTTACTATGGCAGCACCAGAGTAGTGATTAAAAGCACAGGAGAAATGTACGTGTTTCTTGGAGAGAATAAAAATGACCTTGGTGATATTTAACAACATATCAAGATGGATTACAAAGTACTTACATGGAATGTAAATGGACTTAATTCACCCCAAAAACGTAGAATGGTAGGGCATTGGCTGGAGAAACAAAAATGTAGTGTAATTTGCATACAAGAAGCTCATCTTAAAAAACAAGACCACAAATATTTAATAAGGAAAAAATTGGGAGAAGAATTTTATTCCTTAGCAAGCAATAAAAAGAATGGTGTTGTAACATATGTCAAAAAAGATTTGGAACCTAAAGTAATATTTAAAGACAAAGAAGGAAGATATTTAGCTATTGAAATCTCACTACAAGGACAGAAAACTTTGATTGTGAATATTTACGCCCCAAATGGAGCCAAAGAAAATTTTTTCAAAGAATTACAAGTGGAAATGGATAACGTAAATTATGATCAAATTATGATGTTGGGGGACTTTAATGGAACTGTGAATAACAAATTAGACAGGCGCTCTAAGAGAAAGGATGAGGCATTAGGGAAGCTTCCAAAAAACTTTTTCGAACTGATAAAACAAGAGAAGCTGGAAGATATTTGGAGGAAAGCTAACCCACAAGGAAAAGACTTTACCTTTTATTCTAATAGACATGACTCGCATTCAAGAATTGACATGATTTGGATGACTACTAATTTAAAGTTTAAGACAAGAAAAGTGGAAATTTTACCCAGAATAATTTCAGATCATAATCCGTGTTTATGGACTGCTGGCCAGGTAAAAAAACAAAAGAGATGGAGAATAAATGAGGACTTACTAGACAACCAAGAAATAGTTTAAAAAGTACAGGAAGAAACAGACCTATACTTCCAAGTAAATATACAGAAAGAAGTAAAAATTCAAACCGTATGGGATGCATATAAAGCAGTGATGAGAGGACTATTGATATCTTTAAATGCAAAAGATAATAAAAAGAAAAGAGAACAATATGAAAATATCGTACAAGCCATTAAAACAAAAGAAGAAGAACTGAAGAGCAGACCAGGGAAAAAGAAACTGCAAAAGGAAATCTGGATGTTACAAGACCAAGCAAAAGCTATTTTGAACCAAGAGACATACTGGAACCTAAAAAAACTCCAACAAAAGGCATTTGAAGGTGCAAATAAACCCGGAAAATATTTAGCATGGCAATTAAAGAAAAAACGTGAAAACAAATTTATCACTAAAGTGATAAGAGATAACACTGAGATAATAGACAACAAAGGAATAAAGAGAGAATTTTTTAAATATTATGCAAAACTGTTTAAGAAGGAAAACAAAGACAGAAGAAAGATCAAAGAATACCTGCAAACATTAAAGTTACCAAAACCAACAGAGGAAATTAAAGAACTATTTAACAATCCAGTATCACTACAAGAGATTAAAAATGCAATAAATGACTCAAAATTAGGAAAAGCACCTGGACCAGATGGATTTACAGCGAAGTTTTATAAAACACTACAGGAGTCGATCTCACCAGTGTTACTGCTATTAATGAATGATATAGGAGTTACTGGTGAGGTCCCAGAAACTTGGAAAGACGCAACCATCTCACTTATCCCGAAAGAAAATCAAGATTTAACTAATGTTAAGAACTACAGACTGATTTCTCTACTAAATAATGACTATAAGATCTTTGCTAAGATTATAGCTGACAGATTAAAAGAACACCTTAAAGAAACTATACAAACAGAACAAGCAGGGTTCTTACCCAATCGCCAAATAAGGGACAATCTAAGAGTAGTAGTGGATGCTATAGAATACTAAGATAAACATCCTGAAAAGGAAGTGGGTTTTTTCTTTTTAGATGCGGAAAAAGCGTTTGATAATTTAAATTGGGATTTTATGTTTGAGGTTCTAGAACATCTTGAAATTGGTGAATATATGCTTAACCTCATTAAGTCAATTTATAAAGAACAGAAATCCTCTTTAATAATACTGAAAAGACAGACGATTTTAAAGTCGAAAAAGGAACACGACAAGGATGCCCATTTTTGCCGTTGCTATTTATTTGGATTCTAGAAGTTCTACTAATAAATGTGAAGGAAGATAAAGAAATTAAAGGCTTAACAACCAAAGGTTTTTCTTTCAAATATAGGGCCTTTGCAGATGATGTGATGTTTATAGTGGAAGACCCTATGACTACATTACCATATTTGTTACAGAGAGTAAAAGAGTTTGGTGACTTGGCTGGATTTTATGTAAATAAGAACAAATCGAAAGTGATGTGTAAAAATATGTCAAATAACAAACAAACTGAGTTACAAAATCTTATAGAATGTGAGGTGGTGAAAAAGACAAAATATCTAGGTGTGAATCTAACAACGAAAAATATTGATCTTTATAAAAATAACTACGAGAAATTATGGCTGCAAATTATGCAAGATATTAAAAAGTGGAATGTATTAAATTTGTCATTGTTGGGTAGAATTGCGGTGGTTAAGATGAATGTATTACCACGATTAATGTTTTTGTTTCAAACTATTCCAATTGTGAAAGATGTAAAAACATTCAAATGCTGGCAGAAGGAATTGTCTAAGTTTGTATGGGGAGGGAAAAAACCAAGAATCAAGATGAAAATAATGTGTGATGCTAAAGATAGAGGTGGGTTCCAACTACCAAACTTAAGACTGTATCATGATGCAATATGTTTGACTTGGGTAGGGACATGGACTATGTTACAAGATAGAAAGTTATTGTCCCTGGAAGGCCATGACTGTAGGTTTGGGTGGCATGCATATTTGTATTATGGTAAAGCAAAAATGGACAATATGTTTAAACATCATTATTTGAGAAGAACGTTAATGGATACATGGACAAGATATAAAAACTTTTTTCCAGAAGAGATACCTATGTGGATTGTATCCACAGAAGTTTTAAATCCAGTATCACGTCACAAAGGACAAGATTGGTTGAAGTACAGAGACTTATTAACAAGACATGGTAAAGACTTTATATTGAAGGAGCAGCATCAGATGGACTTTGACTATGGTTGGTTAAGATATAGACAAATATATGACATGTACAGAAGTGGTAAAAAAATCCGGTTTTAGAGAAAAAAATAATGAAATAGAACAAGTTTGGGAGGAAGGTGGGAAAAATATGATCTCTAAAATGTATAAAATTTTGTTAAAATGGTTTAACGCTGATGAAATGGTAAAGGAACAAATGGTAAAATGGGCGATAAACTTTAACAAAGATATTGAAATGGAATCTTGGGAATTTTTATGGAAAAATGCTATGGGTATATCTACATGTTATAACTTAAAAGAAAATTGTTTTAAAATGATGTACAGATGGTATATGACACCAAAAAATTTTGCAAATATTAACCAGAATATGTCTAACAAATGTTGGAAATGTAAAAAGAAAGAAGGTTCTTTTTATCATATGTGGTGGACTTGTGATAAAGCAAAGACTTATTGGTCTATAATACATGCAGAAATGGAAAATTTTTGAAATGTACATTTAAGAAGTTGCCTGAAATGTTATTGCTTGGACTTAAATTAGAAGAGATAAATGTAAAGAAAAGGACAATAATATGGTATATGATAAAAACAGCAAGAATGGTGTACGCACAAAATTGGAAAAATGAAAAAATACCAGATGTGTGGGAATGGTTGAAAAAATTGTTATATATGGCTGAAATGGATAAATGGACTAGAAAGTTGAATGACCTGTACTCAGAGACCTTTTTAGAAGATTGGAAAGATTTGAAAGAATATGTTGAAAAATACTGGGATATGAAAAATTACATCTATACATGGTTATAATAACATAAAGCAATAAAATTAGAGTATATGAATGTATTAAGGATAATTAAATAATGAAGTTGTTTTTATTTTAGAATTATATAAGAATATAGAAAGTGAGAATTAGTATACAAGTATTTTTAAGATACATGACCGTTACCAGAAATGTAAACATAGATATAAGTATTACTATTTTGGATAAAGTGGAAAATGTGTTGTGCTTCAGATGTGGTGGGAAACCGCCAATACAAGATAAAAACAAGATTATACAAATAGAACAAAATGTTATATAATATGGAAAAAAGGATTTGTATAAGATAAATGTATTAATTTTAATGTGTTGAAAAATAAAAAAAAATTACAAAAAAAAAAAACAGGTACCACTTTTGTGGGAAAGTAACAGCGTTCCTTGTGCCCCAGCATTTAGTCATGCTGGCCACATGACCACGGAAACATCTTCAGGCAGTGCTGGCTCTTCGGCTTGGAAATGGAGATGAGCACCGCCCCCTAGAGTTGGATACAACTGGCTTTCAAGTAAGGGAAACCTTTTTAAAGCCAACTGATCACTTATTACTAGAGAATTAGGTGAATCCAGCTGCTTAAAATACCTTCCTCCATCTTCATCTGGTACAAAGATTAGCTCCCTCACCTGACTGATCTGGTCAGTGAATCTATGATACAATAATCTTGAGACTAGACTATTGTAATGCACTACATGGGACTGCCCATGAAGACAATTCAGAAACTTCAGTTTATGCAAAATGCCCCAGTTTGACTGTTATCAGAAGCAGTGCAAAGTGATAATATTAAACCAAATTTGCAGTTATTTCATTGATTCTGTTAGTTATCTCCCTGATGTGCCAGGATACAGTTTACAGCAAATAAAAATGCAATTACATACAATACAACATACAATTTTAATGTATAAAAAGAGAAACAAATCCAGTGGTCCAGGCCACAAAGCCTGAGTCACAGGCCAAGAGCTCTTTGGCTTCTGCCCAAGGGCTCACACCTCCAGGCTATGACCGAGATATAAACCTGAAGCCTCCAGGTGGGGCCTGGAGATCCCCCCACTTTTACAACTGATCTCCAGCTGACAGAGATCAGCTCCCCTGGAGAAAATAGCTGCTTTGAAGGGTGGACTCTATGGCATTGTACCATGCTGAGGCCCCTCCCCTCCCCTCCCCTCCCCTCTCCTGGATCCATCCCCAAAGTCTCCAGGTATTTTCCAACCCAGACCTGGCAACCCTGCGTGCTTGTGTTCTTCTATAGATTTTGCAAAACAACTTTTTAGAAGGCCTTTTTTGTGATTTGAAATGTTGTTTGTAATATTGCATTTAATTGTGATCTGTGTTGTGCCTTTTAAAGAAAGGGAAGACTATAGATGTTGGAAAATAAATAAATGTATGACTACTTAAACAGATTAACAAAACAGAATTCTTGCTCTCTTAAAATGTAGGATCCGTGTATTTATACAAAATACAGTTATAGCTATGACCTAAATGATGATATACCTAAGTGGAGACCAAGGAAGTCCAGCCTTGTTAGCCAGGGTTGGATTATATTGACCCAAATGTCTGACCTGATATCCCTTCTCTGGCTACACATAACCCTAAAGGCATTATCAGAGTAATTTGACCTATTGCATATTTAATTCTTAGTGACATAATTAGAACATTAGCAAATTTGAGTAGCTAGTTGGTAGTAGTCACTGTATTTGCATATATTAATTGTGGAACAATTGCCAGGAAATGTAAAGAAATGAATAAGAAGAAAGAATTAAAAGAAATAAAGTACAAATTAATTTATATGCATTATCATAACTTGCAAATTAGACAGACAGACAGACAGACAGATAGGCAGGCAGGCAGGCAGGCAGGCAGGCAGGCAGGGAATCCTGTGGTGGAATGCCATGTTTGCTTATGCTGAGGTCTTGTTGAAGTGAAGCAGAGTTCCAGGATAATAAAAGCATAACTGTTTCTCAGGGCTCTCCCTTTCTAGTTCATACTATTATGCTTATATTTTATACTTATATTTTGTGTTATCAGTAGACATAAGTTCTGCCACTATTGTTTGGTGTAGTGGTTAGGAGTGCGGACACTAATCTGGGAGAACTGGGTTTGATTCCCCACTCCTCCACATGCAGCTGCTGGTGTGATCTTGGGTCAGTCATAAGTTCTTTCAGAGCTGTTCTCTCAAGGGCAGTTCTTGAGAGAGCTCTCTCAGCCCCACCTACCTCACAGGGTGTCGGTTGTGGGGAGGGGAAGGGAAAGGAGATTGTAAGCCGCTCTGAGACTTTTTTGGGTAGTGAAGGGTGGGGTATAAATCCTCTCTTCTTCTTCTATTATATAGAAGTGTATCGTAATGATACTTAAATCTCCTGAGCATTGAGCATGCAACATGTGTTACCCCAATGATGATGTGTGATAGGGAGTGCCAAATGAACTTGTGAAGCAACCAGTTCACTTGTACTGAATTATCATCATAGTTCACAGGAGAAAATAGATTAGATAAACGTTGATGTTAGAGGTAGAATGGAACTTTCAGCAACACTTTTCCCTCCCAGGCCCTGCCCCCAAAACAGCTTCTGGGGAATGTGGGCCTGGCAACCCTATTTACTTTTTGCATACTTTCTGGGTCTTTAATTATGACTCCTAATTGCCCTGTTCCATCTATCCCTCTTCCCTTTGTTTCCTATTCCCACCCACTAAGGAATGGCTTGAAAGCCCCAGATGCCGCTCTGGTGTCTTTTTCTGAGTCAGCCACTGTGGCTGCATTTGTGAAGCACTGTTTGTAACTGGCTGAAACAATGGAGGCTGCTTCATCTTCCTAGTAGCTCTTTGCAGCTTCTCTGCCCAGCTGATGGGCTCTGACTGTCCTCAGCATAATTCAGGCAGATGCTCAAGTTGGGTGGGCCAACTGACTGCCAGCTGACTGGGGCCACCTCAGCTGCAAATCATCACAGATGTTTGAAGATAGTGTTGTATCAAATTCCAAAGAAGGAATAAATACAGAGTAGATTTGGAGGCCTGAGTGACCTGCAGTTCTAGCTAATAAATACTAAAACTTTATTTAAAAGAGATGACAATCTATGAACAGTACTATCTTGGAAGTAGGGTCATTAAAGTTTCTCCCTAAAATGCCCTTGATGGGAGCAAGCCTTCAAAACAATATTGACTACATGGAAGATATATTTTTTCCCATTCATTAAAAGCTCACCTGCATCCCAGATGGTGATATCCATACGTATAATATTCTAGAGAGAAACTTGGAAGATAATGCCAACTGTTCTCATCTCAGGAAAAGAGCTCCTAATGATAAAATCATACCAGAATCTGCTCTGAAATTCATTCCTTCTGTGGAATTCCTGCAGTGAGCTCTGAAAATCTTATGCAAGAACAGGCATGTTGATGTGTATGTCATTACAGAGGTCACAATCAGCATGGAGAGCCTATGAATGAAAGAGTGTGTTAACTGAACTCAAGTCCAAAACTTCTATTGATTTCATTAAGTAAGTCCAGGGGTCATTTTGAGCAGGAGCTCAGCGGAGCTCAGCTCCGGGAGTTGGTGCCAACCCCCCCCCCCCAGGGAATGGCTGCAGCAAAATGACCCCGTCCCCTGGAAAGGTCTTTGTTCCTCCGACCAGCCTTCTGAAGGCTTCAGCCACCACTGAAGCTATCCTCCCAGAATAGTGGTATTTCTAAACCTTGGATTAGTAGCTGTCTCCTCTCTCTCTCTCTCTCTTCCTTCCTTCCTTCCTTCTTCCTCTCTCTTTCTTCTTTCTTGCCTTCTGACACTTCCAGTGATGTCAGGTGGTATAGCATGAGCAAATAAGTTATGCTAATTAGTTATGTTAATTAGCTCCTGCACCTCTTTTTCTATGAAATAAGCCCTGAGTAAGTCATCCGATATTGAGTACTATTGAAAGAAACAATAGTACAGGATATTTCTAAACATCTATGACTTAAGTATCATAGTTTTATAGTGCCAGTAAGATGTACTTAATAGGTTCTCCCCCCCCCCCCCCCGCCTGCCAGTGTAGTGTTTCTTTAATAAAAAGCCTGACTTAAACCCTCTGGGGATCTGATTCATGGAAATGTTATACGTTTGCTCTTAAGAATATGTGAAAAAGACATTTCCCTAGGAAAACAGTGTGTTTTCAGTGTATATCAGATATCCTGAGACCAAACACACAACTGTTTCTTTCCCTTAAAGGGACATGGGATGCAAAACATCCAAATCTGTTTAAAATGTTAAATGCTCTGAAAGCAGGCCTGTTTAATTAAAGCTTTACAAAGACTTTAATGAGTGACATTGGGTTTCACTACAATAATTATCCTTTGGGAGGAAAGGACTATTGACGCGATAACCCTTTCCACTCATAAACATCACCCAAGGTATGAAGAGGATAAGTGCACTTCCATCAACATTAATCCTGTAAAAGAAGAGAGGGAGAGAAAGAAACCCATTTAGAAACACTTTACATTCTTACTCCTACTAGAAATATACAGCACTAATTGCTGGCTTCAGAAATGTCCTTATTATCTATGATGGGAACTTTCCCCTTGGCATCATCTACCAGGCCTTCCTTAATTTGAAACTGTTATTAGTGTCTGAGATAGTTCTCTAATGTATCACTTGAAAGAGTCAGGACATATTTCACAATCTTTTTACTTAGAGCTGTATGAAGGCCATGTTTCTTGCCTAGGGCCTTGTGTCAATGATACTCCACAAAGCACTTACTTCCTATTTTAGAAATTACATTTTTTAAAAAATGTAGGAAACCAAGTAGAATTCAATAGACCTCATTGCTGTTTTTTCTTAAATTCTGCTTAATCAAAATTATAAAATCTGATTCAATGTTAGTTGGAATTATGCAAACCAAACACCTGTACATGTCCCTAGAAATACCTTCTTTTTAAGTCCTCAGGTGTTATGTCCAAAACTATTGCCATTTATTGTGTTAGAAAGTGTATTGTGTTAGGAAGTGGGTAGTGACATACAGAATGTAAATATAAACATATATTATATAAATTTTAAGAGAATTTCCTCAATGAAAATTTGGTGCAATAACTCCCCCCAGTGCAGTTTTCATGTGAGAAAACTGCTGGGGTGGGCAGGAGCCCTTCTTCCTACCACAGGACCATTACAAGCCCATTTGGACTCTTCCTTGCAGCTGCTGTGTGGCTTCCAGGAACATGGGAGAACAAGTGTAAACAAGTGAAGAAGCATAATGTGCAACTGACTTCTCAGTCATGTTTTTCATAGAGCAAGGGGCTGCATGTCACAAACAGCTGCCCTGAGCCCGTGAAGGGGAGGGTGGGATATAAATCCAAATAAACATAAACATGAATAAGGAGCATTAGATAACTAGTGGGTGAAGCTCTGGAAGGTCTATTTGGAGCAAAGGGAGAGCAAAGAGAGACTTTTCACAGGTAGTGAGGGCCCTATGAAATTGATTGGGCACCCCACATAGATCCCTAAGGCTGCAATCATTTGCACATGTATTTATTTATTAATTGATTTATTTGATTTTTGGGTCACACTCCCCTGTGGGCAGGGCTCAGGGTGGCTTACAACAGGGGTATACAAAAATATATATGTTTTAAAAAATTAAAACCAACAAGAAAAACAACAGTCATTATTTCAAAATTTATGAGTTCCAAGATGGCTAACAGTCAGAATTCCTAGTATGGCAAATTGCTGACCTCCCAGAAGAGACTTGTAAAATATGGTAGTGGGAATCATAGGGGATAAGAGGAGTATGAAAGTGCAGGATCATAGAATTATGCCGTCACTATCCTCATCCGAAAGCCTGGCAGAACATCTCTGCCTTATACACCCTGTGGAAAGGTAACAAATCCTGCAGGGCTTAGATGTTCTCAGGCAGAGTTCCACCAGGCAGGAGCCAGGGCCAAAAAAGCCCTGGCCCTGGCTGAGGACAACTGGATCTCTCTCGAGGTTCTTACTTCCTGAGTGTAACATTCTTCTTGGGGTGTATTGAAAGAGGCAGTTCCAAAAGTATGAGGGCCCATGACCTCTAAGGGCCTAAAGGTCAAAACCAACACCTTGAACTTGATCTGGTGCTCCACTGGAAGCCAGTGCAGCTTGTGCTGCATGGGTTGAATATGTGCCATCCTGGGGGGAGTTCCTGTAAGGACCCGCACAGCTGCATTCTGGATCAGCTTGACCTTCTGGGTCAGTCTCAAGGATAGGCCCACATAAAGTGAGTTACAGTAGTCTATCCTGGGGGTGACCGTTGCATGAATTACTGTAGCTATGTCAGGGCAGGAAAAGTAGAGAGCCAGTTGCCTAACCTGGTGTAGTTGGAGAAACGCCAGCCGGGCAACCTTTGTGACATGGGCCTCCATGAATAAGGAGGCATCCAGTGTCACGCCCAAGCTTTTGACGGTCAGTACAGGTGTTAAGACTTAGTCTTCTGTCTAAGTAAACATGCTATTCTGGATGACTCTGCTCAGGCCTGATTCAGCTATAGGCATACATTTAAGAATCCCTAGCTGTCGAATTAGATTTACTATATCAGATTATGCTGGATGACTCTGCTCAGGCCTGATTCAGCTATAGGCATACACTTCAGAATCCCTAGCTGTCGAATTAGATTTACTATATCAGATTATTAATAATAGTTCATTTGGGGTGTATAACACAAGTGAAAATATTACTAGAAAATCTTGCATCCATTTTATGTTTTGATTGAAACGTTATACTTTTAACATAGATTCACTTAAAAGAATATAATAATATCCATTGATTTTATATAAATAATTAAAGGAGAATAATTATTTAAGCCCATTAATTATTTCTTACAGAAGTAAGCAGGATTCAGGTGGGTAGCTGTGTTGGTCTAAAGCAGCAGAACAAAGTGTGAGTCCAGTGGCACCTTTAAGACCAACAAAGTTTTATTCTGGGTATAAGCTTTTGTGTGCATGTGCACTTCTTCAGATACATAGAAACAGAAGTTACCAAACATTACATATAGGTAGCAAGTGAGTGGGATGTTGCCAGGAAGGGCCAATAAGAGTCAAGATGCTTAAGCAACTTAACAGTAAATATAGCTAAGACTGGATGAAAGTGATTGATAAGACCCGTGAAGAGTAGCAAATTAGCACACAGCATAAAAAAGGAGTTTACAAACAGATGCAAAAACTGAATGACGTTAGCATGGGTAGTGAGAGAAGAAACCAATATCTGTGTTAAGCACTGGGGGTTCCATTGTCCTGAGTGTGGTAATAACTTATAACTATCCCATTCAAGTCTGTTTCTGAAGTTCCTTCACAATAAAACAGTAATAAGCAGGGTACAGGAAAAAAGCATCTTCAAAAAATATTTTCCAGGTCAGTTCAGTTTCCCATATCTGTAGGTTTGCAGAATCATTTTCTAACAATTGCTAGCTGACCCACCTGGTAGATCTCACATTTGTGCCTAATTGTAACATCAAACATCATACAAGGTTATCTGTATTAAAATATATAAAAGCATTGTTATTTCATTCTTGCTCGTTCATATCATAACAAAGAATATAAAAAATAGGGATTGCTAGCCTCTAATACATAAGGCTCCAATTTCACACCCATCTTTGAACTATATCTTCACTTGTGTATTTAGTTGGACATTCTTGCCATTCTCAGACACCTTGCACCAGGGCCTGGATATATATTATATCTTTGATAAAAAGTGTGCTATTTCTAATCTACTAAAGGCTATATTTTTTCTGTTACTGTTTGTTCTTCACACTTCCCCTTCTGCCCTCATTTTACAATAATACCTCCCCATACAGAGACACACACGCAGAGTTACACACACACACACACACACACACATTCTTTCCTCTGATAGTACATGTGCATGTGTATCTGTCAAGTAAGAGGGACCTTCCTGTATCTAATTCTGTAGGCTCTGGCCCATGAGTTCTTACACCATAATACATTTATTCATCTTTATGGAGACATCTCTCTCTCTCTGTATATATATATTTATTCTGGCTATCCCCCTTTCCTTGCTTCCCCATTTTCTAATCCTGCTGATCAAATGTATCAAACCTACTCTAGTCTAGCTCCTACATACATACATATGAAGGAAGTTTCTGTGGGATTCAATGCTAAAACTCATATCTAATTTAGGAAGGAATTAGCTGTTGTTGCTATAGAAACACCCAATATGTGTGTGTTTCTCTCTTTTAAAAAGTGTACAAATTGCTAAGTGGTAGAAAGTAACAGTATCAGTCCACTTGGTGGGGTAGGAAGCATTAGAAATAAGATATAATTTAGGTACAGCATACTGCTTATAGTAGATAATGTAATTATGATGAAAATGTTTCCATTCAGCTCAATACATTGTTGTATTCCTTATGTATATTTGTGTGTCTGCGCGTGTGCATGTATGTTCCTTTGTGTGGGTGTGGTATATAGGTTCCCTTTGTTTTGTAAAATCAGCAATTTTACATAAATATTTTCTTTTTCTTACAGGAAGACTTTATAATAGGTTAACACTCTTTAGCTGAAAGTTTTGATTTGACACCTTATCTAACCTTTTATTTGAATCCCACATATGAGGACTGAAACATTATTGTTATGTAGAGTGCTTCCCTGTTTATATTTCCTTTTCTTTGAGGAGCTCAGGGTAGGAGACATGGTTTTTCCCTTCTCCCATTTGATCACATTTATCCTGTGCAATAGACTAACCTGAGTCATCCAATGATGGCTGTACTAGGAATAAGGCCCATTGTGGAAGTAAATACAACGGGCTCTAGAAAGAGGCTCTGGGAGAGTGCCCCAGCCTTGGGCACTCAGCGTCAATTTGCTGTGGTGACCTTAGCAGGGAATAATGAAACAGAGTCCACCATTTTCTCCAGAGGAACTGACTTCTGCTACCTGAAGAGCAGTTGTAATTTTGAGTGATTTCCAGCCTTTACCTGGAGATTGGCAACAATTGTTCTTCAGGATGAAATGGCTGGTTTGGAGACTGGAGTTTATGGCATTGTACCTGTCTGAGGTCCAACCCCCCCCCCCCAAACCCCCCTCTCCAGGCTCCATCCCTCAGATCCCCAGGAATTCTCCAACCTGGAGTTGGCAACCCCATCTCCTTCCCAGCTAACCATCAATCTACCGTTATCTGCCCCTCTGACTGCAGCTGACTTCTGCCCTCCCTCCAGGAGATCAGTTGTCATTCTGAGTGATCTTCACCCATCACCTGGAGATTGGCAACAATGGTTCCCCAGGAGAAAATGGCTGGTTTCGGGGGTGGAGTCTATGGCATTGTACCTGTCTGAGGTCCTACCCCTCCTCAAACTTCACCCTCTCCATGCTCCACCCCTCAAATCCTCAGAATTTTCCCAACTTGGAGTTGGCAACCCTATCTTCTTCCCAGCCAAGCATCAACCTGCCATTATCTGCCCCTCTGATTTCAGCTTTCCATCTCCTCCCCCCTCTCTCCTGGAGATCAGTTGTAACTCTGAGTGATCACCACTCCTCACCTGGAGACTGGCAACAATGGTTCCCCAGGAGGGAATGGCTAGTTGGGAGGGTGGAGTCCATGGCATTGTACATGTCTGAGGTCCCACCCCTCCTCAAACCTCACCGTCTCCAGGCTCCATCCCTCAAATATCCAGGAATTTCCCACCTGGAGTTGGCAACCCTATCTCCTTCCCGGCCAATCATCTACCTTTATTTTCTCCTCACTCTTCAGCTTTCCATCTCCCCCCCCACACCTGCAGCCTCTACTGTGCTCTGAAGACCTGACTGCCACATCACATTGGCTGTCATGGGAGGGGGCATCTCAGCAGGGTATAAGGACACAGTCCCCCATTTTTTCCAGGGGAACTGATGTCTGCCATCTGGAGAGCAGTTTAATTCTGAGTGATCTACCCTCACCTGGAGATTGGCAACAATGCTTTCCTTGGCCAGGAGGACGGGATAAAAATTTAAATAAATAAATAAATTTCCCAGGAGGAAAGGTAGTCTTTCTCTGCAAAGGGGACCAAAGCAGCTTACTCTCTCCCTTTTGACTTCCACAACAACCCTGTGGTGTAGGTTAGGCTGAAAGTCTGACTGGTCCAAAATCACCCACTCAGCATCTACAGCAAGAACCTGGATCTAGCAGACCCTGCTCTGAAGCACTGACTGCTACGCCTAGGGTAGCCAACCTCCAGGTGAAGCCTGAAGATCACCAGGTATCACAACTGAACTCCAGACAACAGATCTCTCCCCCTGGAGAAAATAACTGCTTTGGAAGGTGGGCTTTATGGCATTATTTTCAGCTGAGGCCTCTCCCCTCCCCAAACTCTGGCTTTCATAGACTCTACCAGAAAATCTCCAGGAATCTCCCTATCCGGAGCTGGCAACCCTAGTCAGGACTGGCCCCAATGAGTTCCTCACAAAGGCCTGTGAAGGGTTTCCTTTCTTTGTCTGAACCAAGCTTGGTTGCCTACTGTGACAAAATGGGCTCCAGTTTACAACTCAGCGGTTCACCTCCCACCCTCATCCCATGGGCATATCTCACTCCTTAAGTTCACTGCCACCACTCACTGAATTGTCACTGCTTTTTAAGAGGGACAGTGAGACCCCTGTGGTCAAATCTCCCTATTTGGAGATGGAATCCCCTTTCTTTGGGGGTCCCTGGAAAGTCAGCAACCCAAGGGTCTGGCCTTTCCTTGCTTTCCTGGGCTACTCCCTCTCTTTGGTATTGTGCAGAGCAGGGGAGACTATGTGGTCAGAGCACAACACAGATTATTAGCCCAAATAAAAGAATTTATTTAACTATTTACACAATTAAGGAGCACACAAACACTAAATGAATAAAGGCACAACTGTAGGAGTAAGCACACACTATAAACCAACAGGGCATAAATCAACGGGTTAAACACAATCCTCTTTCCCTACACATAATACTCTGGAGGTTGTGGGCTCAGGATAGGATCTCTCCTTGGACCAGCCTCTGGCTCTGCTTCAGCCTCTCTCTTTTGCCCAAGAGGGAAATTTCCATTAATTCCCCAAACCAGCCAACTGTGAAATGGCTAAATCTCTGCTGCCTCAGGGTCATCCCCTCCCATCTCTGGCGTGTAGCCTGGGTCAGCACAGGCAGCAGGAGCCTTTCCTAACCTCCTGTAGGATGAATGGATAGGCTGGAGTCTATATCGATCAGGGGCGTAGACTTTTGGAAATTCTGGGGGAGGGGGGCTCCTTAGTGTGCACGTGAAGCATGTGCGCTTGCTGGGGTGATGTTCTCCCCCCCAGGAAACCGCCACACCTCCCTGGGCCCTTCTGAGGCCTGCCAGCCACTGCTGCCAGTGCCTCTCTCTCCCCCCCCAGCCACCCCTTCCCTCTCCCTCTCCAGCAGCGACGGCCAGGCCTCGGAAGGACCCGGGGAGGCATGGCAGCAGGCGCTCCATTTTTCCGGGGGTGGCTCGAGCCCTCGAGCCCCCCCATACTCTACGCTTATGATATCGATGGTGCCCCGCCACTTGGGACAGTCCCTCTTTTCCCTCACTTTTTGGCCTTGGGGCAGCTGGGAACTGTAGGCCAGCAGATGAGGAAGCCCCATTCAACCAAGTGAGTGATACCCCTTCGGCCCCTCTCTGGAACTTCAGCTCAATTGAACCTTATGGGAGAACATTTTAAACAAATAACCACAGACAGCAGCCATCTTACAAACACAGGTAACTGCCATTTCGTTACACCTACCAACAGCCACTGAGGGAATTGTTAGTCCCACACAGAAGGCAAGCAGGAGAAGCATCTTCATCAAAAGAGAAAGCCATTTGCCTAAAATTCTGACAGGGCACAGTGGCTGAAGGAGAGGGCAGGGAAGAGGAGCAGACCCAGCCAATGGCATGCGAGTACTCAGAGCCAGTGGATAGGACAGCTTCTAAGTGACACATCAGGGAGCCAACTGATTTGGGAGTGTGTGGAATGTTCAGGAGAGTCCATGGTGAAAACAGAATTATATATAAGGAGGATGTGAACTTGGATTTCCTCAATCCTCGTTCAACACTGCCCCACAAAAGCTGTTCCTACCCACTGCCAAAATAAAGATCATGCACTGAAAGATTAGCTTAGGTTGCTTCTACATTAATATTTTACTCTGGTTGTATATCCATACTGGAGCAGGAGTTTTTGGAGCATCAGTACAATGTCATCTCTTAATTTCATTTTGGGGTTTCAGGGATGGCATACTTTTTGTTATTCCAGGTTTTCAGGAGTGTTGTTACCTTTCAAGATTCCATTTTGGGAACAATTTTTGGATCCCAGAATTTCAGAATCATTATGTTTGCTATTTCCTCTCATTTCTCCCTCCCACAGAGGCAGTAGGGGAACAAGGATGGAAGGAGAGAGAGAGAGACCATGCCCCAGGAAACTGCTGTCTGGTGGCAGACATTCCCTTAACATTTGAAAGGTTCTTTATTTCCTATGGGAAGACCTGGCCTCTGAAATAAAATGACGGCTCTTTAAAATTTAAAGAGCACATACACTACCAAACAGCTGGGGACATTCTTAAATAAGAAGCGGTAGTAGAAAAGAGCAAGAGTGCAGTAGCACCTTAATGACTAAGAAAATTTGTAGCAGGGTATGAGCTTTCATGAGTCATTGCTCACTTCTTCAGACCTGAAGAAATGTGTTTCTTCAGATGAATGAATTTCTTCATATCTGAAGAAGGGAGCAGTGACTCAGGAAAGCTTTATACCCTGCCACAAATTTTGTTAGTCTTTAAGGTACTACTGGACCCTGGCTCTTTTCTACTGCAGCAGGTGGTAGGTTATTGAAAATAATGTCCAGTTAAAGAGCCATCATTTTCAAAGGCAGGTAGACCTGGCTTCCAGACTCTGATGACCGGATCTATCATCCATTGAAAATAATGTGCCTTTAAACTCTAACTTTAAAGGGGCATTATTTTGAATGCCTATAACTGCAGCCTGTAACTTCAAATTTGGAGGCGAGGTCTTTCCATAGAAAATAATGTCCCTTTAAAATTTAAATGGCACATAAGCCTCCAAATAGCTGTTTGCCAGGGATGCTTCTCTCCCTCCCTGCTCATCTGCATTCTAAAACTTGAAACACTGCTGACATTCCTGGAGATGAATTATCGTTACTCCCAAAATTTCAGCAGTATTTGGTCATTTGTAATATCCCTGAGCCTACCCAACCAACCTAATTTCAAGTTTAATTTTGGCTTGGGTATATAACATGCACCCTGACTAACCCAGATTCATCAGATCTTGGAAGATAAGCAGGGTCAGCTCTGGTCAGTATTTGTAAGGGAGACCACCAAGAAATACCAGGGTCATGATGTGGAAGCAGGCAATGGCAAATCACCTCTTAATATCTATTGCCTTAAAAGCCCCATGGGGTTGCCATAAGTCAGCTGTTACTTGACAACAACAAAAATTCCAAATACACACACCTAATTGTCCTCAAATTGTCCACTGTCTGGATATTTCTCTGCTTTGCTGGTAATGTGGTCATTCCCAAACTGTCTTACTAGAAAGGTTGTAATCAAAGCCCTTTGGATGTTTTATGAATGGGAGGCCCCTCTCCCACTGGCATAATTTTATTTGTCTCAGCCACTGACAGTCAGTTTGGTATAGTGGTTAAGAGCATGGACTCTAATCTGGGAGAACTGGGCTTGATTCCTTACTCCTCCACATGCAGCTGCTGTGTGACCTTGGATCAGGCACAAGTTCTTTCAAAGCTGTTCTCTCATGAGCAGTTCTCAAAAGAGCTTTCTCATCCCCACCTACCTCATAGGGTGTCTGTTGTGGGGAGAGGAAGGGAAAGGAGATTGTAAGCCATTCTGAGACTCTTTTGGGTAGTGAAGGATGAGGTATAAATCCAGTTTTCTTCTTCCTCTGAGCTGCCGGACAAAAAAAGTTGTGAAGAAAATACAGAATGCATTTTCCATTAAGGTCTTGGGGCCCAGACAGACTACTCTAGGATTGGAATAACAGCCCCCAGAATGGAATGACATGGACAGAGAGATAGTTGAGAAGCACCTGACTGCATTGAATTAGTACAAATCCCTTGGGCCAGATGGTATGCACTCAAGACTGCTCAAAAAACTTTCTAGAGAGCTTGCATAGCCTTTGTCCATCATCTTCCAGACCTCTTGGAGAACAGGAAACATTCCACAAGACTGGAGGAGGGCAGATGTTATCCCAATTATACTTTTCACTTTTTTGGGGGGGTTGCTGCCTGTGCCTGGTTATGGCCTAGCAGGGCCCAGACCAGGCCTTGTTTATTCTAATAAAGTTCTGTTCTGTTTTGGTACTGGGTACTGTTGCTTTCTTACAGTGTCCTATGTTTGCATATTGTGTAAGTGTAAGGTCATCCACACTGGGACAAAAAAATCCCAACTTCAAGTATAGGCTAATGAGGTCTGAACTTGCTGAGACTGAGAGGGGAAAAGATCTGCAGTGGTAAAAAAAAGGCAAACTCTAGGGATTATTGGGAAAGGGACTGAGAATAAAACAACCCCTATTCTAATGCCTCTGTACAGATCTATGGTGCAGCCTCATTTGGAATACTGTGTACAGTTCTGCCTTATCTCAAAATGGACATTGCAGAACTGGAAAAAGTACAGAGGAGGACAACCAAGGGGGCTGGAGCTCCTTCCCTATAAGGAAAGGCTGAAGAGTCTGAGATTTTTCAGTTTAGTAAAGAGACAACTAAGCGGAGACATGATAGAGGTTTATAAAATTATGCATGGAGTGGAGAGAGTTCAGAGTGAATAATAGCAAAATACTAGAACTCAAGGGCAGCCAATGAAACTAATGGTCAGTAGGTTCGGGATGGACAAAAGGAAATACTACTTCACACAGAGTGATTAAAATGTGGAATTCACTGCTAGATGATGTAGTGATTGCCACAGGAATAAACGGCTTTAAAGGGAGATTAGATATGTCTATCAAAGGCTACTAGCCATGGTGACTGAGGGGATCCTCCACATTCAGAGGCACTAAAACATAAGAACATAAGAGAAGCCAGTGTTGAATTAGTCCAATGGACACTCTGTCACACAGCGGCCAAAAATACCAGGTGCCATCAGGGGGTCTACCAGTGGGGCCAGAACACTAGAAGCCCTCCCACTGTTGCCTCCCCAAGCATCAAGAATACAGAGCATCACTTGCCCCAGACCAAGAGTTCCTATCTATACCTTGTGGCTAATAGTCACTGGTTCATATATTTGTCCAATTTCCTCTTCATGCTTTTAGTCACCACCACCTCCTGTGGCAGTGAATTCCACATGTTAATCACTCTTTGGGTGAAGAAGTACTTCCTTTTACCCGTTCTAACCTGACTGCTCAGGAATTTCATGGAGTGCCCATGAGTTCTTGTATTGTGAGAAAGGAAGAAAAGTACTTCTTTCTCTACCTGCTCTATCCCATGCATAATCTTGTAAACTTCTATCATGTCACCTCTCAGTTGTCACTTCTCCAAGCTAAAGAACCACAAGCGCTTTAACCTTTCTTCATAGGGAAAGTGTTCCAACCTTTTTATCATTCTAGTTACCCTTTTCTGCACTTTTGCCAATGCTATAATGTCCTTTCTGAGCTGTTGTGACCAGAATTGCACACAGTATTCCAAATGAGGTTGCACCATCCATTTATACAGGGGCATTATGATACTGGCTGATTTGTTTTCAATTCTCTTTCTAATAATCCCCAGCATAGCACTGACCTTTTTTTATTGCAGTTGCACACTGTCTCAACATTTTCAGTGAGTTATCTACTATGACTCTCTTTTGGTCAATCTCCACCAGTTTAGACCTCATCAATATGTATTTATAGTTAGGATTTTTGGCCCCAATATGCATCACTTTGCACTTGGCCACACTGAACCCCATTTGCCACGTTGATGCCTACTCGCCCATCCTTGACAAATCCCTTTGGAGTGCCTCACAATCCTCCCTGGTTCTCACCACTCAAGGCCTGCCAAGTCAGCCCGGGGGGCGGGGGATTCCCCGCTACAGGGGTTCCTGATCTGCCGGTCAGCATTCGGCCGGTGGGGGGAACCCCACCCCCGAAGTCATCCAGCCAGGATGACTTCCCCAACGTGATGATGTCACCCGGAAGTGACATCATCACGTTGGGGGCGTTGCCAGGGTGATGCTCTGGCAACGCCCCCAACATGCTGACGTCACTTCCGGGTGACATCAGCGAGCGCGCGTGCTTCGCACGTGCGCCGGGGAAGCTCCCGGCCAATGGACGACTCCACCCCACCGGTAAGTAAAGAAGACTTGGCAACCCTACACCACTCTGAGCAACTAAGTGTCATCCACAAAGTTAGCCACTTCACTGCTTACTCCCAACTCCAAATCATTAATGAACAAGTTAAAAAGCATAGGACCCAGTACTAATCTTCAGAATCTCAGCGCCAGAAGGCAACATAAGGGGAAGGCCTCAGCCTCTATGCTCTGTTGTCGGCCATCAAGAGGAACTTGTTGGCCAGTGTGTGAGATGGGATGCTGGGCTAGATAGACCATTAGTCTGATCCCGCAGGGCTCTTGTTATGTTCTGTGGGTTCATGGGAAATATAGCTTAGTTTTCCCTGTCCTGGGAAATAGCAGACATCTTCAGCTGGCCTTTGCTCAACACACTCAAGTATAAGGGGTTTTAGATCTAGATTGTAACAAGAAGCACATACAGTATTTGCACTAGGGACATATGTTTTCAAGAAATACGGAAACTTCTCAAGACAAGGAAAATATAGAACTTGGTTGGGTGGTCTGGTCAATCAGGAGCTTTTCTTTAGGATAGGCAGTTAACAAGAAAGAATATCTGGACATGCATTTACAAACAAGTGGCTTTGGGCACCTGGCCTACTGACTGCACATACAAACAAATGTCATTTTGTTTTCTGAGTCAGGTACGAGCTTCTAAGAGACTGGCATGTGATCTGTAATACAATTTAGCTGGGCAAATTTGTGCATTAAGAGCATGAATAAGAATTTGTCTTCAGAGATTTTGACAGCCACAAGCTTGGGTAAGGTATAGAAATAATATTGCAAAGCATTGCTTTGTTTTTGTTATGTTCAACAAAGGTAATGCAGGTGGAGACTGACTCTACAGGTGCATCTCAGTTGCTCTCAGGTGCTTGGTGATACATTAGTCTGTTACAGTGCAATTCAAAACACAGTTAGACAATTCTAAACCCATTGACTTCAAGTCAATCTTTCAGATCAGTGGGTCCACAAGAGCAGAACTCTGTTTAGAACTGCAGAGTTAGTCATGTGCCATATAGTAAGTTAGAAATGATTATGGTAGGACTACTGAGCTCACATATGTTAGTGTCTTAGCGGTGATAATCTGGGGCCCTAGCTATGAGCACAGTTCAGAGTGAATAATAGCCGCATTACAACAGCAGAAATAACTGTATACGCCTTAGGAAAGAAAGATTCCCAACAATCACCTCTTCAGACAATCAGCCTCTGAGCCTAGAGTTTTATGGAGACAGCAATTTTGTTTGCCATTTTAAACTATCAGGAGCTGCACCTGGCTCTATACAGTTCTTCAGTGTGAGGGGAAATAAGTACAGGCAGGTATCCAATATAGTCTGTTTCAGACATAGAAAAGAGAGCCTTAACCCATTTCAGTTATGCCACTATCCATTCTTCCATCCCCTGCAATTTGCTTTGTAGATTTTTCAGATTTACCCTTTCTTTCTGCTTTGGATGTATGCCTTCAGATTCAGTCCCAGTGGAGTTTTCTTTCAGACTGCCTGAATATATTGTAAAGCACTGAATGGAGTTCCATGTGCACTTGCCCAGCCCAATGTTAATTTCCTCAAATTCTGCTTTTTCAGATTAATTTATTGATTAGTATGTTTATGTTCAATAATGATCCCTGCTCACAAGTAGGTTATGAGAACCGTAGTTGTTTAAAGGGGTGATTTCTTGTCTTCCATCTCTTGTTATGGTACCAGGGGAAAAAGAAAGCTTCATCATGCTGTCCCTATTCTGGCTTTCAGGGAGGAATTCTACTTAGAGCAAAGTTAATATTAGAACAGTTTAATTTACATGGTAAAGCTAGTAGATGTTGTTAATTTTCAAATATACAGTACAATACACTATAAGAAAATCTAGCAAATAGACTGACTAGTACTAGTGAGTACCATCTTCAATTTATACTACTTCATTCTTTGTACCCCAATGTAAGTCGTTCTCATGGAATGGAACTCTAATGCTATCTAGTGTACCACAACTGTTTCTTACGGACAAGAATTATTTATATGTCATGACTCATTTAAAAAACTACCTAGTATAAAAAAGGTACAGAAGTACATCTTTAAGAAATGAAACAAATGTTGAAGGCATTAGGAGGATAAGTTGAGATCAGTGATTTGGAATGACATCAATATGCTCTCCCTTAAATGATTTCTGCCTTCCAAAACATTTGATGCACCATCATTCATATTGCTGAACACATTTTTGTTTTGTTTCTGTAGTAAATAATCAGGATAGATTCATTTGTATCAAATGAATGAATTGTAAAGCATTTCACATTCCTCACATGAATAATTCTTGTGTCGATTATTCAGGGGTTTTAGCATATTGTGCCCATTTGGGCATTGATAAGTTTGCATTAACTAGAATGAAGATATGAGTGTTAGCAGTTCCTGCTAGGGCTATAACTGTGCTTTGCAAGTATAATTAATTTGAGTTCAGAAAAAGAAAGTCTTAAAGGAATAATGAAAGAACGACTTTTTGAAAAAGATTCACTGCAGAAAATGACTGGGACTCTGATAACAAGGTCGCAGATTTAAAAGACATAATTCTTTCCATCTCTTCACACTATGAAAGACATTATTTCTGTGTCAGAGGGCTTACAGATTTATCTAAACCATTATCTACCCAAGAATAAAGATGAACTCTTGGAAAAAATATCACTTTCATAAATTCTTAGGGGAAAAGTGATTGAGAATTAGACAATTAAATCCAGATAAAATTGCTTTTGAGATGTGCCTGATCTGAATGGTCAAACAGGATGTTCTGTAAAGTGGATAGCTTCAACATTTATCACTGATTAAGTCTATGCTCAAGTCCTGTTCTCAAACAAAAGGCCGGATCCTGCAGTTCAGTGATCAGAAGATTAGTTAAGTTCATGAGCAGAAAGCACAACTCAAGAAAACAAGTATAAGCATGCAAATGGTCACATCCAGATTCATCCAAATGTATCTTTCCCCTGTTCCCCTCACTCCAGCAGTCCCATCTGTTCATGACAAAGTTGCTTCTGGGGATTGCAGGATGGGTGAGCTCATAGTTATGCAACTATTTGCTTTCAGGTAGAAATTGCTTACACTAGTGTTGAAGCTTTCTATCTCTCCTTTTAGGAATTTTAGATGTTATACTCAAGATAAAACTTGTTTGTCTTTAAGTGGAACCGAGAGTTGGGGAATCCATCATTTTTTAGTTCTAGTGATTTTATTTATCCACCTATCGTTGGGGAGTGATTTGGTCTGCTCAGTATTTATTTAGTTAATATATTTATATCCTGTTTTTCCTTCCATAGGACCCAAAGTGGCTTACAATATAAAAACAGTACAATCAAAACAAACAAATAGGAGAAGTTGTGGCATCTGGAAACAGAGCAGCACTGTCTCTTTCCCTCTCTGTCTGTCTTCTTCTCTCTCTCTTTTCTAGTAGATCCTCCTTCCAGTTCTAGATTCTGTAGGTACACCTAGGCCTTAAGCACCTGTGAGTGTAGGACAAACAAACATAGCTAGATCTTACTATGCTGCTGCTAACTAGTTAACAGGGTCTTCTCCACTTTCTCCTTTGGCAGTAGCCATTTGTTTGTTGCAACTTATGGCTAGGGATGCTGAGAATTTCACTATGAACATGTTCATCCATCAAACTTACTGTATTCGAAGTTGAAGATCATGCCTACCAAACAGGTTTGTACAGGAATTTTATATGCCAATTCAAAAAAATTAGCAGCAATTATTGTCACTAAGAACTATTTATACAAGCAAGAATGAATTAAACAATAGCCTGCTAAACAGAGTAGTAGTACTCATAGGTAGTAGAGCTCATGAGAACATGCATGTGTGAAAAGTCAATTGTGCTATATTTTATGGTTATGAAGCTACCAAATATCCATGAGCAGGCTGATAAATAGTCAAAATGATCCTGGAAAAAATAGCTCCCTGCTTGTGACCAGCAAACAGGACATGAGTCAAACTGGCAGGTGTTCAAGCATCCTTACTTGTGACTGCTTGTACCCAGTTTGAGAACTAAATCATCAAATTTAATGGAGAAGAAGTGGGGTCATCATTGCCTGTGTCATTAAACTGTTTGACTTGTCATGGAGTCACTTGCCATTCATCCCCTCTTTGTGCCTATGCAATCATAAACATATGAAGCAGAGGTCCATCAGTGGCTATTAGCCACAAGGTATAGATAGGAACTCTCGGTCTGGGGCAAGTGATGCTCTGTATTCTTGGTGCTTGGGGGGGCAACAGTGGGAGTGCTTCTAGTGTCCTGGCCCCACTGGTGGACCTCCTGATGGCACCTGGCATTTTTGGCCACTGTGTAACAGAGTGTTGGAATGGATGGGCCACTGGCTTCTCTTACGTTCTTATATGTATCCTTTAAATGACTGACATTGGATAGAATGCATTGCCTGACGTTTGCATCTGCATAGTGTTATCAAACCAATCCCAGGGTCAAGAGTGTCACGCACAGAGCTCTCTGCAGAAGAACAAGGGATATTTGAAGTATGATGTATATTTGAGTCACAGTTTGGCAAAATAATTCCATTTTAGGAGAAGGGAGACAAGCGCTTTACCAGCAAGTAACATTATCCCCCAATGTATGTTATATATAGAGCTTGGAAGCTGAAAATCAGGAAAAGTGCACAAGACAGTGCTATTTCGAAATTACCACAGCAGTTTTCATATGACAATCCAGTAAAAATGTTTCATGTTTGAACAATCCTAGTTATGTTGTTATAAACTAGTGCCCAGTTTAAAATGACTATGGAGAAGACCAGGTAGCAGTAAGGGATACCAGCCTGGAATCAAGTATGGGGTGGCTGAAACTGTTGGCAGAGAAATTTACAAAGCAAAGGTGCACAACATGATTCAAGTCTAGATAAAGCTTTATTCAGAAACTAACACTTGATAGTGAAGAAGACAGTAGCAATATGGAGACAGACAAGGAATGACACTAGACACTAAACAAGAGAGAAGGTGCTGATCCCACTATCCTACTTGACTTGCTGCCTCCTGCAGGGTCTTGTTCACTTCTTCGTTGTACACAAGACATTGCCTATTCAAAACAAAACAAGAAAAAACTGGGGAGGGGGAAATAAAATCATATATCGTCTGCTGAAAAGAGGAGGCTCTGGTACTTTCAGGTCTGTGGCACTGGAAGACAGTACGGGGGTGGGGGAAGGAATCTGTGAATTTAGAAGGGCCAGAAGCAGAATTACAAAGGTGAAGGTCATAAGATGCCCTGTTTATGCACTTAGATTTGCCTGGGCTCCAATGGGGAAGCCCTGCTATTGATCAGATTTGATATAAAACTAGATCTTTGATGGCATTGAACAAAGAATGCCAGGTCCGACTTCCCATTGGTAGATTTTAATTTTTGTAAAGATACCCAAGTGAAGCAGGGTGAAGTGTACATGATGATGTATATAGGAAGCAGGGGAACTGGAGGTCCAAATATGGTCATGCCAGGTGAGATGATAGGGGACATCAGAATGATCTAAGTGGGATGTGTGGCAGACCAGTTAGTGCCTGTTTGACAAAGGCTAAGCAGTGGCTTGATGGTAGGGTTGCCTTGTCCCGCTTGGCCACTGGCAGGGGATGGGAGTAGGGTTGCCAGATCCAGGCTGGAAAACCCAAACATGCAAGTGTTGTATCTTTCTCTCTCTAATTCCTAACAGCCATACCAGAATTCACCTTGCAGGCTGTGGCTTCAGAAATCTTCCACTTAGATTTTGAAAAGAATAGTCTTATGAGCCATTAGTAGCCAACAATGATGCTCTTATTTTTACTATTTTTTAAAAGAAAACCTTAGTGAGAAGGCCAGTTTACATAAGATAATAGCAAATATGCCACAGTTCTCTTAAGGAATAAATAACAAAACAGGGCTTCCCATATGACTATAGCATGTTTTGTCCTCTCTATTAAACAATTGTCAAAACATTTTCTTTTGTTATTTTGATAATCTACATTATTATTTATTGTTCCATGAAACTTTCTAATTATGCTATCAAATCAGTGTTTGCAAAATATAGTCAGGTAATTGAGCAAAACCAAAATAATTTCCATTTTAATTAATGCAGAAAAACTCAATCTTCAGAACTGGATTTCCTATACTGTCATTTGGAAGCACTTGAAGAGATAATTGATAATGTCGTGTTTACACAGTAGACAGAGGGAAATTATTCAATGGGGAAAAAAGCAGCGGATCATGTTCTATGAACATCTAGGAGAAAGAGAGAAAAGAACTTTCCTTCCAGAAGCCAAAGATAATCAATAAACAATTCTGTGTGATTTATTTCAAAAATGTAGATATTCCTCTGAGTTCTAAAAACAAAATCTATCATTTTTCTATATTCAGATATTTCATTTTCCTTTCTACCCATCCTTGCACTTTTTATATGAGGAACAATACGCATTTTTCATGATCACAAGTACTGTTTCAAATCAGAGAGGTAGTTCATATTTATGGCAGTTCAAGTGCAAATACTTCAGAGGCCAGTGTGGTTTGATTTGATTTATTTGATCAATACCCCACCTTCCCCCCTGAAGCAGTGTGGTGCAGTGCAGTGGTTAGATTTTTGGAATAGGGTCAGGAGAGCCAGTGCTACATCAGTCATTGTAATTTGCCTGCATCCATCCAGTTCTATTTTATTATGAGTCTGATAGATCAAGCATAATACTATGGTACATCTAGGGATAAGCAGAACCACAAAAATGCAGTTCAGCTCATGGTCTGAGGGTGAACCCCACAAGTCAAGTCAGCTTGCATACGAACCAAACTGGGTTCACGAGGTTTGTGCCTGAATCAGCTGAGCTACAGGGGCAGCCTGCTCCCGCGGCTCAATTGTTTTGGGCTTTAAACAGCTGAGTCATGGGAGCAGGCTGCCCCAGCTGTTTAAAGGTTGAGCCATGAGGACCAAACTACTACCAAGTCTCGGGTGTTTCTGATCTTTTGGTGGCTTTTGCAGGGATGTTTTGGTGGCTTTCATGGGCTTTTGCTACCCATAAACTTCCACAAAATGCCTTAGAAGTTTATAGAGGTTCATGGCCAGAAGGCAGTTCACAAACTTCAGTTCGTGAACCACAAACTAGCCAAAATTTGTTATGAACAAAGGTTCAAGAGCCAGTTTGTGCCCATTCCTAGGTACCCTTACTGGGGCAGCAGCAAGAGTGATTCAGTCTGGAAAGAGTATTGGACTCTGTTGCCCTAAAGACTTGCTATGAACAGAATGTGGTAGCCTTCCTTGTAATGAGCAGCATTTTCCTTTCCTCCATTTTATCCTCAGAACAACCCTGAGAGCAGGGGCAGACTGGGAGTGAAAGACCCTGTGAAAGGCCCTCACCCAGGCTGCCCTGTCCCCACCACCAAAGGAGGGAGGGAGGCAGTCTATCTGACCCTGACTCTCCCTCCCAAAGGGCAGCATGGAAGGCAAGGGGAAGAGAAAGCCAAGTGCAGCATTCCTTGCCTCAGGCAGGTCTCAAGTGGGCTCAGCTTTAACCACTCTCATATGGGGCTCAGCCAGGTGCTGCCCTTTGCTTTGACTCAACTCATGTATTTAGATATTTGCAGATGGGGGACACACTTGGAAATAGTATATAGATAATTGCCAGCTGCCCAAAGAGTCATGCAAGAATCATTCTTGCCTGCCATGCCCTGCTTTTTATAAATGGCTTTTTATAAATGACTTCCTCAGCAGTGTTCCCTCTAAGCTGAGTTAGTGAGAACTAGCACAGTTTTTTAGCCTTCGACTCACATATTTTTGTCTTAGCTCAGGAAGGATGGCTCCAGAGCAAACTAATGTATGCAGCAGCCAAATTGCTCACTCACAACTTTAATGCTAGTAGCTCACAAAGTAGAATGTTTGCTCAGAAGACTCCACAGCTTAGAGGGAGCATTGTACCTCAGCCACACCTGCTGTGAAACATGTAGTAGTACAAGAGCATGTCCTGGCAGCTGTGGCAGCCAAGCCAATGCTCCGTATCCTGTGGCTAATAGCAAAACAAGAGTAAATCTTGACTGATATGTCAACTAGGCCACCACATCTCACTTACTCCAGGCTTGCTTGTACAGCCACCAGTCTCTTCCATCCAATGTGAACTTGTGGGTCTCCTGACAAAAATATGTAATCTTTCATTAAAACCTGCCTCCATTCCTGAGGACTGGAAGGTAGTGAATGTCAGTCCCACCTCTAAAAAAGGTTCCAAGGGAGATCTGGGAAATTACAGGCCAGTCAGTCTGACGTCGATACTGGGTAAGTTGGTGGAAACTGTTATTAAGGAAAGAATAATAGGCACATTGATGAACAAAATCTATTGAGGAAGACTCAGCATGGGTTCTGTAAGGGAAGATCTTGTTTCACTAACCTGTTAGTGTTCTTTGAGGGAGTAAACAAACATGTGGACAAGGAGGACCCAATAGATGTTGTTTACCTTGACTTCCAGAAAGCTTTTGATAAAGTTCCTCATCAAAGGCTCCTAAGTAAGCTCAATAGTCATGGGAATAAAGGACAAGTTGTTTTGTAGATCAGAAACTGGCTAATTAAAGGGAAACAGAGAGTGAGTATAAATGGGAAATTTTCTCAGTGGAAGGAGGTAAGCAGTGGGGGTACCACAGGGATCAGTACTCGCTCCGATGCTTTTTAACTTGTTCATTAATGATTTGGAGTTGGGAGTAAGCTGTGAAGTGGCTAAATTTACAGATGACACGAAGTTGTTCAGGGTGGTGAGAACCAGGGAGGATTGTGAGGCACTCCAAAGGGAACTGTCGAGGATGGGCGAGTGAGCATCAACGTGGCAAATGGGGTTTAATGTGGCCAAGTGCAAAGTGATGGACATTAAATCCAAAAATCTTAACTATAAACAGAGGTCCGTTGGGGCCGGAGCGAGGCGGAGCAAAGCTCCGCCAGCTCAGGATTGGCCACTAGGGTAGCCACGGGCTGAATCAGATTCTCTTATCTGATTCAGCTCGCTGCTGAATTGCCACCGAAATTCGGTGGCAACTTTAAAAGTGACTGGAGGGGAGAGGGTTTGAGGGAGAGGCTCCAAACTTGCAGTGTAGCTGCTGGGGCCTCTTCTCAAAATACCCACCAAGTTTCAAGAAGATTGGACCAGGGGGTCCAATTCTATGGGCCCCCAAACAGGTTTCCCCCATTCCCTCCATTGTTCTCTATGGGAGGAAAAAAGTTAACATTTTTTCCCACCATACAGAACAATGGACAGAATGGGTATTTCGAGGAGAGGCCCCAACAGCTACTCTGCAAGTTTGGAGCCTCTCCCTCAAACCCCCTTTCCTCCAGCCCCTCATATACCCTATGAGTTTTTGCCATTGATTTCAATGGCCCATAGGGTATAATGGTGCTGAAACTGACATTCCCTTTCTGACACACTTCTGGTGATGTCAGGGGATGTGGCATATGCTAATGAGTTATGCTAATGAGCTCCTGCACCTCTTTTTCTACGAAAGGACCCCTGACTATAAATACTCATTGATGGGTCCGAACTGGCAAAAATTGACCAAGAGAGAGATCTTGGAGTTGTAGTAGATAACTCAATGAAAATTTCGAGACAATGTGTGACTGCAATGAAAAAGGCCAATGCTATGCTGGGGGTTATTAGGAAGGGAATTGAAAACAAATCAGCCAGTATCATAATGCCCCTGTATAAATCGATGGTGCGACCTCATTTGGAGTACTGTGTACAGTTCTGGTCGCTACACCTCAAAGAAAATATTATAGCATTGAAAAAGTGCAGAAAAGTGCAACTAGAATAATAAAAGGGTTGGAACACTTTCGATATGAAGAAAGGTTGAAGTGCTTGGGACTCTTTAGCTTGGAGAAACGATGGCTAAAGGGTGACATGATCAAGGTTTATAAGATTATGCATGGGATAGAGCAGGTAGAGAAAGAAGCAGGGATCATTTGGGGCCGGAGCTAGGCAGAGCAGAGCTCCACCAGCTCAGGGATAGGCACTCGGGCAGCCATGGGCCGAATTAGATTCTCTGATCTGATTCGGCCTGCTGCTGAATTGCCACCAAAATTCAGTGGTGGCTTAAAAAGTGGCTGGAGGGAAGGGGGTTTGATGGAGAGGCTCCAAACGTGCAGCCTCTCCCCCAAATACCCACCAAGTTTCAAGAAGATTGGACAAGGGGGTCCAATTCTATGGGCTCCCAAACGGGTTGCCCCCATTCCCTCCATTGTTCTCTATGGTGGAAAAAAGTAACGTTTTTTCCCACCAAGGAGAACAATGGAGGGAATGGGGGCAACCTGTTTGGGAGCCCATAGAATTGGACCCCGTGGTCCAATCTTCTTGAAACGTGGTGGTATTTCAGGGAGAGGCCCCAGCAGCTACCCTGCAAGTTTGGAGCCTCTTCCTCAAACCCCCTCTTCTCCAGCCCCTCATATACCCTATGGGTTTTTGCCATTGACTTCAATGGCCCATAGGATATAATGGGGCAGAAGCTGACATTTGGCCAGCCAGCTGGGGGAGGGGAGGGGAGGCTTTTAAAGATGCCCCCTTTGGTTCCCTTTCTGACACACTTCCGGTGATGTCAGGGGGTGTGGCATATGCTAATAAGTTATGCTAATAGGTATGCTAATGAGCTCCTGCACCTCTTTTTCTACGAAATGACCCCTGGAAAGAAGTACTTTTCTCCCTTTCTCACAATACAAGAACTCGTGGGCACTCCATGAAATTCCTGAGCAGTCAGGTTAGAATGGATAAAAGGAAGTACTTCTTCACCTGAAGAGTGATTAACATGTGGAATTCACTGCCACAGGAGGTGGTGGTGGCTACAAGCATGGATGGCTTCAAGATGGAGCAGAGGTCCATCAGTGGCTATTAGCCATAAGGTATAGATAGGAACTCTCAGTCTGGAGCAAGTGATGCTCTATATTCTTGGTTCTTGTGGGGGGGGCAACAGTGGGAGGGCTTCTAGTGTCCTGCCCCCACTGCTGGACCTCCTGAGGGCACCTGGTGTTTTTGGCCACTATGTGACAGAGTGTTGGACTGGATGGGCCACTGGCCTGATCCAACGTTGGCTTCTCTTATGTTCTTATGTCCAGTTTGGGCATGACATGTTCTGCTTTGTTGTACAATTCAAGTCACCCTTCTTGATGAAAATATAATAACTGCAACTATAGTGAGAAACATTTACCCTTCTATTATGAGATCTTGATGATGGGTGAGCAATACTCAGATCTTTCATTTGCCTGGTAATATACAGTTGTCTCTTTCGTATCATGGTTTTAAACACCACAGTGAACTGAGGGGATCCTTCAATGCTTAATAATGATTAAATATTTGAGGTACATTTCCATGTGTTCTGAAGAATTTACATTTTAATTAGATTTTGTAAAAGTCATTGGTATCCACTAAGGAGCAAAGTAGGATAGAAATAATATTATGGTTTAAAACTTCAGAAGCGTGGACCTTGCCATCCTCCTACTTTAGCTTTTCCAAAATGCAGCCCCAGGAAGGTTGTGGATCTTTGGGAAAGGTATGGAATACAATATATGGGTTTGCAATGAGACAGAGAATTGTGGAAATCCCCCTAAATGTGAACAAAAGTTTGACTTGAATGGAAGAGGAGTTAGGATCCCACCATTTATGGTTTTCCCATTCATATTTCTTAATGAAAAATAAAGATTTTAGATCCAAACATACACCCTCCTTTTCATAAAGGAGAACTTCATACATACACAAGGAATTGTTTCTTAGGGTTTAGGAAGGAAAATGCACAATTTCACAAGAAAATTCTAGTTTTCTGGTATGACAAAATAAAAGGAGAAAAGTTAAAGTAATAGTATAACAAAAGCAAAGCATAAATGTATTAAGTGTATTTTCTGGTTGTTAGTGACATTTTTGCCCCTTAGTGAATACAACAGTCTCTAGGGTACCCTTTAGCAGCTGTTAGCAACACAGAGAGCAACAATCAGCTACCATTTAGGACAGGAGGAAAAAGAATTCATTATTCAGCTGAAATGGGGTGGAATGCCAGGGTAACACAGACAGAATGTAATTAATGTTATTGGAATTTGGCCAGGTCACTAGATTAACATTTCAAAATATTCCATAAGAATCCCAACAGTTGATCAGCAAGACTTTGCTGTCTTTGCGGCCACCAACTCCCCTAAAAAGTCTTGAACACCTGCAGTAATGTTTAGTCTAGCTGTTCCTCTATCAATATAATTTTCTTTTCAAATAAGATGAAAAAGCTCTTTATCTAATGATTTATACTAAAACATAACTACTATGAGTGTTTTTCAAGATAAGACAAGCGTTATACAAAGTTAATACATTTTAAGCAAAATTAGTAAAAAAAACTTTTGTTGTGTTCAGTTTGCTAAGACATTCCTGATGTGATAATCCAAACAGTTTAAAAACAGTATTTTATGAATATTTTCACATCATCATCAATATATCTACTTCTTTACATGGCCAAATTTGTACATACTTGAATCTGTAGACTGGACCTATGAACAGACAAGGCACATCTTTCTACAAACCTGAGAAAAGCCCCTGGTTTGCAGAAAAATCTGAACTCTAACCTCCCCTCCCACAAAAATTGGGAGTTAACCCCCCCCCCCAAAAAAAATAGAAGAAGCACCTATACCTTTATGAAACAAATGCCCTCTGCAGTGGCCATTGTGACAGTTGCTAGGCAACCATGACATTATTGCCAGTTGAACCTTTGGTTTCTGTCAGTAAAAGGCAGGGGGAGGGGGCAGGATCTTTCCTGGGCTGTTTTGGCTTTTGAGAGAGGGCTCAACAAAGCCAGGACTGGCAGCAGCCACTAAGCAACTTGGTCCTACATGATTTCCGTGACTCAGCCAGGCCCAGCTGCTTACTACTATTCAACAGCAGCCATCACATGAAAGCCAATGTTGTGTAGTGGTTAGTGTTTTAGAGCAGGATCTGGGAGACCCAGGGTCAAATCCCTCCTCTGCCATGAAATATTGCTGAGTGACTTTGGGCCAGTCGCACACTCTCAGACTAACCTACCTCACAGGTTTCTTGTAAGCTGCTTTGCATCTGTACTGTGGAGATGGTGGGGTATAACTCTAGTCAAATGATAAATATAGCTGAAGATGGGAGGGGTCAAGTAGAATGTAGATTGGTGGGTGGATGAGAAGGAGAGAAGGAGGTAAGAAAGGTGAAAATATGGGGCCTGCCAGAAGGAGGGAGAGGAAACAGTATGGGGAGGAAATACAGGGGAAACTGAGGTGCTCTACACATGTCCTTGCAGGTTCCTCACTGTGCAACACTGTGCCCAGCCCAACAACTGGAACGGCACAAGTTGCCCAGAGTTTTTCCAGAGGCCGCCAGGGGTAAGGAAGGAGAGAAAACTGAAGAGATAAAAATAGATTGGTAGGTAGATAGGAAGAAGAGAACAAGGATGGAAAGTGGGAGATGCTATGGAGGCTTTCAGGGAAGAGAAAAAAAATAATGGGTAAGGGGGAAACAGAGGTCCCCACAAGTCCTTTCTGGTTCCTCATTTATTATACCTAATTCTCAACGTGGCCAGATCTGTTGATATTTAAATCCAGAGACTGGAGCCATGAACAGACAAGGCAGATCGTTTTGCGAACTTTTAAAAAGACCAGGTTTGCAAAAAATATGTAATCTAACAACATGACATGGTGGGGGACATAAGGGAGAAGATAGTCCTTCAGATGTCCTGGTCCCGAGCTATGTAGGACTTTAAAACACCCCCATGATAATACAAACAGCACTTGCATATTTAATCTCAGTGATAGGGCTGCCAAGTCCAACTTGGGAAATATCTGGGGTCTTTGGGGGTGGAGCCAGGAGACTTTGGGGGTGGAGCCAGGAGAAAGGAAGTGACATCATTTTGTGATGTCACATCCTGTGATGTTGCTTCCACATGCTGACACATGAACTCATGAAGTTTCCTAATACTGAATCAGGCCATTGGTCCATCAAGGTCAGTATTGACTACTCAGACTGGTAGTGGCTCTCCAGGGTCTCAGGCTGAGATCTTTAATGTCACCTATTACCTGATCCTTTTTTAGCTGAAGAGGCTGATACCTCCTGCATGTCAAGCAGATGCTCTATCACTGAGCAACGGCCCTACTGAATCCTTCCTCATCTCGGCAGAATATGAAGCCCTAAGTGCTACACAAGTGCTAAATATGATTTTCATATCATAAGAACAGGAGAGAAGCCACAGTGGATCGGCCCATCCAGTACAGCCCATCCAGTACAACACTCTGTGTCACAACAGTGGCCAAAAATACCAGGTGCCCTCAGGAGGTCCAGCAGCGGGGCCAGAACTCCAGAAGCCCTCCCACTGTTGCCCCCCAAGCACCAAGAATGCAGAGCATCACTGCCCCAGACAAAGGGTTCCATTTAGACCTTGTGGTTAATAATAGCCACTGATAGACCTCTGCTGGATGGGGACAGAGAGAGAGAGAGAGAGAGACAGACAGACAGACAGAAAAAAGAAAGAAAGAGGGAGAGAGAGAGAAGGGGAAAAAACTGGCAGAGGCACTTACTTCCATTTAGACCTTGTGGCTATAATAGCCACTGATAGACCTCTGCTGAATGGGGACAGAGAGAGAGACAGACAGACAGACAGACAGAAAAAAGAAAGAGGGAGAGAGAATGAAAAGAGCTGGAAGAGACACTCACCTTGCCAGCCACATGCAAAAGCAGCTCCTTCAGTCCCTCCTTAATCTCTGGGCGGGCCTCCCTTGCTGTGGAAGCTCTCTTGCTGACTTCTTAAAGGGGAAATGTCTGGTGAGGCTTTTTACTGCAGGGCAGGCTCTCTGCAGACATTTCCCTTTTAAGGCAGCCATTTTGTCCCCCCGGTGGCCATCTTTGGAAAAGCGGGAGGTAAGCACTAAAAATCGGTGTTTCCCCCGCCCTACCGGGGGACTTGGCAGCCCTACTCAGTGGCCATTGTGATGGTTGCTAGGCACCCACAAGAGTATTGCCAGCCTTCAAGTCTTCGTTCCTGTCAGTGAAAGGCAATGAGGTAGGGCCATTTCCAGAGCTGTTTTGGCCTATGACAGAAGACTCACTGTGGCCAGGCCTGACAGCAACCACAGGGCAATTTACTATCATATTACTTTCATAAATCACCCAGGCCTGGCTGCTCACGACTGTTCCACAGTAGTCACTCTTCAAAAGCCAGTGGTCAAAGTTGCAGACTAGGATCTGGGAGACCCAAGTTCAAATCCTTACGCTGCCATGGAAGTTCCCTAGGCCATACCCTCTCAGCCTAACATTCCTTACAGAATTGTTGTTGTGGCGATTAAATGGAGAGCAAAAGAAGGGTGTGAGCTGCTTTGGGTCCCCATTGAGGAGTAAAGCAGGGTATAAATGAAGTCAATAAATTAAATATAGCAGAAAATGGGAGGCAGGTAAAAGGTATGTTAGTTGGCGAGTGGGAAGGAATGAAGGAAGCATGGAATAGTGAGGATATGGTAGTTGCTAGGAGGAGGGGAAGAGAAAATAGTGTGGGGGAAGGAGATACAAAAGAAAGCAAGGTGCCACCCCAAGTCCTTGTGGGTTCCATGCAGTTGGGCCAGGCAACTGGTACTGTGCAACTGGGCCCAGTGGCTAGCACTGAACAACTCAGCTTAAGTTTTGCTTCTGGGTTCTTGCTTTTTTCACTGTTCTGGCAAACCTGCAGTTTCAACCTTGAGAAAGATAATTCATGAAACAATGATATTGCATCCGGAACAAATCTCAGAATAAATGTCACAAGGTTTGCAACAATTATTCTTTGGATTGCTCAGATATGTCTAACATCAAGTCTTTAGAGAAAATAAATTAGACGGTTTAAGAAAGTCATGTGAGGCTCACAGAGTTGTGTGTATTTAAAATAGCCACACCCTAATCACCCTATATGTCTCAAATCTGAGTTGTGGTGAAACTCAGGCTCAGTAGGAGAACAGATAACATGTATAGTTTCTATTTATAATGTCATTTACATACAATAGTGTTTTCTGTATAATTGTGATTATGATTTTTAATCTACTCAAGAATAATTTAGAGTGATGTTAAATAGAGTTCTTAAAAGACATTAATTGATCATTGGCTGGGATGGACACAAGGTTTTCACCAAGACTTGGAATAAGTCTTCGTGACCTCTTTCCAGTCTGAAAAATGGTGCTTGTACTGAATAATCCTTGGAGAGACTTCTTTGTTCTTCACACAGCCTTGTGGTTTAGTGGTTGTGTGTTGTTTTAAAACAGTCAAAGAGACTTTGGGTTGCTATGTGGCAGTTTTAGGTTATGTCCCCCATGGGCAGAAGCAGGGGTCATTTCGAGAAGTAGCTTGGGGGAGCTCAGCTCCGGGAGTTGGTGCCAGCCCACCCCCAGTGGAGGAATGCCTCCTTGCGTCATGGCTGCAGCAAAATGGCCCTGTCCCCTGGAAAGGTCCTTGTTCCTCCGACCAGCCTTCTGAAGGCTTCAGCCACCACTGAAGCTATCCTCCCAGAATAGTGGTATTTCTGAGGCTTGGATTAGTAGCTGTCCCCTCTCTGCCAGCTCGCTCTTTCTTTCTTTCTTTCTTTCTTTCTTTCTTTCTTTCTTTCTTTCTTTCTTTCTTTCTTTCTTTCTTTCTTTCTTTCCTTCCTTCTTTCCTTCCTTCTTTCCTTCCTTCCTTCCTTCCTTCCTCTCTCTCTTTCTTTCTTTCTCTCTCTCTCTCTCTCTCTCTCCCCCTCCCCCTTCCTTCCTTCCTTCCTTCCTTCCTTCCTTCCTTCCTTCCTTCCTCCCTTTTTCCTCTCTCTTTCTTCTTTCTTGCCTTCTGACATACTTCCGGTGATGTCAGGTGGTACAGCATGTGCAAATAAGCTATGCTAATGAGTTATGCTAATGAGCTCCTGCACCTCTTTTTCTATGAAATGACCCCTGGGCATAAGTAACTCCATAACAGAAGGAGGCAGGAAAAGGGAGAGGTTATGGGGACTTTCAGGGAAGGTAAAGAGGAAGTAGTGGGGTGGGGAAAATGAGGTGCCCCTTACAAGTTCTTGCAGGTCCCCCACTTATTTATACTTATTTATTTTAAAAAATGGATCATAGGAGTCAAAATGCAAAAAAATTCAAAACAATAATTAATGCCTTATTATGAAGAGATTATTTCACATTTCTGTCATGTATCATAAGAGTGGAGTGATGTCACCTCATCATTATATATATTCCCATGTTTGTCACTGGAGTAAGAAGGTCACATTTTATATGCCTTCTACTCTGTAAAAGAGTCTAAAAGCAATGGACTTAGCTGACCTTTTCATTAAGCTATATGTTGATTGGTTGGCCATTCTACCTCTCTCCCACAGGTTAATGAGGCTATAAAAAGGACGGAGTGAAATGGCAAGCCAATCAGAAAGGTCAAAGTGGCACAGAATACCACTATTGCTGACAAAATATATGAAGCATTAAAATTTGGATAGTTCATCCTTAGTGACATATAATAAATGTAGTAAAGGTAAGCAGTAAAGTCCACAAGTACATCACAAAGAATGTAATGCACATGGGGAATTTAGAACCAGTTGGGCTACTTTAAAACCAATGATGATTTAAAATGTCTGGCACATGGTCCATCCAATTTTTCTCCCGTTACTAAAGTTAAATTTTGGTCTTGACTTTCTTTCCCTCTATTCCACAGCTATTTATCTATGTCTCTGCATGGAATCCATTATGATATAAGTTTGACTGTCATAGCTCTTGTAAAAGACAAGTTAAACAGATTTTGTGTGTGTGAAGAAGGAAAACTTAGCTTGCAGTGGGGTATTGGCACCATTACATGCTGGCTAGATTTGTGTGTGTCAATTTTTTAAAATTCATTCTTTAAACCCACTGTTTCTGAGATCAGTGGAGATAAGTAGAAAACATTACACATGGATTGTAAAGTTAAAAACAACTGAAATAGCATTATACAAACTAGTGAACAAAAGAAAAAATATGGCAAGGGAAAATTAGAAAAGAGTATGTAAGTAATACAGAGAAATAATAAAATTATTCTGCTTAATGATGCTTTGTGCTACCTATAAACAATTAAAAATACCAGTTAAATGAGTATTCTGTCAGTTTGTAACAAGCCCAATGTCCCCTTCTTAAGACATGAAAGGAGACCACCTCCATAGCACGCCAGTTTGAAATTCAAGATATTTCTGGATATTTATGAAAGAAAATAATTTCTGGAAGGACTATTCTAGATGTGTGGTATACATCAAAGTTTGTTCCATTTGTTTGTACTAGAAGTTTACATTATGACTGCAGTATCAAATTTCAAGCAGTAACATAATCATTAATACTCAACTCGCCTGTGAAATCAAAAAGTCTAGACTGACAATATGAAATTCCACCACTTCTTTGGCCGACCACCACTCTCTATTTACCTATAGTTGCTTATAATTAAATCTTATGTTGCAGTGACATTTGCTGGCAGTGTAAATATTGTGACATGCTGGAAATCCTTAGCACAGTCTTTAGAGAGATTCTCCTGTTCCTTTGTAATCTGTAGTCTCAATTAAACTCATATAATTCCATATGCCATGTTGTATTTCAGCCAAATGAACAAACTGAAGGTCACTTTGTGGGTCTTAATGCTGGAAAGTGTTTAAGAGCAGACTCCCCCCCCCCCAAATGATTTACACAATCACTCTGATTTTATAAAGTGTTTGCAATGATAATATTTTGCTACAAAATGTAAGTATGTCTGTTAATGAATAAGTAAATGTAGATGCCATGCAGAACTGAGGCAAATAGAAATGATATATAATTCTATGCTTGATCTAAAAACACAGTGCTCTGTGTTGCTGTTTCTGAAAACAGACATCCTTTGTTTTCAGTCAGAGGGACTCAATTTCAAAGCCCTCTTTTCTTATGGAAACTTTCCTCGGAACTAGATAAATGGAAGTGTGCCAACAGTTACCTTCTGCCACTCTTTATTACTACCCATAAAGCAACTGTCTGAAATATTGCCAAGTTATCTAGCTCAGTATTTCTTTTATCAAGATCATAACTAAGCAAAAACAGAGGCACACTTAATATGACAAAAGCCTGTATATCTGTATGTTTTGTCTTATGAGTGTAAAAACACTTCCTTCATAGTTCAGATTTCAGTAATGTATGTCTTCATTTTGAATAACATTTTAAGGAAATCACACTGATGTTCTCAAAAATATTATTCCACATGAAAGCTCCCAAGGATAAAGATTTCCTATATATTTACTTTCGTACTCCCACCCATCCCCTTTTTGTGAGCTCTATAAAATAATATTTCTTTTAGAAAACAGATGAACCTAGCAAAAAGTGAAGGCCAAACAAAGTTAGTAAGCTGAACAAAGACCCAAATCTGTGAGTGTCAAACCAAGATACAGGTTTCTTTGAAACACAAGTCTCATACAGATTTAAAAACAAATGGGAATATTGGTGAATGCAAGATTTCTTGGGTTCACAATCTGCTAATCTCAATTGGCATTGTAAAAGTAATCCAGGTTCTAGTGTTACCTAAATCAGTTCCTGACCTGTCATGTCAGTTTCCCCCACATAAGTACAGCTAAAACACAAGATCTGTGCTAAATTGGAATATTGCCGTCTGTTGTAATTGTCTCCTGTTTTTACAGTAAATCTTAAACAAAAGTAGGATGATAGGGAGACAAAGCACTTAACCAGAAGTAACTTTATTACCCATACAAGATACAAGGCGATTCTGCATCTAGTATTCGCTCCACATTTTCTCAACTGAGAGGGAAAAGTGCAACTCAAAACCACATTCAGATACCTCAGGGCAATGCCACACTGACTGCAAAGTCACGTCTGAACAGCCATAAAATGGCCATCAATCTATGCAGAACATACAATAACAACCAATGAACAAAGGAAGTCAAAGTGGCATGGAGTTAGTGTGAGCTAGCTCAGAGTTTTTTAGCCTCTGGCTCACACATTTTTGTCTTAGCTCAGGAAGGATGGCTCCAGAGCAAACTAATTTATGCAGTAGCCAAATTGCTCACTCACAACTTTAATGCCAGTAGCTCACAAAGTAGAATTTTTGCTCAGAAGACTCCACAGCTTAGAAGGCGCATTGGTGGAGGCTACAGTGAAATCTGACAAGAGGCGGGGACCTGCGATACTCACGGGGGTGGGGGAGGATTCCTAAAGGCTGCAGCCCCATGTAAGTTCTCTTCCCCCCCACCCCTGGCGATTCCCCCCACTGGTTCTTACTCCAGAGAACAGGTCTACCCACCCCAGGCCACTGTATTGGTAGACTTGGCCTCTGGAGAACAGGTCTACCCAGCCCTTGCCGCTATATTGCACAGGGAATGCTGTTTTACTTTTGGGGGGATTTAAATATCCCCCCCAAGTTTTTTTTTTTTACTTTTCAGATTTTTCTGCACACGGGGGGAGTCCCCCCCCCATTTGTAGGAAAATCTCCCTGCCCCCCCCCCCCCCCACAGATTTAGATATCTGCAAGGGAGTGGCCACTTGGGAAGTAGATATATAGATGATCAAAGGGAGTGAAAGCAGCATGCAATGCAGAGGAGAATTTCTGTTCCAAAGTGGGTCTGGTAAAACAACGGAGAGAAAAGCAAATGCAGAATCAGCCATAGACTAGAAACAGAGGATCAGCGAAGAAAACTGAAATAGAAGACATTTTTAAAACAGAAACCAATTTTTAAAAAAAAAAATCAGTGAGCTCAATTCTAATATGTATTTGTATTATTTTAAGACTAGTTCTGAATTAAAGTTACTTTAAATCCAAATTATTTTCTTCCCACTTGGCTAGATCAGAGCAAACCAACCCAGAATCAAGAGATAGTTGATGGGCTGCCCAAATTTGGGCAAGAAGATGCATTGGGTAAAAAGAGAATGGAGTTTAGGATAATAGGAAAAATAATCCCTAATCAGGATGCCATTGGGAAGGACTGGCTGTGGTTGGAAAAGCTTGTCTACAACAGGAAGTGGTAGAGCTAATAGAAGGGAACTGAGGAAAAGGACATGAAAAGTTAAATTTGGGGAAGAAAGCAGAACTGGAGAGAAGAAATCATACTCCATCTGTCTTGAAGATGATGTTGTCATGTTCATGGTGATTGGAAGATGGTTGTGGAGGGGAGCCATCTACAAATGATGAAATATTTGGGAAATATTTGGGAAATCCCTACCTCAGTTTAGCTTGGTGGGATAAATTGCTATTGGTCTAGTATTAATATTTTGCTGGCATTGGACCAGGATTTTGTAACCTAATCATACAAAATTGGTGGATTTGGGGCTGGATTGACTGGTGCAGCTATAGATTAGAGATGCTATTGAGGTGTGCTGTGAATTTTGAGCTATGATAGAGTAATGTAAGCTTCCTATAGAAAAAGTTGTCTTAAAACTGTGTTATTCTATTTGGATAAATGCTATAATTAATATTCTAATATATTTAAATACCCTCAGAAGGCCTATTATTTATGTTTTTCTTCAGCAGAGTCTTGCAAATCAGCTTCAAATATAACAATATGAAGCTTTCCTGAGAAGGCTCATAAGTCTTGACTGGCATTTAGTCTGGACCATCATCAATTCTCTTTAACATAGTTGTTTTGCAAGTTTACAGTGGACCATTAGCTTATGGCTTCATCATAGCTTGACAACATGAAGAGAGAAATATATGTCAAACTCATTCTACAATGGCGACTGATGTTAGAACCAGTACTAACCCGAATTAGAATGTAATATCAATTAAGCATAAAGTAGATTTATAAAACTGTAATCTCAGTACAATTGTCACAGAATCTGTAGCTAAAGGCCAGAAAAGGTCACTATCTAAAACAGTCAAAACAAAAGAAAATGTTTTGAGGAAACAATAATGTACTTGGCGAGCACATATGATGCAGAGCCATGAGGACTTATATGAGAAAAGGATCACCTGGTGAGAGGAGGCTTTACTACAGTAGAATGCAAGAACAGCAAAGCATGCGTTTATGTTTATAAATGCATAGATGTTTATAAAGTAAGGACTAATAAACTAAGTGGAACTCTGTTACCATGTTGCTGCAATGTTCTGATTGTTTTACTGGTAATAGTAAGAGAACTGTTAAATTTTAAAGTGAAAATAAATGTCTTGATACTAATACTGTTTGGTATTAGAAAATACAAGTGGAGACCCGCAAGAAACTTGTGGGATGGTTATCCCATTCCTCACACCTTTGCTTCCTCCCTTGTCCCCCTACCTCTCTCACACTCTTTCTCCCTTCTGCCCCCCCTTTCTTACTCTCTCTCTCTCCTCCATGTATGTTCCTCTCTCTTTCTGACCCGTTATCATTTTCTTTGTTTTTCTGCCTCCCCACCTCATCCCTCTTTCTCTCTCTTTCTGCCTCCCACCTCAAATCCCACCCTCCCCAGGCTCTTTCTCTCTCAAATGTCCAGGAATTTCCCAACCTGGAGTTGGCAACCCTATTTCCTTCCCACCCAACAGCCAACCTACCTTTATCTGTCTTCAGCTTTCCATCGCCACCCCCCTTCCCTGCAGCCTCTACCTTGGAAAATTACAGTCTTTCTCCACAGTGGGGAATAAAGCAGCTTACATTATTATTTCTTCCTTGTTGTCTGCACAACAACCGTGTGAGGTTGGTTAGGCTGAAAGTATGTGACTGGTCCAAAATCTCCCAGTCTCGCAATTTCCTGGGTCTCGCAGATCCCAATCGGAAGCTCTAACTGTTACATCACAATGGCTTTCATAGGGTGGCTGCTGCTGAACAGTAGCAAAGCAGCTGGGCCTAATTAAGTCATGCAAATCAGGTGGCATCAAGTCACACAGAGGGTGCTGCCTAGGGATGCCAGCCTCCAGGTGGGACCTGGGGATCCTCTTGAGTTACTGCTTATCTTCAGACTACAGAGATAAGTTTCCATGGAGAAAATGGATGCTTTGGAGGCTGGAGTTTATGACATTGTACCTCACTGAGGTCCCTGTCTCCTCCAACTTTAGTGTGATTCCCAAACCACTGTTGTCTAATGTACGCCATTACCACTGTGGAAGAGAATGTCAGGTTTGCCCTTTAGCTATTGAAACTAAATAACTTTACCATTCTAAAGGGTTGGGCTCATGGTAACTGTCTCAATACACAGACTGTAACTTAAAGAACATATTATATTGTGTTATATGCAAATGTAACCTATTACACATAGGTACGAGTACCCAACCTGTTAAAATTTGCATCCAGGAACATATTTCTGGAATAAAAAATAAAATTCAGGATTTACCAATGGTACATCACTTCCTGCAGATTCCACATACTCCTGAAGACTTTAATTTTTAGTTTTATTTCAGTTTCATTCACACTTGTATAATACTATGAACACTTCTCAACTGTTACTACAGAAGGAGGTGTTATTAATACACAAATTTCAAACAGTTCATCTTTTTGGTTTAAGCCAATCCTTAGACCTTACTTCTTTTCTTTAATTGCAAGGGTTCAAATATTTTGAAACCACTACTTTTCAACTACGGAATTCTTAACATGTAACACCTGTTAGGTCTTATATAAGAAGGTGATTCTCAGTAGGCAGATAGGAGAATCACGCCAGCTGTGTATTTTGTTAGGCTGCTGCCACGCTTGTGAAACTTTGATTGGTGATTCCCTCTAGTAACTGAGAGGTAAGGAGATGTAGTTAGAGGTTCCTAGACCTATTATTATTTTTCTATTGTTATACAACCTTTGTATTTCACTATTGAAAATTATTTTGACTTTTTCAGCTGTATCTGATGAAAATACTTGAATATGATATAGAACATTATAAAATACCAACAAATTGAAAATAACAGTAGGTAGTTACATTTAAAACTTTTTATATGATCATTATTTAATTATGATTTGGATGTAATTATTTGTAGAATTGTACACTGTACTCAATTAGATTTGAAGAACAACCATAGAATTCCACATTTTGCTCAGTAAGACCTGATGAAGTCTTCAGATATGAGGCTACACCAGTTCTTTTTTTCATCATTAAAGCTTCTATGTAGATTTATAACCCTGTTGGGCATATGTTGTACAATTGATATAATTTATATTTGTATTATATTGACTTTACATTCTAAGGAATATTATATACTAAACATAAGTGGTTGTAATTAGTGTTAAAAGAAGAATTCATACTGTATAAGTAATTATATACATGGTGCTGCAGTTTTGTTAGTTAACCTATACCGACCGTGGCCCTCTTGTTGTGTTATAGGTTTAGGTAGGAACAAAATTTTTGCTTTCAGCATAGTGGATCAACTCTATAGCTGATGTGAAAATAAGATAATTTGGTTATTGGCAATTGTGTGTCTTTTGCCACTCATTGGCAATTGTGTGTCTTTTGCCACTCATTCAGAAAATAAGAATTAAGTTGATTTGACAGACCTCCAATTTTGCTTTCAGTGCTATTGATTTCTCTCATCTAGGCCATACTGTTTCAAGGGACTGAAAGGCTCACTTGCTTCAATCACATTTAATTGTATATTCCCTACATGTAATAATAAATTTGAGAACCCTGATCAATTCTGACCCCATTTCCATTCACTGAAGGCAAAGCTCTGATAATTTGTGATGCATTCTCTAAAGAAGTAACAGAGAACACTTGATGGTTGGAATTTTTTTCTCATTAATATCATACTCTTTTGTTGTTGTTTATTGCTTGTTTTCTTCCCAATAATGGTAAATATTATTCACATATTTTATTTTTTTATGTTTATACCCCAGCTTTTGTCCCAATAGAGACTCAAAGCTGCTTACATTGATCTTCTCTCCACCATTTCTCATTTCTTTTTAATGTCTCATTTACACTGAGAGTGACTAAAATGTGGAATTCACTGCCAGAGGATGTAGTGATGGCCCCAAGAACAAACAGCATTAAAAGGGGATTAGATAGATTCATGGAGGATGAGTCAATCTGTGGCTACTGCCCATAGTGACTGAGGGAAACCTCCATGTTCAGAGGCACTATACCTCTGAATTCCCAGAGCCAGGAGGCAACATCAGGGGGAGGTCTTGTCCTCTATGCACTATTGTTGGCCCTCCAGAGGAACTGGTTTACCACTGTGCTGGACTAGATGGACCACTGGTCTGATCCAGCAGGGGTCTTCTTATGTTCTTCTTTTATCTTTACAAAACCCTGTGAAGTAGGCCAGTCTGGGAGTCTATGGCTGAAGACAGACTGAAAGTCTGCCACGCCTCTGCGGAGCGGCAGACTAAGGTGGGGGGAATTTTCCCCGCAGCGCGGCGTTCGCACACCGCCAGAAGGAAGCCACCCACAGCGTTCAGACTGTGGGTGGCTTCCTATGGCGGCATGCGGACGCCACGCGGCTCCCCCTCCCGGCGAGTTCACACTTGCTCCGGCGGGTGGAACACGCGCCGCAGCAGCCGGAGCACCACTTTGAAGTGGTGCTCGGCTGCTGTGGGAGGAGCACGGCGCCAGATGCAATGCGTCTAGGCCGCCTCCTCGGGGCAGATGCGGCCGTCTGAACGGCCACTCTGCCTCCGCTTTTGAAGCGGAGGCAGAGCGGCTGAGACTGCCAGTCTGTCCTCAGCCTATGACACACATGTATTCTAAGGCTTTATCTGGAAGTAGTCTTTGCCACTGTTTGGAAATTCCCTTGATGTTTAGGAAATCTCAACAACTTTTAATTGTGTATAATAGGATAAATGCCTCGTGTATTCTCTCTGTTTCAGAATAATTGGAGCCACTCTGGTCACTGATGTACAGTGAGTTGTACTACAGTATTAAGCAGAGTCCTTTTTAAATCCATTGAAATTAATAGACTTAGAATTTATTTATTTAGACTTTTAGGCCACCCTCCCCTCAGGGCTCAGGGTGGCATACAGCATGATAAATTCCAATACAATTTATAAATTTCAGTTAAAATTCCAGAATTAAAATATAAAATATACCTAAAACATCTAACTCAGTCCAACCCATATGAGGCCAAAAACTTTGCAGGAGAGGCAACAGCTTCATAGGGGAGGGAGGCTGGAGGAGATGGGAAGGGGAGAGTGTCAGACTCTGTCATAGCTGTTGCTGTCCTCAACCAAATGCCTGGCAGAACATTTCTGCCTTACATGCCTGCAGGGCATGGATTTTATCTAGCAAAGCGTTCCACCAGGTAGGGGCCAGGGCAGAGAAAGCCCTGGCCCTGGTTGAGGACAGCTGGATATCTCTCAGGCCGGGTACCACCAGAAGGTTCTTATCTCCTGAGCGTAAAGCTCTTCTGGGGGTATACTGGGAGGGGCGTTCCCAAAGGTATGTGGGTCCCAGATCATTAAGAACCATAAAGGTCAAAACCAAAATCTTGAACTCTGCTTAGGATTGTACTGTTAATGTTGTGGTCCTATGAGCTGCACATGGTGTCTGCTTACAGAAGCTGATTATTTTTTCCTCAGCAGCTCTCTAAGTTCTGCCTACAAGAGTCACCTCTGCCTAACAATGCAACTTGACCACTAGCCACTATGCATGTGTCACCAATATCCAGCTCCCACTATGGCCACACCTTGTTCCATCTTCATCTTAGTTAAAGCGGCATTACCATATGCCAACCTCTGCTACCATATAGGGAACTGAGTCTCTACGGAATTGCTAAACTGCTTCAGGACATCTGCTCACTGGTTCAGCTTCTGCCGCTGCATTTGTTTTCACTTGCAGGATCTTATGTTCTTAGGTATTTTCTTGTATTCTTATGTATTCTCTTGTGAGCACAGTTCCCTCTAAGCTGTGCTAGGGGGTGCTGGCACACATTTCAGAGGCCAGCTCAGAGGATTTCTGCTTCAGCTCACAACCAAGCTTCCATGGGATGGGGGCACCTCCTTCTGGGGCCCCCAGCTTCCATGGGAAACAATGGGGGATGGGGGCACCTCCTTCTGGGGCCCAGAGAATTGGACCCCCACTCCAGTCTTTTTGAAACTTGGGGGGGTTGAAGAGAGGCACCAGCAGCTATACTGCAAATTTGGTGCCTCAGTGTCATGACTCCTGGCTCCGCTGAAGCTGACTATTCCTCAGCAGAGGAAGAGGCATGGAGCAACCCAGCCTCCTCTGGAGTCAGCCCAGAAGAGTAACCTTTAACAGCACCTGAGGGAGAAGAGGCCCCAGGAGGAGCAGCAAGGTGAAGAGACTGAGGGGCAGTCAGAGGGAGAGACTGGTACAGAGCCTGGCCCAGCATCCCCAGTTGGAGACACCTTGAGGCCAGAATCCCCACCTAGCTCACCTGAATGTTCTGGATGCAGGACACACCAGCATCAGAATGTGCAAGAGAGAAGGAGGAGTGCAAGACTTCAGCTGTTGCAAAGGCAATGTGAGGGGCTGTGAATCATTGCAGATGGCCTCCCAGGGAAGGGAGGATTTGGTCATAAACAACCACGCTCATCTGCCTCTGTGTGGAAGCAACCATGCATTCTCAAACCTTGTTCCAGCTGCCAGCCTCTGCTCCTTGCTCCTGAAAACTCTGACTGATTTCCTGGCATTCTGACCTTCGGCTCTGTTTCTCGGCTTGCTTTTGGACTGTGTATCCAGCTTTGAGTGAAAGGTATGCATGGCAATCTGCTAGACCCAGCACACTCTACCTTTAAAAACAGCTCTACAGAGCCCCAGTTACCTCCAGATAAATTCTCCATTACAGCCTATGGGGCCCATTGACTATGGTCTCCATAGGTTATAACTGAGTCGGGGGAAATTATTAATTTTTTTGCACAGCCTTTTTATGCTTTTCAGTATGATTTGTAAGCTGCCTTGAGTCACAGGGAAAAGTGGGATATAAATATCTGAATAAATAGGTCGTTTGGGCAGGTTGATAACATTTAAGCAACTTCCTGTTAGGTTAGGCAGCGTTCTGGCACTGATTGTTCCACCTCTGATATACTAGACCTATAATGCTGGTTAAGAACATAAGAACATAAGAGAAGCCAATGTTGGATCAGGCCAATTACCCATCCAGTCCAACACTTTGTCACACAGTGGCCAAAAATACCCGGTGCCATCAGGAGGTCCAGCAGTGGGGCCAGGACACTAGAAGCCCTCCCACTGTTCCCCCCCTCCCAAGCACCAAGAATACAGTGCATCACTTACCCCATATCTATACCTTGTGACTAATAGCCACTGATGGACCTCTGTTCCATATGTTTATCTAATTCCCTCTTGAAGCCTTCCATGCTTGTAGCCACCACCACCTCCCATGGCAGTGAATTCTGCATGTTAATCACTCTTTGGGTGAAGAAATACTTCCTTTTATCTCTTCTAACCCAACTGCTCAGCAATTTCAGGGAGTGCCCACGAGTTCTTGTATAGTGAGAAAGGGAGAAAAGGACTTCTTTCTCTACCTGCTCTATCCCATGCATAATCGTATAAACCTTGATCTTGTCACCCCTCAGCCATCGTTTCTCCAAGCTAAAGAGCCCCAAATGCTTTAACCTTTCTTCATAGGGAAAGTGTTCCAACCCTTTTATCATTCTAGTTGCCCTTTTCTGCAATTTTCCCAATGCTATAATATCTTTTTTGAGGTGTGGTGATCAGAACTGTACACAGTGCTCCAAATGAGGTTGCACCATCGATTTATAAAGGGGTATTATGATACTGGCTGATTTGTTTTCAGTTCCCTTTCTAATAATCCCCAGCATAGCGTTGTCCTTTTTCATTGCAGTCACAATGGATTTTTGGCTCCAGTGTGCATCACTTTGCATTTGGCTGCATTGAACCCCATTTGCCACGTTGATGCCCACTCGCCCATCCTTGACAGATCCCTTTGGAGTGCCTCACAATCCTCCCTGGTTCTCACCACCCTGAACAACTTCATGTCATCTGCAAATTTAGCCACTTCACTATTTACTCCCAATTCCAAATCATTAATGAACAAGTTAAAAAGCATTGGATCAAGTACTGATCCCTGCGGTACCCCACTGCTTACCACCCTCCACTGAGAAAATTGCCCGTTTATACTCACTCTCTGTTTCCCTTTAATTAGCCAGTTTTTGATCCACAAAAGGACCTGTTCTTTTATCCCATGACTATTGAGCTTACTTAGAAGCCTTTAATGAGGAACTTTATCAAAAGCTTTCTGGAAGTCAAGGTAAATAACATCTATTGGGTCCTCCTTGTCCACATGTTTGTTCACTCCCTCAAAGAACACTAACAGGTTAGTGAGACAAGATCTTCCCTTACAGAACCCATGCTGAGTACTCCTCAAGAGATTTTGTTCATCAATGTGCCTATTATTCTTTCCTTAATAACAGTTTCCACCAACTTACCTAGTATCGACGTCAGACTGACTGGTCTGTAATTTCCCAGATCTTCTCTGGAACACTTTTTAAAGATGGGAGTGACATTCGCTACCTTCCAGCCTTCAGGAATGGAGGCAGATTTTAATGAAAGATTACATATTTTTGTCAGGAGATCCACAAGTTCACATTTGAGTTCTTTCAGAACGCTTGGATGTATGCCATCCGGGCCTGGTGATTTATTTGTTTTTAAGTTGTCGTAGGACCTCCTCTCTCGTCACCTCATTCTGACTCAGGTCTTTTAACACCCCTCCTGAAATCAGCGATTCTGGAGTGGGCAAGCACTTCTCATCTTCCACAGTGAGAACAGAGGCAAAAAATGCATCCAGCTTCTCAGCCATTTCCCTATCATCCTTCAGTACTCCTTTTACCCCTTGGTCATCCAAGGGCCCCACTGCCTCCCTAGCTGGTTTCCTACTTCTAATGTATTTGAAGAAAGTTTTATTGTTGGTCTTTATGTTTTCTGCGATATGCTCCTCATATTCTCTTTTTTGCCTGCCTGATCACAGACTTGCATTTTATTTACCACAGCCAGTGTTCCCTTTTATCAGCCTCACTGAGACTAGCTTTCCACAGCTTAAAGGAATCCTTCTTACCTTTTACAGCTTCCATTACTTTGTTTGTTAACCATGCAGGCTTTTTTCTATACCTATTTGTGCCTTTCCTAACCCGTGGTATATATTTTCTCTGAGCCTCTAGTATTGTAATTTTAAATAGCCTCCAAGCTTCCCCAGTGGTTTTGACCCTTTCTACTTTTCCTTTCAGTTTTCTCCTCACATATCCCCTCATATCAGAGAAGTTACCCCTTTTAAAGTTAAAAGTGGTTGTATCAATCTTTTTGAGCAACTCCCTATTTATACAAATGTTGAACTCAATAACATTATAGTCACTGTTCCCAAGTGCTGCAGTCACTTTTACATCTCTCACCAGGTCTTGGATGTTACTTAGGACCAAATCCAGGATTGCCTCTCCCCTGGTAGGTTCTGTGACCATCTGTTCCACAGCACAGTCATTGAGAGTGTCTAGAAACTCAATCTCTTTTTCCTGACTTGAACACATATTGACCCAATCCATGTGTGGGTAGTTATCATATATCTTTAAAAAAACAAACAAAGTAGACTACAAGAGTTCTCCCCTCCCAAGTGCTGGTATGTTTTCTAAGGGTCAGCACAGGGTGACGGTCCAAGGCTAGTGGGCTGGGGTGGGTACTTGTTCTCTGGAGGCCAGGTCTACCAATATAGTGGAAAGGGGTGGGTAGATCTGTTCTCCAGAGGCCAGGTCCACCAATATAGTGGACTGGGACAGGTAGACCTCTTCTCTGGAGGCCAGGTCTACCAATTTTATATATAACTACCAATTTTATATATATATTAAAAAATCATTCTGAATTTTTACAAGGTTATGGAAATAATCTAAAAATAATTTACACAATAAAATGTAGACTTGCTCACAACTTTAATGCTACTGCTTTTTTTTGCTCATGAGACAGAAATTTCTGCTTACAACACTGTGGAGCTTAGAGGGAACATTGCTTGTAAGGTGACAGATAACCTGTCCTTGCCAGGTAGCATTATGTTTTAGGCATTAGTTGCCAAAATAATTTGTAGTTCAATGAAGAAATTGTCAAAAAATTAAAAGCAACCTCCTTCTAGTTGCACAGGAAAAATAAGAGTGTTTGAAATGTTTAAATGCTTCCAAATGTCTTAATGTATTCAGACACTTGCACAATTATGAATACAGTCAGCTACCAAAGAAAGGCGTCCAGACCTTTAAGAAAAATTAATACAAAAGGTTGCTTCCAAGGAGTAAATTAGTGTGACACATACTAGGACATGAATGACTGATTTCCAAATATGTGCCTTAATTTAAATATTACTGGTAGGGGAAGCAAGCGGCAGGCAATGATATATGCAAGAAAAGAAATCTACAAGCAGTAGAAAGGGGTGTCTTCCGTATTTTCTGCAGGTAAGAATGTACTTGTCATTACAAATACACCAGGAAATGTTTGGGCTTTTTTGTTTCCTCAGTTTTTAATTGTGTGTGGCATTTCAAAACCCAGGGCTAGAGGCAGCCAATTTACTGAAGAGCTATACTTTGTGACACAGGTGGTAGGACAGCTTAGCAGAGGTAACTTTAGAAAGCTAGATATTCCTTGCCAGAGTTATGCAAAGCAGCTCAAGAAAGAACTGAGGTGCTGTCATTTTACACTAGTTACAGCCCAGCTGTTTAGTGTGGAATGGACATATGTTCAGTCAGTTTTTCAGAGTAATCTTAAAGGGCCTAGTTGCCAAACAATTGCAATTTAGTGTTTTCAGAAGTGTTATTTAGGCTTTTTATAAACCAATCATTGGTCTTTTAAAACTTAAAATGTGATTTGATGGACTGGAAAATGCTATTGAAGCTTCCCATGTCCCTTTAAGTTTTCTTCTTTCCTTTCTTGTTGTTTTACTTCCACATCTGCTTTAGTGGCTATGATGTTCTGGAAGACCTTTATTCAGTTCTGTTCCATGGGGCCTACACTGAGGAGAGTTTAACTGCTGTTTATTTATTTCCCTTTGTTTTATAATTGCACAGTTATGGAATTATGATTCTGAAAAATAAAAGAATGTAGACTGTTAAAAAAACACCCCAGTAATTAATGCTTCATCCTCCAGGGAACAAGAATTGATTAAAGGTTAGTCAAGATCCATCTCAAGACTGGTGACTTCATGCACACTTAACAAATTTGTATTAGGGCCATTATATGTGCAGCAAGCTTGCCTCCCAGCACCCTACACTGTATTCCCTGCTTCCTGCTATGTCATTTATGTCCGGTAACTTTCTTGCAGCTTTCTGAATTCTCCTCTTGTCCACCAGTCATCTCCTGCCCCTTCTTCAAGGATTGTTTCTGTCCTCATGATTGTCTTTTGGCCCTTATGTTAGATAAACTTATCACCAGCTTGCGAGGTTAGTGTTGCCAGGTCCCCCCTGGCCACTGATGGGGGATGGGGAAGGGGTTGCCAGATCCAGTCTGGGAAACTCTTGGAGATTTGGGGATGGAGCCTGGGGAGGACCGGGACCTCAGTGGGGTACATTATCATACAGTCCACTCTCCAAAGCATCCATTTTCTCCAGAGGATCTGATCTCTGCAGTCTAGAGATGAACCGAATTCCAGGGGATTCCCAGGTCCTACCTGGAGGCTGGCATCCTTATGCCATAGTTGGCAGCTTGGCCTCTCTTCCAAGTTTCCTGTAGGCAGGCAAAACGATAACTACCTTTAGCATTACACTTTTGTATATTTTAGCCATATTTTAGCCATAGATTTAACCATAAAGCTTCTTCTTATGAAAAGTCAGGGCTATATACTTAAGAGTTGACTATCTAAGGTTGCCAACTGTGGCAGAAATTTGGGTACAGTGCCTGGAGAGGGTGCAATCTGTGGAGGAGAGGCTTGGCAGCAATGTAGTGTCATACTATCCACTCTCCAAAGCTGCCAGATCTATGTATTCTGAAGATCAGCTGTAATTCCAGTCAAATTACAGGCCCTACCTGGAGTCTGGCAACCCTACTTATTTATTTATTTAGATTTATATCCCGCATGACCAACACAAGCGGCTCTAGGCGGCTCACAACACTAAAATCAGTACATACAAATATAGTTAATCCAATAAAATACAATGCAATTGGCAGCAATTACAAATACAATTGGCGGCAATTTCAAATACCAACATCAGGGCAGCAACTACTCCCCACAGCCAGGAGGCTACCACCAGCTGTTATACCGGGCCAGTATGTTTCTCTGGCCACCTACCGGTGCCCATTTCCCCCAGTGGCCCCAGTTCACCTGTAACCACAGAATTTCTTAAACAGCTCTACAATTACTTTACCTTCTAAATGATTATTGCAATTGTGATTGACTGAAATGAGTTTTAAAAATTCAAGCCAAACTTTGCTGGTTATGTTCCAGGGCTATAACTTTATTCATGCCTGGTCTATGAAGCTGTCAAATGACATCTTTTTTGCAATGAGACAGGAGCTTCAGGCAGCACAGAAGTGTCACTTGCAATTAAAAATAAATTTCACAGCTTATCTGTGGTGTTAACTAAGCAAGTCCCTTTGCTAAATGATTTGAGTCAGATGATGTCTATACTGTCCGAAACTGATGCCTCAAAATTAATAGAAAAGGTAACTGCACTCTCTACATACGTTCAAGTGTTGCTCTGCACATAGCAATACACAGTTTTCATGGCAAAGTGGGAAAGTTCTGGTATAAAACAGCATAAATATAAACTAGATACAGACCACAAATCTGCATCTGTTCTCCTTTGTTTGTCGTCTGTATAATTTTAGATCGGTGTCCAATGTAGGGTATGCATCCGGATCTACCTGAGCTGAAAATATACCCAAAATATACCTTATCGGTATTTTTCAGGTATATTTCAGCTTCCCAAATGTATCTGGTTTTTTGTGGGAAAACTGAAAACAACCCAGAGAAAATCCCAGATATATTCGGGAATTACCTGTAGATCCGAAAACAGCAAGAGGCAGGAGTATATTGCTCCCGCCTCTCAGCTGTTTGTCGGGCTTCTGCAGTCCCTTTAAACTTTAAAGAGGCCACAGAAAACAGCCCCTGCTGGCCTGGGTCTGGCTGGCTTCTCCTGCAGCCTGGTTTAAACAGGTCAGCCTCAGCTAGGGCTAAAGTCAGCCCAGGATTGGCTGGGGTGGCAGGAGATGAGAGTTCTGTGTCACCTTGGCTGAGGATGGTTCCTCTTGCAGCTTAGGACCAGCTGGGGTGGGGGGAGCTGAGAGCTCTGTGCCACCTTGGCTGGGGCTGGCCCCTCTTGCAGCTCGGTTTAATCTGAGAGAAGTCAGTTGAGGATTAGCCAGGGCAGCAGGAGCTGAGAACTCCCCTCCACCTTGGCTTGACATTGGCTTCTCTTGCAGCCCCAGTCAGACCAGGATCACCTATGCCTGAGGGAAGTAGCAGACTGTTCCCAGTGAGCACTGCTTCTGGTATGCAATCCCCCCCCCCTTTTTTTCCTCAGGTCTATTGGACCTGAAAAAATTAAGGATTTCAAAAAAATCCCAATTTTTTTTTCGGTTCTATATCCCTGAACTGGAAAAAATGGAGAAAAAAATAATTGCACACCTCTGGTCCTATGATATGTTATAGACTTCTGAGAATAATGATTAGAATTAAGGATAAATTGCATAAAATTATTATTCATCTCTTTCTTGCTAACATTAATAAGCATTTATCCAAAAATGATATTTAATATATTGGGGGGTTTAGCCATCTAATAGCTTTTTATAAGAGGGAATCTACATTTATTTCACAGATGCTTTCCATGTTTGTAAAATATAAAATTAAGAGATGAATGCAATACTGGAAAAAGTACTGTGACAAACCTACACATTTATATATTTTTGTTCAGTGGACTGTTTGGTATTTGAAGAACACTTTACAGTTTTGAATGAGTGAAATGTAAATGTTTCTGTAAAAACATACAACTTTTTGCAACATAATCACCCTCAAGTGATTTATTCCAGGAGTAAATTAATAAATTTCCTAATACTTTCCAGGAATATATGACTGAAAGTTTGCAGCACATGGTATCATCTCAAGAAAGCACCAAAAGTTATATCACATTATGTTACATTACATTATGGAACCGGTTATTGGCCATCACTGCTGCCTAGTCCATCTAGAAGACACTGATTGTCATTCCTATCTATCTTAGATGTTTTAAGACCTTGGAAAGTTTCTGAAAGTAAGGAGTGCAACAGTGGCCTAGATTAACTTTTAATATGGACTTGTTCCTTCCCTTCCCCCCAACCTTGCAGTGTTCATGGTCATTATTTCTTTGCTTTTCAATATCATACTTGCTAGAACATCTAAGCATGGTCCATCATTTATGAGAATCTCTCCAAATAAAGTCATTCAAAAAAATGAATCCTCTTTCAAAGTATTGAGTTAAGTCCCATGGCATGGGTGATGTCTGACCCTAGTGTTTAGGAGGAGCTGATTGTCTTAAAGGGCTTGATGTAGCACAGCTCATTTTGACACTGAGCTAGACGTGTTTATTTTAAATAGACTGTCAAGCTTTAAAGCAGCCTCTTCGAAGTATAGCAGTAAAGGGGAAGAAAGAGGGAGGAGTACAGAGATGGGAATTTGACAGCCTAAGTAGTGTAAACTAAATCCATTGCATTTGAACATTATTAAAGAGAGCTTGATGTTAGCTTGCCAGTAGGATAGGAGGAGATGTGCTGTGTGTGCTGACAGAGGTAATAAAACGGATAACACATTTTTATGGGGAAGGAGATTAATAATGTAATAGCTGACTATTACTAAGGGTTATCAACTTTTCCTAGGGGGATACTTGCCCCAGTTATTGAACGGAGCAGACAACTCTATTACTTTCTCTGTAATTTATGGGTTATTGAAAATAAACTTTCAGTAGCACATATCTCTGTTTATATGAAGTTTTAAAAATGCAGGTGCAAATGTGAAAGCATAATTCACAGTAGAAAATATTTGGACTAGTTTTGTGGAAGGAGAAATTTAAAATACAGACCTCCAAATGCTAGTTTCCTACTGCAAGGATCATGGTGTTCACATACAAAGCTGTACACCTTTAGCTTTTGAGTGGTATGATGTTTCTATGACTAAAGTAAACTGTGAAAGAATGAACTGGGACATAATTTCTCTAAAAACATTTTCACTACCATACTTCAAGAGATCCAGTCTGGCGGTGTGTTTGGAGTGTCAGGAATGTGGGAAAGATGACATGGAAACTTGCTGGGTTACCTTGGGCCAGTTACACACTCTCAGCCTAACCTACTTTACAGGGTCATTGTGAGGATAAAATGGAGATGAATGATGTAAGCTGTTTTGGGTTCCAATGAGGAGGAAGGAAGGATGTAAATAAAATACATAAATGCATAAATCTTCCACTTCTGCATCCTCTTGACATGATTTTTTTCTATAGGTTCATCTCAGCATATGATTTAGTAGCCATGGGAAAGACTTCGTATTAGAGGTGGCTGAATATCTCTCTCTCCCTCTTAAATTAAGGACTGTTCTAATTTAAATATATGGTGATATGCCCAGATTTCACAGAATATAGGATTGTTTCAGGCACGCATTCCAATACAATGATATTGACTCATGCCCCCCCAAAAGCATCCCTTCATATTAAAAGCACTTCAGTTCTGAGGCTAACAAACATGCATCTTTTGTTTTGCAAATAATGCTAACATGCAGTGTATTATTGCTTGCCCCCGCCAATTAACAGGCAAATGGAACCCTGGACCATTCACAGATAGGGCATAGATGTTTAATAAAGAGCTGCATGCTTTCTGCCTTTGGGGACATTGCTTTTTGCATTCTAGCATTGTCTGTCTGAGCATTTACCTGCTGCATGCTCCACTGGTAATATCTGTATATTTATAAATAAAAATATTTCCCGTTCTTCACTGGTGCTTTAAAAGGTTGCCCCCAAAATTTGTCATACAAATGTAGAAGATACTGTTATAGCTGGACCCCATGCATGTTCAAGTGAAAGCAAGTCCTAGTGAGGTCAGTGGGGCTTCCTCCCATGTAACTATGATTACCATAATAACATTGCATGGCTTGTGCTTTCTCTGGGAGGGAGAAAAAGAAAACATTATGGCTTCATCTTCCATCCATTTCCCAGCACTTACAGCTATCTTTGCAAAGAAGACATTTATCGGTTGCTTTCCAGGCATGCTGATAAAGCAAGGGTTCTTTTGTAAAGAACAGTAACTATTGAAGACAAAGGAAATAGCCATGGGTGGTCTTAGCCAATGGAAAATCAGAGAAGCTACTCTAGGTCCTGTGCTGGGGGGGTCCCAACTGCCCATGATCCTGCCCCCTGGTGGAGGGAGGAAGAAGAAATTAAGGCTCCCTTCACCACTGCTGCCTACACTTGCTGCAATCAGGGCTCAGACCACATGTGCCTGCCCCATCTGGGGCTCAGGCAGATGGCTCAGTGGCAGTCATTTACACCCACCCCATTCAGGTCTTATGAAGCTGGCTTGCAGCAGCTGCCATTTACACCTACCTTGTCTGGGACTCTAGCAAATTACTTCTGATGCTATTGGAGCGCTCTTGTCCACCTTGCATGGGATGGTGACCACTCCTTGCTTGGCCCTGGCAGGGTAGTGGCAGTGATTCTGGGGACTCATCCTGGATTTTTGACAATAGCCTCCAAATCACTAAGGCTGCCCTTATCTGCAGCACCTTACTATTGATCCTTCAAATCCAAACAAGGAGTAGGCAAAGGCAAGATAGGGTGTGCATGGGAATAAGTCTCGTGTAATTCAGTTCAATTTACTTCTCTGCAAACATTCATAGCACTAAGTATGCTCCTATGACAGTGCGTGGAACATGAGAAGCAGAAATCACAGAAGAAAGAGGTAACAGAGACTGCATCTTGGAGAGGACCAGTGTTCCCTCTAAGCTGAGCTAGTGTGAGCTAGCTCACAGTTTTTTAGCCTCCAGCTCACACATTTTTGTCTTAGCTCAGGAAGGATGGCTCCAGAGCAAACTAATGTATGCAGTAGCCAAATCACTTGCTCACAACTTTAATGCCAGTAGCTCACAAAGTAGAATTTTTGCTCACAAGACTCCACAGCTTATAGGGAGCTAGGGTTGCCAGCCTCCAGGTGGGGCCTGGGGATCCCCCGCTTTTACAACTGATCTCCAGCTCAGAGAGATGAGCTCCCCTGGAGAAAATGGCTTCTTTGAAGGGTGGACTCTATGGCATTGTACCCTGCTGAGGCCCCTCCCCTCCCCAAACCCTGCCCTCTCCTGGATCTGCCCCCAAAGTCTCCAGGTATTTTCCAACCCAGACTTGGCAACCCTAGAGGGAGCATTGGAGAGGACTCAGGACAATATGAGCAACAGAGTCTCCCATAGTTAGGGGTGTGCCATCATGAATAAACTGATCAAAATCAGAAGTGGATCCTTTCCCATACCACATCCAGTTCTGTAGATTAGGGAGAGCTTACTTATAAGCAAAAATGGGCCTCTTTGCTGGCTATACCTCTCTCTGCTCTGATGCTAGGCAGTCATCTAAGTCTGATGCAAACTCAGCCTTCAATATAGGTCTAGATATTAATGGGAAGATATAGCTATAGCTGGATATTATTGAGGAACAGAGAATTCTAAACCTTGAATCAATAGCCCCTTCCCCCAAGTATGCAGTTAGAGTCCCTAAAAGACTTGCCGTCCTAAAAACTCCAAGATCAATGTCACTCTACTGAAGTTTGGCTGAGCAGATTTCCTTAACAAAGTTTGAGTCCAGTGGCACCTTTAAGACCAACAAAGTTTTATTCGTGATATAAGCTTTTGTGTGCATGCACACTTCTTCAGATACATTGAAATGGAAGTTACCAGTCCATTCATATAGTTAAAGGGTGGGCAGCAAATTAGCATACAGGTAGCAATTGAATGTCCTGGAAGGCTGAAGTGTTCTACAGGTTTCTCAGTCTTATGACTCTTTATGTCAGACTTCAGAGTAGCTGTTTTATTACAAAGGAACTTCAGGAAGAGACAGGGATAGGGAAATTGCAGAGTTACATGTTATAACAATCAGAACAATGGAACCCCCAGGACTTGACAAGGTCATGTGACTCTTTTTCTAGCAGGAACTCCTTTGCATATTAGGTGATACACCCCTAATGAAGCCAATCTTCCAAGAGCTTCCAGTAGCCCCTGTAAGTAGAGCTCAGTAAGCTCTTGGGAGATTGGCTACATTAGGGGTGTGTCGCCTAATATGCAAAGGAGTTCCTGCTAGAAAAAGAGCCCTATAAATATCTCTCACTACATATGCTAACCTCATTCAGTGCTTACATCTATATTCCCACCAATCTCCGAGAAGAGCAATACATCCTCTTTATTTTATTTTATTTTATTATTTCTTATTTGGGATAGTAGATTGTAATATAATGTAATGAAGAGCAGAACATAATGTAATTTGGAATGGGAGATTGGAATGAATTTCTCTGGTCTGGGGACAGAGGAGAAACACTGCACAGTCAATTGCCCCACCTCAAACAAGAGGATGCTGTAATATTGCCTCCATGCTTGAGAGGAGATGGATGGAGCAGAACAACAGGGCCTCAGTTAATTAATTTCAGCATTCCACAATTAAGAAGGTTACATCTGACCATTAATCTCAGATTTTGGTATATTTATTTTCTTTACTGTGTTTTCCCCCAGATTTAAACCCAAACAGATGGTGACCATATAGACTAAGCTTGTTATTCCAATTTGGTCCTTGCACCTGACAAACAACTTTAATATGCTGTGTGCTAATTTGCAAGAATACAAGAGCACTGTTATGATGCAGAGAAACAATTTGTATCAATACATGCAAAGAAAATGTCTATTACAGTATTGCAATAGGATACAAAGCTCACAGTATAAGTATGTCTTTAACACTCAAAGCATAAAGCTCACAATATCTTCAAGAACATGTCTTCAAGAAAAAAATTTTCAGAGCACAGTATCCAGTGAAGGAGACGAAGATGCCAGCTTTTTCTCTTCGTTTCACTAATGCTTCCTCAGTAAACTCAATTCTCAATATATGAAGCACAAAAGTGCTAGACTCAACTTCCAACTGGATCAAATTCCCCAAAGAGTTCAGTGTCCAGAATTTATTACCATAACCTTTTGGTTCAAGACAAACGGGCTACCGCTCATTCCCCACTTCAAAAGTCGGTGCTGCCTTTATTTGCTGCACACCCTCTACCTATATGTATGGACAAGTAACTTCCATTTCAATGTATCTGAGGAAGCATGCAAAACCTTGTTGGTCTTAAAGGTGCCACTGGACTTGAACTTTGTTCTGCTGCTTCAGACCAACATGGCTACCCACCTGAATCAGATTTCCCTAAGTAAAAGTACAGTTTCAGTACCTGAGAACTCCATACTACTTGGATTGGAGGAAGGGGGCAAAAGTTATAGCGGAAAATTTATCACTTAAACCTACAGAGACAAATACAGGCTATATTTAAAAATCAAAATGAAACAGTCTAATATAGTAAAGAAAAGGCTTTTTAAAGAAAAAGACTACACTGAACCAAAAACTAAAAGTAATAAATATTTATATACCTGGAAAGTACTGGAGTTGGGAGGCCAGAGATAGCGAAATCAGCATAGTGGTTTATTGTGGGTTGAGATGGAACATGGGGACAAAGGGATGGGGATCCACTTATATTACAGGTAACCACACCTTGACCGTCCCCCCCCAGGGGGATTGGTCCAACAGGGATTATTCTCCCACCAGGGCTATCATAGGTCCATTTGAATATCCTCAGCCTCTGATAGGGGGACCGGCAGAATCCCTAGGTCCATTTTTCTATGGGGAAGAAAGCTCTGTTGTTATCACATCCCATTACAGGCAACATGCCCAGACATGTTCCCTGGCTGCAGACAAAAAATCAAGCACCGGACATAACACCCCTCCCCCCCATGGTCCAATTCCCCCCTGCAAACATAGTCTTTCAAGTACCCAAGCCGACAATGCTCTCGTTCCGAGTACTGGGGGGTTGCCGGCCGCGGGGTGCTGCTCGCCTCGGGAAGTGGGGTCACCAGTTGCTGCTCAGGGCCATTTGTGGGAACGTCCAGTGGCAGCTCTGGCATTGATGGCTCACTGTGACTGTCCGGGGGTCATGTCTCAGCAGGTTCCGCGTCGGGGTCAGAGTCCGGAAGTGGGGTCAGGTCTGGGTTCACAGGAGCTGGTGTCTCGGGGACTTAGGGTGCATTGCTTGGAAGGTGCTGCTGGAGCTGGCCTATGTGGCGCCGCCATACCACTCCATTGTCCATGAGGACCTCATAGGATAGTGCGCCTGTCGAGCGGATGATCCTTGCGGGGACCCATGCTGGACCTCTGTTGTAGCTCCGGGCATAGACTGGGTCCTTGGGAAAGAGCCCTTGGGGTGCTGGCCAGGACTTGTGCTTGGTGTCACTGCTAACTGCACGATTGGGGTGGAGTTGGTCCAGCAAGGAGCCAAGGCGCCGACCCATCAGCAGATCTGCCAGTCGGTGTCCCGTCCCGGTGTGCGGGGAGTTCTGCTGGCTGAACAGGAACTTTAACAGCTGGAGCTCCCAGTCCCCTCGGTCCATTTGCTTCAGTGCGTCCTTCGTGGTCCTCACAATCCGTTCTGCCTGGCTGTTGGTTGCGGAGTGGAAGGGTGCTGAGCAAATATGCCGGAGACCAAAAACATCCACAAAATGCTGGAACTCTCCAGATGTAAAGGCTTTTCCGTTGTCTGTTACGAGGGTGTTGGGCACTCCGTGGGTGGTGAAGATGCGCCACAAAGTGCAGACAGCCGCTTCGGTCAAGGTGGCTTGCACCGGTACTACCTCCAGCCACTTGCTGTAGCTGTCTATGACTATAAAAAACAACTGGCCCTGGACTGGCCCTGCGAAGTCCAGGTGGAGTCGAGACCAGGGCTTGTTGATCGACTCCCAGGGCTGGATGGGGGCGTGTGGAGGATCAGGGCGTGACTCCTGGCATTTGCTGCACCGGAGCATCTGGTCCTCAATCTCCTTGTCCATGCCTGGCCACCACTTGTAGCTGTGGGCCAGGTCTTTCATCCGGACAATTCTGGGATGGGCCTTGTGGAGGGTGGTTAGGACCTTGGAGCGGAGTGTCCCCAGAATGACCACCCTCATCTCCCATAGCAAGCACCCCTTGTGGGTGGACAGTTCGTGCCACCTAGCTGTGTAGGTGGCAGTCAGAACCCAGATGGTCAGACCACCCCCTCCCCACCCAGTCCGAGACCCAGGAGAGGACTCAGTCCCTGGCCGTGTGGCGGGCCACATCAGATACCTGTACAGGCTGGTCTGGGAGATGCTCGAGGAGTGTGATGTGGAATGCTGGTGCTGGGTCCAGGTTGCAGGAAGGCAGTGGGAGGCAGCTGAGGGCGTCAGCATGGCCCATGGCCTTACCGGGGCGGTGCACCAGAGAGTACTGGTAATCTTAAAGAAAAATCAACCATCGCAGGACCCACAGGGACAGCATGTGCGGGGTCTGGCGGTGAGGAGCAAGCAGACCCAGGAGCGGCTTGTGGTCTGTGGCCACAGTGAATGCCTGGCCGTACAGGTAGTCATGAAATTTCTTGACCCCCACGACGATCACCAGGGCTTCTTTGTCAATCTGGGTGTAGTTCTGCTCCACTGACAACAATGTCTGGGAGTAGTAAGTCACTGGCACCTCCTGCCCATTGGGGAGCTGATGGCCCAGGACTGCCCCCACCCCATACAGAGACACATCACACGCCAAAATCACTGGCAAGGATTCATCAAAATGGGCCAGTACATCATTTGAGACAAGCAAGTCCTTCACAGCAGCGAACACTGCCTTGTGTGGCAGTCCCCAAACCCATTTGGCCCCCTTGTTGAGCAACCGGTGGAGGGACTCAGCTACCGCTGCCTTGTGGGGGAGGAAGGTGTGGTAGAAGTTCAGGACCCCTAAAAATGCCTGGAGCTCTGCCTTAGACATGGGCTGAGGCACCTCTGTGATGGCCGCCTTCTCCTGGGTGGGGTGTATGCCCTGGGTGTTGATGGTAAAGCCCAGGAAGGTTACAGATGGAATGCCCTAGGTGCATTTGTCCTTGTGCACCTTCAGCAGGCATCCTGGAAACGCTGGAGGACAGACCGCAACCGGGTCTGGAATGTGGCGACGTCCGGGGCTGCGATCAGGACGTCGTCAAAAAACAGCTTCACCCCTGGAATACCTTTCAAAACAGTCCATTAATTGCTGGAACAGCCCAGGGGCAACGCTGACCCCAAAATGGAGCTGGTTAACTTTGAACGCTCCCTTGTGTGTGACGATCGTTTGCACCTCTGCCGTGGCGTCGTCTACGGGGAGTTGCTGGTAGGCCTGTGCCAGATCCAGCTTCCCGAAAATCTTTGCCCCTGCAAGGGAGGCCAAAACGTGGCTGACCACGAGCACCAGGTATGCGTGGCCTTGCAGAGCCAAGTTCAATGTACATTTGTAGTCCTCGCAAATGCGGACCTCCCCGTTCGCCTTCAGGGGAGTAACTATTGGGGTCTCCCACCTCACGTGTGAGACCGGCTCAAGCACTTGTGCTACGAATTTGTCCAGTTCAGCCTCCACCTTCGGCTGCATGGTGAGGGGTGGACATCTAACCACCATGCGGATGGGGCGGACCGCCGGGTCTAAATCCAGGGAAATTGGGGGCCCTCGGTAGGTGCCCAGTGTGCCATCAAAAATGGCTGGGAACTCTGTGCAGACCGACTCGTAGTCCACGGAGCCCAAGCAGTACACCCCCAAGATTTCCAGCCCCAGGGGTTTGAACCATGCCCGTCCCAGGATGCTAATGAGGTCTCGTTCCACCACGAGGAGGTCGAGGCGGCCGTGGAACCCGTGGTACTGGATCTTGACACTGGCCAACCCCTTGATAATGACCGGGTTCTTTTGGAAATCCTGGAGATCTAGACCCGATGGCTTGCATAGCTGCCCCCCCCTTGGGCAGAGCTGCTTAAAGGTAGCTGCGGAGACTATGGAGAATGCGGACCCGGAGTCCAACTCCATGGGACAGGGGGTACCCTCCATCAGCAGGTTGACTGTGATCGCATCGGGCAGGGGCTGGGGTAATAGCAGTACCTGCGTTGCCATTGTGAGGCTATCCACTGCCTTGTGGTGTGCGGCGGTTGGGCGGCAATTGGTCCGGGTGCGACAGGCCTTTGCAATATGCCCCATTTTCTCACAGGCTCGGCAGGTCGCATCTTGGAATTGACAGGAGCATCTTTTGTGGGGGTCTTCGCAGCTTGTGCACGGTAGAGGCGGCCTGTGCTGGGAGACAGGAGAGGAAGCCACGCTGGAGCCACGCAGTGGGGACGGGAACCGGAAGGACGGGACGCACCTGTGTGGGAGCAAGGCTGCAGCTGGTGGGCGTCCTTTTCCTCCAAACCATCTGAATCCGCGACTGCAGTGCTGTGTGAGCGGGTGGCCATTGTGTCTTTTTGAGTCGTCTCGAATGCGACCGCAGTCTGCAACACCTTCTCGAGGGTAGGCTCTGTGAGCGTGATCAGCCACCGCCAGAGCTTGGCTTCTCATACCCCCGCCATAAAACTGCCTAGTAAATGGTCCTCCACATGCCGGTACTCACATCCGACTGCCATCTGGTGGAGGTTTGTGAGAAACGCTGCAGCACTCTCACCTGGTTGTTGGGTCCTCTCGAGGAACTGGACATGGAGCGCCAGCATGGATGGCTTTGGTGCGAAGTAGTCCCCAAGCTGCTTGATTAGGTTGTCGTAGGTGATGTCCAGCAGGTCTTGGGGCAAGATAAGGCTCTGGGCTAGGTGCATGGTTTTGATGCCGCAGTGGCCCAGGAGCCAGGCTCACTTCATCTCGGCCTTGGTAACCCCATGCACAGTCAGGAGAAACCTGAGTTGCCTGGACCAGGCATCCGAGGTCTCGGGCTTAAAAGGGTCAAAGGGAGGGATTTGTCCCACGGCGGCAGCCATGATTTTTGGAGCAGAAGCAGGAACGGCGCAGTGAGTCAGGTCCTTGGGGGCAAGTGGCGGTCCTTCAGGGTGCTGGGGCTTGACGGAGCCTGATGCCGGTGGATCGGTGCTTGGCGCTCCCCTGCTCAGTTCGGCTGATGAGTCATTCATCGGGATCCCACCTTCATCACCAGTGAAAAATACTGGAGTCTGGAGACCAGTGATAGTGAAATCAGCATAGTGGTTTATTGCATGTCGAGATGGAACATGGGGACAAAGGGATGGTGATCCACTTATCTTACAGGTAACCACACCTTGACCGTCCCCCCCCCCAAGGGGGATTGATCCAACAGGGATTATTCTCCCTCCAGGGCTATCATAGGTCCGTTCGAACATCCTCAGCCTCTGACAGGGGGACTGGCAGGATCCCTAGGTCCATTGTTCTATGGGGAAGGAAGCTCTGTTGTTATCACATCCCATTACAGGCAACATGCCCAGACATGTTCCCTGGCTGCAGACAAAGAATCAAGCACCGGACATAACAATGCCCATGTGAATATACTTTCTCCTGATTAGGTTGTTCAGTGGGAAGACTTGTGTGCCTTGAAATTTATCAAGCAAACTATTGGCTGCAGGCCTCTAGTGAAGATTTAATTGCATGCACTGACATTTTCAAGAAATGTTCTGCAACAGATTTACTGCTGTCATAAGTAGCCACAACTCCACATCAGCATTTTAAAGAGGAAAAACTATTTAAAGTGAGTAAAACTGAGTAGAATCCATCTTGACATTAAGATCGGTGACTCCTCATTCATAACAATGAAAGATTACCCTTATATCACCCAAATAATTAGAAATATAATCCTCTTAAAATTTTAAGTGTCTGCAAGAGTGGAGATCGAAGCACAATAGCAGAGTAATGCTTCTAATCCTTTCCTGGAAACTAGACAGATAACTCTCTAGCAATTAAACATATTCTGAAATTAACCATAAATACAATTTTAATGGCATGGTTAAATTTTTAAGGGAGCAGATGTATTCTGACATTTATTGGAACTGCTGTACTTTACAAAGAGTTTAGTTCTTAACTGCGATTTTGCTTATGATTTGTGTTTGCATCTGCCAAGGCATTATAATGTTTTAAGGCAACAAAATCCTCTCCAGAATCCAAGTTCAAAACTCCACTTTGGAATGTCTACATTGTGGGTATTATGATTTTAATTAGGAGTGGGCAGAAACTAGGAAAATGTGGTTCAGTTCGTGATTCGTGGCATGCCCAATTCCTGAACCATGGACCGTCACAAACTTTTTTGCCCTAGATGAACTGGTTCTGTTTGTGAAGTTCATGATATAGTAGAATACAGTAGAACACCCCCCTGGAGGATCTGTGGCTTACTCTCCTCTACCTGCCCTACAAGACTGATGAGGATTGGGTTTACAGGGTCCAAGTTATGGCCCCTCAAAGAGGGTGACCCCCATCTTTGATTGTTTCCAATGACTAAGGTCCAACCAGAGTTTATCTTTGTAGAAGGGGGGGGGGCATTTTTGCAAGCCTAGTAGAACCAGTGCAATGTGCTCAGCATAACCAGTGCCACTATGGCAGTGCAAACACAACATGACTAACGTCAAGCTAGGAACATGCTTTTGTGGGAAATGTCAGGTACAGGTTCAAAAGTGTATAGAATGGACCCCCTGCAAGCTACACACACCAAATGCACAGGAAACCTCCCCCTGCCACCCACTCCTCTGCAATCTCTCCAAGCTTGGGGTGAATTACATTTCATGGACCCCCCCCCCCCCAAAAAAGGTCTCCCCAGTGCTCTCTTTGGAAAAGACAACTGCAGTTACAGTCTGTGGAACCAGGGGTCCGTTGGAGCAGGAGCGCACAGGAGCGCAGCTCCGGGAGTGAGGAGCCCAGGGGGCGGGCACATGACCAAGCCCTGCCCCCTCCTCGGCTTCTCCGAGCAGTGCAGAGGCGCAGCGCCCCAGGAAAGCCCTGCTAGGGTCTTTATTGTTTTTAATGTTTTGTTTTAATATTTATAATTTTATCATTGTTCCTTTTATGACTGTGTGCTGCTTTTCCAGAGACTTGCTCAAGATGGCATATACATTTTCTAAGTATACCATTTTTTATCTGGGCACATGGCACATAAATACTGGAGAAATTTCACCAACCCTTCAGCAGCTTCCAACCCATCAGTTTGGTGTAGTGGTCAGGAGTTGGACTCTAATCTGGGAGAACCGGGTTTGATTCCCCACTCCTCCACATGCAGCTGCTGGTGTGACCTTGGGCCAGTCACAAGTTCTCTCAGAGCTGTTCTCTCATGAGCAGTTCTCAAAAGTTCTCTCAGCCCCACCGACCTCACAGGGTATCTTGTTGTGGGGAGGGGAAGGGAAAGGGATGGGCGGTGCACATGTCCTGGGTATCTCAAGTCTACTTGAAACCTGGTGGTTTCAAGGGAGCAGGAAGAGAATGAGGGTGTGTTCTTTACGCTTATTTTTATTGCACAAAGTATTGGATGGGGAAGGGAATGGAGAAAGAGCAGGTCAGTTTCACTCACCTGTGGAGTGGAGCCTGAGGGGTGGGTGTTGCCTTCTGACACACTTTCGGCATGTTAGGTGGTGTGGCATATGCAAATGAGTTATGCAAATGAGTTATGCTAATGAGCTCTTGCACCTCTTTTTCTACGAAATGACCCCTGTGTGGAACAGTTCAGGAACAAGCCAGTGATACTAAACTCACAGGGAAATTTCACTTGGGCAGACTCCCCCAGCCAGACACTGGAAGCAAGGCAAGCATCCTCCCTATGCTTGCTGCCCCCCAAGTCTCCAAAGGCAGGTTCTGAAGGACAGAAAGGCAGACATCCCCAGGTAAAGCATGTGCGCCAGGCAGGTGATGGCCTTGAGATGCACAGCCTTCATCATTGCCAGCATATTAGCGCCAGCATCTGTGACTATGTAGCCACAGATGATATTACTGCCACCCACCCACTCCCTCAGGCTACTCTGTATCACAGTGGCAATGTTTTGTGCCATGTGGTCTGCATCCATCCCCTGCATATGGAGCAGAACCACTTTGTAGCCAGGTGGCGCGACTGTCCCCTCTGGGAGCCCGAGCCATGCCCCAGGAATCTGAACAGGTCCTCTGGTTGCCACCAGTGGATGGTGAGGGAGAGGTAGTCATTCTGCTGGCTGCTCCAGAGGTCTGTTGTGAAGTACATGGTTTTGTCTTATGCTCTAGAGAGAACATAAGAACATAAGCAAAGCCAATGTTGGATCAGGCCAGTGGCCCATCCAGTCCAACACTCTGTCACACAGTGGCCAAAAACACCAGGTGCCCTCTGAAGGTCCAGCAGTGGGGGCAGGACACTAGAAGTCCTCCCACTGTTGTCCCCCCCAAGCACCAAGAATACAGTGCATCACATTGCCCCAGACTGAGAGTTTCTATTTATACTTTGTGGCTAATAGCCACTGGTGGACTCGGCTCCATATATTTATCTAATGCCCTCTTGAAGCCGTCCAAGCTTGTAGCCGCCACCACCTCCTGTGGCAGTGAATTCCATGTGTCAATTCCAATCAATTCCAGTCAATTCCAAGAGCTCCCCCTTGACCATTGCCACTGCAGAGTGGTGCATAGCAGGCAAGACTTGTTGGCTCATGGTCCTCTGCGAGGGGATGGAGTACCAGAGAGCCAGGTGTTGCAGCAGTCAGCAAAAGGTTACATCTTCCACAAGGGAGAAGGATTGGCCATCCACAGCAATTATCTTACTAACAAGGCAAGTGACTGCTTCCTGGGCCCTCTACATGACAGTCAGCATCCCCATGGGAATGACCTCTTGGAGGGTGGCCTGCCTTCATGCCCCACCACCCTCAGTTCCCTGAGTGTGGGGAGCCTTTCTTTGAGTGTGTGGAGCCTTTCTCTGCTTCTCCCTGCTAAGAAGGAGTGGGCCTCCTCCTTCTCCTGCTGACTGCCACTCTTTCCTCCAGTGGCAACAAACTGGGGTGCATCCTTTACAGGTTCCTGTGGAGGATGGAGGAGGACAAGTATTGGGGGGGTGCCCTTCTGGATGTGGTTGTGACAGACCCGGCACTCTACCACACAGGGGTCACTGAGAAGGGTGCAGAACTGTTTCCAAAGTGTGGGCTGGAAACAACACCCCAGGACTGCAAAAGGTGGGAGGAAGAATAACTTCTTTCTGGCACTGGACTGGGAGGGGCCACAGAGGGATGTAATGGAGGCAGAAGCAGCAACAGGGAGTTGTGTGGAAGGGGAGGATGCTTCTCCCCCTCTGAATCACTGTCAGAGACTTCTCCAAAGAGTGATCATCTGCTGGTCTCTGGGTGTTGCTAACAACTCTTTGTCCTCTGTGGAGAGCCCCAGGAACAGATCAAGGAAAGGAAGTTCTGAGACCTCTAGTAATTCCATGCTAGGGGCAGGCTCCTGTGGGCTGACAAAATTAGTTCGGTACATGGGGATGGGTGGAGAACTTCTTCCTCCTACAACAAGCATAGTTTGTGCCCACTTTCACTCTCATGGCACAGAGGGATTGGTTCACAATTAGGAGGGGTGGGAGGGTATGGTGGAACTGGCCTGCTCTGGCCTGCAGGCCCTGTTCTACCCTGCCCTCATGGAGGAGATTCTCTGGGAGGGGGGAAGGGAGGAGGAGGAGGAAGTGATTGGATTTATACCCCATCCTTCACTTGGAGTCTCAGAGCGGCTTACAAACTCCTTTCCCTTCCTCTCCCCACAACAGATACCCTGTGAAGTAGGTAGGGCTGAGACAGCTCTGACAGAAACTGCTCTGTTCAAAGACAGCTCTGACAGAACTATGGCTTGCCCAAGGTCATCCAGCAGCTCCAAGTGGAGTAGTGGGTGATCAAACCAGATTAGCATCCGCGTACTTAACTACTACATCCAGCTTCCCTTCCAAGCTCTAAGGCCTTGACCCTGTTTCTCCTGCTACCCACAGTCTGTTACCATGGAGACAGCTTGCAAGGGGAGTAGCCACTTGTCAGCTGTCTGCCCTCCCATTCCTCCTGGCACTGCTTTTAAATAGCATGTCCAAGATGGTGGCAGCCTATGTGGCACAGAGAACCATGACCAGGATCAAAAGTTATAAAGTATTATTAAAAAGAAACTGTTCACAAGCAGACTTTTAGCACAGCACCAAATTGAGCAAGGGATTCAGAAGAATAGGGTAAAATGCAATTTCTCTGTCCCTCCTTCTATACATGCCCTATCAGATGTTAAATATAAGGCAGGCTCCTTAACTTAGAAATTTACTGGATGTCCTATAGGGTTGCCATTACCTTCAAGCCTCCTTCAGGTGTGCAGGCCAGCACATGGCAATAGCCACCTCCCCAAGACCTCAATTAACAGTTCTGTCTGCTTCAACGGAATCAGCACCAAAGAGATCTTTCCTCCTTGCTCCCAGGGGTTTTATCCTTTTTCTTTTCCCACCCACTGACCAGGTCAGGCTGGGTTAAAGAAGCTGTTTCTAAAGTCTCCAGGAGTTTCTTCCTGAAGTATTTTTAGTCTCAATTCCTCCAAATCTCTATTCCCTGCTTTTGGGGGGGGGGGGGGGGGTTTGAGCATCCCATGGACTTTAGCTAGGTCCTATTAGCACTTCGAAAAAGGTGGCTGGAAAAGTAATTGAATTAATTTCCCCCTTCTTGCCTCTCCTTGGTCCAGAGAGAAAAAAAACATTTTAAATTTCAAAGTGTGAAATGCATTTCTTCACAGATGGTACAAAATGTGGGTCCTTAGCCAAGGAGCTAAGCCCCTCTGCTCTGTGTGAGCAGAGTCCCATGCGACTCAGTGCCCTAAGTCCACTTAAGACCCCCAAACTTCCACAGAGGAAAGGAATCACAAAACATGGTTCTTCAGCAGAGGAACCTACTAGCTAAGCCCCTCTGCTTGGTGTGAGCAGAGATACAGGGTGGCTCAGAGCCGTGAGTCCACCTAACATCAAAATCCCAGCAGGGGAGAGCAGTTCCCAATCATGAGATAATGTGTTCTGCTAGTTGGATTTTTAGAAGTTCCCTGCCTCACTCTGTAACTGTGAACAACTGAGAGCAAAGGGACTGTGGAGCTGAGAGCATATATATAGCTTTCTGACCCCATAGAGCAGAATGGGAACTCCATTGTTGGCAGCCTGTGAAGCTTTGGAGGGCTCCTATTAGTGTTTCCAAAACTGGAGAATTCCACCCCCTGTTGCCTTAGAGTTTTATAAACAGTTTAATTGAGTGGAGACAGTCTGTCTGGAAAATGTAATCATTCACAAACCACCACAAACCATGACAAAAAGCATCAAAGTTTGTGGAAAATCCATGCCAGTTGCCCTTCCTCAAACATCACATTGCAAACCACAAATGGGCCAAAATTCATGATGAACTTTAGTTCATAAGCTGGTTCATCCCTATTTTTAATCATGTGATTCTGGTCATTCCTTGAATATTTAAGAAGTTTAATAAAATTGTCGAAAAAAGAATGAGAGAAATCCAGCTGTTTTAAGCCAATCTTTTTCAACATGAAACATTTTTAGTCACTGCCAGTCATTTGCTGGACATCATGAGATCAGACTTTAACATTCATAGAACCTTCTAGAATCCAAGACTAGCTAGACTAGGATAGCTCTGTAGAGTAGCACAGATGTACAAGTCATTTCCCAAGCCATTTCAGATTCCACAGTAAGTACCAACAATTTAATGTTGTACAGTAACAGAGATTAATCTTTCAGTCCATTGGTGATGTACCAATGATATACTCAACCCCTAACAGTAATCTGGCTGCTACAGTTTGGAGCAAATTTTCCAAACAGTTTTTAATGAAAGCCCATGTATTACATCATCGAACCTGGATGTGATCAGGACATGGGCCACTATGGCTGAGTCACATTATCAAAAAATGAGCACAGATGGCAATAGCCAAATGAACAAAGCTGTTAAAGATCCTAAGTGTCAGAGAAGAGAGCCAAGCCTCCATCCACAGGCCAGAAATCAGCAACTTTATCATTAATCAACAGCATTTCAGACTTATCCAAAGACTTATCCAAAGATCACTGGCCCTCATCCATTACATTACATTCTCTAAGTAGTTTCTCATAACTTCCACGGAACTACCTAACTCAGCTATTAGGAAGAAATATAGTAGAATGTCATTGGCATGTTGGTGGCATGTCACTCCAAACTGCTGAACAATTTCTCTAGGCAATTTCATGTAGATGTAGATGGAACACTGCAGGTCTCTATAGCATGACTGGCAGGGGGTTGAACAGAAGTTCCCTAGCACCTCATCTGAAAAACAGCCGTTCAGGTAGGAATGGCACCTCTCTAGCATGGTGTGAGCAACTTTTGATCTGGTCAGCTTCTCCAGAAGCATACTGTGGTCAATGATATTCAAAGTTACTCAAAGGTCTAGGAGAATTAACATCTTTCTTCCTTTTTCTCACACACACACACACACACACACACAAATCTGGACATGTGTACTCTGACCTATCATAGAAGCTGCTTCTCTGTGTCTCCTCCATGGTTATTAGTGCTGTCTTTCCTTGGATATGCCAGTATCCAGGACACACAGACAGCCATTCCAGGCTGACCAGATGAATGTGCTGGTTGTGGGATTACGTTAAACCAGCACACTCGTATGGTGGCAAGCCAGGCAATCAGGTTTGTTTAGATAGTATGGTGGGCAGTTGGTGGACTGACAACCTGAATATGATCTATATACTATGCCATATCATCATAGCCTCCACAGTAGCCAGGCAGAAGAGATCTGAGGGCCAAATTAGATATGACAGTCTCCATGAGTCCAACCCATGGATGATGACATCGTTTTAACATCTACTGAGGCAATTTAAAAATTCTGTGAGGGGACTGGGCCTGCAGTGCAGCTGGCTGAGGCTGTCTTGTTCCTCCCTGCATCTTTTCAGGTGCTTAAACAGCTGTGGAAAGTTGCTGCTTTGGCACTTGAACAGGTGTGGGGAGGAGAACAGTAGCAATTCAGCTGGCTACATTGGGTGCCCAGTCACCTTAAGACATTTTTAAATCACTTCAGTACGCTTTAAAATGGTGGTGACATCCAGGGGTCATTTCGAGCAGGAGCTCGGGGGAGCTCAGCTCCGGGAGTTGGGGCCAGCCCCCTCCCCAGGGGAATGCCTGCTTGTGTCATGGCTGCAGCAAAATGACCCCGTCCCCTGGAAAGGTCTTTGTTCCACCAACCAGCCTTCTGAAGGCTTCGGCCACCACTGAAGCTATCCTCCTAGAATAGTGGTATTTCTAAGCCTTGGTTTAGTAGCTGTCTCCTCTTTCTTTCTTTCTTTCTTTCTTTCTTTCTTTCTTTCTTTCTTTCTTTCTTTCTTTCTTTCTTTCTTTCTTTCTTTTTCTTCTCTCTCTCTCTCTCTCTTTCCCCCTTCCTTCCTTCCTTCCTTCCTTCCTTCCTTCCTCCCTTCGTTCTCTCTCTCTCTTCTTTCTTGCCTTCTGACATACTTCTGATGATGTCAGGTCGTATAGCATGTGCAAATAAGTTATGCTAATGAGTTATGTTAATGAGCTCCTGCACCTCTTTTCCTACGAAATGACCCCTGGTGGCATCTATGGAGACCATCATGTCAAGTTTATCCCTAAGCATAGGCCTGTAACTGTGGAACCATGAAATACACACATGTGCAAACAAAATAATTCTAAATAAAAATAACAAATTAACTAATTGCTCCCTCTTCAAAGCAAATAGATATACAAAATAAAAAGGGGGGAGTGGCAAAATGTTAAAGACTGATTTGTTCTGGACTGGTTAGCAATCCTACACCAGACAATTGTAAAAACCTTGGATCAGGCAGAACCATCACCGGTGGAAGCACAGGGGGAGCCCAAGGACTTCAGAATCAAGAGAAGATGTTTTCTTTTAATAAGAATCACAGTGGGGTTTTTAAAGGAATCTATTTCTCAGCCTTGTCCTTTGCCTTCAGTAATGTACAGAAGTTGTCAAGCAATGGCAATTTGACCATAATTCCCAAGACAATGCAAAGATTATCCCAGGGGCTAAAAACTAAATTTCTGGGTGAGGTGAAGGAATCATCTAGAGCTTTATGAAAAAACTGTATTATAGCAAAATGCAGTGACAAAAAAAAGAAGGATTGTACAAAATATCTAAGAAAGTACTGGAGGCACTACATATGTAAGGAAAAAAGCCATGAAATTGTTGTAATAAATTATTCCCAGTACAGTTGTTTTATCCTTAAATCCAGAGAAAATTACACCTGCAAATATTTACCCTATGTATCTATATGGAAAGTACAAGGCTGTCCTTCAGTATGTTTGAGCCTAAACCTGAGTTTATAGCTCAGTGACAAACAGTAAGGTTCACTAGTCTGAATTTTTTTTAAAAAAAAAATGAAAAACTATGCTATGGAATGGAAAAATGAGTCAAATTACCATAATTTCTGGCTGCTGATCTCTTCCCAGCAGTGCTATGCTCTCAAAATTTTAAAAGATTTGCAGCTAAAATCCTACAAGGAGAAGGCTGATCAGGAGCTACTAGTAGCTTTTCATTAAAAGAGGTCATTATGTGTATTTGTGTGCACTGTATACTTCTCTAATGAAGCAACATGGAGTAAATTTTATCAGGGGTCCTTTCGTAGAAAAAGAGGTGCAGGAGCTCATTAGCATAACTCATTAGCATATGCCACATCCCCTGACATCACCAGAAGTGTGTCAGAAAGGGAATGTCAGTTTCAGCCCCATTATATCCTATGGGCCATTGAAATCAATGGCAAAAACTCATAGGGTATATGAGGGGCTGGAGGAAAGGGGGTTTGAGGGAGAGGCTCCAAACTTGCAGGGTAGCTGCTGGGGCCTCTCCTCAAAATACCCACTAAGTTTCAAGAAGATTGGACCACGGGGTCCAATTCTATGGGCCCCCAAACAGTTTGTCCCATCCCCTCCATTGGTCTCTATGGTGAGAAAAAATGTTAACTTTTTTCCTACCATAGAGAACAATGGAGGGAATGGGGGCAACCTGTTTGGGGGCCTGTAGAATTGGACCCCCTGGTCCAATCTTCTTTAAACTTGGTGGGTATTTCGAGGAGAGGCCCCAGCAGCTACCCTGCAAGTTTGGAGCATCTCCCTCAAACCCCCTCTCCTCCAGTGGCTTTTAAAGTTGCCACCGAATTTCGGCGGCAATTCGGCAGCGAGCTGAATCAGATTAGAGAATCTGATTCAGCCCGTGGCTGCCCTACTGGCCAGTCCTGAGCTGGCGAAGCTTCGCTCCGCCTTGCTCTGGCCCCAACGGACTCCTGAATTTTATATTAAAAATAAAATTTACTGTATATATATTTGCTGTGACCTGGATGGCCCAGGCTAGCCTGAGCTTGTCAGATCTCAGAAGCCAAGCAGGGTCAGTCCTGCTGAGGTTGTGAATGGGAGACCACCAAGAAAGTCCAGGAGTTGCTACACAGAGGCAGGTAATGGCAAATATTTCCTGCTTTAGTCTTCAATACACATTTAAATGCTAATTTGAATCAATGGGCATCGATATGAGCATAAACATGACGATGGTGAATAATGACATCAAAATTCTGAACTTCAGAGCTTTAAGGATTTGAGAAATAACAAGTCATTCTATTTGAATTTCTGGCCATGATGGCTTATCCAAGCACTTGCATTCCTAACTAATCCCCCCTACCAAAGCAGCTAGGAGAGGTAGTTCCATCAGCTGCAGAAGGTCTCATTTTAAAGGCCTGGTAATGCCTTGACTGTTCTGATGATGCTCAGCAGAACCTGTTTTTGCTCAGTGCCTAAGGAAGCCCTCAGCAGCCTTCCTTTCCACTGACCTGAACTCATGACAAGGAAGTTTGGAAAAACCAAGCTAACTGTGCAATGAAACAGGTGGAGTTTGCCAGTTACAAAAGATGTTTTGGTTGGAGTAAATAATATTTTCTGGTATGAAGCACATGAAGTGCTCTAAGAATACTTTCAGTTTGGCAGTGACCTAATCATCTGTTTGTGAAGTCTGAGAAAGAGGGCTCTTTAATGGCAAAGTATGTTTTTCCAGAGCAGTCTTTTTCTTGTTGCTCTTTAATCTTGTTAGCTTCCCCTCTCCCCCCACATTGTATGAAAATGCTATGGCTACTGCAGATACCAAAGATAATACTTCATATTGAAACAGGATGCTGCAGTGAGGAAAAGAAACATGTTGTCTACTGTTGTTAGGAGGGTGTCATTGTGCTTCCCCCCCTTTTTTTCAATTTCAAATCAAATTTATTTATGCCTTAAATTATTCATAAATCATAAAAATGAGTAAAAAACAAATGATATAGTAATAGAACAAAGTCTGAGTCCAGTGGCACCTTTAAGACCCAATAAAGTTTAATTCTGGGTATAAAAACTCACCTAAATGCTATAGTAGTTCTTAAGTAGTTCCTAGTAATGGTTGCTGCTTGATTTGAATTGGCAGCATCTTTGCACATGCACAATTTTTCAAAAACCAAGTACAGACTTGTTCATTGACATCAGCTTACAATCAGCACCTTTCTTGCAGCAATATACACAGCTTTCCTAACGTTAAGGAGGATTCCCAAGAGAACCAAACCACTCCCAGCCCTCCCAGCCTTGTGAGTGCACTTACTTTCAAGGTGAGGCTAAGACATTGCAGTCACCATAGTAAGGATCTTACTATGTAAGGATCTTAGCCAGCTCCAGTGGTTTGACCCAATGCCTCAAAGAAGTAGAGCTTCTCATGCAAGACATCTAGGGCTTTCATCAAACTCAGATGAAATATGGTTGCAATGGTGATGACAACTTCTTGGCCTCACCTGGCAGAGTTGCCAATTTCTATCAGGTTGGAGCATTCCTGTCTCCCAGCCTCAGAAAAGAGAGGCAGATGGTTGGCTGCCAAACATGGTTCTGGGGTTATATGTGGCCCCTGCATTGTGTACCCAGGGTCTGGTATTCAGCACCTGGGTCAGGTGCAGGTCTGGACAATGACAACAGTGGAAATCCTGTTTCTGTTTGCACAGATCTTTCAACTAGAGATGCCAGGAATTGGCTTGCAACTTTATGGCTGTGGTAACACGGCAAGCTAATTGCGATTAGTTCCCACTATAAATTTGATCTGGAATATTTTTTTCAGGTTGGGATGATCACACATCCCACCCCGAACTGCAAGCATTATGCCACGAGGCTCTGTGTACCATCTAGATGCAGCCGGCCCCTGTCTGCCACCCACGAGCCTGCCTGCTGGGGGCTCCCACCCTCCCTCCTAATGCCACAGCTTCAGGGACTCCTGGAGTGGGCTCTGCCGTCTGCTTGGCTGCCAGCCTGGCACTTCCTTCCCCACCCGCTCACCCACCTCCCCCCAACAACTTTCCACGCTGCCTCCTGTTGCCTGACCAGCTCCAGCCCGATGCTGCTGGCAAGCTGGGCATGCTCCCCAGCGCCGGGGGCTCCCACCCTCCCCCCTAATGCCACAGCTTCAGGGAACCCTGGGGCAGGCTCTGCTGCCCGCTTGCCTGCCAGCCTGCCTAGCACTTCCTTTCCCACCCACTCGCCTCCCCCCAGCAACTTTCCATGCTGCCTCCTGCTGCTGGCAAGCTGAGCGTGCTTCCTGGTGCCAGGGGCTCCCACCCTCTCTCCTAACACCACAGCTTCAGGGACTCCTGGGGCAGGCAGGGCCATGACCTCCATGCTGGATGTGCACTTGAATATTTAAATATTGAATTGAATAATTGCTTATGTGCTCAAAGGTGGAAGCTGGGGGGGGGGACCTTGTTGCGCAAAAAATGGTCAGACAACCCTAATTGCAATCCATGCGAGAGATGGCTGTCCAGATTGGCAAAATCACAGATTTAAAGTGTAAATATCCAGAAAGTACTTGATTTTCCTGGTGTTGGAAAACTCGCTAGGGAACCAGGTGGATTGTGTGCCCGCTTCAGTGCAGGAGGCAGATGTGGGTGTCTGATCAGTGATTTTAAATGTGAGAGGGAACAGCGGTGAAACCTGATCAAAATGACCGTGTGATTACAGCCTATATGTGGGAAAGTATATGCACCATCACTGGGTTGTGCCCTCCCCACAAAAGGAATGACAATACTGTCCACATGGGGAAAGTGTTAGTTTGATGTGAAATGAAATACATGAAATATGCTTCTTTAGACTGAGTACCTTCAAAAACATTTTCCAAGGGGTTTACTTCTGTATCATCACTTGGGATTATTTGCATAATCACAGCATAATGTTTTCCCAGTTGGTGGGGCTCTATCACTTTCTGAATGAAGCCAACATAATTTAGCTATTTCTTTTTCTTTTTTCCAAAATATAGCATGTTGTTCCAGCTTCACAATATTCCAAGTTGTTCCTCTGTGGGATTGAGAGCCCTAACAGGTGGCTAAAGACATAAATTCAGATTATTAAAAACATCCAATGGTGCCTCCAATGAATTCCTCTAAATTCCCCTGCTGTGTTTCTATAGTTGTCAGTAACCTGCCATCCAGCTGGTAACATAGTTTTGTTATTGAGTATTTAGAAAGCCCATGATCCTATTATTAACACACAAATGTAATGGAGGCAGCATGGGTTTTTCACTTCCAAATTGTAGATGGTGGGTGGTTTAAAGCTTTTGAACAGCACTAACATTGTGCTGTTTGAATCAACAATAGGAATCTTGTAATACCTGACGTCTATCACAACATTTCCTGCAGTTGCTATTGTACTGCTTAGCCCCAATCCAAAATTGTTGTCCACAGGCTATAATTTGGGGGCATTAAATTACTATCATGATGAAAATATCTGATGATGTATTGTGCTTTAGAATAATGATACTAGTAAGTATTACAATTGAAACAAAATCTGTAATTATCTGTGGTTGTGTTACTTCCTTCTAGCATTTAATCCATGCCCTCTTGCAAATCTTACTGCCTTGCTTCTTCTAGTCTCTGGTAGTGAGTCTAAGCCCAGCTCGAATCCGCACGAGAGTGCTACCAGAATTAATGAGGCTTATTTCTATGAAAATGCCTTCTGACATGAGACATTTTCTTGCTACTGTCAAATAGAGAACCTTGTCACAGTCTTCCACTTACTTTCAGCTTCCTGATTTCTATTTTCCTCCTTGATAGACAAAACATTTAGCTTTGTGATTGTTTTCTGTTGCCAGCCACAGCACATGTTCATTCAAATCTTCAGGTTATGATACTCAGCGTGACAGGTTAATTTACTTCAGGTTTCAGCATATGCATTTCAAAAATCAATGTTTGGAGATATTTGCCATGTTTTTAGGGTTTGATAGTAGCCCTATGAAGCTTATTGTAACACAAGCTTGTCCCAAGTTTCCAGGGGTGGCATTTTAAAAACAGCATACAAATATTTAGTGTTCCATTCATTTAGCTCAGACTAGTACCTTTTCTACAAGCTCGACTTATTTCTGATTTTCTTGGTAGTCGATTCACAAGCATTGGAACCAGTTTGTGCATGGTTGTTCTGCACATCTGCATCCCTTTACATTTTCATAGTTGTGGAGTCAGCTTATTTTCTTCCACAGATGCCTTAAGTAATGAGGATTTTCAAGGGAGGTGTTGTTGTCACTGGTGTCCACATTGTTGGCATCATAACATACCCCTTATTTTTTTTAAAATCCCTAAAACATTAATATATCTGTGTAGTGTTGTAATGATTGTTTAAGCAGGTTCTCTGAATTTCCAGCTTCTAGCTTCTTCCTTATTTATTTATTTATTTTTGCGATTTATATCCCGCCCTCCCCACGAACGGGCTCAGGGCGGCTTACATGGGCCCAAGGCCTAATCAAACATTAAAACCAATAAAACATTCAATAAATACAATTCATACATATAAACTTCCATAAATATCCCATTAGATGGCCACTTAATGGCAGGTTCAACCCCCCCCCCCCCGTGCCGGGACCAAATAGGACCAGGGTTCCATCCCTGCTGTCAGGTGGTAGATGGTAGATGGTATCGACGGCGGCGACTCCTATTCAAAAGCCTGGCGGAAGAGCTCCCTCAGATCCTGCAGGGCTCTGATCTCTTCCGGGAGCTCATTCCACCAGATAGGAGCCGCCACCGAAAATGCCCTGGTCCTTGTTCTGGCTAGCTTTGCGTCCTTGGGGCCAGGGACACATAGTCGATGTTTTGACCCCGACCGTAGTGCTCTCTGGGGTACGTACGGAGAAAGGCGGTCCCTAAGGTATGTTGGACCCTGGCCATATAGGGCTTTATAGGTCAGAACCAGCACTTTGAAGCGGACTCGGTATGCTATAGGCAGCCAGTGCAGTGCCGCCAGCACAGGCCCAATGTGGTCCTGCCTTGCAAGACCCATCAAAAGCCTGGCCGCGGCATTCTGCACTAGCTGCAGCTTCCAGGTCTGCACCAAAGGCAGCCCCATGTATAGAGCATTACAGTAGTCTAGCCTCGAGGTGACCGTCGCATGGATCACTGTGGCTAGGTCATCGCGGTCGAGGTAGGGAACCAACTGCCTCGCCAGCCTCAGATGGTAAAAGGCCGACTTGGCAGTGGCTGCTACCTGGGCCTCCATTGATAAGGATGGCTCCAGGAGCACTCCCAGACTCCTAACCCTCGATGCAGGCACTAGTGGTGCCCCGTCGAAGTTCGGGGCGGGATCCCCCACCCCAGGCCACAACGTCCCAGGCACAAGACCTCCGTCTTCGCCGGGTTCAATTTCAGCCTGCTTGACCTGAGCCAATCAGCCACGGCGTGCAATGCCCGGTCTAGATCGTCTGGGCCGGAGTCCGACCAGCCGCCCAACATCAGATAGAGCTGGGTGTCATCTGCATACTGGTGACATCCCAGCCCAAACCTCCGGACAATCTGGGCAAGGGGGCGCATATAGATGTTGAACAGCATCGGGGAGAGCACTGCCCCCTGCGGCACACCACAATCAAGTGGGTGCCTCGAGGACTGCTGCTCCCCTAGCACCACCCTTTGTCCCCGACCTTGGAGAAATGAGACAAGCCACTGCAAGGCCCGTCCCCCTATCCCCACGTCGGCAAGGCGGCAGGACAGCAGCTGATGATCTACTGTGTCGAACGCAGCCGACAGGTCGAGCAACAGCAACACTGCCCCACCACCCTGATCTAGATGTCGTCGGAGGTCATCAGTTAGAGCGACCGGAGCCGTCTCCGTCCCATGTCCCGGGCGAAAGCCAGACTGAAAGGGGTCCAAGACCGAAGTGTCATCCAGGTACCTCTGTAACTGTAACGCCACCACCCTCTCTATTAATTTGCCCAAATAGGGCAAATTGGACACCGGCCTATAATCCGAACACCTCATATATCCATGTGAGGCAAGGGGCTAGAGCAGGGGTTTCTGGTGCATGTTTTTAGGAAGTGTGTGAGGCCAAATACGGCTTTTGCCCAGCCAATAGGGTTGCCGGGCCCCAGGTGGGATTAGGGCATCCCTTGATTTTGTAGGTTCCTGCCCACCACTGGCCAGCTAGCCAGTGGGGGAAGCCCCATCCACAACAGCCATGACCTGGTGCAAAGTCCCCAATGTGATGATATCACATGGAAGTGACATTATCACACTAGGGGCATCACTCTGTGACTCTCTGGTATACCAGAGTGTCATTGTATTATGTCCTCAGTGTGATGACATCACTTCTGTGAGATATCATCATGTCAGGGACATCACGTGCAGCAACGTCTCCCCCCTCCCCCTCCCAGAAAGCTTCCTCCCACCCGCCACCGACAATAGTCTTGGACCTGAAAACCCTACCAGTCTGATTGACTATTGGAGATAGTTGGTTGTGCAGATTTTTTAGCTGCCAGCAGTTGTCATCACAGCACAAAGATCTGTACTGGATTACTGAAGTTAAGCTGTGGCAGTCATGTTGTTGCTGGTTCTGCCTCTTGTGGTAGCCATTTTGTTGCTGTGCCCATCATGCCACGTCAGAATTCCAAATGTGTCTGCAGGCTCAAAAAGGTTGGGGACCCCTGGGCTAGAGACTTCATATTTAAAAAAACCAAACACCTGGGCATTCAGAGAATGTGCATAAACTATCGTTACAACACTATATCGATACATTAGTAATTTAAGGCCTTTAAAAAAAAACTAAAGCCACTTGTCCCCAGGGTGGGGGGAGGAGAGGGAGTGGTTTTACAATTAAAATAGTCCAATCATTGAAAAGTGGGCTGGAGGACAAAGAACAGACAAAAACATTACAAGACTACTCAAAACAAAACAAAAAAACCCCAAACCCAAAATGAAAACTAAAGGCACAAACATGCAGGCAGAAAGTAGGGGATAAAATGAAGCAGTACAGAAGTGGAACCAATATGTGGAAATATGTGGAGAAGCCCTAGATGATTCCTTAACTCTTCCAATCTATTCTAGATCTTCGGTTTATATTTGTGGGGCAGAATCATGAAACATATTTTGAGATATTTCTAAATTCTTCCCTTAGATAAATTCAGGCTGACTAATATGGCTATCATATAGATTAATATACAGAGAATAATAAAGTGTGTGTGTGTTTACTACATGGTCAAATATTAGTAATAAAAACTATAAACCATGCTAAAGTCCCTCCAGGGAGTAGTTCATGAGTTCAGCCTTAAGCCTCCAAGATGACAATGGTTGATGTGAATTGTGGCCAGTAATTTAGTATGATTGGAGATACCTCATAAAAAACAGTTAACATTTTGGATCCATGAGAAATAGCACAAAGGGCTAGTAGAACCATGAGCACATTAATGACTATGTTGCCTTTTAATCACCATTCCCCCCTCCCCACGTGCACAATTTACTATGATGTTTACTCATAATTGGTATCATTTATTATCAGAAATTGGAACCTGAATCTGAACATATTCCTGATTTTTGAATTAGTGAGAGTACTTTCAATTAGTTTATGGGGGGGTTGGTATGTTTATACATGCATATTGTTACACCAAAGCTTATATTAATATGAGTAAAATGAAGGCTGACAAAATACAACAGCTCAACGAACCAACAAATTAATGTCTATCAGTGCTGGAAGAAGTAAGGTCTAATGTTACCTTTTAAATTGTAGCTGTTTTAAAATTAAGTGTATATATATTACTGGCACAAAAGTATATATATCTTTAGACACAAAAGACCTTTGAAATGACACTAACCAAAGATCAACAGATCCAACAAAGCCTGAACAGTTTTCTGAACTTTGATCTCAGTAGTTCTCGGTTATGCGATCAATTGTTGTTTAGGTGAGGCTTAGAGCCATATATTTGCATTAAATAGCTCACCATTGCACACTGCAAATTATGGCTATGTTTTCTAGGAGAGTATTTTGCTGTACTAACAATCTCATTGTGCTTTCTGAATACAATCATTCTTCACCTGCTGACCAGTGGGTTTGTTGTTTATGATCACCCATAAAAATGGAACTTCAGTTATCTAAAAACAATTGCCACTTGATAGCCTCAAACTGCCTGTGAGCAGGTGACCTTTATTTTCTGAGTGGTTGTTTAGGGTCATTTGGACAGCTCTCATAGACTAGCAATTGTTTCCAGACAGCCAAACCCCTGTGCTTATTTTGCTATTTTTATAGTGGGACATAGTAAAAAAGACTACCATCCAAAATTTACCCTGATCAAGTTTTACACTGTAATAAGAATATTAAGAGCTGTTCTGTCGCTGACTCATTCATTTACTCTCTTCCCCCTCCCATGCCTATATATACAACTTTTTAGCGGTGCAGGGTTGTTGTTTTTTCTAGAACTCATAAAGGCTACCAGGTACTATGATTTGTCAGTTTCAATGGTACTGCATTGTTCTTTGCACTAACTGGCATTTACTGTGATGAGCATGAGTTTTAGAAAGCTGTATGGTAGATAAAACTGTCACCGGTAGACTTTTGCAGTTTGTGACTTATCCATATGGTGGTGTGAATTTTTACAGGAAACTTATGACTGCTACATGGAAAATGTATAAATTATTAATTGGGTATCAACAACAACAACAACAACAAATACCTTTTATTGGCATAAAATATTAAAAGCAGTTCCCATTAAGATAAAACAGTCCCAAAATTTGTAAAAAAAATAGTTAACCCTAAAACCATCACAGAGGTGTATCAGAGGAATCTTTAAATTCTAAAAGCCTTAAAATTAAATTTTACAGTTTTATTAAACTCAAAAGGATCAGGAAGATTCTTCCATTTTATAAGACCATGAAGAAACTTAGCAGTCAGTTCAATAATCTCTGGATCCAGAGAAGTAAAGAGGTAATGTAGCTTACTTCCATCCGGTTGTCCTGCTACCTTACTAAGGGGAACTTCTATAAATTTTGCTCGAATATCATTTAGCAAATGACAATGTAGGAGTGCATGCTCAACTGTTTCTAATTCTTTCTTATTGCATCTGCAGTACCTAAGTGCATTAGGAATTTTCTTATACCTCCCCTCAAGAATGGCAGATGGGAGAACATTGAACCGAGCCAGATAAGCTCTGCATAATTGCGTTAATTGGGTATCATAGATTCATAATACAGAGTAAGTAACATGGAGTCATCTGGTCCAGTGCTATACAGGATTTGCTAATGCTGCTAAGATATTGGTGGTGGGGTGGGAGATAAGAAACAGAATACACCATGAAAGAAAAGAAGAATGAGCACACACATTACTACACCCATCACACAGGGGGTCTAGTAATGATCCAAAGTCTCAGAGCAGAATGGAGATATAGATAGTGGGTTTTCCCCAATAGTTTCTCAGTTGATTCAGAATTGCTTTCTGTGCAGATCACTTCAGTTCTCCTTTACTCCAGTTTAACTGGGAGAATTTCTGAAGTTAATTCCCAAATTGGGGGTGTGCACAGTTTGCTGTGCCAATTAGCTGTTTCAGACTTTAATGCAAACTATAATGCTGTTGTGTATGTGTAAAGGATTGAAGCAAAGTAGGGTGGTGAATCATCATGGCAGCCAAGAAAACAAGACCCCTGAGAGCCAATGCAGAGCTGCTGCAGAGCACACATGAAAAGGAAAAATTGGGGGAAAGATAGAAAAAAATGTGTGGGCAACTCCCACGCATGAAAGCAGTATGGAAGATGTTTACTGTCTGGAAGTAGCCTGTCCGTGTACATGCTTGATTTGGGATGGCTAGGAGTACATATAGAAATTTCCCTTCAGGAACCAACGTATGTGTTATGTATGTTATTCTTCTCCAGAAGTCAACTACACCCCTTTTACCTGTCTTTTGCATTGATATCTATGTAAGGATATTTCACAGCAAGTAGAACAAAGATGGAACAATATGGAAAAGGCTGAAAAGAAATCAAAGTTGAAATATAAAAAGACAAGCAGGAGGACCCGTGATACTCGTGGGGGGGGGGGGGAGAAGGAGCTCCACATAGAGGAGGAGGAAGCATCCACAGGTGAGCCTTCTCCCCCAACACCCGGCACCGATGGTGAGGCCCAGGCCCACCGATCTCCCCTCTGAGCTCTGGCAGCAAGGCTGGACACCTCCCAGCCGCCAGGCCCACTGTCGATCTTCCCCCTGGGCTCCAGTGGTGAGGCCTGGATGCCTCCCAGCCGCTAGGCCCACCACTAATCTCTCCCCCCAGGGCTCTGATGGCAAGGCCTGGATGCCTCTCAACCACCGGGCCCGCTGCAGAATTCCCAAGAACTCGTAGGCACTCAAGGAAATTGCTGAGCAATCAGGCCAGCTCATCCATGGTTCACCAAATTAAAGATTACAATAAGCACCCTGTCTTATGAGATCTACTTTTCAGAGCTGGGTTGATGCTGATAGACTGAGCTTATAACTGCTAAGAAAAAATTTAGGGACTGTCATGTATGCAGTCATTATTAAGATTAAGACATGCTCAGGCCCAAGATGATTTATGTCATGTTTAAAAGGCTCCATAAAGGTGAAGATTTACCCTTGCTCAAAAGCTAGTTGAATCCGACTGTAGGGGGTGCTGCTCATCTCCGTTTCTAAGCCAAAGAGCCAGTGTTGTCCAAAGACTTTTCTGTGGTCATGTGGCCAGCATGACTTGATGCCAGGGCATATGGAACACTGTTACCTTCCCACCAAAGCAGTACCCATTTGTCTACTTGCAATTTCTTGCTTTCGAACAGCTAGGTTGACAGGCGCTGGGGCCAGAGACGGGAGCTCACTCCATTATGCAACACTCAGATCTTGAACTGCCGAGCTACTGACCTTCCAGTCTGCAGCTCAGCATCTTAACCTCTGAGCCACTGCGGCTCCATAGCATTCCTCAAAAACTGTATTATTGGTAAAATGTTGTGAATTATTTTGTATTTAGACACCCTAAACTGTAGCTTACTTAGTTTGTATATAAATCTGGTTCTGATTGTTGGTGAAACACATAATGACAGCTTCAGGTCTCTACTAAAATCCTATATATGTTATCCAGGTAGGAAATGGAAATGTTTCAAGTTATGCCATGTATGTAAATCTCCAGACACTCATGCAGAAAGGTAGCACAGAAAAAGATCCTGGTACATCCTCCTTGAATGGGAGGCCCAGAGCAACCCGTGCTCTGTAGGCTATGTCAAAGAAGTTTTCATCTTTTCTTTTCTTTTTTTGGTAATAAACCTGGGCTTCAGGCAATCACCAGCTGAGCAACCCAGGACTCCTCTCCACCAGCAAAAGAAATGCTCTATGCAGCTGAACAGCTGGCAGTCTTCCCCACCCATACAGATGGGGCCATGCTTAAGTGACCACATTCTCTCCAGTCCAGTGTTTTCCCCAGTGGCCAACTGCCCGGCTGCCCACCTCTGTTTTCTGGCTTCCAGCTGGGCAGGCTCCAGAAAAGTCAAGTGGGATAAAGGTGACAGCTCCATCCACAGGCCGGGTTTTCCCCAGCCCCACCTTGGCGTGCAGTCAAAGGGGTGGCGGGATAGCAGGTGGGATGTGGCATCTGTCAGGGCAGGGGCCACCTGTGCAGTGTCAGCCACTCTTCCTCTGACTCAGCTCGGGGCCCCGTGGAAAGCCAGGCCAAGTAGGCTTGCTAAGGGGTGCGGATAGGGTGGTTGGGGTTGGGATCTTGCTCCCACCCACCCTGTTCCCCTCGAAATGTTGCACTTGTGATGCCCCCCCCCCTCGGCCTCCTGCCCTCCTCGCTGTGAGGGGACTGTGGGTTTGTGCTTTGTGAAGTGCCAGCTTCCTTGAAGGGTGGGAGGCAAATGCTGATTTTCTTCCCCACACGGGCACCAGTGAGGCAGGCTCTGGGCTGATTCCCCCCCCCCCCCCGGCACCGGTGGTGAGGACTCAGCACCTCTCAGCTGCCAGGCCGCACAGAGTTCCCAGAGCGTTCTCTGCGCATGCACAGGGGAAACTCCTTAACTTTTAGGGGGATTTAAATATTCCCCCAAAAGTTTTTTTAAGTTTTAGCATTTTTCTGCACACCTGGGGAGTCCCCCAAGTGTGCAGAAAAATCTCTTTGCCCCCCAAGTGCCCACAATGTGTGGATTTAGATATCCACACAGAGGGGGCAACTTGGCTATTTGTAAATAGACAAGTGGAGACCCGCAAGAAACTTGCGGGATGGTTATCCCATTCCTCACACCTTTGCTTCCTCCCTTGTTCCCCTACCTCTCTCACACTCTTTCTCCCTTCTGCCCCCCCTTTCTTACACTCTCTCTCTCCTCCATGTATGTTACTTTCTCTTTCTGACCCATCATCATTCTTTTTGTTTTTCTGCCTTCCCATCTCATCACTCTTTCTCTCTCTTTCTGCCCTCTACTCCATCCCTCTATCTTTCTGCCCCATCAGTCTCCCAGCCTCCTGCCTGCTTTCCCTCCCCCCATAGCAGCAATGTCAGTGCTCTGGGAATCACAATAGATCTCCCCGCTGCAGAGATCAATTCATCTTAGGGCTGCCAGCTCCAGGTTGGGAAATTCCTGGAGATTTGGGGGTAGAGCCTTGGGACAGTGAGGATTGGGGAGTACTCAGCAGGGTACAATGCCATAGATTCAACCCTCCAAAGCAGACATTTTATCCAGGGGAACTGATCTCTGTCACCTGGACATCAGTTGTGATTCTGGGTGCTCTCCAGCCCTTGTCTGGAGGCTGGCAATGGTAGTTCAAGTGAAGAAAATGGCTGGTTTGGAGGGTGGAGTCTATGGCATTATACTGGTCTGTAGTCCTGCCTCAAATCCCACCCTCCCCAGGCTCCACCCCTCAAATGTTCAGAAATTCCCCCACCTGGAGTTGGCAACCCTATTTCCTTCCCACCCAACAGTCAACCTACCTTCAGTTTTCTATCTCCATCCCCCCTCCCCCGCAGCCTCTACCTAGGAAAATTACAGTCTTTCTCCACAGTGGGGACTAAAGCAGCTTACATTATTATTTTCTCCTTGTTATCTGCACAACAACCCTGTGAGGTTGGTTAGGCTGAAAGTATGTGACTGGTCCAAAATCTCCCAGTCAGCTTTCATTGCAAGATGGGGATCTGAACCTGGGTCTTGCAGATCCTAATCTGAAGCTCTAACTGTTACATCACAATGGCGTTCATAGGGTGGCTGCTGATGAACAGTAGCAAGCAGCTGGGCCTTCCTGAGTCATTCAAATCAGGTGGTATCGAGTCACAAAGAGGGTGCTGCCTAGGGATGCCAGCCTCCAGGTGGGATCTGGGGATCCCCTGGAATTACTGCTTATTTCCAAACTACAGAGATAACTTTCCATAGAGAACATGGATGCTTTGGAGGGTGGAGTTTATGGCATTGTACCTCACTGAGGTCCCTGTCCTCCCCAGGGTCAACCCCCAAATCTCCAGAAGATTCCCAGCCTCGATCTGGATCTGCTGCCAGTGGCGGGGGGGGGGGGGTACTTGGCAACCCTAAATTGCTGTCAAGCCTAGAGTTGCCAACCTCCAAGTGGGCCTAGAGACCCCCCCAATTACAACTGAACTCAAGAGAGCAGAGATCTGGCTCCCTGGAGAAAATGGCTGCTTTGGAGGGTGGCCTCTGTGGCATTATACCCAGGTGAGGCCTCCCCTTCCCCAAACCCAGCCTAGCCCCAAGACCCCATCCCTGAAAGGCCAAAATAGAACTGGAAAGGGCCCAACCACCTGCCTTTTACTGACAGAAACAGTTAGAAGCCCCCCCCCCAACATTCTAATGAGTGGTTCTCAACCTTCCTAATGCTGTGACCCTTTAATACAGTTCCTCACGTTGTGGTGACCCCCAACCATAAAACCAGGGAAGGTAGGGGCATGGCTTTTGCTGTTTTTCCTGGGCTCTGCGCCTCGGTGCGGGGCCCAAGGAAGGCGGGGGTGGGTGGCTTTTGCTGCCTTTCCTGGGTTCTGTGCTTTGGCGCGGAGCCCAGGGAAGGAGGGGGGCAGCTTTTGCTGCTTTTCCTGGGCTCTGTGCCTCAGAGCAGAGCCTAGGAAAGTCAGCTGGGGGTGGTGGTTTTTGGCACCTTTCCTGGGCTCTGCGCTTCAGCGTAGAGCCCAGGGAAGGAGGGGGGCAGCTTTTGCCGCTTTTCCTGGGCTCTGCACTTTTCCTGGGCTCTGCGCCTTGGTGCAGAACCTAGGAAAGGCGGCGGGGGTGGTGGTGGCTTTTGCTGCCTTTCCTGGGCTCTGTGCTTCAGTGCAAAGCCCAGGGAAGGAGGGGGCAGTTTTTGCCACTTTTCCTGGGCTCTGCGCCTCGGCGCGGAACTTAGGGAAGGAGGGGGGGCAACTTTTGCTGCTTTTCCTGGGCTCTGCGCCTTGGTGTGGAGCCCAGGGAAGGCGACGGTGGAGTGCCCTAAAGGTGACGGCAGGGAGGGGGAAGCAGCCATTGACTTACTTGCTGGCTTCTTCCTCTTCGTGGCTCCTGCTGGAAGGGCTGCTGGAAGCAGGGGGCGGGGCTCCAGCCCCACCAACCCCTGCTCTTTGTCCTTAAAGGGAAAGCTCCCTTTGAGGGCAAAGAGCTGGGAGGACAGACCTTGTGCTTGATCAAGTGCGGGGCCCTTTCCTGCCGGTGGGGAGGGGAGGGGAGAGGTGGTGCATTCCAGCCCCAAAAGAGCCCTGGTTAGGCGACCCCTGTGAAAGGGTTGTTGGACCCCTAAAGGTGTCACGACCCACAGGTTGAGAACCGCTGTTCTAATCTCTCACAGTTGATGTCTGGAGTTAGAGGTCCCTGCAAAGGCCATTTCAAAAGGTATTGGGGAAATTCAACAGTCCCTGAATTTTTTTTTTAATTTTTTGGATTTTTCTGCAGACCGAGAAAGGCCCCTGACGATGTAAGAAAAGCTGTTGGGGGAGAGTGAGCTCTCTTTTGGCAGATATAAGTATCCACACAGAAAAAAACCTCTGGGGATTATTATATAGATGGAACAATGTGGAAAAGGTTGAAAAAAAATCAGAGATGAAATATAAATAGATCAACAGCCTGAATAACTGGATTAGAAGAGGTTTCTGTCATTAAAAAAACTAGTTTTTTCTTTATCCACCCAACATCATTTTTCCCCCTTATGCATATAGCACTTCAGTCAATTTATATAAATCTCACCATTAGTCATTCAGTCAGTCAGTACCTTTATTGGCATAAAGCATTAGTCACCCACACATTTTCCCTGGTTCTATAATGATTTAAAAAATTCATAATTTCCAAAATGATATATCTGCAAAATTAAGCTTGACCTCTGTACCCTGGAATACAAATTAGAGTTTCAATCAGTGGTCAGATTTTATAACTCAGAATCTGAATTTGTAAGGCTAAATGCTTAGATCAACTATTTTGCAAGAAATCATGGCACCGGCACAAAGCTGGCCCTTACTTGTTTGCTCTGCATCCATGGGCGTCAACTACGGGGGGGCTCGAGGGCTCGAGCCTCCCCCGAAATTTCCCGGGGGGGGCTCAGCCACCCCCGGCAAAAGGGAGCGCCTACCAGTGGCCAGTCAGCTGGCCAGCTGGCCGTCGCCGCTTCTCCTTCCCCCCCACCCCCGGCCTGCCCTCCTGCCTCCCTGGGGCGGGGGGGGGGGAGAGAAAGGCGGCGGGGACATCCCTTTGCACAAGCCAAGAGCGGGTCCCCTTTGCGCAGAAGCGTGGTCGGCGCTCAGCTCATAGCACCCGCCCCGCCAAGGCCGCCGTCCAGGAGCTTCGGCAAGGCGAACCAGGGCAGGAAACAGCTCGTCGCCGAGTGGGGACCTGGCCTTTTCCTCCCGGGCCGCCTCCTCCCCCTCCTCCTCCCCCCCGAAGCGCCACTGACCCGAGGCCCCGAAGACCTTGGCGAAGGCGCGCTGGAAGGGGCTGCAGGGGACCAGCGCCAGGAGTTCCACGTCGTGGCACTCCAGGCCGCCGGGGGCCTCCTCCAGGTCTGCCTCCCTGGGGCGGGGGGGGGGGGGAGGAGCGGTGGGTCTGCCTCCCTGGGGTCGGGGGGGAGGAGTGACGGGGACATGGTCCTGTGCTCGCGCGCGCGCGCTTTGCGCGCGCGCACGAGAGAGCCCCCGCCCCCCCTGGGGATTTTCAAAGTCTACGCCCCTGTCTGCATCCACTGGTTTTCTTTCCATAGACCTTTGTTGACCTATCTCTAGTGCCCTGTCCTGGATGCCTTCTGATAATCCTCTTCTTTTCACTGTTCATTCTTGTTATTTAACAAAATCTTCACACTTTTTAAAGGTCATAGGAATACCAGTCCTCTCCCTTACCTGTCCTCTCCCCTACTTTAGCCTGATAACTTTGACTAAGGCACAGAGGCAGAAGTATAAAAGAAGAAACAGATTTATTATTTTCTTTGTAGTGTTTAACTCTTGCATTTGAAACAACTGAGAGTTGAATGGCACTGTAACAGTGTAGCATCACAGCATTCTGCTGATGTAAAGGTTTTCATTGTCAGAGAGACACTGTTGCAGAAGAGCTGTCACCTCCAGCTCTGACTGACAATTGTTTCAGTTAAACCCCAGATGACAGAACCAAGTTTAAGAGTTGATCAAATCAGCTAACCAGTCTGCTCTCTCTGAGCAGGACCCCCAGACCCTTGAGTGGACAGACCCTTTCTCCTCCTGGACAGCAACCAATGGAGTTGACAGCTCCCAGTAGTGCTCACCACCCTGCCATTCAGCATTCTAACATTCTCCCTCCTAACATTCTGTCTTACTAAGGCTTTGCCCATTCAAAACTTTTATTAGTTAATTTAGTTCTTAAGTAGGGCTGCCAAGTCCAACTTGGGAAATATCTGGGGACTTTGGGGGTGGAGCCAGGAGACTTTGGGGGTGGAGCCAGGAGAAAGGAAGTGACATCATTTTGTGATGTCACATCCTGTGATGTTGCTTCCACATGCTGACACATGAACTCATGAAGTTTCCTAATACTGAATCAGGCCATTGGTCCATCAAGGTCAGTACTGACTACTCAGACTGGTAGTGGCTCTCCAGGGTCTCAGGCTGAGATCTTTAATGTCACCTATTACCTGATCCTTTTTTAGCTGAAGAGGCTGATACCTCCTGCATGTCAAGCAGATGCTCTATCACTGAGCAACAGCCCTACTGAATCCTTCCTCATCTCGGCAGAATATGAAGCACTAAGTGCTACACAAGTGCTAAATATGATTTTCATATCATAAGAACAGGAGAGAAGCCACAGTGGATCGGCCCATCCAGTACAGCCCATCCAGTACAACACTCTGTGTCACAACAGTGGCCAAAAATACCAGGTGCCCTCAGGAGGTCCAGCAGCGGGGCCAGAACTCCAGAAGCCCTCCCACTGTTGCCCCCCAAGCACCAAGAATGCAGAGCATCACTGCCCCAGACAAAGGGTTCCATTTAGACCTTGTGGCTAATAATAGCCACTGATAGACCTCTGCTGGATGGGGACAGAGAGAGAGAGACAGACAGACAGACAGACAGACAGACAGAAAAAAGAAAGAGGGAGAGAGAGAAGGGAAAAAAACTGGCAAAGGCACTTACTTCCATTTAGACCTTGTGGCTATAATAGCCCCTGATAGACCTCTGCTGGATGGGGACAGAGAGAGAGACAGACAGACAGACAGACAGAAAAAAGAAAGAGGGAGAGAGAATGAAAAGAGCTGGAAGAGAAATTTACCTTGCCAGCCACATGCAAAAGCAGCTCCTTCAGTCCCTCCTTAATCTCTGGGCGGACCTCTCTTGCTGTGGAAGCTCTCTTGCTGACTTCTTAAAGGGGAAATGTCTGGTGAGGCTTTTTACTGCAGGGCAGGCTCTCTGCAGACATTTCCCTTTTAAGGCAGCCATTTTGTCCCCCCAGTGGCCAACTTTGAAAACACAGGGGGGGAAGGACTAAAAATCGGTGTTTCCCCCGCCCTACCGGGGGACTTGGCAGCCCTATTCTTAAGTGCTTAAGAACCAAAGTTCTGGGAGGACTGCTATAATTTTATATGACTAGTGCTTGCTGACTTGAACCTGAAGCCATAGCAAAAGAAGTAACTATATGAGCATGATATTATTTTGCTATTATTGCATACTTTCAACAGCTACAGATTCTAACCGGATTCATGCTAAATACACTGTAATGAACAGTGTGAACCTTCCATTCCCCACCCCAAGAGCTACCCCACTATTGATATCCAGAATGGATTTACTCATAATGGAGATGGCCAAATCTACCTCTGATGTCTTCATATTTTGCATGTCGAATATAGGCTTAGTGAAATATACATATTTTAGCCACAGGCTGTTTACTAAAAGCCATGAATATTAGAGTATGTAGATTCCATTAGAGAGAGAAATAATAAAGTATGCATTTTAGCATTGCATAAATAAGCTACTATCTACATAAAATTTTGCTTTGCTTATAAAATATTTTTAAATGTATGTACATATTCTTTAATTTCATGTTTTGTATATATGCAAGCCCAGAAACTTTTTTTATTAAATAAGAAAATACATACCATAACATCAAAATGCCACTTAAATTAAAAACAATGTCATCATAAAACTACCTAACTAAAATGAGATAATTCCATAACTTATGCAACTCTCCTACCCTTTTATAATTTCAATGATACATTAATCTGCTGATCAGAAGAGATAACTCTCTTGTCAGCAAGTTATTTTATTACTGGTTCCCAGGTTTCCTTGTAATTAAAATGAAAGCCCAGAAACTTGAGGTTCATTAAAGGCCTGGTTCATGTATCACTTTTTCCTGTCAATATGGGTGACATGGGTTGTCACTCATCTCACAAGTCTGACTTTGGCTTGGATCCTATCTAGAATTTCCACAGGTGTAGGGAGAAGACAATTTTTGCCCATCTCCCTTCCCACATCACACTAAAACATCCCCCAAAATGCTACTTCTGGGGATGGAGGATCCCCAGGAATTTCTTGGGGAAAATCTGATGACTGCTGCAGGAGGAGGAATAATTGAAAATAGCCAGCTGTGGCTGTAGAAATTCTTGAAGGATCCAAGCCTTTGTGTCTGGATAGCTATGAAAACATGACTTGTAGGGGTCTGGGAATTCTGAGAGGACTACAGGGTGCAGAGGAGAGTGACAAGGATGATCAGGGATCTGGAGACTGAGCCATAGGAGGAAAGGCTAAGGGCCTTGGGGATGTTTAGTTTGGAGAAGAGGAGATTGAGGGGGTACATGATTGCTCTCTTTAAACATTTGAAAGGCTGTCATTTGGAGGAAGGCAAGGAGCTGTTCCAGTTGGCAGCAGAGGATAGGACCTGAAGCAATGGGTTTAAATTACATGCAGAAAAGTATTGGCTTGATATTAGGAAAAACTTTTTCACGTCAGAGTGAAATCAGCTGCCTAGGGTGGTAGTTAGCACTCCTTCACTGGCAGCTTTCAAGAAGTGGCTGGATGAATATTTGTCAGAGATGCTTTAGGCTGGTCCTGCATTGGGCAGGGGGTTGGGCTAAATGTCTGTATGGCCCCTTCCAACTCTGTTTGTTTGTTTGTTTTTGGCCACCCTTCCATGCGAGCATTCCCTTCCCTCACATTAACACAGCATCCTTCTCTTCTTTCCTCCTGGCCTTGAATTTGGCTGTCACTCTGAGCCCATGGGAATTCCTGCTGTGGTCGCAACTGAAATAATTAGCTGAGCAAACTCTTTGCTCTTTCCCTCAGTCTTCAGGTTCTACTGGTCTTCTGAGAGCTTGTGCCCCCCTACCCTGAAAACACTTTCACCACAATTTCCCAGTTCCCTATTACAAAAAGTTATTCTGTCAAATCCCAGCCTCATATTTTTACCCCACTCTGCACATGAATGTTCATGACATATTTTCCATTCATGTACCCAGTAAAGGTAAAGGTTTCCCTTGCTCGAAAGCCAGTCAAGTACGACACTAGGGATGTGGTGCTCATCTCCATTTCCAAGCCAAAGAGCCAGTGCTGTCCAAAGGTGTTTCTGTGGTCATGTGGCTGGCATGACTAGATGCCAAGGCACACAGAACACTGTTACCTTCCCACCAAAGTGGTACCTATTTATCTACTTGCAATTTCTTGCTTTCGGGCTGCTAGGTTGTCAGGAGCTCAAATAAGAAATGTATGAACGCCAACCTATACCTTTTGAACCAGTATATGTATTAGAGCAATACATAGGTGTTAAGCAAGAGAGGTAACAAAGACTTGATTGATTTATGACAGACATAGTACATGCAACACTTGAGATTATTGACTGAATCCCCTGTAATCAAATGCAAAAGTCAGCTGTGGGTAGTATAGATTAAGGGCACAGTTCAGGGAAAGAGGGACTTTTAACTATTATCCTCCTCATTGTTTCTCTGTGAAAAATGCCTCCATACTGCAGTAAGCCCTGCTAGAAGAAAAAAGACAGGTAGCCATATTGTGGCTGGTTCCAGCACCACAGATTTCACTCTAGTTTGGGTTCCAATGGCTTCTCTCTGCAAATAAAATTACAAATTTGGAGAATCCAGCCATTAATCATACATAGGTTGACCCTCAGTCTATAGAGATCCCAGGTATTTTCAGTTTGTGTTACACAGGTAAGGCACGTGCTCATGTATTTCACACAGGAACAATTAAATTCACAAGTGTCTTAAGTGTCAGTTTGCAGCAATTGCCTCTCCCTTCACAATTCACTATTGAGCTGTTTAGAATATTCTTGGGCTATTGTTCTCAGTTCAAAGACATAGCAGAGGAAATGATGAGAAAACTGAATACAGTAGAGCATTCCATCACTGCAGTATGAGCAGCCCTCTCTAGAGTAGCCAAGACACTCTTTTTCATTTAGCACCTTTCTCTAGAAAGCATGATATATCACTGCAAAGTTTCATATACTTTTAAAAATCACCTGTAACTTTGTCTTTATCTCATTTAATTTTTTTCTGTAGTACTTATTCATTTCTCATATTTTATAAAGTACCTAGATAGTGTGGAAAGAGTCCCTCAAATGTACTGCAATTTGTCTTTCATCTTTCTGTTTCTTTGAAGCCATAAGTGATGCATGGAAGCTAATCTTGACTTCATACACTTTTATATTCTTCATACTTTATGATGCATAGAGCTCTTTGATAGAGACTCATCAAAGTCATCATTGTGATACATTTATCTGCACTGAGCAGTCATTGCCATCTATTAATCTTTTAAATGTTCAGTGACTTTGTGTCTGATTATATACTTCATTATTTACTACGCATATATGCTTTTTACTGTCAGTACATTTGCTTTCTTCCTGATTTGCTACCATCTACTTCATGTCTTTATAGGCAATATTGCAGCATATTTATCAATTACCAAATTGTTGTCAGTAGCTTTAAATGGACTTTATGGAACTTTGTTTTAAAATCCCAGCAACAGTTTCTCATGTTGAAAATCAAGCAGCTGTTTTTAATCACACTTCGTCTTTTAAAAAGTATGTACTAGTCGAGAACAAAACAATGTAAATATGAGTCTTGCTAAACTGGGGTGGAAAAACTCCATTCTGCATTTCTATAGTTTAATATAATATAAAGCTTTGCTTTAGATGAGTGTGTGTGCGTTGCAGAAAGAATTGAGCTTTTCTTTCTCATACGCTTTCATGATAAAACAAGAACGCACAGATAACAGGCATGAGAGCTAGATTTAGGTAATCTGCTTGTTTTAAATGCTCTGGCCAAAGATGTCCAGTTCCATTTGCCTGAAAAGCTTCCTGTCTCTCTCTCTTTAGATGGATGTTAAGTGGCTTTGTTTCTTCTGAGACACCTCCTGGCCACGTTGAGGAATTGCATATTTTACCATTTACCTTCAACAAATAGAATTAGTGAAGACTAAAGACTAGAATCACTGAACCCAACCATGCTGTGAAAGACTACATTTTTGATTTATGATATGTATCCCAGAGAAGGTTTCTGGTTGCCTCCAGCTAGGCAAATAGCGGGTTGGGGCTTTTGTCTGCCTCTGATAAGAATATAATAGGCAGACAGCAGACAGCTGTTACAACACTCCCTGCTACTAGCCAGTGATCAACATCAATGGAAATTGTCTGCTCTTCATACTGTAAACATTGCATTCTCTCCTCTCTCTATGGGGAGTGTGGCTTGGATTAGGAAAGGAAAATATAGGCTCTTATTCAAATGAACAGCAGCACTACCAATGACAATCACCCTCACATGTTCCTCCATAAAACCTACTACTTGAAATCTGCTATTTTAAGAGAAGCCCAGCATGGATGCAATTTCTGTATGGATTGCATATGCCTAGTTAGCTGAACTGACCTACTTTTATGGCAAAATCACTATTGCCCAAAGGTGCCTAGTACTTTAATAATGGGCAGGAGGCCTTACTACCACTTCTCTTTAGTGTATGTTATATTCTTTGACTCTTAGTCTGGAGTAGCAGCTATGTTTCTATTTTCCTATTTGTGTATTAAATGCATTCATGTACTAAGAAAATGATGTATATCTTTGCTGTGAAGTAGAATGGATGAAATGACAAGAATATTGGTTGGATTTGGGCCCCAGGAAACTACGTATTCAAGACATCCTGGTGCCAGGATCCTATAAAGGGAATGAAGCCCCAAACATCCATACCTGGGATTTCAGACTTCCTAGGAAAACCTACATTTTCTATGGTTTCTCTAGTGTTGCCAGACCTCCAGGTGATGACTTGCAATCTCCTGGGATTACAACTGTCAGTTACGCTGCCACAGTTGGAGGGGCAGGGAGGCAGGAGGCTGTTGGGTGAACTCCTTCTTGTACTGGAATGTTAATGTTCATTTCCTTCAGAGTGCCTTATCCTCTACTCTGGCTTGTGACCTTGGTACCTAGCTCTCTTTGCTTCCCTGGGAATGTGAACCGTTAGTATGGCATGTTTCATTGCTCCCTTTGATTCAACAGCAACCCAGATAAGCTCGCCTTTTTCTTGCTGCATGTGCAAAAGTTCCTCCAAGCTTGGGGCCAGCTCTCCCCTTCAGACAAGCACCATGTGGATTACATTGGGTCAAAACTGAGGGATCACGCAGCTGATTGGTACATCAGCTTGCATAACCTACACAGATCTGAACTCCATGAGGTGCAGTCGTTTATGTGGGCCCTGAGAAGGCAGTATGAGGATCCCATGGAGGCAGAGAAGACTCATACCAACCTGTGAGCCCTGAAACAAGGGAACTGGTTGGTATATGAGTACTCGGATGAATTTAAAATGTATACAGCCAAAATCCAAGGATGGCCTGAAGCTGTGTGCGTGGAGCAGTATCGATTGGGGTTGAACCACCAGATCCTGGAGACTGTGATACGTAGTGTGAACCCCATATTGCTAGTGGCGTGGATAAGAGAAGCGGGAGATGCTGAGAATAATCTTCAAATGATTAAAATGCACACTCCCAAAGTGTACCTGAACACCCCATATACTCCATTGAAGTTCTTCTCCTCCCCAAACTCCACTCTCCTCAGGCTTCCACCCACCAATTCTCAAGGTATTTCCCAATCCAGAGCTGACAATCTTAGGTTTTTGGCACCTGGAACATTACATTTGCTGAGGACAAGAAAGGAGAGTTCCCTTCTTGGCACTGCCCCTGTTGTCACCACCAGGTAAGTGGCTGTGGGTTCAGGGAAGCATTCTTCTCCAGTCTGGATTACAGCCCAAGCTGGACAAGGACTCTCAGACTGGAATGACTGCCTCAGATTGCAGCAAGAAGTACAAACTGCCAAGGTTTTTAATTCAAACCCAGTAATTACAAATGTCAGCAACTTCACCAAGGAGACTGGATATTGTTACAATGAATGTTTTGCCAAAGATAAAGTTCTATTATGTGCTAATTTTACTCCTGGATAAACTCTTAATAAGAGTGATAAAACATGCTAGTCAAATTGGTTTAGGATAATTAAAAGCCCAGAATCAACAAAAGTACAACCTGTGGTAGATGAGAAAATGGAAGAATAAAAGAACAGAAATGTGAAGTTCTATTTTATGCTAGGCATTTATGGTTAAAAACTCACATTATTATGAGAAGGGGTGAATTAAAGTTGTTTTCAATCTTTAGTAGCAGCTGAACAACAGTGAAGTAGAGAACTGTTGTCCCTCATTAATCTGGCTTTTTTAAAAAAGCAAAGTATTTGAAAAAAATAATTTTGTTTCACATTCTATATGGGGTAAATATAAATAGAACATTCCATAGATAGCGTCTTAGCAATAGGTATACTTTTAAGCCTGTTTGGAAGTTCACAAATTACTGTGTACAAGGTAAAAATAAAGTAAATAAATACAAAAATCAAACATAGAGAGGAAGAAAGCTTATGGAAATACCATACATAAAATAAAAAGTATATTCCTTTATTTAAATACTTTCAAATAAGAAGCTTCTTGAATGCTTTAAAATGAAATGGAAGATGGTAAAGTGTTACTTGCCTTCAAACAATAAATTAATTAGAGAAGTTTTTTTCCCCAAAACTTTGTTTAGTTCTCCTAATAATTGAATGCCATAACTGGACAAGTTTGTGACAATGGGAGAAAGACTGTGAATATAGAAGATGAAATGTAGTGTTTCCTTTTTATAAGAGGCTCATAATTTTTCTTCTTACATACAAAAGAAATCTATTTTTAAAAGGCAACTTTATGGCATTTATGACTGCAGAAAATATATGTAGTCTTAGTCTTGACTGGACTGCTTGACTTTATAGCTAATTGTTAATATGAAGAGTAATTATTTTTCTTCACAAGTTCAGATTCATCCCAGTTTCTAATTTTTCAGTGATTTGCACTGGTCTACACCCACCCAAAGTGCATTGTATAGGCTTTTAACTGGATCTTGTTCTCATCTTTTTTTTTTCAACATTTATTTCTGATTTAATAGTATAATTCAAAAGCATAAGTTAGTGTAGCTAGACATCATAAAGGAAAAATAACTGAATATATAGTATATATACATGTATAAGCCTGTAAGTAATGCATTATTTTGAAATAAAGGTATCATACCAATAATAAAGATTATCCCATACTGGAAAAAAATTTTTTGTCCTTGTTTGTTTTTGAGTTTTAAAGTCAAATTGTCCATTTCTGCTATTTCAAAAAGCTTTTCTAAGAATTCTTCCACACTTGGAGTCCTCTCCATCTTCCACCATTTGGCGTAAAGTATTCTTGCAACAGTAACACCATGTAAGATCAGCTTTTTTATATCATTTCCCCAATCCAGAGGAATTATATTCAACAGAAACAGCTCAGGTTTCCACGGGATATTTAGATGAGTTATTTCTTGAAGTAATCTGTGTATAAGGTGCCAAAACTTAGAAACTTTTTTACAAGACCACCACATGTGGTAATATGAGCCCACATTATGTTTACATTTCCAACACAACTTAGAGACAGATTTTGAGTACATAGCAAGTCTATCTGGTGGATGATGCCACATATAAAACATCTTGTATAGATTTTCTCTATATGCAGTAGCTCTGATTGTTTTATTGTTTCTTTTCCATACTTCTAACCAGATATCAAGATCTATGTTATGTCCTATCAATTGGGCCCACTTAACCATAGTAGGTTTAACCCATTTGTCTGTCATTCTATATTCTAAAAGGCAATTGTATACCTTCTTTATAGTTTTAGACTCAGTAAATAACCAAGCCTTATCGAAGTATGCAGGGAGTTTATAAAATCCAACCTTCTTGTCAATATTATACCTCGAGTTAAGTTGAATTGTTTCCCACCATGATAAGTCTATACCTTGGCTTCGACATATTCCATTGGTTTTAAGTACTAAGTTCCTGTCCAAAAGTTCTTCGTATCTACTCCTTTTTTCTGATGTAATTAACATAGGTTTAATAAAGGCTTCAAGTGGAGATACCCAACTAAGAATTTTTGAATAAAATTTATATCTTGTTTCCTCCCAAATTTTTAATAGAGGGCCTCTAAGTGCATGTTGTTTAAAATTCCTATTCTTTTGGCTGTACCAAAAAACAGAGTGCCAGCCAACCTGCAAATCGTGTCCCTCTAGCTTTAAAACTTTCTGATTTTCTTAGTTGGCCCAGTCCCTTAGCCACATCATCCCTGATGCTATATAGTACAGATACCAGTCAGGTAACCCAAGGCCTCCATGCAGTTGTCTATCTTGTAAGTATTTAAGTTTGATTCTTGTTTTTTTCTTTTGCCAAATATATCCTGTTATGATTTCCCCCAAATCTTTAAAAAAGGTTTGGTTATTTAAAATTGGTAAGTTCTGAAAAATAAAATTGAGGCGTGGCAAAATATTTATTTTAATGAATGCAATGTGCCCCATAAATGATATTTGTAATTTTGCCCAGGCTTCTAGGTCTTTCTTGATCTCAATTAAAGTTTTTAAGTAATTGTCCTTGTATAGTGAACTGCACCTGTTCGTTAAATAAATCCCCAGATATTTTACTTTTTTAATAATTTCAAAATTGGATTTTTCCTCGATTAAAGTTTTGACTTCACTTGTGCAATTTTTTGTTATGAGTTTAGTTTTTTCATTGTTAATTCTAAAACAGGCTACTTGACTAAATTCTCTAAGTACATCTAATAAACTGCCTATAGAGTTAAGCGGGTTCTCCATGATAAAAACCATGTCATCAGCAAAGGCCAAAAGTTTAAATGTTTCTCCTTTAAGTTTTAAACCTTTTATTAAATTTTCATCTCTTACGATATCACATAATGTTTCTAACGTGAAAATAAACAATAGAGGGGACAGTGGGCAGCCCTGCCTGACCCCCTTTTGTATTAATATTCTTGCAGAAGAGTCTCCATTAAATCGGATCGCTGCTTCTTGGTGGTAGTAAATCTTTTTTACCATCTGAAGAAATTTTTCTCCACACTCCCAGTATTCTAGTTGACCTAACAGAAAATCCCAGTTAAGTTTATCAAATGCTTTCTCCGCATCAAGAAAGCAAAGGGCCATTTGTTTATTGATCAACTTCCTCCAACTTTCCATCAATCACAGTATTGGCTTTTTGTAGATTAGTTATATCTTGTTTGTTTGCTACAATCTGAGCTTGAAATTCTGCCATTTGGTTTGTTAACTGTTGCATCATTGTATCTTATTTTTCCTGTATAGGTTCCATTGCCTTTGTGATCAAATTAGGCAAAGTATTTTGAACCACTTGGTTCATTGCTTCCATTATACTTTCATATATTTGGGCATTTATTTCTTTGATGTTTGGTTGACTTGACCCGGGAATGCCTGACAGCGACATCTTCCTACTACCCGCTGCCATTTTTAAGTTGCAGTAATGGTGCAAATTTAGGAATCCAGGCAGCTCCCCCACGAATTTTAAACATGGTGGCTAATAGGAACTACTCTGCAACTTTCTTTTTGATTTATCTATTTCTCCTATTACCTGTCTTAGAACTATTTTTACCTTATCCTATCTATTTTGTGTTTATTTTTCTATAACTATCTACAACAATCTATCTACTCTAACTTAATGTTAACCTGTCATCCTAATGGCCTATCTCTATTAGTTTATAGCTATCTTATCTATCCTTATCTATAGCTAAGTTCTTACCTCTACTAACTCTATAAGTTCTTATCCTACTCTCTAACACTCCCGCCTACAACAATCAAAATAGTATTCAATGAGAACAACAGCAAAAAAAAGAAGGGAAAAAAAGAAAAAAGGAACAAAGCCAAAAATTACAAAGGAAAAAGAAAATACGAAAATAGCCCCAAACAGCTCGTTATTCCCTTTGGATAGTATAGGTCTTCTTTCTATCCGTCCTGGACTGTTGCTTATGTTCCTCAGACTGTTTATCCCTCCTAAATCATCGGCTGCGCTGCTCAGCTCCCAAACACAGAACAGCCTGGTCCTCTTAGTCACAAAGGCAGAAGACTATGCCCAAAGATCCTAGGTAGATACACTGCTCTCCTCGGTCAGGGCTTAATCAGGGCTGTAATTCTAATCAGTGTTTGTCTCGCCGGGTCTCCGTGTCTCCAACTGCCAGCCGCACCCCTACAGTTCCCCGTCTACTCGTCACCGTGTTCAACTCCCCGCTCTCAACTGGACCAAACTCGGGTCTCCCAAACAGCAAGAGCAAGTAGCACAGGGAGACAAAACGCTCCCCTCCCGGTCAGAGTCGCTGTCCTTGAAAGCCGCTCCACGAATTGGCATTCGACTCACCGGGTCTCCAGGGCCGCACCTCTTCTCTCCCTTCAACTCTTCACCCCCCCCAAAAAACCCCGCAGAAACAAAAGAAAAAAGGTAGGCAATTACGAAGATTTCTCTTCTCAGGGCTTAGGTCGCTGTCGGTATTTTCCTCATGGTTTGAAGAATGTGACCAAGACTCCATGCTAGCTGGGAGCCTTCTTGTCTCCTCTCTGTACGTTGGTCTGAAGCCATGCTGGTGAGGCAGGCTGCCACCTTTTCCTTGCCAGCCACCAGTGACCCTGCTAAGAAACTCTCTTCAGGAGTTTCTAGGGGACTTGAATTCTTCTAAGCCCCCCTAACAGAAAGGAGAATACTGTTTGAGCACCGAGCTGCATGCCGAGTGCCCTACAGTCACCGTGACCAGAACCTTGTTCTCATCTTTACTGTGCAGTGTAACGTAACACATTTTGACCTAGGAAATGGGACCTTCTGGCTTCTGTTCTCTGGCTTCTTTTTGACTCAACCCACGTCCTTTAGTGAGTACGGCTTTAAGTATATCCCTGTGATCTGAATGTCATGCTTAGCCAGTTTGGTGTAGTTGGGAGCCAGTCTGGTGTAGTGGTTAAGTGTGCAGACTCTAATCTGGGAGAACCGGGTTTGATTCCCCACTCCTCCACTTGCACCTGGCTGGATGGCCTTGGGCAAGCCATAGCTCTGTACCAGCTGTTCTCTCAAGGACAGCTTGGGAAACAGCTCTCTCAGCCCCACCTACCTCACAGGGTGTCTGTTGTGGGGAGGGGAAGGGAAAGGAGTTTGTAAGCCGCTCTGAGACTCCAAGTGAGTGAAGGGCGGGGTATAAATCTAATCTCTTCTTCTTCTCTTCTTCTCTTCTTAAATCTTCTGTTAAAGTTGGCTCTGGCTTACAAAAGTTTATCTGTCAGTAAAGTGATTCATTTTTAAGGTGCCACAATGCTCCTTATTTCAGTAAAAATACTGGTATTGCAACAGTACAAAAACATAGGCTATGTTCAACATGAAGAGCAACCCCATCTTTTCCAAGAAAACTGATGGGATTTTCATGTGCTCATCACCCCCAAGGCAAGTAACAAGATGGTTTCTATGGAAGAGTTCCTTTTTATCATGGGTGGGGTTTGTTTGTTTGTTTAAAAAGAGGTACTGGAACTCTCAAGAGGGAAATGAAGTTTTCAATCTCTATACTGCAAACTCAAGAACTTTTAAACATTTTTTTAAAATTTCCAAAGAGGTTCCAGAACTCTGTTCTGGCATGTTCCCCTAGAAAAAGCCCTGTTTTTATCCATAATATGGGGAGAGAAGGATTCTATTAAAGTATCTTGAAATTACTCAAATACCCCTAAAGGATCAGCAAAAGGAAATTAGGTTTCAAAAAAAAAGTAACCCCAACAATGAGAATCAACACCAAAAAAGTAAAAAAAAAATAGTTTGATATTTGGTTTTGAGCCGAGGCCCTTAAGTTAGGAAAGAGATCCTCTTAAGACACCCTCCCCCCTTGAGAACCATTGACTCAGAAAGATGCAAGCAGGTTTCATTTATCTGAAATATTTACATGTCACCATTCTTTCTGTAAACATAAATTCAAAGTGGTCTATGCAACATATTAACCTAAGGTTTTAAAACAAACTGCATCAAATGAGAAAAACTGCCCATGAGCACCATCAAATGCAGGGCAGCACCTTGTCAAAGGCTTTTTGGGACCCTACTGCCTCACAATGCTTTCTAAAAATCCAAAGGGATGGAGCCCCCCTGACTGCCTCTGATAGCCCATAACCCATTCTACAAAACTGGAGTAATGGCTAACAGAGGCCGAGGACAGACTGGCAGTTTGAAAGCGGAGGCAGAGCGGCAGTCCAGACTGCCACATCTGCCTAGAGGAGGTGGGCCGGATGCAATGCATCCGGCGCCGTGCTCCTCCTGCAGCAGCTGGGCACCACTTAAAAGTGGTGTCCCAGCTGCTGTGGCGCGCATTCCACCTGCTTCCAATGGGTGTGAACGTGCGCCAGCCAGGGGAGCTGTGCGGCATTCACACACCGCCGCAGGAAGCCGCCTACAGTCTGGATGCTGTGGGCAGCTTCCTTCCAGCGGTATGCAAACATTGCGCAGCGGGGGCAATTCCCCCTGCCTTGCGCAGCAGAACTCAAGTCTGTCCTCAGCCATAGTCTGTGATCAGATGATGAAGGACTTTAAAAACCAGAATCTTCATTAAATTTCATAAGAAATATGCAACATTAACAGAAAGTCTGCTGCATTTGCACTAAATGAAGTTTCCAAGTTGTCTTTAAGGGCAGCCCCATGTAGAGAACATTTGAGGAGTAACATCTTGAGGTTACAGTAGCATGGATCAGAAAGGCCAAACTGGATGTGTGAGGGTGTGCCATGTTTATTGCCTCTCACTGTTTCTTTAGACCTCCCCCTAACCTTCACTTGCATCAGGATCCTGGCAGGAAAAATTCACCCCCATGCTTTTGTATGTGTTAAATAGTGGGTTCAAGAGGCTATAGTGATTTCAGCATAACTCTTTATTTCAGTAAGGTTAAGAACAACAATACACATGGCGAGCCACAACTACGTACAAAACTCCTAGTCCCAAACACACCCACAAAATACAAATAAACCAATAAAAACATAGTAGCTAGGATCCTTCATTTGCATGGCATCACTTAGACTTGTTACCTGATTGGCCTGCTCTGCCAGGGCAGCCAATCTGAATGTAGCTGCTAGGATCCTCTAACAATGCTTGGCCATTTGAAGCTCTCACTATACAACAGTATATGAGCTATGCAAGGAAGGATTTTCATGCTGCAGAACTGAGACTCTCTTCTCTTTCTGTCTGCTATTTGGAAGGCAGAGTTCCCTAGCTGAGAGCTATAATTCCTGACAATTTCATCCTAATTGGTGTGTTGGAGGAAGTTACAGGGGAAAATGTGAATCAAAATAAAAGAAAAACAATGGAACCTACATTTGAACTCAGATAGTTCTGTGTGCATCCATTGTGACACAATGCTATATTAAACTGATATCCAAATATTGTATTATGTGAGGTATTTGGCCTGTATGGTTTATTCATAAAAAGCATAGCATGTTTTTTTAAAAAAAAAATACACAGGAAGGTAAAATTTACAGAATCTGTAATGCAAGGTTCATTAAACAACTTTCTATTACGTCTTCCTGATCTGAAAGTTGAGATGTCAACATTAGTGATATGGCATGGATCCCAATGTATTCTGACTCAGTGCCTAGATAAATAAACTGCAAATGTCTTTGTGCCTTAGTCATCCAATTAGTAGCATCCCCGGGACAGAAGATGATTAGTTATCAAGTGACATTGTACATTGCTAGAAAGGGATGTTTATTCTGGACTGATTGTCCTCCTGTTCTTGTGCATTGTACAAATATCATTGTAATGAACTGGATGGGCTTTCACTATCGTAGTTCAAAACCAGAACTGCATAATGTACTATAAACCTTTAACAAAACTTATTTAGGGCAACTACTTCATTCACTCACCCACACTGCCACCGGTCTCAAACTTTGTTCTTTCACCCACATGCTGTTGTTAACCTACTTCCTGAAACTTTGAAGGAATAGGTTCAGCTTCTTCTACTAATTTGTGGAGGCTGGAAACTGTAAGGATATTCAACTATTTCTGAATGGCCTCCTGCAACTTTCTACGTATAATAACAGACCAAGTCTGCCATGTTTGCTTACAAGTAGCTATCACTGATTTAAGTGCAATTTACTCCCCCAAACGTGTTTTGAATCCCTACAGAGCAATCCTTATGGGTCTAATTCTGCTTAAGATTGTGTTCATTTCCTAATCAATTCTGGAAACAGTCTCACCTCCTAGCCTGCCCTGGCCCCACCCAGGAAGGGAGGGGCAGCCAGCCTGCCCTCCCTACCCTGGCCCCACTGTCACAGAAAATGTCCCACTTGGAGGAGGTTTTAATAGTTAGGAATAAGGACGCCTGAATTAACCTGTGTCTTCTTACCTGTATCTGTTGAAAGGGGTTTTTTTCTACCCAAAGGAGAGATGTTCAGTCTGCATATGTGTTTTGAGAGAAGGACTAAAAAAAGGTCTGGGCTGTATGTAACTTTTTAAAATATTTAGGCTTATTGCAGCAAATCGGGTGTTTTACAGGCATGGCTTGGGAATGGAAAAAGCAAGTGTTCATTTCAGTCTTCATATTTTCCTTTTGTAGGGATAAAGGTAAAACTTTCCTTGATATGGCAATATTGTTTTGGCTTAGAATGTTCCCGTCAGAGATGCAGCCCTGGTAGCAGGACGAACATCCTGGGCATACATCCAGACCAGGACTCATATGCAGATATCCTGTCTCTGCTACAAGGAATTTGTTGAATGGTGATATTCAGTCTGGATTACAGAGCAGAGAAAAATCTATCAAGGATCACAATGGAAAATTACAGTTGAGGCCTGTCTGTCTGTCACATTGCCCTCCCTAAATGAGAGAAGGAGGAAGAGAGAGCCTGCTTGTCCAGCAATACACATCTTTCTAAGACCTGTGTGGGCCAAAGTTGCCAAGCACATCTCCTCTCTGGCCTGGGTGCTACTTCTCCTAGGCCATGTAGGCCTCAAGTGGGATGGGTGCCAGTTTGGTGTAGTGGTTAAGTGCGCGAACTCTAATCTGGGAGAACTGGGTTTGATTCCCCACTCCTTCACTTGAACCTGCTGGATGACCTTGGGCAAGCCATAGCTCTGTACCAGCTGTTCACAGGGTGTCTGTTGTGGGGAGGGGAAGGGAAAGGAGTTTGTAAGCCGCTCTGAGACTCCAAGTGATATAAATCCAATCTCTTCTCTTCTTCTTTTTCTTCTTCTTCTTCTAGGTACTATCTCTGTAAGGCTACATGGGCCCTTGGTGGTCTAAGAACCATCTCCTTGGCTATGTGCTGGGTTTTGCCTAGGGTTTCCTGGTCCTACCTGGCTGCCAGTGGGGGGGGGGGGGAAATCCAGGCTCCATTCTGGGATCTTCTTGTACATGTGCAAAGCACATGCCCTGCACTGACGTCAACCAGAAGTGACATCATCATGTCGGGGATGTTGGGGGTGATGCTCTAGTTTTGGGGCAAAACTCTATGGTCAGCCGGCTGGTGGTGTGTTGGAGCCCCCAAAAGCAGGGGGAACCCCCATTGAGAACTGGGGGCTGGCAACCCTAGTTCTGTCTCTTGGGCTATATGAACCTGAGGCAGGCTGGACACTGCCTTCCCTGGGTCAGGTGCTACCTCCTGGGCAAGGCAGACCCCAGGTGAGCTGAGCACTGCCTTCCCCTGACTAGGCACCTCTTGCAGGCAGTGCACTGTCTCTGGGCAGGCTGGGTGTGCCTATCAAGCTGTGCAAGCTGGCTGTGCCTCCCCAGGGCTGGGTATTGCCCTAGGCAGGCTGGGCAATGCCTTCCCTGGGTAATGCAGGCCTCAGGGAAGCTGACCTGACCTAGGCGGGGGCAAAAGGCTATTGGCCTACTTGGAGAAGTCCCAGTTGCTATAATGGCCAATCCACCCCTGCCCTTAATGGAAAGAGAAGAACCCTGCACTTGCATTCTTTTTTTGGATAAGAGTACAGGCTAGGATCAAAGGTTGAAAATAAGAAGACTTTCCGAAATACAATTATGGGGGGATGTCAGAGAACAGATTTCAAAAGAACATCCAAGTTTTAAGTGTTGCCACAATTTGAGACTGAGTTCTGTATCTTAAGTCCTCTGAACAAACACCACCCGCCCAAGAAGTAATGCCCATCACTTCAAGCTGACAACTTAAAAAATATTAAGGAAAAATATAAGGAAAGGTAATTCCTTGCTTCAAGCACATTGGGAGTATGCACAATGATACGCTGCCCCATCAGTCATCTCCATCTTAACGCAGTATTCCTAGAAAAGTAGTAACTGTCCAGAGGCTTTGAATCAGAGTCTTCTGGATCTTAGTTGCAAGATGCCTGAACCCAGTTGCAGTTGGCAGAAATTCCCCTTGGAATTTTCTAATTCCATTATTTTTGCCACCTAGAAGACAGAACAGCCGCATACTGTTCAATTAACCCAAAAAGTGGAGCTCTGTAGAAAATAAGTCTAAATCATTAAGTAAGCCTTCTCTGACAGCATGAACCCTTTGACTGAACCCTACCAATGCTTTCTATTTTTATGGTTTAGTTCCTGTAGGCCATTACATGGGTTTATGTTGTTAATTACATTATACTGGTTAAAATGGGCATGAAGAAAATTCACATTTGGAACAGAGCCACAAAGTAAACACAGTACCTCTTCCTCTTTAAATGGAGTGTCATAAAATGGAAGGAAAGATAATTAGAATAACACAACTAAATAATTTAGTACTCTGCCAGAGCATTAGTTTTCAAACCAGAAATGTGTACCAAAAGAAAATGGAGAGAAGTTAAGTATGGAAAAGGGGTTAGAAATTGGTGGTCAAAAATATGTGAAGTTTATTATTATTACTACTTAACTATTACTGCTACTTCTACCATCCATACTAATTTGACAATTCCTGTCATGTTCATCAGATGCTTGGAGAAGACAATGAAAAGACAACAAATTCAAGGAGAACATAAATGTTCCATCTTCTTTTTATAGTCAGTATATTGCTTTTATCAAAAGAATAGTAATAAGAGCACTTATGTCATGTACCATTTCTGACACCCTAGCACTCATTCCTCTCAAAGATGGTGTTCTGTGATTACATCATCATCCACTCCACTCTGACTGCAAACTTGATTGGTTATGTGCTCATAAATGAGCCCAAATCTAATTATAGTTATTTGTTTTGACTGTTAGAAAATAGTCCTTCCAGAAAAAAACTGATAACAGTTTTTAACGTGGAGAATCATGTCTATGACATTTTTTAGCTCAAACGAATCCAGGTTCCTCTTTCACTGATGTACACAGAAATAGCATGATTAAATAGGAGCAGAAGAAAGGGTAGAATGCCTGTTTATTGGATATCTTGGGGACACTTGCAATCTTGTCTAATCTTGGAGTCTCAGCTATGAAGCCTGCAGTTTCTGATTGGAGGCCAGATTACAAGTAATAAATATTCGAAGTTAAAGTTAGCTGACAGTATTTTAAACCAGATTTCTGGAAGAAGGATGGATAATGTCATACTGGAATATTTATTTATATTTATTATATATTTAAAAATGTATATTCACAATACTCTCAGTCCATTGGTTTCTGATAAATAATCAACCACAATCACTCAAACTGCAGCTAGTAACAAAACTGAAATCACAAATGGCAAATGGCATTAGAAATCAATAAAAAAAAATGGCTTGTGAACCATTCAACTCAACAAAAAGCCTGGATGACTTTAAAGTAGATAGGCTACACTCCAAGCACACCACTTTGAAGTGAGGCACCAACACCGGAAATTCTCTTCCCCTAGCAATGCAAACCACCTCTGAACATCCATTGCCTTGAAAACTCTACAGGGTCACCTTACAGGGTCACCTTACAGTGATGGCACTTTCAACCACCAGTAGGGTTGCCAAGTGTGACTGTTTAGCGGGGGGAGTCCTGGCCCCATTTGGGAGTCTTCTGGTGCACACGCAAAGTGTGTGCACCATGATGACATCACTTGGAAGTGATGTCATCACATCAGGCACATTGGGGGCAGGACCTCTACAATTTGAGGGGGAACCATAGAGTTTTCCCTCGAATGATAGATTGTGTCCCCCCTGAAACATGCCCAACACGATGAAGTCACTTCCAGGTGACGTCATCATGCCGGGCACGTTTCCGCAGCCCAGTAATTTGGGGGTGGGGTTTCCCCGGCGGCCCAATCCGGGCCTGCAGGGAGCATGCCAATCAAGTGGGGTTCCCCCCCCCAGGGGACTTGGCAGCCCTAACCACCAGTAATACCCAACCTTTTTTTTCTGAGGGAAGCATGAACTCCAGGGTCTCTGGAGATGATCTTTGTGAGAGGGATGTCCTGTATGGGAGCAGGTGGTAATTTTAAAATCCATACAGCCTACAGACTGAAATCACTAAATGTTTTAAATTAGGAAAACCATACAGAATTACATAATCTTATGGGGGGGGAGTAAATTATTTATTTATATCTTATCCTACTTTCTCCCACACTGGGGACGCAAAACAGCATATAAAATGAAACAAGTATACAAATGCAATCTACAGCACAAGCAGTTAATGAGCTACAAGGACATCTTAAACTGGTGATGGTTCTGCTGACGTGGCCTACATAGGACCATATACCAATTAGCCCTTTGGCTTATGTTAGAGGCTTGTAACTCTGGCCATTCCTAGGCCTTATATTTCCTGAATTAAGGGAAGGATTAATGTCAGACCAGTTCTTACTCGGCTTCAGTGTTCTCAGTTTTCTTACCTCCTCACATCTATAGCCAAACTACTACCCAAACTTTGAATTATCTGCAGCAAGGGATGGACAAATGCTTGGTCCTGATTCAGACAGATTGGCTGTTCTCACCTTCTTCCTTCCAGAAGTGACTTCCTTCCAGAAGTTCTGGGTCACAGCAAAGATCTGTCAGAAGGTGCCCTAGCAAAACAAGACAGAAATAGTTAGCCTGCAAGTGAGGTATACTGAACATGAATGTTCATTCTTAACTATTCTGAACAAAAGCCATTGATAGATCTGTCCCCTGTGTGACTGGCTCATTGTTTTGTTGTTCTTTGTTTTGTTTTAAGTTGTAACAATAACATACCTTTAATAGGTTATTTCTGGTATGTGTAGAATCTGAAGTGTTATCCTGTACTAGACATAGGGCTAAGCCATATATTTTTGTCCCAAAATAAAAGTTATCAGTTAGTAACCTGTTGTTGTCGTTGTTTAGCCTGATAAAATAACAGTTTTAGGTTATCTGGCTAGTGCTTAGTGTTCCTAACTGATATGCTTAATCTTTATTATTATATGCCCAGTATTGTTATTTGTTTCTGTTCCTAACCCAAACAACATACCAGTTTATTTCAAAATCCACTGTACATTTCACTGGATTTCAACTGGTCTGTTTAGCATCCTTTGTTAAAATCGCTGCATTGGAGCCAGGTGTATTCTACTACCCATGAAGGAATCATGACTCCTTCCATAACAAATGGGAGAAGGATATTTCATCACATGATGTGTATCATATCATATGATGATTCATGGAGAAAATGAAGAATATCTTTGAATTTTCACATATAAACTAGCATGCATCGCCAGTGCTGGCATATTAGTGGAAGTCAGGAATGTATGCATATTGGTAACTATTATATTTCAGACTATATATATATAATGTCCTAAGGATGCTACATGACTCTTTCATATTCAAGATGATACTGTAAGTTTAATTCATAAATCTGAAATAATTATTCTGTACATGTTTTATTATGCTGAGATTATTGCCAGCAATCATAAAATAGATTTTTTTTTAAAAAAAACACCCTCCATCCGTTCAGTGCATCAGATTGGCATTTTACTCCTTTTGTGGATTAGTTAGATCTCTGACCATTCCTGGTAAATAGCATCTCAGGTATTCATTGTCAGATTCCCTTTGGTATTGTTTATTCAGATTTTAAGTACTAGGTAATAAATTAACAGTCTATATCTCCCATAGGATATATATTAAAGACATACTGAAACGTTCCTTCACCCAGGGGTCACCCATTCAATCATGATTGAACCCTATATTATTGGGCATTAATATTTAGCAGAATTAAAGCATCTTTAGGGAAGATTAGATATTGTAATATTTAGTGTTTATGACAGCTTTCTGACTAAGAATCCAATCTTTAATGCTTTCCACAGCTATCTATTTTGATTTATAGTGAATATGGACTTAACTGTGGACATTTGCTTGAGCTTAGCAATGAAGAATATACAACATTACTCTGACCTTTGCAATATATCTGATTCAAGTAGCTGAACAAAATCATTATCTTTCATAAAATTACCCACCTGTGTGACAGCAATGAGCAAGTCCAGTTCATTGAATTAGAGAATGTTTTAGTCCATCACGCAGTGTGTCTCCTGTTACGTGTTACAGGCAGTTTTTCTGCCAGTTCAGAAGTTTTGTTGTCTGACAGCAGTTGTAAAGTTACCAAATACAGCAGCAACAGAATTTTCTAGTGAGCTTACCAAGACATGTGCAGTGTACGAGTGTGGCAGACTATTATTAAATTTTTTTCCAGTAGCTGCCATGAAATCAGCTACACAAGTGAATCCCTACATTTCTAGTGCCTTGTAGTGGCAACTCTAATGAGATGGTAGTATGTAGGCAGCAGAATGGGCATAATTCAGTTGTTTAGTACAGCTATGTCTTCGTTCTGAGAGTCTTATGGGGTAGGAGTCTGAGCAATGGGTTGTCATTAAAGTGCCCATGAATTTCAAGCTCATTCTGTTATTTTCTGAAATAATGTGAAATTCTCTGAAAGAAAGAGATCCTTACAATCAGGGTGATAAGGCAGCAGGAAATGCGTTGTGCAGGCTTCTGCCTGTTTTGCATGTGACACAGCAACAAACTCAGATTTACCACAAAAATGTACGCTCCACAGGGAGCCAAGCATGGCTTCTTGAGAGTGATATATCACCTGTTATAATTGTAAAGATGCTCCTAAACTATTATAGGTCTATAAAGCCAGCTTTCAACAAGCATCTGCAGAAGTGACTGAGAAAATGTCTCCTATCTCAGAGATGAGGCAAGAAGCCTTCCTGAGTGTTTAGCAGACAGCTGTCCATTGGAGACCGATGCCTAGACAATTAGATTGTTAATGGGGCTGTTAAGAGTAGTGATATTAATTAGCCTTAATGGCATTCTTCTAGTTTGTAAGTCACTGAGAATGTTTTTAATTGGAAAGTGACTAATAAATGTATACTACAACTGAAAAAATCACAAATGAAATATTCCTTACTGTGGACAAGTTTCTCTGTGACTCAGTGTATCAAAAAGATCAAGAATTCAAATCTGTTCTCAGCAAGAAAAAGTGTCTTTCTGTAACATTGGTCTGTCCCATAGGAGATGCATAAGTGTGGTCAGCAAGCACATATATCCTAGACATTTCTCCATATGAGTATGTCCTCTTTCAAATTGCAACACCCAGTCCAAAACAGTGCTCTCTACCGGCCTTCATGCTGTGCCTAAAGAACACTTGGTGAGGCTTAAAATTGGCAAAAAGAACCTTACAGTTCTAGGCAATGATTCAGAGCCTAACTAGATGTTCCGAACTGAGGTCACTATAGGGACTTGCCGCTATACTGTAGCTGCTAGTTCCCAGTGGTTGCTTGTGAGTAAACACATAACAGGGCCCAATTCTGATCAGGACTGCTGTGCAGGAGAAGACGAATCGTTTCCTCTTCAAGTGTGCTGTTTTTGGTGGTTGAAACAGCCAGGGATCACGGGGAGGGCTTTATTTTTCCTGAGGGGAGCTAAGATGTGTAACCATTCAGTGCATGTGCTGGCTCCCAAGCAAGCAAATAATGCTCCTTCTGTGGGCACCAGCCTGTTTCAGCCACAGAAAACAATGCAAAGAAGAAGGCAGGCTCTGCTGCACGTTTACTCATGAGCTGCCACTGGGAACTAGCAGCTGCAAGTGTTCATATAGCTGTAAGTCCTCATGCCATTAGCAACACCTAGTTATGCTCTCAGACACCAGCATTTGGTTCTGTGATTAACGGTGTAGCCCTCGTAATGCCCTTCTAAACAAATTGACTTCACTGGATTTAGAAGGGTGTCACTCTGTTTAAGATCGCACAATAAGTAGGGAAATGCAAGTACAAGTATAAAGATACATAATTCAGAGACCTTCACAAGATAGAGACAGAAGGGGATCTCAGGGAAGGGCAATTAGAAGATGTAAGCAACTGAAAAAATAATGCCAATATCCACTACCTACTAGAGACCATGTTGCTCTACTCAGGCAGCACTAGGGTTGCCAGCCCCCAGGTCCCCAGCAGGGGTTCCCTGCTTTGGGGGGATTTGATCCACTGCAGGCTAGCTGGCCAGTGAGGGAAGCCTCACCCCCAAACAGGATCGTAATTGTGCACGGTCCCTGACATGATGATGTCACTTCCGGGTGATGTCATTGTGCTGGAGACATTGCTTGGCAAGGCCCTGATTTTTGGGCAAACTCTATGGTTTTGAAGGCAAAAAACCATAGAGTTTTGCCCAAAAACCAAAGTAACATGTGCAGTGTTGCTGACATGATGACAGCACTTCCAGGTGATGCCATTGCATTGGGGATGTTGCATGCAATGTCCCACCCACCCCTGGAACGCCCCACAAATCCCCCTGCTGCGATGGCAAGGGGGCCTGGCAACCCTAGGCAGAGCAGGGGGGAAAGTAGAAAGTAAAATATGAGAGGCTGAAAACACCTGTCCTAAAATCCAGTTAAGTCCACTGGCAAGGGTTTGTAGGTTTGGACATAATGGTAAACATCAATTTATTTTGAATGGGAAATGAAAATGAAATTGGAAAAGCAAGGAAGGCTGGGAGAGGGAGCATGTGAACTTGTAGCTTGACCTTGACAGACAAACCATAGCCATTATTTCCAAAACAGGTTGGGGAAAGGTGGGGAAGATTTAACCAAGGCATTAAGGAGAGTAGTTACACATCTTAACTACAAATAAGATACTATGAATATCTATTTCATTCACTTTACTGATGATAGACTAATGAGATAATTCATAATCTATTTGGGTTTTTTATATATTTCAGTGTATTCTTATATTTAGAAAGTGTATGTGAACAAAAGATTTGGCAACTGGCTGTCATTCAAAGTTTTACTTTTTAAATATAAATATATTTTTCCTGTCCTACCAGAAATGTAGGCTAAGTTTAATAATTAAAAACAAAACAAAACCAGAAGAAATATAGCTAAGTCAGATCCCTGAGGTACATTAAGAAACAGAAGACTCTGAAATTAATGGACACAGTGCACTAATGCAGTAGACTGTCTTTATAAAAAGCATTCCTGTTTGTTGGGACATTCAAAGAGTTCTAAGAAAAAGCCAACATAAAATGCAGTGGAGATCAGCCATGTGACTATATTATATTCCATTGCCCATAAAAGTCCATTTATGAAAAACAAATAATTTCAAGCAGAGACTCTGATCTAGCTAAAACCACTAATGGTTAAAGCTGCAACCCTAAATACAGTTATCTGAGAATAAACCCTTTTAAAACTGTGGGGTATTACTTAGTAAATATGGAAGGAATTGGTCTACTCATCTCATTTATAACAAGTTTAAAAACTCTAACGCAAACACAATTTCCAGCTGAATTTACATGCAACAAACTCCTAGGTTAAACATTCTGGAAATCTCTGCTGTTGTTCACTATTGTTCTCAAATGCCATGTCAATCAGCTTTGCACCTGTGTAAGATCACTTTCCATGGTAAAAAAGCTATTGTTGTAAGTTGTATGTTGCAACTGGAGATGCTTTGCTAGGGATGCCAGCCTCCAGGTGGGACCTAGGGATTCCGCAGAATTACAGCTCATCTCTAAACTACAGAGATCAGTTTCCCTGGAGAAAATTGATGCTTTGGAGGGTGGACTCTAGGGTATTGCATAGGCGTCGACTACGGGGGGGGGGGGGGGGGTTGGGGGTGCAGGGCAACCCTGAAATTTCCCAGGCGGGACTGAGCCCCCCAATGAAATGGGGTGCCCACCCGCACCCGCTGTGCCTCCCCACCTCCCTTCCTAGGCCGGCCCGTCCCCTGGCTCCCCTGAACCCACTTGCTCTCTCCCTCCCTCCCTCTGGGCCATCTGAGCAACTGTTGGGGCAACGCTCTAGCAATTGCCCCAAAACTCTATGGCACCATAGAGTTCGGGGCAATTGCCAGAGCATCGCCCTGGCAATGTGCCTGGCATGATGGCGTCACTTTTGGGTGATGTCATCACACTGGGCAGTCACCTGGATGGCCCCAGGAGGGGGGAGGGAGGGAGAGAGTGAGTGGGTTGAGGTGAGTAGGTTGAGGGGAGCCAGGAGCCAGGTGCAGGGGGAGGCTCTGGTGGTGGCGGCAGTGGCAGGGACATCATCCCAGCGTGCACATGCTTCGTGCGTGCGCAAGAACCCCCGCCCCCCAAAATTAAAACGTCTACATCCCTGGGGCATTGTACCCCACTGAGGTCCCTGCCCTCCCTAGGCTCCATGCCCAAATCTCCAGGAGTTTCCCAACCTGGATCTGGCAACCCTAACCCCCATCCCCTGCCTATTTTGTACCCATGCAGTTAGCAAACTAATCTTACCAGTTACTGGAAGATGACGGGTCATATACTTGAGGATCATGGCCATACCACTAAAGTGACCTATTTGATGAGCACAGAATCTCTAGCAGTTCACCCCCCCCCCCTTTGTTCCTGCACAGTTGGATGCATCATTTATAGGATCTAGTGGAGCCAGCATGGCATCAAGCATGTTCACAAGAACTAATCACAACAAGACTTGTCACCTAGGTTCAAGAAGAGAGGCCCTGTACATTTGTGAAGTTCAAATACTCAATGAGGACAGTTTGGGTACCTTTCCTTTTAGTTGTTAATGAAGGTTCAGCGCGCCAACACAGAATACTACAATGCAAGTGCAACACACCCCATGACACATCTCTTTTAGTTATGTACAAGTTTTTTAAAGTTTTGCAGATGCAGGGACTCTACATTTTCCATGAGACTGTGCATATGTGAATTGATCAGGACACATCAGCAGACATTTATAGACCCAAGTATCACTGCCAAAAAGCCCACAAATACACCAAAGTAGTAAGTCTCATCTCAAAAAAACTGTAAGTTGCTACCGTATTGATTGATAGTTGAAAATTTCATTCAAAATTTAAGGAATAAATATCATCCCCCCCCCCTTTTAACTGTGTGCCTTTCTTCAAGTTAAGGGAAAAGGAGAAAGCAGATGAGGGTAGAGATGTAACAGCTACTGTAAATTGCTACCGTATTGATTGATGGTTGAAGATTTCATTCAAAATTTAAGGAATATAGTAATTGTTTCTGGTATTTTACTTCAGTGTTTCTCCAAGTGAAATACCACTATAATATTTAAAACCATGACATGGCATTTATGTATTGATCATCAGCTGACAAGTTGTTTGACAAAGATTAGCTACTCAGCTATCAGGACAACTGGAGCTTCACATATATTATTGCATTGGCACACTCCATAGAAATTTCAATGAGTCACATTCGTTTGAATTGGCAAGCACTAATTCAAGGCCCAGAGCTTCACTCTAAGGTATTTTGATAATGTCACAGAGCTTTTGTTATAATCTGTGCTAGCTGGCACCATTTTGCACATACTTCCCTGTAGGGTATTTCTAATCCCAATTGCTGTGGAAGTGACTCAGCTGGTGGCCTTTTTAGCACATTTGAAGGAACATCTGAGAGACACTTTGGTCTCCATTATAAGTGCCTCCATTTATCTACAGTTTCCAGTTGTGTTTAGATCAAACCCAGTGAGAAATTTCATTTCTGAAGTCAAATAGTAGCTAAAGCAAATTAAACATGTTCACCTTTATGCTGCTTTAGAATGTAGTAATTTCAGGAAAGATGCCAGAAGACTTGCATAGTTTCTACTTGGGGATTTAATCATCTTCACTTTTAAGTTACATTCCTTTTCTAAAACAGACTTTAAGCATTTTTAGAGTTTAAATATACACTTAGAGGTTCAAATTGGGCAACCTTTAACTCAGATCACAGAAGGAGATAATAGACCCCGGATATGGTAGAATGGACACAGATTACAAATGGATATTCATAATGTTCCTCTGTCTAAAAATTTCATTCAAGCAGAATGCTAGCACAGCATAGATATAAAGGTAAAGGTAAAGGTTCCCCTTGCTTGAAAGCCAGTTGAATCCAACTTTGGGGGGGGCAGTGCTCATCTACATTTTGGAGAGCCATCCAGAGAGCCAGTTTGGTGCAATGGTTAAGTGCACTGACTCTAATCTGGGAGAACCGGGTTTGATTCCCCACTCCTCCACTTGCACCTGCTGGATGACCTTGGGCAAGCCATAGCTCTGTACCAGCTGTTCTTGAAAAAGAGCAGTTTCTGTCAAGAGCTCTCTCAGCCCCACCTACCTCACAGGGTGTCTGTTGTGGGGAGGGGAAGGGCAGGGACAGCCCCAGGTTTTTTTGCACACTAGGCAAGGATACCCTCTGCTCCCGCCCGGTGCGCCCCCCCTATTTTCAAACATAAATGCTTTTTAGGAAGAATGCAAAGTTGGGAGCAACTTGAAGGCACTTCACACTCACTCACTCACACACACACACACACACACACACACACAGTTAATGCCAATGCAGCACATGTGGTCTTCTCCCTTGCCAGCCCCTGGTAAAGAAACCCTGCGGCTAGTTGCCTTCTTGTTTTGTTTTTTTTAACTTTATGTTGGTTTCCTTGCCTACATGATGACCCCCTCCGCCGCTCATCACAGTCCACTTTCACAATTAGAACAGCCCCCCAGCACCATTTGAACCCCGTTCCCCATGGAGAAGGTGCCCTCAGGGTCCCTTGAGCAGTGTTTTTCCCAGTCTCCCCACCAGCTTTAAACTCTCTTGGGACCCAAAATATAACCGGACTGGGAAGGTTTACATTGGACAGTGTCTCTTCTGGGGCCCAGACTTGTTGAAGTGGTGGCTGCGGATCACCCAGGCTGCACCTTGACTCCACCTGCTCACCTAGCATGGCTGAGGGGCACTGCCACCACTATCTGTAAAGCATGCTGGACTCTCATGCTGTCTTGCCGACTCTCTTTCTCTCAGTCTGTCCACTGCCCTGTTTGCCAGTTGCGTCCCTAGGCGGCTGCCTAGTTGGCCTAGTGATAGAACCGGCCCTGGGGAAGGGAAAGGAGTTTGTAAGCTGCTCTGAGACTCCCTTGGGTAGTGAAGGGTGGGGTATAAATCCAATCTCTTCTTCTTCAATTTCCAAGCTGAAGAGCCAGCGCTGTCTAAAGACTTTTCCTTGGTCATGTGGCCGGCATGACTAAACGCCAAGGCACACAGAATGCTGTTACCTTCCCACCAAAGCAGTACATATTTATTTACTTGCAATTTCTTGCTTTTGAACTGCTAGATTGGCAGAAGCTGGGGCCAGAGATGGGAGTTCACTTCATCACACGGCACTAGGGTCTCAAACTGCTGAGCTACAGACCTTCTTGTCTGCAGCTCAGTGTCTTAACCTTGGTTTAAATGCATGCTCACTGATACGCTTGTGTTCTCCTTACAGGGAGCAGTTTTTACAGGGAAGAACATAAAAAGTAGTTTCAGCCACCTCAGCCTCTATGCCCTGTTGTTGACTGTCTAGAAGAACTGGTTGGCCACTGTGTGAGACAGGATGCTGAACTAGATGGTCTATTGGTCTGATCCAGATGAGTTCTTATGTTCTTATGAGGTGTTAGTCCACTCTGCTCCCTCAGGAGTCTTCTACTTCATTTAGTTGCTTTATACATATATCAGTAAAATAAGTGTTAGTGTAAGTTATTATAGGTGTCTTGGCATTCTCAACCCAACATACTACAATAGTTATAGTGACAGCAAAAAAATAAAGGAGATTAAACTGTTAACTCCTAAGATTTCCACAGATGGAACATGGCCATTGTGTTGTGAATGTTCCTGGATTTCTCCAAATGCAGATACCAGAGTTGGGAATAAAACCTGGAAGAAGATCATAGGAAACTACTTTACAGTTCAAGGTTCTTTGGATAAAACATGCCAAACCTTAAGGAGACATTCTAATGTGTTTTTAAAGCAATTCTCTGATTTACATTAAAATATTACATTAGTCACTCATGAACATTTGCTTCTGAGATATTATTTTAATAGCACATAAGCAAATTGCTTTAATAACAGATAACCTACTGAAGACCCTGGTGGTGTCCAAAGATGGTTTGTCACAAGGAGATGGGGCCAACTATTCTCTCTTTACCTTTAAGTACTACCCCTCAGACTTGCACACAAGTAGAGAAAAGTTCATCAGATCAAAAAACACACTGGTAAAGACAGAACAAATCAGAGTGGGGATGGAGATGGGGATGGGGAAAGTATCCCATTCCAATGGCATGTTTTTCTGGGGACCTAAACCATGCCATGTGGTTAGCAACTTATGTAAAGCAGTGAATAGATGTCCACATAAGAGAAGCTGGGCTGAATCTCAAGAATTTTACTCATCTGTATAAATCTAAATCTGGTAGCAGTCACAAATGCCAGTATGATATATTTGTTATGACCATTAAGGAGAGAGATGACCTTTTCTATAGGCTTTTCTTTAGAAAATAACTAAAGATATTCCTTTAATTGGCACTGATGTCTAGTATATGCTTGATTAAATGAGAACCGATGGGTTACTGTGGCTAAGGGCCACAAGTGGGTAGATGCAGCATCCCCTGCAGGTGCTGGGACTGAAGAAAACACGTAGCCTGATGCAGCGTCATTATTTTGTTTCATGCAAATACTTTCCTTGTTGGCTTAGCTTGCTATTACACAGTAACTGCCATCATGCTGGAAGGTCTATGGGACCGATAAACAATGTCGCTGTTTTATGGCAGAGATGTTGCTTGTTAACCCTGTTAGTGTGTACCAATATAATTTTATATTGCTTCTCTATCAGAAGAATGCATGTGGGGTGACCAACACACCAAACAACAATTAAAACACTCATGAAAACAATTAACCCACCATAATATATACAGCACAAAGAGCCAAACAAGTTATTCTTCATTAAGAACACACTTCATAATGCTAATGATCCCATTAGCTTTTGATTACTCACAGTTCATGACTCTATGAACTGAGGTTGGTGGGGGAATGGAACATGGGTCAGATCTGACATAAATGTCACTTTGTCAAGCTGGGCCATGTGTGCCATAAAACGTAATGCCAGGTACCGGAGATATAAACTTTATACAGGCAAATTGAATTAACAATATTATATTTTACTCAGAATACAAACATGCTTTAAATATTAACACAGTATTTCTGTGATGCCCACCCTCCCACTTCCACTGGCTGTTACACATTAGCACTGGGACAGGATACAGGGACATAATGCACAGCCTTTGTCATCTGGCAATAAAGGTAATGACCAGTTGCTCGCAGGCTGGATAAAAGCCCTGGATGGGCAAGTTCCGGCCTGTGGGCCGTATGTTTGGCACCCTTCCATAGGTTTAATAAATGGCCTAAGGGCTGATTCTTAACTACTAGCAGCAATGTGGCTGGGCATTGCCATGGCTTTATACTACATTGTTCTGATAGTGGTGGAATAAAAAGGCATGTGAAATGTGCTGGCATTTATATGAATCATATTTTTCTTTCCATGTTTTTACACCCCACAGTTCTCCTATGGAATCTCTAGTCCTATACTTCTAGAGTGGCACGGACAGGAACTGTGAGTTAACTGTAACTGGACACAACCAAATTCTTATAACTAGAATATGCAGGAGATTATCACTTATGTGATTTAGCAGTGAAGATAATTCCTTCATTTCCCCTGAATTCCACCTTACTTAATTAAGTATTACTGTAGTGGATCCCTTAGGTGCTCTCATTATTTCAATCTATTAAATGCCAGCAGGCCACTTTGGAATACAATTCTCTGGCTTTCATGGCTCAAGAGTGTGCAGATTTGAAAATGGAGCCTGGCAACTCAAGTGATGACCTCCTTGAGGCTGAGTGCTTTAGCACGTGAGCAATCCTGAAGTCATCACATAGAGGTAAATTATCTCCACAGTAAATCCTGTTGGGGGAAATCTCCAGTCGCCCTGGAAGACTTAATCACCTCTAGTTGAATGAGTATTAACAGTTCATTTGCATAAGCTCTTGTCATTACCATTAAGTACCTTTTGCTTCTTGACCAATTTTTAAGTCCACCTTAACAGTTTCATGGCTGGTTTTAATGCTGTAAATGATTCTGCTCTTAAAGAGATGGCACATGTCCAGTCCTCTTGTCAGTGTTAGACTAAAGCCGTGTTCATGTAAACAGATGCTTAAGTTTAATAAGTCCTTAACATGATTAAACTCATGTTCTTTAATTAATAGTAGTGATTGCTAGAAGTTGACAGAAGAATTATTTTTAAACCAGAAAACTAGATTCTTTGGGGTCCAGTTATCCCCATTACACACTGAGCTCTTCCTGAAAATACTCATACACTCATATCAATGTCTTAACGTTTCTGGAATCATTCATATCTACAGTACTGTAACCTGGCCCATAATTTAAAGCAATAACTTTAGTTTTACATATAAAAATCTGCATTTAAAAAAAAATGGTATGGAGTTGTTTTCTGTTGCTCCAGAAAGTCGGACCAAAACCAACAGGTTGAAATTAAATGAGAAGAGTTTTCAGATAAACATTAGGAAGAACTTCCTGACAGTTAGAGCAGTTCCTCAGTGAAACGGGCTTCCTCGGGAGATGGTAGACTCTCCTTCTTTGGAGGTTTTCAAACAGAGACTAGATGGCCATCTGACAGTAATGCTGATTGTGTGAACTTAGGCATATAATGAAAGGGAGGGCAGGAAGGGTTGCCTCAGTGCTTAGTTCTTATGGCCCTTTTTTACATGCCCAGGGAAACATCCATGAAGCAATTTTTCTCCAGCCCAATTTGGCTGAAGATCCTGGAGGTTTTTTGTCATCTGCTGGGCATGGAACAGCAGTCACTGGGGGTGTGGGGGGGGGGGAGTATTTGTGAATTTCCTGCATTGTGCTGGGGGTTGGATTAGATGACCCTGGAGGTTCCTTCTTATTCTATAATGCTATGATTCTATATTTTATTCTGCTAAATAATGCAGGTGGCCTTCTATTCTGTCAGTTTTTTGCTAAATCATTTAGTTGATGCATTTGTATTTCTTCTTCTTTAATTAAACTTCTTAATCAGAAACTCCTTCCTAAGTAGGAACTAACCAGAGTCATTTATAGTACAATCCTCAACCTCTTTTAGGAAAAATGGTGATCACACATTCTGGGATGATCACATGTATCATGTTCTCCTGTCTGCTTAGTCATACATATAGCTCCCAAAAGGCTTTAAGTGAATTCTGGAGCAGTTTCTACTGGCGTTGCTATCTCTAACATTAAAACATAGTAACAAAGGAGGAGTGTAAAAAGCCATGAGTGGCATCAAAAGGCTTTTTTATTCACTAGTACTGCTTTTTTAAAAGCAATTTCAAATGAGGGACTTTGTTGCATTATCTTGATGATCTAGGTCAGGAATTACTATCTAGATGTCTAGACACCACTATATTGGCAGTGCAGTCTTAAGGAAAGTTATACCTTTCTAAGCCTTCAGTGAATTTACAGGCTCCCTACTTAGAATTGCATTGTAAAAGTAGTAAAACTTGCTGTGAATATATTTGTTTTTTAAAAAAACATACAAAAGGATCATAAACTCTTTGCTTAAGCACTAAATTGTACCTCAGGTAGATGATGAGAACAAAGCATTTGTCCATACAATAATGAAAGACATTTATGATGGCAAAAAAATTAAAACTAACCCCAAGCCCTCATTTTCATAATCCTCTAAATGAGTAACAAACACTACTGAGAATAATAAACTCCTGTTCTTTGACATTTTATTATAACTGTAATATCAAGCAAAGGAAAAACTTCAAACATAGTTCTCTTCAAAAGATCTTTAAAGTGCATTTAAATAATGTGGCTTCTACAAATGTGGGCTGGAAAATGCCAAAGAATTAAATTAATCTCTTTTATTTCCTGTTAACTATATTTTGTTGAGAGTTTATTCTGCATCTTGTTCACTAAATGCAATGTTAAATTTAGATGAGCTTAAAGCAACTTTTAAACAAATGGATAATCATTCATGACAACAGTTTTGAATTCTAATTTTATCTGCCTTGGTGTGGCATAAAAACAGATCACTAAGCTTTGTCTTTAATTTCCCTCCAATAATGCAGGAAATTGCTGTTTTCTTTCTCTACAGCACTGTCTTATTCTGGTATGTGTGTGTGTATGTGTTTGTATTAAGGATGGGCATGAACTGGCTCATGAACCAAAATTCAGGGTGAACTTGGCCTGGTTCAAGGCTCGGGAACCAATGTTCGGGGAAGGCACCTTCCCTGAACATTTCAGACTTTTGGCTTGTTTGGCTGTTCAGGGCCAGCCATTTAAACTTAACAGCTGACTGGTGTGGGGTCCCATCAGTGGTTAGGTTTAAATGGCCAGCAGCCCCTTAACCCTTCTGTTTTGCTCCCCCCTCAAAGTGATGGGGAGCAAAACTGGGCGATTCCTGCCTATTTCTCCTGGCCGTGGTGAGCCGTGGCTAAGAGAAAGGTGGAGGGCAAGTCCTTTCTGAGGTGGTCCCTGCCCCCTTTCTCCCGACTGCAGCTCACCATGGCTGGGAGAAAGGGAGAACTGAACTCACCAGACTGGCTCAGTTCAGGTGGAGCTTGTATACTATCCAGGAAAAGATTCCTAAATCACATGTTTTGCTCCCCCCAACCCTCAAGTTGGCAAGTTCACCAGTTTTTCAAACTAGCCAGGCTGTGGAAGTGGGAAGAGGTTGCCATTCTGGGTGAGTGTCCTGAACCTCAGTTACAGAGTCCACACGTGTCTAAAAATACATGTGAAAGGGAGTCAGTTAGTCAGTCAGGGGTATGGAGAAGACTCTTGGGGACTTGTTAGATATGTGCCACTCTGAATCTGGCAGCCCTGCTGATGTCAGGGAGCATGAGGGTCGAGAGGGAACAGGGCACTGTTCTGTGGATAAGGGGAATGTGCCCTCAGAAGGGACCTCTTCTACAGCTGGTGAATGGGTATCCTTTCATACCAAGGAACCATCCCCAGGCAGGGAGGGAGGGGGGCTCTTGGTGATTCAATCCTTAGGCGGGTAGACAGCTGGGTGGTGAAACCGCGTATTGACCGTATGGTGACTTGCCTGCCTGCTGCGAAAGTAGCGGGCATTATGCATGTTTTAGAGAGGCTGATAGATAGTGCTGGGAAGGAGTGAGTGGTCATGGTACATGTTGGCACCAATGATGGGGGGAAATGCAGTCGTGACATCCTGGAGGAGAAATTCAGGCTGTTAGACAGGAGACTCAAGGCCAGGACCTCCAAGGTAGCCTTCTCAGAAGTGCTACCTGTTCCATACACAGGGCCGGAGAGACAGGCACAGATCATGAGTCTCAATGCATGGATGAGATGATGGTGTAGGGGAGAAGGGTTCAAGTTTGTTAGGCACTGGGATGCTTTTTGGAACAAGAGGGAGCTGTACAAGAGAGACGGTCTCCACTTGTCCTGAGAAGGAACCAGGCTGCTGGCACTTAAAATCAAAAAGGTGGCAGAGCAGTTTTTAAACTGAATATTAGAGGAAAGCCGATAGGAGATGAAAAATCTCTGGTTCGGGATGGTTCAACTCAAAGAGATGAAGGGATAGCTGTTACTTTCCTACAAGGAAATGGATTAGAATTGTCCACTGAGACTATGGCTAATGATAGGGACTGCCTGGCAAGGTCTCTCTCGAGGCAGCAAGAGGAAGGTTGTGGGCTTAACATGTATGGGAAACTATAAATATTTTTATACTAATGCTAGAAGGGTCCAGGGTAAAATCAGGGAGTTGGAATGCTTGGTATTGGGGAAAAACATAGACATTGTGGGTATTTCAGAAACTTGGTGGGATGAGGAAAATCAGTGGGATACGGTGATTCCTGGTTATAAATTATATTGGAAGGATGGGGGGGGGGGGAGGGTTGGAGGTGGGGTGGCTCTGTATGTCAGAGAGGATATACAGTCCAGTAAGATTAAGAGGGTAGGAGAATTGGATTCACTGGAAATGCTGAAAGTTAAATTAGTGGGCCCAAAAGGAAGCTTTACATTGGGAGTTTGTTATCGCCCACCAGATTAAAAAATAGAGTTGGATTATAAAATGATGAATTAATTAAAGATAGCAGCTAGATGAAATAACTGTGTCGCAACTGGTGACTTTAACTACCCACCCATTGATTGGGTCTATATGTGTTCAATTCGGGGAAAAAAATTGAATTTCTAGACACTCTCAGTGACTGTGCTATAGAGCAGATGGTCACGGAACCTACAATGGGAGAGGCAATCCTGGATTTGGACCTAAGTAACGCCCAAGACCTGGTGAGAGATTTTAAAGTAATTGCACCACTTGGGAACAGTAACCATAATGTTATTGAGTTCAACATTTTTATAAATAGGGAGTTGCCCAAAAAGACCAATACAACCACTTTTAATTTTAAAAGGGGTAACTTCTCTGACAAGAGGGGATATGTGAAGAGAAAACTGAAAGGAAAAGTTGAAACGGTCAAAACCATCAGGGAAGCTTGGAGACTATTTAAAATTACAATCCTAGAGGCTCAGAGAAAATATATACCACGGGTTAGGAAAGGCACAAATAGGTATAGAAAAAAGCCTGCATGGTTAACAAACAAAGTAATGGAACCTGTAAAAGGTAAGAAGGATTCCTTTAAACAGTGGAAAGCTAGTTTCAGTGAGGCTGATAAAAGGGAACACTGGCTGTGGCAAATAAAATGCAAGTCTGTGATCAGGCAGGCAAAAAGGGAATATAAGGAGCATATCGCAAAAAACATAAAGACCAACAATAAAACTTCCTTCAAATACATTAGAAGTAGGAAACCAGCCGGGGAAGCAGTGGGGCCCTTGGATGACCAAGTGAAGGATGATAGGGAAATGGCTGAGAAGCTGAATGCATTTTTTGCGTCTGTCTTTACTGTGGAAGATGAGAAGTGTTTGCCCATTCCAGAACCACTGATGTCAGGAGGGGTGTTGAAAGACCTGAGTCAAATTCAGGTGAAAGAGAGGAAGTCCTAAGACTGATAGACAACTTAAAAACAAATAAATCACCAGGCCCGGATGGCATACATCCAAGAGTTCTGAAAGAACTCAAATGTGAACTTGTGGATCTCCTGACAAAAATATGTAATCTTTCCTTAAAATCTGCCTCCATTCCTGAGGACTGAAAGGTAGCGAATGTCACTCCCATCTTTAAAAAGGGTTCCAGAGGAGATCCAGGAAATTATAGGCCAGTCAGTCTGATGTCAATACTGGGTAAGTTGGTGGAAACTGTTATTAAGGAAAAAATTAGTAGGCACACTGATGGACAAAATCTACTGAGGAAGACTCAGCATGGGTTCTGTAAGGGAAGATCTTGTTTCACTAACCTGTTAGTGTTCTTTGAGGGAGTAAACAAACATGTGGACAAGGGGAACCCAATGGATGTTGTTTACCCTGACTTCCAGAAACCTTTTGATAAAGTTCCTCACCAAAGGCTCCTAGGAAGCTCAATAGTCATAGGATAAAAGGACAAGTCAAAACTGGCTAATTAAAAGGAAACAGAGAGTGAGTATAAATGGACAATTTTCTCAGTGGAGAGAGGTAAGCAGTGGGGTACCATAGGGATCAGCACTCGGTCCGATGCTTTTTAACATTTTCATTAATGATTTGGAATTGGGAGTAAGCAGTGAAGTAGCTAAATTTGCAGATGACATGAAGTTGTTCAGGGTGGTGAGAACCAGGGAGGATTGTGAGGCACTCCAAAGAGATCTGTCAAGGATGGGCGAGTGGGCATCAACGTGGCAAATGGGGTTCAATGCAGCCAAGTGCAAAGTGATGCACATTGGAGCCAAAAATCCTAACTATAAATACACATTGATGGGGCCTGAACTAGAAGAGACTTACCAAGAGAGAGATCTTGGAGTCATAGTAGATAACTCAGTGAGAATGTTGAGACAGTGTGTGACTGCAATGAAAAAGGCCAATGCTGTGCTGGGGGGTTTTAGGAAGGGAATAGATAACAAATCAGCCAGTATCATAATGCCCCTGTATAAATCGATGGTGCAACCTCATTTGGAGTACTGTGTACAGTTCTGGTTGCCACACCTCAAAAAAGATATTATAGCATTGGGAAAAGTGCAGAAAAGGGCAACTAGAATGATAAAAGGATTGGAACAGTTTCCCTATGAAGAAAGGTTGAAGAGCTTGGGGGTCTTTAGCTTGGAGAAACAATGGCTGAGGGGTGACATGATCAAGGTTTATAAGATAATGCATGGGATAGAGCAGGTAGAGAAAGAAGTCCTTTTCTCCCTTTCTTACAATACAAGAACTCATGGGCACTCCATTAAATTGCTAAGCAGTCAGGTTAGAACAGATAAAAGGAAGTACTTCTTCACCCAAAGAGTGGTAACATGTGGAATTCACTGCAATGGGAGGTGGTGGTAGCTACAAGCATGGACGGCTTCAAGAGGGAATTAGATAAACACATGGAGCCGAGTCCATCAGTGTCTGTTAGCCACAAAGTATAAATAGGAACTCTCAGTCTGGGGCAAGTGATGCTCTGTATTCTTGGTGCTTGAGGGGGGGGCAACATTGGGAGGGCTTCTAGTGTCCTGGCCCCACTGCTGGAACTCCTGAGGGCACCTGGTAGTTTTGGCCACTGTGTGATAGAGTGTTGGACTGGATGGGCCACTGGTCTGATCCAACATTGGCTTCTCTTATGTTCTTATGTTGTTATGAGTGTATATTATCCAAAGAACCCAATGTTTTAACTTTATTTTTTAAAAATTATAACCCTATGGGGTCAATAGTATATATTCCATATGGTAGTCAACCAAGCTTCAATTTAAGGAGCTGTTTTTATGGAGACAACACTAAGCTACAAGTTCAGTAAATACCAGTATATAACACCTCTATTCGTTCTCTGATTTCACCAATCAACAAAACAACGGGGGCACTGTTGAACAACAGTTATCACTCAATATATAATTTATTCACAAAATTTCTTTATTTTAGGCCACCTCCACCAAATGTGAAAGAAGTCTCACTTAACATTTACATATATATAATTCGTTTTAACATCTATGGGGCATTTATATTGGAAATGCCAAGGTGCATGGAACACTCTTACCTTCCTACTGAAGCAGTACCTATTTATCCACTTGCAATTTCTTGCTTTCGAACTGCTGGTTGGCAGCAGCTGGGACCAGAGATGGGAGCTCACTCCATCATGCAACACTAGGGTCTTGAACTGCCACGCTATTGACCCTCTGATCTGCGGCTCAGCATCTTAACCTCTGAGCCACTGTGGTGTGTGTGTATCTCCTTATTATATAAAAGCATTTTCGTGTGGCAGTGTTCTATGAGCACCAAAATTAGTTGGTGGCCTGAACTGCCCTCAGAACGTCTGCTAATCCCTGGCTGCATTGGGGCAGAAGGTCATTGGCTCCATTGTCTCAGTCCCGCCCACAGAAGCAGCACCCACAAAACTTCAGCTCATATTGTGCCTGTCTCCCTCAGACAATGGAGATTCTGGCCCCGCTGCTTCACTCTGCTCATTTAGGAGGAGGGGCCGTGCTCAACCCACCCCGCTACAGACTCGCCAATGCTCCAGGTAGCCGCTGCCACAGCACTCAAGGTCTGCTTGGTGGCCCATGGAAAAGTGCCACACACGCCTTGTGGGAGGAGTCCCACCTTGCATATGGTGAGGCTCCCCTTCTTCTCAAGGGTCCGAGGTAAGAGGAACTTCGCTTTCCCTTCCCAGCTGCTTACAAGGGCTTCTGGAGATGCCCCCACCCCACACTGAAGTAGAGGGAGCTGGGCAGGAGGATGAGGAGACGGCCACTCTGGGCCTACCTGGTATCTGGTGGCAGTGGCCAGTGCAGCACTGACAGAGCAGGTGCGCTCCACGCACCCCTCAATGGTGGTGCCGCCTGGCCCACTCACCATCTGCCTGGCCGGGGTGACTCCATGGCAGCTCCAGGACCTCCATGCAGCGGTAGAGGGAGCAGGGGTGCTGTGGTGGGGCACAGGCCACGATTCCAGTAGACGGGGGGCTGCAGGCTCACCATCCCGGCCACACTGACGCCTGGCCTCTGGGCCACAGCAGCGGGCGATACAGCATGGCTCCCCTCCTGCAGTCTCGCCATGGTGCTTGGATGAACCTACAGGGGGGCCATTGCTGCAGGCCAGAGTACTCTCCCAAAACCTCTCTCTACAGCTCGATGCATTTCCCCCCCACAACGGGCCTTATTTTGTGTGTGTGTGTGTGTGTGTGTGTAAATTTTAGTCTAAGTCACGCAGGATATTTTCATCTTTGTCATTTAAATAAAATTTCTTTCAGCATAAATGTCCCTAACATGCTTATTGTAGTATTCAATTTCCAAAAAGATTTCCAAATATCTTCCTTTAGTTGAATGCCCAGATTTTTATTCTAATCTTATTCCATCTGGCATATGCAGATATAAGCAGTACTAACTAAACGATAAAAGAATAGCTCTTGTTCTAAATACTAATGTTTTGCAGATCAGGTCGATGAAAACATAATTACATCACTCAGGCTAAACGATACTGATAAATATCTACTAGCAGTTAAGTACCAGAGGTGTGAGCATAATCATTTATAAGGCAGTAATCTGTGTCCCTAGATAGTATATAATGAGCTAATCTTGATCATGGATCTAATAAGTACTTTAAACATCAGCACAATAACTCTGTTCATATAGAGCTCATCATGCTTTTATTTTATTAGGCATTGTTCCTCTTTCACAATCCAAATTTGTCAAGCTTTAACTCTGAGCTACAATTACAGGGATTCATCCTTCAAATTTTATATATAAAGAACCGTACTCTAAGTGGCTTTGTTATAAAACACACTATAAACATGCAGATTTCAATGGAGTTAATAAATGGTAACAGCCCAAATAAATGTGTTGAATCAGAAGACCAGTTCCTAATAATATTGATAGTTCCCCCCCCTTATATATATATATATATATATATATATATATATATATATATATATATATATATATATATATATATATATATATAATGTCATAAGAATGTGCGGCAAGATGAGGTAGGAACAGAATGAAAAGCAAGTAAAAGGTAATATGTAGACAGTCCTATGTTTTGAAAATCCAAATTTTGTGTTTCATCATAAAACAAGTAGGGACCCACAAGGACTTGCAGGGTGCATCTCATTTTCCTCCTCCCACTATTTTCATTCCTTCTCTTCAAAGCCTATGTAGCCTATACCCCTTTCCTGCTTTATTTTCTCCTTCTCTTCCACCAACCAACCTACCTTTATCTATCCTACTGTCTTCAGCTTTCCCTTCTTCCCTTCCCCCCTAACAGTCTCTTCCCAGGAAAAGTCTGTCCAGTTGCATGGTACCATCCACTGGGCTGGACTGAGTAGTATGGTACTGTCCAGAATAGATCCAGTTGCATATATATCCCACTTTTCTCTGCATGTGAAACTTCCCATTTGATGCAGAAGCAAAGTGCTTTTCATTCTGCTTAAGAATCCTTAATCATTCCTCTGTCATAACTGCAGGTGGGGACTGCATTTAAAACTGAATTTCAAACATTCTGTACATGTTCATTTTCTCACATATCAGAAATCCTAATAAAATAGGTGTTTCAGTGCTGCTTGTGTACTTTGGAAGGGAGGGAAGTTGCCATGGCTTCTCTGTCTTCTAGTTTTGCCTATTGTCCTGTTCATTCCTGGGAGCATTCCTAACTAATAGAAAAACTCGACCCGGGGGGGGGGGGGTGCATGCGCATGCACACACACATTTCCTCATAATTTTCAACATCGTGCTGACAATAGCTTACAAATCAGGTACTTTCCTTGGTTTTCTTCATCTTGCTAGGGTGTGGGGAGTTGCATGGCTTCTCTTTCCAGTATTCCAGGTGTGCCATTTTGCCTTCCAGGCCTACTCCCAAAACTGAGAGCATTTGTGATGGCTATATCACATTTATGCTTTCTTGTACTACCATCTAAGAAGTGTAGTTAAATTCAGCATGTTCTGAACATGCACAGGCATGTTGAATGCTGCTGCCTGCACAAGTGCAAAGGTAGTCTACACTCTCTTAAATAATGCACTGATGACCATGGACCATATGTTATCCAGGTAAGCCAGTAAACTGTAACCCTGCATTAACAGTAGCTATTCAGTCAGATGCCATGGTGAATGCTGCCTTTGTACAGACACAAACCTATCTGTAATGCTACTTATTTTGAATTGTAAGCAGTCATCAAGATGATGATATGAGGTAGTCAACGACAAACATCAAACCATCCCCGCTTATTATTATTACACTTCAAGAGCTGGCTCTTGTCAGATTATTTATACCATGCTGCCTTCCCTCCTTAAAGGTATAGGCTGTTCTCGTCGGATCTTGGAATCTAACATGGATTGGTACTTGAATAGGAGACTGCCAAAGAAGACTGCAGAAGCAGGCAATTGCAAACCACTTCTGCTTCTCACTTAGCTTTGAAAGCACCTTGCTGGAGTTGCCATAGCTCAGCTGTGACTTGATGGCACTTCACACACACACATTTTATTGAAAACATTTTTATGCTTGAGGCTCACTTGGCATCTACTTTACTTGCTTTTGAGGTACCAGGCCAAAATACATCTTTTTACCTAGGTTTTAATTAAGAGTTTTATACTAGCTCTTAAATGATCTGCTTCTGTTTTATGGGTAGGTTTTTATGACATTTATGCCCAATGGCTGGTTTTTAATAGCGTGTTCTTCTTTCCTTGTTTCACTATTTTTATATTGTTACATTGCTTAAATTGTAAGCTGCCTCAAGCAGGACTCTGAAGGGATGGCATACAAATAGCCTAAATAAATATTGTTTAAATTAGAACCTTTCTGAGATTTCTGAATGGATCATGATTCAGGCCACATCATCAGTGCCTCAGATCTTTGTTGTTCAAGTTCTAGCAAAGACAAGGGCTTACTCTTTGTTTTATGAGATTTGTACATATAGAAATCAAATCACTTGAAGAATAATAATGGTAGTTAAAGGAAACCAGGCAAACAGTAGGAAGGGGTGTATTCACAACAGAACTGAACCACTCCCTGGGTGAATGAAAAAATGCAGGAGGTGATTGATTTCAGTGGTGCAATATCTTCCAACACGTAGGTTTTCCATTATAATTCTGCTTGCACCAGAACCCAGAAAAACCATGGCTGAGCAACACCAAAAGGTAGTAGTGTGGACAAGCCCTTAGGTAAGCAACCTGCCTCACAGCTATCTTTTCCTGCAAAGGGAGCAGGTAATTTAGCAGGTAGAATTTAATTTCTATGCATGCTGAGTTGTGCCAGAAGCACATCTTGGCCAGCTGCCTGTGCTAGTTTTCCTGGCATTATAAACATGTCATTTGCATTTGTCTGAATAGGCAGCCTCTTATACAGTGCCTTTAATAAACTTCTTGCCAGTTTAATGCCTACTATCAGCGTCTATCCCTTTATTTCTGTCCTGCTGTTCTTGAGAATTTTTACATTGATTTCATTGTACCTGGGATGAATCTTTTGACACTGTGAATTCTCAGGTGACATTAAGGGACTCTTATGATAAAGAATTTCAAAGGGAAATGTTTCTGCAGGTGCTGTCTTTTGCATGCCACTCGGTGTCTTCTTGCGATATGTGGAGCTCTAGTTTTATTTATTATTTCATATAAAATTCACTACAATCTTTTTGAAATACTAAGTGATTATGTGGAATTCACAAAAGTATATGCAATAAAAGCTGAAGAAGAAAGGGAAACATTTAATTTAACACAGGTTTTGTATCTCCTATATTTTCCCCTTTGGCTTTGTAGAAATATAAAGTGCTTTGACCTAATTCCATAAATAAGTAGCTTGATTTCCTTTTTTATAAAGAAAACTTTTCACAATCACTGAGAGCTGTAGGTGCTCAGAGACAGAAAAGATCACTATATGGGACCTGTAATTGCTCATGGATAAAAGATTTAAATACGTTGAATAGATGATATTATCAATATCGAATATCAGCTGATTGAATAAAATGTCTTCTTGTGTGCTAATTTATAAAGATCATACCATAGTTGAGAAATGTAACCCACTGAACTCACCTTGGTAGCCACAAGAACATTCAATTGAAGCTTATAATGATGAGAAGGTTGTAAGGTCAAGGGTGAGACAGAGGGAGTTCAGAGAGAAATACAGCCTTGGATAAAAAGGGGAAAAGGAAATGTATGGCTCGAGGAGAGAAAAACCTCATCTAGGCTTTATTAATATTCAAGGTTTGTAGGTAAGGAAAAATGGAACTTGATGGAGGAACATTACAATTTAAATAACGTAAACTAATAATGGAATGTCAAATTATTCAAAGGACTTCAATGCACCTTTTTGAAGTGCTTTTTTTTTTTTTAGAATATTCTGTTTATAATTATGGTATATAAAGTGCTCACTTTCTCTGTCAGTTTGTGAGTTTCATTTATGTCCTGTCTAGCCTGGCAAAGGAAAGGAAACTGGGACTCTGGTAAAGATGGGCAAGAAAGCATGCAATAAGACCAATTTCAATTCTAATTGAACCCCATTATTTTATATGAGGCAAAAGAGATGTTAATCTGCAGCACCATTGTGGGGGAAGGCTACAGCCTTCGTCCAATAAAAATAACCTCCATTTGTCAGGGATGTGAGCGCGTCACCCCCACTTGGCTTCCCTCCAAGTAAATGGAGCTGTTAAATGAGAAAAAGCAAAATGCTGCAGTTGCTGACACTTTCCCTATCCATCTAACATTGGTGGTCTATTGAGAAAAGGGAACCACATAGAGGGGACAACGAATCTCTGTGTGCAAACAGTTCCAAGTATTTATTTATATTTTATATTTATACCCTGCCTTCCCCATGAATGGGCAAAATATTTTAAATATTTTGGCAGTCTTTCTGTGATGGCATTTTGCTGGTAGAAATATAACAATGTGTATATAAACAAATTGGTGAATCACGTTTATTTTTTGCATGTTGGAGTTCTCCAGTTTTTACAGTGATAGAAGAAGCAAGTTCATGCATGTATACATCTTCACATGCTATAAAAATATGATATATGTGTATAATAAAGTATACTAGTTTTCATTATAGATCCAGATAAACCCATACATACATTTGGGGTTTATACAAACACAATGGATTTGTTAATTAACATCCATTGCCTTTTTTAAAGTATGTCTTTTGAAATCAAGTGTGTTAAATATGTGTCTTTGTTATATGGGAGAGTATACCAGGGGGCAATTTCTCACTGTGCCCAGGCTGGTGAGAAGAAGGCTTTAAAAGAGACTATTTTTTTAACACCATAGGATTGGAATACTCAAGAACATGCCAGTTTGGCTCAGATCATGACAGAAGCAGGAAGCCTATTTGTCCAGCAGGTATTTTGGATTGCTCACAAACATCTCAAGCCTGTTACCCAGGTTACTTTCCATGCATATACAGTGCATTTTAAACCCCTCCACACACCTGCCCTTATTAAACATGGATTTTGAACTGAGGAAGAATCAGATCTCTATGTAACCCAGCTTGAGGACTTTATGGTGCATTTTTTGCTGGTAGCCTTAGTGTCTCTTCTGGACAAAGATCCTAGACAAAGGGCACTGGAGCTAAAATAGTAGAGACTATATATCCTGAAATAGCAGAAAATAAACCACTTGAGTAACAATCTAGACAAAATGGCCAGAAGGTGAAAGACAGCACTAGAGAACATCAGAAGAGTCCTGCTGAATCAGACCAGTGGCCCATCTAGTCCAGCATCCTGTCTTATATAGTGACCAACCAGTTACCATGGAGGGCCAACAACGGGAGTTTTCAGTAATATTCAGCAATAGGGAGGTTTGGTTTTGGCTTACCAGCATGCAGTTTGAAGCACTATTTTACAAATAGCAGAGTACTTGATTTTATAAGGGAAAAAAGCTGACTGTGCAGGGGAGTGGGGGTGGAAATCTCTTACCAGTCTCACCAATATCTTTTTTGTATTATGCTGTTATGTCCATTGGCTTTGTAAAGTAAGTATTCAGGTGTTAATGGTTCTGTAAATGGGAGTGAAGTTAGGACTCATGAGAGTCAACTCAGAGATGTGGCTGTTTGAAGGAGTTTTATATTAAATAACTCAGGATAAAAATTGTACAGGTTTTATCCAGAAACCATTTTAAAAATACACCTTTTGGAGGAACTGTAGAACAGCCTTTACTACTTCTGAGGGTTTGGACTAGGTTCAGGATGATCCAACACTCTTGGACATGCCACTTATGCCCTGTTTTGGGGAAAGAGTTATATGAGACGCAGTGACCTTCACTTCACTGACAACAGCTAAGCGCTTACTCACTGTTATTGAGATACAGAGAGGCAGTATGGCCCAGGACTCATTCAGGGGTTGAATTCCTAGTACCCTTAATGAGTTGAAGGAGGGGGGGGTTTCCAAAAGAAGGCAACACAACCTGGTATTTGAAGTAGAGTATATTAGGGAATTCACGTGGAATATGAATGTCTTCCCCAATAGCTTGATATCCAAATCCTGGGTTCAGATAATAGAAACCTCCTGATTCCCTATGATAAAACCTTGGGCCAGGTGGCTATGGGTACTTGGAAGACCTCAACAACAAGCTGATAGAATGGTTGTGTAATAAATTAACTAAGATTATTGTTTCTGTATCAGCATGCCTATGGTACAAGGGGGGATACCTTGAGAAGTTCATAGAAGTAGGAGCAGGGTTCCAAAGAGTCGGAGTTTAGCTTCTTTCTTGCTGTTTCTGTCCTTTCTCAGGTTATCCTTTACCTCTTCTGAATGAGTCTAAAGAGTACTGGTGTAAAATCTCCCAGCCTGACTTCCAGTTAGAAATGGCCAGTAATATTGTTATATTGTTCTTGGAAACTGATGAGATTATTGCAGTCTTGTATTGTAGAGAGTTAATGCTGAGATTTTAGAATTCATTGTTGGGGGGGCTTGCGAACCCTTTTAGTTGAGGAACTAGTGGAGAATTTATATGTATCTATTTTCTGAAACTACCACTGCTAATCTTCTTGGTTGACGAACTAGTGGAGCATTTATCCTCTTGGGTTAAGGAATCTGCAAGAAATAGGAATGAAGGAATGAACATTGTTGCCCTCGAGTGTGAGCAGATCTGCAGGGGCCACCTTGAGAGAAAGGAGATTCTTCTGCAAACTTAGGGGAACTCCCGCATTTGCATTTAGAGAGAAGCAAGGGTGAGAAGTGAGTGGAGTGCCAAGGATGGGAGGGGGTAGGCATGGAGAGCAGCAAGTATGGGGGTGAGTGGAGTGCCAAGGGTGGGAGCAGGTAGGAAAGACAGTGTGGGGGTGGGGTGACTAGAATGCCAAAGGGTGGGGGTGGATAGGCAGAGCAGTAAGGTTGAGGTAGGGAGGATAATGAGGGGGTAGATAAGGATAGCAGTGACAGTGAGTGTACGAAGGGAGAGCAGTGATGGTGGGGCAGTATGTACAGAGAGCAGTCTGGCTGGAGGTGAGTGGAGTGCCAAGGGGAGGATAGGTAGGCAGAGTAGCAAAGTGGCAGTGAAAGGAAAGGGTACAGAAAGGTGGCTGGGGATGTTGGGATCCAGAAGACTAAGCAATTACCAGTGGAGGAATGTTCCCGCGAGTCTCTCACTGGTTCCCACTTGTTATTGTATAATTGCAATAAAGTAGCTGAATAGTATTTAGATTGTGTCTGTTCCTTTCGTATGAGATTTTCTTTCACACATGCTGAATAGTGCACTTTCAGTCCACTTATAATGCACTTTAGCAAACATTTGCATTATATTTTGCCATTTCATACAGTAAAATCCAGTTGCTAAGCGCATTGGAAGTGAATTGAAAGTGCATTATTCAGCATGTGTGAAAGCGTTTGTTTCTTTTGCACTGAGAATATAAGATCCCTTGTAACTGAAAGTTAACATCATGACTGCCTTGCCATATCACATCACCAGTTGTTTAAATGAAGACTAAACAAAAACAGTCAGCCATATATAAATAAACACTGTAATTAAAAAAACCTCTTATCACTTGTTTGATGGTGCCTGTCTGATGGAAGTTAATGGTAGCTGATCTGTCTGGATCTACCGCAGCTTGCCCGTGTGCATTTTTACATATCCTTGTGGGAATTGCAGTTGTCCACCACTGTGTCATTTAATTACCTGACCCACCCATCCATGACCCTAGGAAAAAAATGTTTTCATCTATTGCAGAGGTGCAAAACTGCTGCAACCTCAATACTGGAGGGAAAAAAGTAAATCCAGGAAGACCACCTCTGCCACAGCATCCAGTATATCTTCTATTTCTTGTTAGCCTGTGTTTTTCTCAATTAAATAAAAGCATCACAACACGTACCTGTATTCTATTGTTGGACCTTAACAAAGATTTAACTTTTTTATTGGGGGGGACCAAACAATGAGTAAATTTAATAGGGCATTTGAAATAATCTGTTTGGATTGCAGTTTTAAAGTAAACTTTACTACAATCAGATCTTAAGAAATTGCATCTATGTCTTCAGAACACACCATACAAAGGAATCTTCTATTACTGTTTTTTTTTTAAGTCTCTGCATACACATATAGTCTTTGAAAGTTAGCTAAATATTTATTCTAGAAAGTTTCTGGCAGTGACAATCGTCCTGCTGGGTGGTTTGTTACAAAGCCAAACAGATTAGAAAGGAAATGTTTTAATATATATTAATCTTTCTTGTCTGTTTGATTGTTCATTCCATAAAACTTTTGGCAAAGCTTGAATTGATTTTATCGTAGCAATGCAAGGAAGCCAGAACATAAGATATATTAATATCATGTTTATTTTTGTTTGGATCAATTTGGTTTAATGCCATCCATTTCATTAACATTTTGCAGAAATAAAATAATTGAGAATTATTGATTTTTCCCCATTCCTTCCTGTTTAATAATCACTATTGCACAGAATATGTTGATGATGCATTTTAAATTGTGTGCTCATAAATTGGGTACAGCAATTCTTTTATATAGATTTATAGACCAAATGCTAATGAATTCAAAAAATGGGAGGACTACAATATTCTATGTTAGAGTATTTGTCCATATACATGCATATATAGCTCTGTAGTTTATTATGTGTGCATTTATTTATATATGGTTAAATATTTTTCAGAATTCATAAAAACTGAAAAACAATAGAGCTGTAAGCAGCACTCAGTATTAAATGTTTCCTCTGCTAACAGACAAACTAGAATTACAGTATCCTGGTGGTGGTAGGAAGTGCCTCCAAGTCACAGCCAACTTATGGGAACCCTATGGGGTTTTCAAGGCAAAAGACGTTCAGAGGTGGTTTACCACTGCCTGGCCCTGCATGGTGACCCTGGCCTTCTTGGTGGTCTCACAACCAAATACTAACCCAGACCGACCCTACTTAGCTTCAGTGACAGCCGGCTAGCCTGGACCATCCAGGTCAGCATACAATATCCTACCAATGCTAATTTCCTCAAGAATACAAGACTTAATGTAAAGATGGCCTTTGATGGAGTCTGTCTTGTAACAGAGTAATTTTATAGAGCCTTCATTATTCTCCCTCAAATGAAGAGAACAGTGAGGTTCTTCTGTGAAGGACCTCTATATTTCTCCCTTTGTGCTATGAAAAACTGAAAAATCTGAAATACCCAGAATTCCTTGGCAGATTTCATGGCACACTCTCCAATTGAATGACAGATTTAGAGCCCATTCAAGAAGGGGGATACGGTGATTCCTGGTTATAAATTATATCAGAAGGATAGAGGGGAGAAAGTTGGAGGTGGGGTGGCTCTTCATGTCAGAGAGGGTATACAGTCCAGTAAGACTGAGAGGGTAGGAGAATTGGATTCGCTTCTGAATCCAATGAATCCACTGTTTTGGATCCTAGGACTGTTAAGTGGATCTGTAACTGGTTGACAGATCACATCCAAAGAGTGCTTATGAATGGTTCCTTATCTTCTTGGAAAGGAGTGACAAGTGGAGTGCCTCAAGGATCTGTCCTGGGACCTGTTTTGTTCAACATCTTTATCAATAATTTGGACGAAGGAAAAGAGGGAATCCTTATTAAATTTGCAGATGATACTAAATTGGGATGGGTAGCAAATATGACAGAAGACAGAGTCAGGATACAGGATCATCTTGATAGGCTGGAAAACTGGGCTAAAACAAATAAAATGAATTTCAATAGGGATAAATATAAAGTTCTGCATTTAGGTAGGAAAAATCAAATGCATAATTATAGGTTGGGGGAGACTTGTCTTGGCAATAGTATGTGCAAAAAGGATCTAGGGGTCTCAGTATACCATATACTGAACATGAGTCAGCAGTGCGATATGGTGGCTAAAAAGGCAAATGTGATTTTGGGCTGTATCAACATAAGTATAGTGTCCAGATCACGCGAAGTTATGGTATCACTTTACTCAGCAGGCTTTGTTCCTCTATATGTATAATAATACTATCTTTGGTTACAATTTCTAATTTACCTGGGATAGATGTTAGCCAACTGCTCAAAAATTGAAATAAACTGTAAGAGATTACCTTGCGATTTTTGTAAATCAGGATGATTATGAAAAGAAATATTTCCCAAACAATTGCCTGTTTCATTGTCAAGCAAATCCTCCTGGCAGTTACCCAAGCCCATGTCAGACATAGACACTAATGGGAAATTAGCAATAAGGGACTTCCCCAGAACTGATAATCTATTTGAAGATGGAATAGCTGACACACCATTGCTATCAATTACAGTCTTTTGTGGGTTAAGCACTTCATCAATTCTGAGTTGTTTAGGAGTCTTTGCTTGTGCCTGAATGTCCAGACTGAACCTGTAACGGTTTTTGGATCTTGTCATAAGTAGTTAGACAGATGATAATAGTTCTCATTAATATAATCTCTGTCCTCCAAATAATAATGACCAAGAATTAAGAGTCAACTAAAGGAAACTAAAAGAAACTGGATAAAACAAAAGGTTTAGGAGTAAAAGAGGCATCTGCTGCTAGGCTGACATCATCTTCTTCCTTGCTCCTCAACTCTAAAAAACTGGGACAGACATTTGGCTAGTGGCCTATAATTTCCTGGTTTTCCTATGGACCCCTTTTTAAAAATCATGATGACATTTGCTACTTTCCAGTCTTTTGAGACAGTGGCGAATTTTAGTCATAAAGTACATATATGGGTTAGCAGATCAATAATCTCACTTTTCAGTTCCACAAGAACTCTAGGGGGCATGCCATCGGGACATGGAGAACTACTGGTTTTTAATTTCCTTTATAAAACTCCACTTCATGGTGAAAGGTCTGGCTGAGGACTGAGGAGGAAAAGATCCTCACCCAGGAGCATCTGGAGAGGAGGAAAACATGCAGAGCCCTCAGTTTGAGGCTGTTGGGAACACAGGTGTGATATCACATTTTCCATGTAATTATACTTACACTTTATAGAAGTCCAAATCCTCAAAACACCTGCTCAGCTACACACTTATTATAACACCTTAAGCAAGCCACTATTCTTTAGCACCTCTCTGCCCACCCGCCTGCCCATGTGGGAATAACAATAGTGACTTGTTTTACAGTTGGGTGGTTGATGTTATAGAGAAACAATCAATTGGGTGGCTGATGTTTTAGAGAAACTTTCCTTAACTGAATTTCCCCCAGTTGCTACAATCAGGAGTGGCTGCAGTTATATTTTAAACAACTGAATTGTATTTGTAGAACTGAGCCAGCTGGGCTCAGAGCACTCAGGAGAGTGTTCCTGAGAAGGGGAGTGTTGGGAGGGGTTACCTTTCCTAAACTGTTAAACTACTGGGGAGCATTAACTGAGGTTGCTTTGAGGGAGAATTTGAGGGTGAATGGGTGCTTGTAGCCTGCTGGGGAATGGTAGTTTTGCCTGGGTCTGTTTGGGTCTTTTGTCTGATCTGTTGCTCATTGAGCAAGGCCTGTTTGCCTGGGGCTGATTGCAGGCACCACCATCTGCTGTTGCTGCTGGGAGGCAGGGTTGTGGGCCTCTGTACTGTAAGTTTCCTTTTAAGTAGAGGTTCAAGCATATGGCTCTTAGCCTGGAGATCAAGCCCCTGCATCACTCTAGATACCTTTAAACCACTAACCAGATATGAAGGTAGAAAGCCAGCAGGTGAGCGTGAACTATCCAGTGTTTTGCACAGAGTGCCACATGTACAATTATCTACCCACTGGGTGGAAATCATGGCTGTGTACTCACTGCATGGAGCTCACGGTTCTCAGGTAGCAGATTCATTCCCTTGAGGCTAGGATTGCTGATATAAAAACCAACTCTTCTTCTTCTAAACCTCTGGATCCCAGAGCCAGGAGGCAACATCAGGGAAGGCCTTGGCCTCTATGCCCTGTTGTTGGCCATCCAGAGGAAATGGTTGGCCACTGTGTGTAACAGGATGCTGGTCTAGATGGACCATTAGTCTGATCCAGCAGGGTTCTTCTGTTCTTAACATTGTAATGATTATATTTTTGTTGATATTGTTGTTGAGTTGTTTCAAAATGAAAAAAAGGGATTGCCAGAGCGTCGCCCTGGCAACGCCCCCAATGTGCTGACATCACTTCTGGTGACGCCGCCCGTTTCGCGCGCTTCGCATGCACACTGGGGAAGCTCCCGGCCAGCGGAGCTCCCCCCTGCCGGTAAGTTAAATACACTTGGCAACCCTAGGCCACACACCCCTAATGTAGCCATTTTGCCCTCATCCCTCCCTATGAAGATTTATCCAGCCTGGTTCCAGTCCCTGGAAACTGCCAGCATTCCATTGTATTTCCCATGCTGCTCCTGCCTCCACATCATCCAGAAATTAAAGTAATTCCTTTGTCCTCATCTTTCTGACTAGGATTTTCAGAAATTATATCACTAGACTCAAAATAGTACATATATTGGTGCTAGGAGTTGTTATTTTGATTTCATTTGTTTTAGACAAATGCCTTTGGAGGAATAAGCTTAGTACTGCAAACTACCCCTGCAAATTACCTTCAGTCAGACTCTGAAGGCAAGTCAGCAACACTGCCAGAGAACTTTGTGCTTGGTTTATGTATCAGTAGGATTATGGGATATAGCACAGTGGAATCCATTTAAGCAAATCACAGTGGAATACATTTGCCATCTTCTGTGTCCACAGATAAATAGACCTTCATGTGCATATCAAAGAGTTGTTTTAGTAAAAACAAATGCTTTTCTCATTTTTACTGGGAACTCCGAGACTGCTTGATAAAAGGGTTTTGCTGATACACAGTTTGGCTCAGAAGGATTCAGCAAAGGATTGTAATGATAATGATGAAAGTTAATACAGAGCCTGCTTTTCTATAAGCATTAGGAGTCTGGGCCAACCTAGGCAGGGTTTGGAAGAAATTACTAGTAGTTAAAAAGTTATATTTATTATTCTCTTAAATTATCTGCTGATCCCAACCAAATCTGCCTCATTAGAAGATAGTCATATTGCTTGGTTCCTGGCTTTTTTTTTTTTTTTTTTAAAATATGGATATTCTTTTGAATATATACTGGTACCAAAATAAGAAATCAGTTTTCAGTGTGTTCTGTTTTGTGAGCTGGCCAAAGAACAGTCGTTTTGAGGCTCAAAGTAGTGTTCTTTGAAGGGCTAGGATTATTTGCTATGACTTGGTTCCTACATGCCTGGGCCAAAGAACAACTCAGTTTTTGAGTTAACACAGTATTATGTATATTAAGTAAATGTTAAACAAATCACTGTTACTCATAAGAAGGATGCTTTATTTCCCAATTTTGACATGGGCTCATAGAGTCACAGCCAACTCCAGGTTTCTCTGGGAGGGACAACTTATTTTAATTCACTCAGTCTAGTTTCTGCCCCTCATCCAGGGATCATGTAAGTCCACTATTGTGCTGATTTCATTTATTATTTAGTTGGTTCTATGATCAATTCAAACAGTCATGTCTGATTTTTAAAGACCTGAATTGTCTGGGTACGTCTTGAGAACATTGTTCTCTCAAAGAACCAACTCAAACTCCCATCAAAGTATCTGAAGCCCTGCTATTTGTTCTCCACCATCTGAGGGGGAAGGAGTTCGAACATGATAGGTCCTATTCAGCTATGGTGTTTCAGTGACAGAATGCCCTCCTGGGCTCATCACAATTTGTTTTCAGAAAGTGGGGAAAAATAGGCTTATTTTCATAATTGGCTTATTTAATTCTCCTCTTGATGTTTATGCTTTACTGTTGTATATGGGATTTTTTTATCGTCTTCCATCTTGCATTTTGTGCTACCTTTCTATATTCCTAGCTGCTTTGGCTAACAATAAGAATGCAGGACACATAAAAATTACCTTGTAATTTGGAGGGAGAATCGCTCAGTTTATAAATGTGGTCTGACCTTTTCCCCTATCATTTATGAGAGGACTCTCATTTGTACATACATATTCACAGCTTTAGTGCACCATGTTGGGGAACATATGAAATCCCATCAGATTTCTAGAGATGGAGGGCCATATTTTCACCAGAATAAAATTCAAGCATAGTGGTATCCTTCTGACATGTAAATTTAAATTTATTTTGACTGAAACCTAAAATTCTTTTCAGGGACTATTTCAATGTCTTTAAACAACCTACTTTCTGATTAAAATGAGCTATTTACATTTAACAAGCATAATGAAATGTTAGCTGTTCAAAATTGGCTTTTTTGTTCAAGGGCAAAACATCTGTATCTACAGTCTAAGTAGATACCCTTACTTCTATTCTTACCATACATCCCTAAATACTGAAAGATGAATCATGATTGTCTTCTGTTTGTAGCTCAAACACAATCTGTCTGGTTTTTTAATAGAAGCTAATATCACTTTTGGCATTAAAAATAGAATTAATTAGAATGAGCAATGCACATAGGGTTCTAATATACATTTAACACTAGTCTTCCATTTTACAGTAATCTGAAATCAGACTTTTTCACAGAACATGCTATAAAGAAATAATAAGGGCTTTTCATATGTGTGTTAAGTTAAAGTCTGCTGGGAAAAGATTATTGACTTTTACAGAAGATATTAAAGAACAAAGTGATTGCTAACCAGTTCTATAGATACAATTATTTATGTGTTAAGTAATCATTATAATTATTCATCCACTGAATATACTATTTAACATTCAAGATACAGGGAGCAATTCTGCAGATATGCTGAACCAAGCAGAAATTGCAATGGAACTGGATACTAACATGAAACACAAAGTAATGACTCCATTTATCTTGAGTGGACTTTTGGCAACTGGATTTTAAAATTGTCCATATATTTGAAGAGAGTCTAGACTTCATTGACATAAGTTGTAAACAATGAAAGCAAAACAAAACAGTCATGAAAGGTACCAAAATACCTGATTTATGCTGACTTTGGTATATGTAATTAATATGCTCTCAACCGTCTTAGCTCATGGTAGAATGATTAAAATGTACAGGCACTGAAATGCTTGATCACTCACAGTCCATCAACAAAGTTTAAAAGTGCACGTTAAAAAACACAGCCAGAAACATTCACCCTCCACCAAATAACCTCTAAATAAAACCATCTCACCTACCCTCCTAAATATGGTAAGTGAAGGCACACTTTATACTAGTTCTAGTAGGGCATTACAGATACATAAATCTACCACAGAAAAACCACATGACATGACTGTTCCTACATGGACAATCCTTGGCACTGTTTTTACATATGCACAGTTTTGTAAAAACCTGATGCAAACCTGTTCAGTAGGGTTCAAATTATTTACTGCCAAACCAGACAGACCTGGTAATCAGCTCAATGTATTTCTAAGACTGTTTAGGATTGCACTGTAAGTGACTGTAGGCTCATAATTCCACTAAGCCTAGCTTTTCACAGAGGGAAACAGTGAGGGGAAATGGAAGCATTATCTTGTGCTTCTTGGAGAAAGGGGAGTGTAAATGTGTAATTAACAAAGTTATCTGCCTATTCTAATTTGGTGATAGGGATTGTTGTGGATGAAAGCAGGGCTAACTGTTTCATCTTTGGAAGGGATGGCTTTTATGAAAATGAACCATTAGAGAAGCATAGCTAGGCTGGGGAAATATCTGTGATCCTGGCTGAGTACATTTTTGCATCCTGCAGAGAGAATAATGAATTCCTCTGATGGACCACCAACCCAGTCACCACTACATTCTGGCAGGCTCCTGCAAGCAGGATCCCAGAGCCCAGATCAGCTCAAGGCCATTGCTGCACTCCAGGGAGAGGGAACTGAAAAGGAGCTGTCTGTGCATATGTTTTTTGATAGCTGGGTGTCATATACCCATTTGTGCCAGCCCTAGTGATGGATAAAGAAAGCAAACATCAGGAAAATGCAGTTTTCCAAGTTAGATTCGAAATGAACACATGGACCTGCCATATGCTGAATCAGACCATGGGTCCATCCAGGTCACTATTGTCTACTTAGACTGGCAGCAGCTTTCCAGCATTTCAGATGGAGGTCTTTCACATCACCTACCACTTTTTTTTTAGCTATAGATGCCAGTGATTGAACCTGGGACCTTCTGCATGCTAAGCAGATGCTGTACCTAAGGTTGCCAAGTCTAGGTTGGAAAATACCTGGGGACTTTGGGGGTGGAGCCAGGAAAAGGTGGGGTTTGGGGAGGGGAGGGGCCTCAGCATGGTACAATGCCATAGAGGCCACCCTTCAAAGCAGCCATTTTCTCCAGGTGAAATGATCTGTCAGCTGGAGATCAGTTGTAAAAGCAGGAGATCCCCAGGCCCCACCTGGAGGCTGGAAACCCTAGCTGTACCACTAAGCCACAGTCCCTTCCTTTCTCTGCTTTCATTTTCTTTCTTAAAATTTGCATTAGAATAGCACTTTTATGCTGTTAAACTGATAAAGAGAGTGTCTTGATTCCTGCCTGCAAGCCTTGCCCAACCCATAATACCAAAAGCCCTGTTTGGTAGTCCTGGTATCAAACCAGTGAAAAGGACATGTCTCTGGGAGTTGGTGGTGGCTACTGAAGAAGGAGGCCCTGAAAACTCTTCAGATAGTTAAGGAGACATGAAGGATTCCCACTGGGAAGGTTGTGCCTTGCTTGCTGGCTGGCTGGCTAGTTGCATGAGCAGAGACAGAGACTGATGGGAGAGACACGAGGAGGAGGTACGTTACAAGGACTACATATAGTTTCCCCATCTGGTTTAAAGCAAGTTAAATTACCTTTAGTGTAGATATATATGTGGGATTAAGAGTCTAAACAACTATTCAGTATTCTTCAGAGGATACAATAGACAGGCAACAAATTGTGTGACCTTTACAACCTTTTGTTAAAGAAAGGGGGAAGAAAACTATGGTCTGTTCACAGAAGTCACTTGACAAGAATGCCCTATGATACAGAGAGTATGCTTTGTAAATAAAAGGCAAGTGCTTGACTTTTTCTTGCAATTAGTGATTAATGACTTTGCAGAGGGGAAGAAGTTCAGGTATGAAATAATTGGAAAAGTCTTGGGACTAAAACCTAGGATTCATTCCAAACACAAAATACAGATAGGGATAAATCTTAAAGAATACATTGTTATGAAGAAGAAAAAACACACACAGCAAAATTACTCTGTAATGATCAAGAGTGCCATTTTATCAGGGTCAAGGATACACAGGCAACTCCCAATTAAGCCTCAGGGTCTTGGGATGTTAATAGCTGGTAACAGTATGTGCTGAGCAGACCCCAATCAGCCCAAGATAAGGAGCCATCTTTGCTTGCAGGAGGGCAGACAAAGGTATGCTGTCTGATTGCCTTTCAACATGAGTCTTTAGCGCTGCTTCCCTTACATTTCTCCAACAGATGTTTTAATTAGACCTGTGAGAGCCTGAGAAAGCTAGCTGGCAAAGACACACATTTGCTGTTTACAAAACAGCTTTCCTAGTTCATGAGCCTTTGGAGAGATTGATCTGGGTATAATTGAAAGAAGGAATTGATAAAACCTGAGTTGGAATGAATAATTATAATGCTGTTTTAAAAGAGTTTGACTTCGACAGAGATAGAAAATGGGCTGAGAGCCCCTCATCCCTTCCCCAATAATATCTTGTGTAAAAAAAGTAAGGCATGACATCATTATGTTGAGAGATCCCAATTCCTACTTCCTTTCGTGGGCTGCTGTCTGGAACAGCAGCAACACTATTATATCAGATAATTTATTTCATTTTACTAGCCATTACCAGAGGGGAGGGGAGAAAATATAAGGTAGCTGCTTTTGGTGCTGGTAGCATGTTCTCATACAATACAATTCTGTTGTTTGGAGTGAAGCTAAATATTTCATTTGGCAATCAAAGAAATATTTATATGTTAAAGACTATTATTTTCTGAGAAGCCAAATAAGGCTATAGACATTATTTGCTTGTTCAGATTAACAGACAGTAATATACAGGGTCGACTTCTACTTATCATGTTACTGCTTCAAAGCAAGCAAAAAGATGACTATAGTCAAAAGCTGCACATCTGTGTTATTGTAGTAGTAATAATATGTGTAAACATGCTGCTTATTTAATCTATAGCAGTCTTCAGCCATTGGGATCTGATTGTATACTACATATGCAAAATAAGATCTCTAAGTATTTATAGGATACTAATAAACAGATTAGCTCCTAGGTCAGATTCTACCCATTTTTCCATTGGCACAAAAGTGACGGGGTGATTTCACTTGATTCCCTTTCTTATGTCTCCCATCCCACATGGCCTTTGTCCATTCCTATAATCCCTAGCATACCCTTTTAAGGCATCAAAATAGGCCCTTTCCCCCCATCCTGGGTGAGCCAAAAAACAGATAGATTCAACCATGTATCATTATACTATTTTGATGAACATATTTAGGTTAAATGTTTTCAGATAGGAATATAAGAAGAGAAATGACACATTATCAGTATGATGTAGATTGCTGCTGCTTCTCATATCAAGGACTAGCGTGATGTCTGATACTCCTCCTCAACTATTTACTCTATGGACAGAAAGGGAGAGAGTATAGATAGACAAGATAACGTAATATGTGTGGATCTTCCCATTATACTACTGTTCATAAACTCCAATACAGTGGGTTTGCACCCAAGACAGTCTGTTTGCACATGAAAGGGGTGAAGATCAGTTCATATTCATACAGTTCCAGAACTGTGTAATTATGATATCAAAATCATGGCAACGAAGACCACTTTTGACAACCAACTGCTTGTGAGATCTGTAGATATATATGTGGTAGATAAATATATGGCTGAAAAAAAGTGGTAGGTTTTTTTTTCTTTTATGCAATTTATCAATAATATACTACCCTATCAAGATTTAAAATGTACAGTTGATCTGATTGATTACTACTGGAAATACAAAGCAGAGGAAGTAGCTGGGGAATTGTTAAAAGGCCTCATGTAATGGAAAGTTATCCTGAAAGCTATAATGGGAGTAACTGGAACTAATCTACCTTTCAACCTTGTGGTTATGTGGCTGAGTTTATGTCAAAGTGAGAGACTGAGACTTTGCCAGAAGTCTATTAGTGGTTACAAAAAATGGTTTGGGCAGAAAATACCCAACCTTGTATATTAAATACCATGGGATATGGTTACTGTCAGAAGAGGAACGTTATAAAGAAAATCTTGTTTGCCACATACGAGTCTATAATAATATAATCCATGCATCAAATTTGTTGAGTGAATCAGTGGCTATTTTCATATAGTATGTATTATTATCTTATTATCAAGATAACATGTAATAAAATAGTTAACGTTCCTTATAACTAAACAAAAACATAATTGAAAGTCTTATAATTCCCTTTTTTTTTTGGTCTCCATGATACACATCTCAAGGAAATTGAAACAGAAACTGAAATCTAGGTCAAGTTAAAATTTTAATAGATATGATAGCTCTATTTAAAGCAATTTTTAAACAATATTCCCAATAAATTTTGAAACATTTTTATCTCCTGTAAAATTTATTGCTGAATGCCCACATCTAGTTCTAACGGCATGATAGAATTCATTGCAGTGTAATTCTTTTGGTAATTTTCCCCCAACCCCAACTGTTTTCATCCTTGAAATTAGCCAACTGCATATAAATATCTGGGATGGAAATGTTATTTCATTCCCCTTTAATAAAATATTGCAGTCATCTTGGTCCACTGATAGACATTCAGATTATTAGACATATCACCGTTCAGCTCTCATAAGAATACCTACTGATATATTTTATTAACCTCCTGCTTCGCTTCCTTATTAAATAATTAAAATAGGTATGTTCCCTCTCTCAACATAGTGTATTTTAAGCTGATCTTTCAGCTCCTGCTGACAGTAATTTGTTGTATACTTTAGCTGGAACCAATTTTTTTCTAGATCCCTTTTAGTGAAATTGCATCGTTCTAAGAAAAGGGGATATGTGATGTCTGAGCTTTTTATTACTATTATTTTAAACGTGTATTGTGAGTGTGCAGAATCATTTGTATTTCTTTTTCAAAACAGAACTTTTAGAATTATGTATTTTGATTTTTATATTAAAATATTTATTCTCTCTATCCTAAATACTTTTAAAATGTCAGTATTGGATAGCTATCTTATGAGGATGGCAAGACCTCTCATTCTTGATCCCAGTCATGTCTACATAAATGTAAATAGGACTGGATGGCCTTTGGAGAGAAATAGAAACAACTGGATTTAAGGCATCTTTGAAGGATGCACTAACTGATAGCTGACAAATGGTTGACAATCCAAAAGCCACTGTGATTAATTTTGTACCTACTTCACAATGGAAATGTTATATTTTGCCCAATTTGGTGTTATAACTTTTAACAAACTAAGAGTTCAATAGTTCAAGGGGCTTGAAGTTAATACCCTTCCCTGTTTGGATCTATATTATGGACAGCCAATTAATCTATGGGCTGTTTGAATATTTGCAACCTGTTTCTGTGTGTTTCACAATACCAGGCTACTTGAAGCCATCAGAAGCCAACTCCCAAGCAATGAGGTTCTTCGAGGACCTGAAAGTTGGATTCTTGTAGTCTCTCATCCTGAAACTGTTGCCTCCCATACGTTCTAAGATGCAACAAATTAATTGTGGATGGGGGGGTTTTCAGAAATCCAGCTGATTTCCCTTATATTCACCCAAAGCTATCAGTTTGGTCTGCAGAGCAAAGGAGATAAATGAGCTCTTCCGCTTCTCCCTTTTGCAATAGGGAATGCAGAACAGCATTATTTTAGTCCCCACCCAGCTTGGAGAGCAGGGAAGTGAAACGATCTCTTTCTTCTCTCCCTTTTGCGATTTCACTGTGTAACTTAACTGTGTTGATCAGCTCTGTGTTGGCTGCTTTCCCAGAGGCAGTTGCAGACTTGTTTGGCAGTTGTTTGAGTTTCTCAATATAATCTGAACATATCTCTAAGTGGCTCACAGTCTGATCATGATTGTTGAACAAGTTTGACTGCTGAGAAACTTAAAGCATCCCTAGGGAAGACTGGTACCCAGAGATATACCTGTTTGCAGATGATTGAATTAGCAGGATGACTCAGAGCTGCTGACAATGGTTAGGGATTGTTTGATAGCCCTTCTTGGGCTTATCATTAAATAACCTAGGAAGTTTTTGTGAGGGAGATTCTGAGAGATTTAGTTATTTCCCTGCAAACTTGGATTGTTGCTCATGCCCATGGGTATTGAGGATCTTTGGAGCCAGGCTCGGGAAGAGCAGAATATAAATTTATAGAGTTAATAGAATTAATTAATGTGGCCCTGGAGCTCTCAGGCTTCCAGACTACTTCCTTTTAAAACCATCCAGAGAAATACATGCCTTAATTTAAAAAAAACCACACACACACAACCCTCTGATATCAAGAGAGCGGTAGAGTCACCCAAGGGTGTAAACTTTCCAATTTCGGGGGGGGGGGGGCTGGGCCAGAGACATCACAGGCCATTGTCTCCAGGGGAGGCTCAGCACTTCCTGGAAAAGTTCGGGGGGGCTCCAGCTCCCCAGCCCCCCTGAAGTTGACGCCTATGTCACCCATACCTCTGATCACTGAAGGCCAAAGGATCTTTAGGATGTCAAGATACTCATCTCTTGTGGGAAGGCGATGAGGGCACTATGGCAGGCAGCAAAGCACATGTTTTGCAATTTCACAAAAGGATGCAAGGTGCCTCTTCTACGATAAGCAATGTGTCTGGTAAATAAGACTTAAACTGAGTTTTATTGAAGGAAAAGGAATCAGTGTAAGAGTCATCAAACCAATAATAAATCCAAATTTTTAATGAACATTCATTTTCATATTTTCTATTTCTTCCAGCAGGACTGTTTAAAATAGCTTCTTGCTAGGCAGTTTGCTCCTTAGATCATAGTATTTCCATATAATAGCAATTCAGCTCTTGGGTTTTCCCCCCTGCTGGGCTATTTGCATTAAAAATGCATGTGCCTGAAAATAGATACATGTACGCTTACTGGAGCGTTCAACTCTATGAGGCTACAATCCTCAAATCCCTTTCTCCAAGAAACTCAAGAAGTCAGTGAGTTCTCCATAAAAGTGAATTAATTGTGGGACCAATTTAGATATTCAAAAACTTCTCCCCACGATGTATAGAGTTTATTCTGGGATGCATTTCAAAGAATACAATGTGATATCTACATGTGCAGCCATGCCTTGCTTAAGTTAGGTCACTGCACTTTTCAATTGGCATGGGAATAACTGGACAGCTAACACATGGGGTATGCACTAATGGTTAAGCTCTAAAGTGCGCTTCTAAAAAGTGCCACAATTTGCTTCACAAGTGACTAGTTTTAAGAGAATGATCAAGAACTTTTAGTCCAGTTCCTAAATAATTACCTGGCTACATGGTTATCTGAGTTTGCCCAGTGGCAAAACTAATGCCTCACCATAAAGGGGACTTTTTAAAAAAGTGTATGATATTCCCGCCAAAATAGAATAGTCCCTCACAGGGTTCCCATACAACCTGCAAATAGAAAGCCATGCTACCATCATAGAAGGCTTTCAGTTAACATCTGTTCCATGTAAAGAGAAGCAGCTGAGCTGTTCTCCTTTAATTGTTCTTCCTGCCTGGCACCTAAGATTTTTCTGTTCAGAATGGTGCCTTGTTCTAATTTAATTTTTAGGAATGGAAATAATAAATATTCCATTTATATATTCTTTTTACTACATTGTAAAGAAAACTATGCTTTAACTATAGACAACAGCAGGCACTGTGTCTGTTAAATTCATGCTGCAAGATTGATGGCATACTGTGGCACATCATGTGTAGGCAACCAGTCACTATGAAGGAAGACCTGTGTAATAGTAACCAAAGATACCATCTTATGTTGAAGGTATCTGTCTCATTATGTTAACATATAAATCTTTAAAAAAACTTTGAGAAAGCCTTCTCCCCTTGCCACTTCAGAAGTCACAATAAACTAAGCAAATTTTGTCATACCAGGCACTGAAGATTTATAAATTAAGGCCAATATAGCATTTTGGAAATCTAAATTGTTCCAGGAGAAAAGTTCAGGTGATTAGAAATGATTTTTGAAATTCTATACATTGTGAATCCGTGACTTTATTTAAAAAAATGTTTTGCTATTAAGGTCTATATAAAGGAACCAGTTAGATAGTTCGCTATTCAGTTTTGCATTTATGTTAGTGTTTGAAAACATTTGTAACTAGGGTTGCCAAGCCACTTACGCGTACGAGCAGGGAAGTCCTGTTCCCAGTCAGGGACCCTCATGCGTGCGCAGAGCATGCGCACGGTGCAACAACATCACCTGGAAGTGACGTCATCATGCCAGGCATGTCACTGGGTGACGCTCTGGTAATTGCCCTAAAAACTCTATGGTACCATAGAGTTTTCAGGGTGATTGCTAGAGCATTGCCCTGCAACGTGCCTGGCATGATGATGTCACTTCCAGGTGAAGTTATTGTGCCGGGCATGTCGGCCTGATGTGGCCATTTTGGAGGTGGGGTTCCCCCCGCCAGCCAAATCTGGACTGGCAGATTGGGGACCCATTTAGCGGGGGAATCCCCGCCCCTGGGGGGGGACTTGGCAGCCCTATTTTTAAGTCTTCCCATCCATGCAAAATGAAAACACTTCAATGTTACCAGACAGGTTTGATTTTTTTCTGCTATCACAGTTTTATTTGTGTGTACGTGTGCATGCCTGTTTATGTATGTACTGTAGGTGTGCACAGAAATATTATTTGTGTTCTACGCAGTGTCTACAGAATGCAGGGCCAAGTGGGCATTTGGTATGATAAAGCTGGGCTGTTCTTACGTTCTTGAAATATAAATAGATAGATATCCACAAACTATACCAGGAATTTTACTATGGTCCTTTAATGTCAAAATGCATTCAGTCAGTCAGTCAGTCAAAACCTTTACTGGCATAGATTGAAAAAATATATAGGAACCACAGATTTTAAATATACAAAGACAGAGCTTTAACCTTATATTCACCAGAGCTTTAATCTATATTCTCAAACCCTCGTAGCAATAGAGATAAACCTTGTCACTGCAAAGGTGATATGAGGGCGGAGATCTGATAGAAGGAAGGTCTCTCTTCTGGACAACTGTGCCTATTGATCAAAAGGGGGATAATTAGGACATCCTTTATTCTTTGTAGAATTCATAACTAAGCAAGATGTGGGTAATGAATTCTGTTTTCCTACCACTACATAGACAGGTCCTTTTAGGGTAGGGGACATTTGCAAATCTACCACAGGTGATAAAGTGTCAAAATGTGCAAGCATGAAAGCTCATCTTAATGGTGGGGCTGTAAGCTGTAAAAAATGGTCAGCTAAAAGCCCTTTTCTTGGTGTTATATTAAACTTCAGAGGGGAGCAGGTAATACCAGAACAGAGTGTTTGTTTTTCAGTGTCGTCTGCCTCAGCATCCTAAATATTTGAGATTCGCCTGACATGAGGTTGACCAGTTAGATGTAAATGAGTCTGACAGCAGCAGACAGACACTAGGAGGTGCTGTCCTGTCTCCAGGCATATGACTGCATAATTTACACAGTGAGGCGTCCAGGAGTACACCGCAGAAGCATTGCCTTGATCTGTTCAACTTGTTGATTAAAGGAGCCAATCCAGACAGGGATCCCATAAAGTATTTGAGATATGACTTTGGCATTGAAGATTCGCATGGCCGCAGGAATGAATTGATTGCACTTCACAAAGAAAACCTAGTAATCGCGGACAGGCCACACTTAGCCAGGTTTGTTACTTGTTACCTTATGGCCTGTCCAAATATTATTATACTGAAAGATGACACCCAGATATTTGAAATGTTTGACTTGTTAGATGATATTACCTGGCAGGGGAAACACTTTGATCACAAAAAAAAATGCATTTTAGAGGTATAATGAAATCTAAAAATAGTATTTTTTTCTGTGCACAGCTCTTTAATTCCCTTGACTTGAACAAAATTGTCTGCCACTGATTTTGAGAGAGCAAAAAGATAGATAGATTACAGATCACTATCCAGCATAGCTTATTTGTCTGTCAACATGTTGTATCTAAGTAAAGGAAAGTTAGAGTGTAATTCAACAGTTACAGCACTATCACCTGTCAGACAAGTCATTAATTTGTAGCTTTATTTTGGTTTACATGAAAAATCCAGTGATAAGCTCTACTGAAAATATATTGCTTACCCTTCCCTGAATGGTAAGACATTCTGAACCACCCTTTCAAGATTCCTCTGAATAAGAGCCCTGATCCCAATTCACTCTGAATACAGGTACAATACCCATTGGTGGAAGATTCACATAAGGATCAATAGAATATTTTCTTGTGGTGAAACCAGAGAGTCTGGTTCACCCCACTTATAGATGTTTGCAAAACAGGTTTTAAAGTCTTTTGCCAGAGCCTGTGGTCCCTCCTGTTCAATTCGCTGAGTCAGAATTTCCACTTTTTAAAAAGAAGTCTCTTTAATTTGTATAGCTTGCTTGACTTGCATCGTTAATCATACAGGCCTTCTTTTAGAGTTGGCTGTCCCTTTTGTAACCTGTGGAAAACATTGTATTTGGGCTTCAGTTAGAGTGGTTTTAAATAGCTTCCAAGCATCCTCTAGAGATTTGACTCTATTGTGTTTCCCTTTCATCTTCCTTTTCCCTATTCCCCTCATTTTTGTAACGTTCTCTCTTTTGAAATCAAATATTACAGTTTTGGACTTTTGGACTTAATAGCATTGTGATCACCATTCCCAAGTCTTGAGACCCACTCAGAACCAAGTCCAAATGCACTATCCTTCTGGTTGGCTCTGTGACCAACTGTTCTAGTGTGCAGTCATTTATGATGTCTAGGAATCTCACTTCTATAGTGTGACGAGCACGTTTACCCAGTCAATGTGAGGGTAGCTAAAGTGTCTCAATATCATAGTATTATCTGTTTTAGTCACCTCACCTTGGTGGTGGCAACTGTGAGGAATCCCAGTGGCTGTGCACAGTGTGTACAGGGCTCGCTGGTGTTGTCTGGGAGTGGAGAAGTCTCAGTGGGTCTTGCAAATGGGAGCTGCACAGGGTTCACTGCCACCATTGTCATTGATGGGGGAAGTCTTGGTAGGCTTGGCAGTTGGGGCCGCATGGGGCTTGCCACCATTGGTGGTGGTGGGAGGGGGGGCAAGAGCCACATTGGCCCCAAGGATTGCAGCAGTGATGGTTGTAGTTAAGTCAGGGAGATGAATTACCCCACCCCACACTTTGTATTGCATGTTCCCACTTGTTGAACTCTAAGCAGGTCCTGAATGTAGCTTTCTCAAGGATGCTGAGATGCAGCCCAGCAAGTATGTAGGTCCCAGGCCATCAAGAGCTTCAAAGGCTAAAATCAGTGAAAAAATCTGGGATCCCATATAGATGTTTCAGGATCTCAGTATTATAACTGAATTTTCTAGCTCCTGTCAAAAACTGGAGAGCTGCATTCTGTCCTAACTGAAGTTTCAAACTAGTAAGCATCTCCCACAAGTTATTTAGATAACATGTAAGCAGTTACCCACAGGGTTGGTGAACGGCTCACACATCTCAGAAGTCAGATCATAGCATTTTGATGACATTAAAATATTCACATAGTGTTGTTTACTGTGGAACTAGTTATTCATTACTAGATGTCACAATCATTTGTTTTCTATATCTAAAAGTAAAGTGAGATCCTTAAGCTAATCATAAAAGCAATAGAAGCAGGCCACTCATAGACATTGCAGGGGTTTCTGCATATTCTGACTACTGATGCATCTGGGGGGAAAGGTAAATTAACCAAACAGCGGGGGAAATTAAAAATGGATTGATGAGGTTTGACAATGCTTCAGCCAGTATGGAGGTTTGAAAGCTGTTGATAGTTAAAAGGGGGAAAGGGGAGTGATGGGGAAATTGTCTGTTCATGACTGTAACAGTAAAAAATTGGGGGGGGGGGGTAGAAACTGTTTGAAATTGCTTTTTTCCCATCTGTGATTCATTACAGGCTCTCAGCCTGTTTCTCTAACAGAAAATTTTATGGTCAAGAGCCTATTACAAAGGCAGTGAAAAGGACTCACCTACAGACCAATTGAGGTTTCAGAGTATTCAGGTAACTCTCTAGGTATGCATAAAATATTTGTTTGAAAATTTAAACAAAGAAGCAGGCTCTGACAGTTATTCAAAGGGAAAATAAAACAGAGCTTATAGTGACCTGAAGAAGGACATATGGATCGTGGGGGAATATCCACATTGTTTAGCTGCTCCCTCTTTCCCCTTCTAATACCCAAACTGATGTTTGAGTGCCTATCATTCAGAAAGAAAAGCAGGGGTTACTGCATATTCAGTGGAGTCACAAGGTATGCTGAAAAATATTACTTTATAAGAAAAAAGACCACAGAAAACCAGCCTGATGAGAACTGACAATGCACTTTGTTCTTCAGGAATGTTCATGGCGGGTGACCATTATTACAAAAAGGGAAGCAAACAGAAGAAGATGGGGAAATTATCTTGGTCTAGTATACTGAAAGGGGATATTTGGCTGTGGGGACACTTCTCAGTTGTTGTTTTCCCTCTACCTGTAAATCCTCACAGCTTCTCAACTTGTATATTAAGGTAGGCTTCTAAAGAAACTGATATTTCTTTGTTGAAATGTTTGAATAACAGTCCCTATTGCCTAATCGTATGTAGAGCCCCACACACAATTCAACCAGTGCAGAATTATTGACCTCTTTGTTGCAAACCTATCAATTACAGCTGCCATTAAATTTGTCATCTGTTGGCCTCCCAAATCATTCTAATTTTATGGGTGTTCTAATTTTTTTTTCAAATTCTCCCCAGATAATGCATGCTTTTGTGTCTAAGGGGGAAAAAGACAGAGCTAACTAATACAGTTAAGAAATGCATAGTAAATTGTAAACTAGTATAAAATTAACAAGGAGTTTAAAGAAGCCAATTTACTATGCATGTGGGGCAGCCAAATTATCCATGGATTTAGAAGTCCCTCAGTACTCATTCATGCGATACACTGTAATGTCTCTCAGGAGCTATTAAATCCTTAAGGTCACAAACAAACCGTTCCTACAGAATTTTACACCTACATAAAACTGCCAGGTTGGCTTCTCCACCAGGCATGTTGCAGCATGCTGCATCATGGGACAACATTACACCATTCAAATTTTGTGATAATAAGTCATAAATCAAAATGTGGTTTTTGTGTCACCATAGATGATTAAAGTCTATATGAACAATAAAAAGACATTTCTTAGAATTAAAGTCACAGCACTGCATTTGTGAATAACCACCAAATTTATTGTTCAGTATTTAAAGCATACAATTAACTAACACTACAGGCTACACTGAAAATTTTAAATTTGCTGATAATCTGTACCAAACAACTCCCATGTGCTAGAATGTTCACTTTATCCTCTTATTCATCAGTATGTGTTCATTGGTGTTTATGTTTTCTCTCTGGGTTGATTACACAGACAAATACACATGCATAAATTCAACATGTTTCACATGCACATTAAAGCACCCAAAACAAATGGGTTTTTCCCCCCTTCCTTCTTTTCTTTTCTTTTCTTTTCTTTTCTTTTCTTTTCTTTTCTTTTCTTTTCTTTTCTGACAGTTCATTTGAACCAGTGGTCCCAAACAGCCTCAGAGAATTTATATTTAAGCAACTAATAGAAAGGTACCCACATTATGTGCTATCCACATTATGGGATTTCCCCCACAGAATATGATGGGGCTTATGCGGTTGTTTTAGATTGTTTCTGTATTTCTACAATGGCAGCTAAAAATGTAGCAACCCAATATATAACCCATCCCTCTACATTGCTCAGTAGCCTAGAAGTTCCAGCAGTTGGAGAAGCAGAGTCCTTACTAAGTAGAGGGGAAATCAGCTCCTGTCTATATATCAAAAATTCAGGGCAACTTAAAAATATGTGGTCAATGGATCAATATGATTAAGGTCACAATTACATGTTTTCTCTGCATACAGAATACCAGCTTATCTACCTGTCAAGACTGCAGATGGTAGAGAGTTAAGATGTATTAACATAAAGGTTCATCTATATTTAGGATATGTTAGATCACAAAGGGTGCGTTCAGACGGGCATACTGGAGCTTAGGAGCAGGCTCAAAACGGCTCATTCCAGACAATCGCGATCACACTCACCTCGCCTCGAAGTGCAGTCAAGCGGCTCCCTGGCGTCTACACCACTGACACGCGGGGGGGGGGTGTCGGGGTTTTTTTCGCCACTTGCACATGTGCACAAATGCATAGGGGTTAAAAAAACCTTATTTTCGCGCATGCGCAGAACCATTTGACCAAATCACTGCTTCCTTTTGATAGTTCTGCGGGGCACCATGATTTCACTCACATGACTGAATCAATCCACCTGCGATAAAACCTTTTTCCCCACTCTTTTCTGGCACTTGCACTGAGGGAGCATCATGAATCCTCAGGAGCAGCGCTTGGTGGCCTTTCTGACTACCCAGATCTGCCTCACAGTGGTCTGTTGCCTGCTTCACAGGTTGGCAGCCATGAGAGTGTGGAGGCTAGCATTTGTCAGGCGGTACCTGGCAAGTAGGAGAGTCAGACTGAGGGACTTTGAGGCTTCAGGGTCCTTTGACTTGGCATATCTCCTCACAATGGCTGAGCAAAGGGCCCCACGGCGGTGGTGGGTCTATCCTCAGCCAGCTCAGCTCTGGACCGTCTATGCCCGTGTCATCTGGGAGGATAAGCAGTGGATTGAGAACTTCCAGATGAGCAGGGCAACCTTCACGTGGCTGGTGGACTCTCTGAGGCCACATCTGCAGCATGAGGGGACAGCCATGAGGGACCCCATTTTGGTAGATGAGCATGTGGCCATTGCCATATCTTGGCTGGCCAACACCACATGCTACCATCCAGTGAGTGCCCTATTCGGAGTGGCACAATCTACTGTGGTGGGAATTGTGGTGGAGGTCTGCCTGGCGATCGAGGTGCACCTGTTGAGCTGCCCCGTCTGTCTGCGGTCACCTGGACGGGTAAGCATCTCCCCTGTAAAGCACAAGCATGAAATTTATTTATTTATTTATATTTATTTATTTAATTTCTAAGCCGCTGTCCCCGCGTTCGCAGGTTTATTAGGTGTTATACAATGTATGTCTGACACTGACACCGGGAATGTGATGTTCACCGTCTTAGGAGATTTTGGGGGTGGGGGTGGAGCCTGAAGATGGGCAGGTTTTAGGGAGGGGAAGCACCTCAATGTGGTATATTGCTATACAATCCACCTTCCATAGGCAGCCATTTTCTCTAGGTGATATGACTTATCTGGCCACCACTGGAAGGCTGGCAACCCTACTAAAGATGCTGAAATGACATTTTGCACATCACATAATACAGCTTGGCTGTAGAGGAAAGCATTGCTGCAGCAGGAGAGAGGTGCCACACCCCAACTGGATGACCACCACTGTGACCACCATCGTGGTCCAGATGGCAAGTACTGCAATGGAGATCTGGTGGTGATTAATGTCAAAAGTTAAATCAGGAGTCTCAATGGGGCTTTCATTCATGTTCCCTTCCTGTCCCCACATCAGGCATCTTGTGAGCGGTGTCTCCTCTAGCTTGAGTTAGTGTGAGTGAGTCCTGGCACAGAAGGGAAGGCACCAGTAATTTTGCTAGAATTGTAAAGTACTGTAGATATTATGTATGCCTGCTATTGATAAATCTGGCCAGAGCCAGGTACCGTGGGCCTAAACACTGATGTGGTATCCTTTTCTTTTGCCAGGTGACTGGGTTTCAATGGAGCTGGGGTTTCCTCACTGTGTGGGGGCCATGGATGGCTGCCACATAGAGATCAGGGCACCACCACACCAGGCAGTAGAGTTCTACAATTGGAAGCACGACTACTCTGTGCTGCTGCAAGGGACCGTTGACCATCAGGGGCGGTTCATTGATATCACCATCAGGGAGGTGGGAAGGAGCCACGATGCGCACACGCTGCATTGTTCAAGCATCATGGACGCAATGGACCGTGGCATATTCGTCCCAGGGAACCCGACGGTGACCATTGAGAGGGTACAGATCCCCCCTGTAATAATAGCTGATGCCGCCTACCCCATGCGGCATTGGCTAATCACTCCATACACTAGGGCACTGATACCTCAGCAGGCCACATTCAACCGGGCTCGCTGCAGGGCCCGGTGCGTGGTGGAGCGGGCCTTTGGGCGCCTGAAGGCCCGCTGAAGGTGTTTGGGGGCCAGGCTTCCAGTGATGGAGCAGAATCTGAACTGCATCATCTGCACATGTGCTGTGCTGCACAACATCTGTGAGGAGCGTGGCTACCTGATCACGGTAGAGAATTCACAGCAGTACAGCACTCCTCATGCGCAGGAACACCAGCTGCAGGGGAATGACAGGCACCATGAGGAGGGGAGGGCTGTGCATGCTGTGCTGACCCACTGGTTCCAGAGCCGTCGGAGACACTAACCTCCCCCACCCCGCACCCGAAGTTGACAATAAACAAGTTATACATATTTTTGTACACAAATAAAAAATTTGTTTCACATCCTGTCGTGTTACTTGTTTTCTGTCAACCGTGAGGATTAAATTCATTTGCCCAGATTTTTCACCACTGCTGCCAGAGTGGTTGTTTAGTCATTTGAATCTTGTTCTGCAAACCAACCCTGTAGTGCTGACGTCTCTGTGTGAGCCCTGAGAAGGTGCAAAGTCTAAACCCCACTCTTTCACCGCCCAAAGGCATCTCAAGGCTGCCTACAATCATCGTCCCTTCTTCTTCTCCCCATAGCGGTCACCCAGCGAGGCAGGTTTGGACAGAGAGAGCTCTCTCAAGGACTGCAGTAGAGAGAGCAGGTCCGAGGGGACCTGTGACTGGCCCAAGTTCACCCAGCCAACTACATGTGAGGGGGAGAAGTGGGATTCCAACCCAGGGCTGTGTTCCTGGACCCTCTAAGCTGAGTTAGTGTGAGGAGCCCTACAGGTTTTTTGCCGCCAGCCCACAGATCTATGTCTTCGCTCAGGAAGGGATGGCTGAGGAGCAAAATCATTCATGTACCAGCCAAATCATGCAGTCACTCAGAACTTGAATGTCAGTAGCTCCTGAAGTTAAATTTTTGCGAGAAAGACTCCACAGCCTATGGGGAGCCTTCCCCCCCCCCCAAAAAAAGGCTGGCTATTTCCTGAGATATTTCCTGAGATAACTCCGTGGATATTTCCAAAGCCGCAATGCTTTCTGAACTTTGGGGGAGAATATATTGCACCAGCTGCTTTGTGGGGTGGACATTCGGCACCAGCTGCTGTTCCCTCATTACCTTTCCCCCCCCGGGGGGGGTTATGTGTCAGAATTGAACCCAGGTTCATATTCCCATGGAGCATAAATGGCCATTTAGCCTTTAATATACTGAGGGCTACTTATCTTCTCTACCTTAAAAAAATCCCTCCTTTGATTGTTGGGGCTCAGACTCCAGCCCTCAAGGCAGAATTAACCTACAAAGAAAGAACCGACAGTTGGGGGGTGGAGCCAAAACAGCCCCTGAAATGCTTTTCCTCGAGTAAGGGAGGGGGGGTATTTCCTTGTTACCATTGCAAAGCATAAAAGCTAATTGGCTACAGGAAGAATGTTTACCGCCCTAGTTAGCAAATGAGCTTCATGGTCACAACCCAAAAATGCCCAAAATGTCTCCAATCTGTGTGTGTTCAAACGCATTGTGCGTATGTCTTCTTAAGTGCCTGAATGTCATTTGCACCCATACGTGCATGCGCGAACTCACTCCTGCCCAAAACTTTCTTGAAAATTGACTCACGTCCTAAGAAGGGGGTATACTGGCCGGAGGTGGAACTAGACCTAATGTACTAGTTCCTAATTGAAAATGGGTATGGAGAGAGGGTTATCTCCAGTACCCACATGGAGACAATCTCCATTTTCGAAGAGGTGGCCACACCCGATCTGCCAGCCAATGCCACGTGAAATTCAAGCGTGACAAGGCTGCGTTCTTTGACACCCTAGAGGATTGGGGGGGATACTGCCCATTAGTGGGAGGCCCCCCCCCCGATTCAATCTTCTCCACCGTCTCTGGGACCAGGCCAGCAATCCTGGATGGGAAAGGCGGAGGCCACCAAGTGAGTTCAAGTAACCCCATCTCTACCATGCTGTCTTTAGGGAAGCCAAGTCTCTGTTGGAAAATTCCTGGAGACTTTGGGGGTGGATCCAGGAGAGGGTGGGGTTTGGGGAGGGGAGAGGTCTCAGCACAGGGCAATGACGTAGAGTCCACCCCCCCATGCAGCCATTTTCTCAAGGGGAGCTGATCTCTGTTAGCTGGAGGCCAGTTACATAAGCAGGAGATCTCCAGGCCCCACCTAGAGGCTGGCAAACCTTGCTGTTGCACACCTTAGGTTGTCATTTGCATGTCTGGAATTTTTTCTCCCCTTGCCTTTCCACAGAATTATACCACCCAAAATGGAGCTGCTGATAGGCGGCTCTTGAGGATTCCCCACCTGGGCCCTCACAGGTCAGCGACCACAGATATGGTAAGCCAACATAGCACCCACTGCCTTGGTATGGGGATTGGAAGTTGCATCCTCTGCTCAAATAAACCACATTATTTTCCCTATACATGAGTTCAGTAGTCTCCCGTGGCCCAAGCAAACAAATAGGGTTTTATTAGGTATGGTACACAGGAGCCATGACTGCCAGCCACTTTGGACACTCATATGCTGTGATGAGGTGCAGGTATAGTGGATGGCAGTGAAGGCTGGTACTGGCAGATCAGTTAGGTTGGAGCATGTAGGTAGCAGTGTTCTCCATACCAGTTACAGCCAGTGTTCCTTCTAGGCTGAGTTAGTCTGAGGTAGCTCAGGGTTCTTTAGCCTCCGGCTCACACAATTCTGTCTTCGCTCAAGAAGGGGTGGCTCCAGAGCAAAATCGTTCATGCAGCTGCCAATTCACATGCTCTGATTTTTAATGCCATTAGCTCAACACACAAAGTCTTCTGCGTATCCGACTACATAGCATAGAGAGGGACATCAAAGAGGTAATTCAGGAAGACATGTATTACTCAATTGTCCTGTCTCTTTTTATACAGAAGCCGGATGCCTTTTTAGCCAGGGCATCCAGACCTCGGGGACATCTGAGGAAAGTGAGCAAGATAGGTTTGTATGTATGTTTGGAGAGTCCTCTGTCAATGCACAGTGATCATTGACTGTACTGGTAACCGTATTGGGATTCAAACCTTAGTGACTGACTGAGGGTGATCCTCCCCTGGCACATGGGGACTCTTGGAGATGTGCTATGGGTCAAAATCAGGTGTGCTATCATTGAGGGCACATCGCGTGATAAGTTTGAACGTTTGCCTGGCCCTATTAACTTCTATTCATCAACTGGTGTGGAGGAGGAGTGTCAGGCAGGAGACTCCCGACTCACCACTGAGCCCCAAACTGGTAAGTGCCATGACCCTTACTTGTCTAGTGAAGAATACCCATGCCCATCCTGATGGCTTCCTATTCTTTTGCAGCAGGAGGTGAACCGAGCAACAGGGGCCAAGCGGCTGCCTCAGACCCCCCCCCCCCGGCACAGTGTACGAGAGCTGTTGGAGGGCATCAGGGCAACCCTCCAACAGCTCCAGGCAAGCCAGGGGATAATGAACAGAAAACGTGAGTATCCCCTCCTGCTCCAGTCTGTGAGCAGCATCAGGAAAGTGTGAACAACCATAGGTACACAGTAATACATTACCAAGGCTATTATTGAGCAGATGCAACTGTTGGTGACCCAGGAAGCCAAACCCCAAAATCACAATTCAACCCCTGCAGTGATGGAATCAAAGACCTGTTGTGTGCTTTGCTTCGGTTATGGCACTACTTGGTGTTGATTCTAAGCACCTGCTTTTATTTGCAGTGGACACTCAACACCAGCGGATCGTTGTCCTGGAAAGGGCCATGCTCAGGTTGAGGCGAGAGTGGGACAGCATGTGCCTCAACCTGGCTCTCCAGGCACAAGAAGAGGAGGAAGAAGAGAGTGACGAGATGGCGGAGGGAGCTGGGGAGGAGGGGTAGTAGTTTTGTTGTTGTTATTATTGTTAGTGTTCCTGTGTTTGTCTGAAAAAAGTTGTGCTTTGTCATTCTTATACTGTTTTTTTAAAATACTTTTTCATAAAGTTATATTTTCTTACAGCAGTCTGCTGGTCTTACTTTGGTGAAGAATAGGGATTTTTGGCTTTTTGATTCGCTTCCAACATCAAATGATGTGAGTGCCTCTTCGAATCCTGAAAGATGCACCTAAAACATATCCCTCACAAGTAGGGATGCCAGGCTCCAGGTGGGACCAGGGGATTCCCCGTAATTACGGCTCGTCATCAGACTACATAGAGAACCAGTTCCCCTGGATAAAATGAATGCTTTGGCGGGTGGCCTCTATGGCACTGCACCCCAAAGAGGTCCCTGACCTCCCCATGCCACATCCCCCAAATCACAAGTTGTTTCCCAACCTGGAACTGACAACGTAACTTTCCACTCCAAGCAGGTGGCCAGGAGGGAGTTTGCACCCTTGCTCATGAGCCTGGATTCAGAGTTAGCAAACACTGTTTAATGAGTACTAACACAATCTAACAATAACATATACACAATAACAGTAGAATACAATAAAATACATTGCAGTGATTTGCTCTACTCTGGTGGAGAGCAGAGGTGTTTAGTTTTCTTCAGTCTCTTTCCACAGTGAACGAGGGGAGTGCCCTTAGAGAGGGTTGACGGTACTTCGCTAGCGGGATGATTTGCCATCCCCACTCTCAAGGCAGTCCCCACATCCCAGTCCTCGTTGCCTGGGCAGCCTAGACTGCCAGATGCTGCAGAGGCCACTCGTGCAGCTGGTCTGGCCCCGTCCCCACTCATGGACCTTGTAAGCTCAGTGAGAGTGTTTAGTGTGCTATGAAGGATGCCGCACAGGGCCTCATTTGCATGTCTATCCTGGTCAAAGGATGCCCTCATTAGGTCCATAAATTCTTCATGTTCCCTATGTGCAGTGTCTAGAAGTGCCTGTCGGAGTGATGCATCATAGCCTCCCCAATTCTTTGGGTTGCAGAAACGCGTTTAGTCTGCGCAGGGATGAATGCCAGCCAGGATCTAGGAGACAGCGCGCTGATGTTTACCCCAGGTGGAAAGTCTGCGGTGGGGAGAAAAAACAGGAAAGATATGCCAGGTAGCGGATGACATGCTGCGGCCATTGTCTCCATTCACCACCCTCTCATGCCCTGCTATGCCACACCACCTGTGGGTCCAGAGTATCAGACTTACCTGTTTGGTTTTTGGTGGCTGGACTCCCACCTGCCTCTGGCTGGGTGGATGTTGAAGTGCCTGTGGTACACAGGTAGGGTTGCCAAGTGTGTAATACTCACCGGCGGGGGGGAGTCCCCTGTCCGCCGGGAGCTTCCTCGGTGCGCACGCTTTGCACGCGCGCCCGGCGACATCACCGGAAGTGACATCATCACGTTGGGGGCGTTGCCAGGGCAACGCTCTGGCAATCGCCCCAAAACTCGATGGTATCATAGAGTTTTGGGGCGATTGCCAGAGTGTCGCCCTGGCAACGCCCCCAACGTGATGACGTCACTTCCAGGTGATGTCATTACGTTTGAGAAGTCGTCCTGGCTGGACGACTTTGGGGGCGGGGTTCCCCCCCGGCCGAATGCTGGCCGGCGGATTGGGAACCCCTGTAGTGGGGGATCCCCCGCCCCCCGGGCTGACTTGGCAGCCCGATACACAGGTGAGAATGCAGTGTTACACCAAAGACACTAATGGCTGCCTGATGCATTATATCATGTAGAAGTGCACAGATAAGTAAATGCAAATGTGCCAGTAAACGCTCAGGGGGAGCTGGCAGGTTCAAATACTTGGGAGGTGGAGGGGGTGGGCTATGTGAGGCAGAAAGAGATAAACCATGGCAATATTCATCCCCCTTGAGACCTGGTCTCAACATACCCACCTTCCAGTTGTGAGAGCTCCTCCCTATCTCCGCTGTAATTGTCCTCAGCCACCTCTTCTGCCTCAGTCTGTGGAATGTCAACGTCCCCTTCTGTAATTAAGAGAAAATGCAGCATGTCAATTGAACTGCATGCCATGGTGTTTCAGGCAACCACACAGCCATTCCCGAGATACAGGTGGCTGGAGCAATAGGGAGAATAGCTACATGGTCTGGTTACTGGTATGCCTCTATCATAGGGTTCCCAGCCTCCAGGTGGGGCCTGGAGATCTCCCACTTTTGCAACTGATCTCCAGCTGACAGAGATCAGCTCCTCTGGATAAAATGGCTGCTTTGAAGGGTGAACTCTCTGGCATGGCGCCATGCTGAGGCCTGTTCCCTCCCCAAACCCCACCCTGTCATGGACCCTCCCCCAAAGTCTCCAGGTATTTTCCAACCGAGACCTGGCAACCCTACCTTATCATGTTATTATGAGAGCAGTCCAGAATACTGGCAGTGTGGACATTACTTGGACCAGTTTGGAGTCAGGAGAATGGTGCCAGATGGAAGGCCGGAGCGCCTGTTCCAGTGTCCCCATCTGATTCAGGCCCCTGCGGTGTTTTAGAATTAAGTTACCTGGGGGACCTGAGGGTGCCGTGTGTCTGCAAGTCCCTCTGACAATCACATGCCAACTGTAACAGTTACTTTGGATCTGAAATGCCATGGGTTCCTCTGAATGCAAAGCAGATGCTCTGCCACTGTGCCATCCCCAGCTGGGCATGACATTAGCCAAACTAGTGTGGCACCTAGAACTTATTTTTTTTACACCTCTGCATGCTCCCTCTAAGCTGTGGAGTCTTGTGAGCCAAAAGTCTACTTTGTGAGCCACTGACATTAAAGCTGTGAGCTAGTGATCTGGCTGCTGCATGAATGCATTTACTCTGCGGCCAACCCTTCATGAGCGAAGACAAACATGTCTGAGCTGGCAGCTACAAAACCATGAACTAGCTGACACTAACTCAGCTTGGGGGGAACACTGTCTGAGAGTCATGCTGAGACAGTTAGAAATCCATGTTGAGTATTGAAATTGTTACACCATAGGGTTGCCACATGGGCTCATCAACCTCCAGGTGGGGCCTGGAGGTCTCCTAGAATTACAGCTAATCTCTAGATGACAAACATTGTTTCCCCTGGAGAAAATGGCTGCCAAATCCCCAGCCAGTAGGAGATGACGGCCTCCACTGTGGGCCTGGGGATCGCCTGGTATCACAGCTCATTTCCACACTACAGAGATCAGTTCCCCTGTTGAAACTTGAGGCTCACTCTCCAAATGTCCAGGAGCTTCCCCACCTGGATCTGGGAACCCTACACCCATATCCCCAGCCAGTAGCCAGGGAGGACCTGACAGCCTCTTGGGAAAATTGTGTTTTTATTCCCTCCACATACCCCACACTCTACAGGGATCCACATCAAAGTTTGCTGGATTTTTCAAACCTGCAGCTGGCAACCCTAGGTGGCTGCTGGGAGAGATTACCACAGTCAACAGAGGGACAAGGCTGGAGAACGTGTGGTGGGTTCCTTTGTGACCTGGGGATTGAAAACTCCCACAATTGCATGTGGACCCATGTGTACACACTCACCATATGCGCTGCTTGCCCCACTTGGCAGATCTTCCTGGTGGTCGAGGGGCATAAGATCCAGTGTGACTTCTGTTTGGGAGGGAGGGATGCACTCCTGGGTTGGCCTGGGTGCTGTTCTTTCCACAAAGCTGTGTCACAGCCTCCTCCCGGTCACACTGGCTCTGCCCTGGAAGATCCAGCTGAGCTCCTCGAAGTATGGGCAGGTCTGCTGGGAGCTTCCTGATTTTTTGTTGTTGGCAACAACTTTCTTGTATGCCAGGCGCAGAGCCTTTGCCTTTCTGCGGCACTCCTCAGCAGTCCTCCTTAACCCCTTTGCTGCCATTCTCTCTGAGATTCTGGAGAACGCATGTTCCTGCTGGATGAACCCAGTTACTCCTGGACCTGCTGTTCCCCCCACAGAGCTAAAAGCTCCAGGGTTTCGGCCCGGCACCAGGAGATGCCTCTAGCAGCAGCAGCCATCACGGCCAAGTTTCACTTTCCCACCCAAAGCATGCCCTGAGGAGATTGTGTGAAATGAGTTCCGGCACAGGTCACATGATTCCTAGGTGCTATTTCCAGTTCAAGCCAGCCAGCCCCTTTAATATGATACTTTGCTTTAAAATTTTCACCCGAAAATAGCCTTAGCATGACCGCTAAATTATCTAAACGATAGAACGAGCGGCCATTTAAAGATGTGTTCTTTAAATGTTGGTATGAATGAGCGCTCATGCAAATCTCGCTGAAGGCCAAAAAAAATGGCGGGCGAAAAGCGGAAGCCAGAGGTTTCCGTGGTGGTGGGGAGACTCGGAAGTGGCTTGGAGATGGCTCCACGTTCACACACATTGAGAAATGTGGCTGGAGCCGGAAGAGGATGGGAGAAACCACCAGAGGACCTGGTCACTGAAAATCAATGCTTTTAGCTAGTATTCAGTACAGTAGGCGACGGCTGAGGATGGGAGGCAGCTGTGGCTGTCTGAACATGCAGATTTGAGCTGGCTCGAAGCATTTCGGGAGGGCTCAAATCTGCACATCTGAATGCACCCACAAATACATTGGAATGCTAACTGGTAGGAGAATGCCAACTGTGAAGGTTGAACAAACTCTTCTTGACCTTATTGCTGTACCTTTATAAAACAGATGTTTCAGACAAATTTTGATCAGATGTCTTAGCTCATTGACATTTACTCTTCCCATTGATTCTATTGAAATCCCAGGTACATTGGCTTATAATTCACCAATTTATCCCAGTTGCTTTTACAATTGTCTAATTTAATAAGACCAAGTAAACTTAGCTTTGGATCTGATTGAAAGATCTTTAACTTTAATTTAAATGCCCTCCTCCATGCCCTAACTTTGTAAGAGACTTTACCCACTTCATCTCTTAAAACAACACTGGCCACACATTTGGGGGCTCTCAATATACGACAAAGAAAGTTAATTAGTGGTTGATCAACATCCTCAGTAACAGCCTTTATCCATACACCAGCCACATATACAAATGGCCACCTTGAGAGTTAAATACTCTGAGCACTGAAGGTACATATAGTCCCCTTGACATATAAAATAGTCTAGTGATTTGTTGTTGAAGGCTTTCACTGCCGGAGTTCATTAGTCGTTCTAGGTTTTCCAGGCTGTATGGCCATAGTCTTGGCATTGTAGTGCCTGATGTTTCACCAGCAGCTGTGACTGGCATCCTCAGAGGTATAACACAGAAAGAGGTATAACACAGAGTACTCTTTGTGTCAATGTGAGAAGAAAAACGGCAGGCAGGTAATTTATATCCACTCAGGAAGGTGGGGTAGGGCTGAGTCATTATCTTGTAGGAGTTTCCCAGGCTGTGACATGCTAATTGAGGAGCTTTCCTGAGGAGGTTCTTTTGCATATGGATTGGCTGTTGAAATTTTAATCTTATCTGTAGTGCTGTTGTAAGATGTAGAACATTTTGTGTTTTTCAGGACTGGAAACCATGCCCTATTTATTTTTAAACTCTCTTCTTTCCTGTTTATGTTTATGAATTTCAGTGGCTTCCCTGTGTAATCTGACATGGTAATTGGATGTGTTGTCCACCATTTCAGTGTCTGGGAATAAGATACAGTGTCCTGTTTGAGTTAGGCTATGTTCAGCCACTGCTGAAGTATACTGCATACCCTGCAGTTGTGGACAGGTTTACACACTATGTATATCCAGACAAGAAATAAAGAATATGAAAGACACTGCAGACTTGGCCAACCTGAAAATCAGCACCCTATGGTGTCCAGAGAAAAGCCACTACCATGCCTACCTTCCTCCTGCACTTTTCTAAATTTCCCTTGGGCAGTGGTACTATGGTAGCACCCCACTCCCCAGAGGTGGAGATATTGGCATGGGCAATGGCATGGCACCCAGAGGACAAGAAAACCTCATACCCATAATGTCTTCCCAGTATTTCAAAACAATATGCCACGGGGCTCATCTTACCAGTCATGAGAGTGATCTTCTTTGTCAGAGTTGCAGGTGATCACCTGTGTCCTGGACACTTTTTGCTTTCTCAGCAATTAGAAGTGCATTCTGGAGACACCTTGAATGACGAGTTTCAGTCTGGGGTTGAAAATAAGTATTCCTGTATAGCATGGTTGTGCATGCAAACAGTTGGAGGTGGGTTTAGCCCATAAGTGAGGAACCCAATCCTGTGCAATCTGTTTTTTTGTTGGAACCAACACCATCTCATGGCATCTCAGTAACTGGTTATATTAACTCAGTTGGCAAAGTTAATATTCCAGCTGACACAAAAATTTCTGAGCTCCTTTGATGAATCCACCAATTCTCCCAAAGCCATTGTAACAACCACACAGAATAAGATTTAAAAAATACAACAAACTTCTCTTCACCCCATAGTATCATATAGGGTCAAACACAGGGTTGTCTGGTGGGAAAGGTCTTCTGAGGTTGCGGTCACATGGGCCAGAAAAAATGAGAAAGCGAGGCTATTTCCTCTGGAGGATTTTGACCCACAGTTGCATGATCACACTTCCCTTTGAAGCTGCGGGCGCAGTCCATCAGTGTGTGATCAGATGCAACTGTGGGTGAGTCTCTTTTTTTTGTCCTGCTTTTTTCCTATGTGCTTCAACAAGGGATCGATTAATCACACCTCTGCACCGAGGGCTCCTATGGAGTTTGCAATGATGCACGTACTGCGGGGGGGGGGGGGCAGCACGGAGCCGGGATGGCCTGATCAGACTATCCTGATACCATGAGAGCACGCTGGAGTGATCAGACACAGGAAAGTCCACCCATGGCCTGTTACAATCAATTTACTACTGGATTTTCCCTGGTGTCTTTTAATTCCTCTTCTGTGGCGGAGCAAAATGGGTTGCCGATGGCTGCGGGATGCTTCCCAGATGTTGTTGTCTGATCCCACCCTTTAAATCCACCCAGCATTCATGCCTATGCCAGGTCTAATTGTGCGTATGATCGCAGCCTGATGTAAAAATCTAACCTTTTGACATGCTGCCTCCCTCCTGAACAAATGCTTTCTCTCAGTATTCTAGTGTTGACATCTACTTGCAGTTTGATGTTCATGATAGAATGCAAAACAATCACAGCCACAATTTATGATGGTATACTACATAGTGTCTGAAATCCATTTTGTTCAAAAGATGGAGGCTATAACTGGGCCAATCCAGGGACAAAAGTGTACCATATTTAGTTATCCCTTAGACTTTAGCATGTGTGTTCCATTGGTACTACTTATCTGTCCACTGAAATACATCTAGTTTCACTCCACCTGCTATACTTAAGCGTCATTCATACAACCATCTTGATGTGGGGCTATAGGGTGGCTTTTGCTTTGTTAATCTAGATGCTCTCTGCCACTTCCTGCGGACAAAATCTTCAGGTACAATGGATATTGAACCAAGGATCTTGAACACTACAGTTCAATAGACAGAGAAAGAGGGGAAACCAGTGACCACCCAAAAAACCCTCCAAAAACCCCCAACTCCAAAATTCACTTGTTTACGTATCCAGTTAGGGTTTTTTTCAGTCTGGGAGGCAGACTTATTGTTTTGCTCCTTCTCATATGGTAGCAGATACAGGGAGGTGTCTCTCTTTTAGCTCCAGGTTTATAAGATGATCACTATAAGTAATTCAATCCAGTTGCCATGCATAGCATCATTAGAGAATGATTCTCGTATCTGAGACAGTCCAGTAATGGAAATCCATGTAAGAATAATTTCAGCAAAGGGAGAGAGAGTGTGTGAATATTTATGGATTATTAGCAACCAAATTGGCATTTTCTGTGGCAAAGGAATAGAAAGTCAACTAAAATACAGAGGGAAGCTGAACAACAGTAAAGGAAAAGGCTAAAACTATTACAGGAACTTTCAAAGAATCACAGTCTAGAGAGGAAAATATACGAATCACCAAAAGGAAGGGTAATAAATAACCAAGCTCTGAAATTTCCTCTGAGAACAGCCAGCACAAGAAAGGGGGGGGGGGCTGTTCTAGCAGCATTGCCACATTTTAAACCTATTAGACACATACTGTATATCACAGTTTGGAGAACTCTTGCACTGTCTGTCTTTTTGTAACCTCCACACTGAGTAATGTGATAGCAAGCAATGAAGGGTCAAAGTGGAATGCCATTGATAGCACTGCTCAAGGCTAATGTAGTGACAGTATTCTCCAAACAATATATACTTGAGCAGGGACTGAGAGAATGAAACAAATCATTGGCACCATGGACAATGTAATGTAGAAACTTTCTACCACATTTATTGACTGTTACCCAAAGGCTGGGTTAATTAATCTGCCCCCCAAAACCCCAATATATAAGTCACCTCTTTATGTTAATATATTTTTTTCTACAAAAAAGGAGAACTCTTATGTAGCTCCTGAGGTTAATCAATTCAAAGACAATAATGAACAAATGGATTTCATATGAGGAGAAGAATGGTGGCTTGTGAAGGGTTTTAAAAATATATCGCGATTGACATCTGACGATGTGGGGCCACCCTGGATGCAGCCCAGGCCTGACAGCCATGGAAGTCCATACTCCAACCCTGAAGCCATCTGAATTTTATAATTACGACTGGAAGCACTTTACTGTAATTTTTATTGTTGTTAATGTATTTAATTTATTGGATTTTAAAGTGGATTTTAAATGTTTACTGTATTGGATATGGCACATTGTGCCCTTGTGAGCCGCCCTGAGTCCACTTGCGGGGAGGGTGGGGTATAAATTTGAAAAATAAATAAATAAATATCACACATGAACACACATGAAGCTGCTTCACTGAATCAGACTGTTGGTTCATCAAGGTTAGTACTGTCTACTCAGACTGGCAGCAGCTTTCCATGGTCTTGTACATCACCTCCTTTTATCCTTTTTAACTGGAAATGCCAGGGATTGAACATGGGACCTTTTGCAAGCAAACCAGATGCTCTGCCACTAAAGTATGGCCCCTTCCCAAGGCCATATTCTGTTCAAGAGTATTGAAAATGAAGGATTTTCAGTCAATGCAGCTGCTGGGGATCTTGTACTTTTCTCAGAACCTTCTAGTATAACAGTAATTAGTTGTTTTCAAGTTGGTCACACCCTCAGAGACTAATTGTTATGTGATTTATTGTAACGTTTGAAAAGACCTCTAAGATTTACTTTATCCAAAATGAACAGAAGTAGACATCATATTGATTTAAACCTACTTAAAGTTTAAATGAAAGGATGTAGTTAAAGCACTAATTTTTTCATATCATCAAATGGTAGATTTCATAAAGGTCCATAATACTAATATTGGGTTATCCACCAGGAGATTGCTTAGCATTTCAAATGGGTCAGATTTTCCACCCACTGCAAATCATCTCAGCTGGGAGATGACCATTGGCCTTTTGTGAGAGATAATTATGTAAAATATAATGTAAAATTATATTTTAACTAAACTGAGCAGACCCTTCTTTAAAACATTCCATTATACATAACCTTGACTTTTTCAAACACAAAAATGTATCTCCCCTTTTTTCATACTGTCTCCTGTGTGTCTGTCTGTGTACAAATGTTGCAGTTCTGCCAAAGCACTTTGAAACTAATTTCAATAGGTAGATTGAGGCACATGAAATCAATGGGGTTTATAAATATTTAACTTTGGTTGAATCTTTCCATTCATTTCAGTATATTTAATAGCAATTCTAGAAGCCAAATGATAACTTATTTATAGGGTTATTTTTATTAAAGTAAAAGAATAGTAACTTAATGTCATTCACATTGCAAAGCCATATTCAGATAATTCTTGTAGTATAATACCATATCCAGTTATTTACCATGGCAGGAAGGACACATGAAAACAAATATACTTCATGCACTTTTGCATGAGGATGTTAGCAGTATATTTTTAAAAGATGGATTTGGATTCAGATTCAGTTCCTGTGTTATGTTAATAACAATTTAAAACCCACCAAAAAGATCCTCTGTCCCAAGTCAGATAAGCAGGAGAAAGAATAACCTTTCTAAATGTAATTAACATTCTGAATTGCAGAACAGGATGGGGTGTTGAATGATCATGATCCTTGAGAGTATGTACATGTGTGTATACATGGGGGGAAGCTAATTTATACATAAACATAACATGTAAGCAAGGTTATCCTAAATCAGAGCCTGGTTGGAAAAACCCATAAATTTAAAACAGAAAACCATAGTAAGGACTGGGGAGGGGGATTAATTCACCTCACTTAAAGTTCTTCCTTGTAAAAAAAATTACACGCATACAAATACAAATATTTCAGATGCTATTGGGCCCCCTTTTATTCTATTTAAACAGAACAAAGATGTTCAAGAGATCTGAGATCTTTTATCATCACCAATCTCTCTCACATTTTTTGTGTGTTTGTTTCCTCTTTTCTATCATGGGAGGGAAGCCTTAATCATCTACCTTCATTTCTCTCTCCAGTTCCCAAAAAAGGTTAGCTGACCACCAGAGGATCCTCTGTATTCAGTCTTTCCACCCAGTTTCTGCAACTCTCCCTGTCTTCCAGCAGCTGTAGGCAAAGTCTACCTCAATACAGGCCTACAAGAACCACACAAACCATAGTTTTATATCCTCCTATACTGGCTTCTGTTGGCTTATTCCTTAGTTAGCAAAGCATGCAAGCTACCTACCTAGGACAGAAAATAGGGAAGGGAAGGCAATTCAAACAAGCCATTTAAACCAAACAGCTTTTTTTCGGTGAAGAGCAGAAAGCAGGGGTTTAAATTTAAACCCCTGGTTTCTGCTTTTCACAAACTGCCACAAACTACATCAAAATTTGTGGAAGTTCATGGCGGTTCTTCAGTTTGCAAACATTCACTTCACGAACTGTCCAAAATTCATGATGAACTTTAGTTCACCAGCTGGTTCATGCCCATGGTGATGTCTCCTCTGATCAAAAGTTAACTTCAGATACAGATTCAGGAAAATTTTTACTGTTTTCTTGAGGGAATTCAGTTGAGAGAGTTGGTTAGGAAGTAGGAAGAGAATAAAGAGGAAAGTAAAGGATCTGGGAGGATCCTGAAACAGGGAAGTGGAACTAGTAAGCCTTCCCTTAGTTAGCGAAGCATGCTAGCTCAAGCAAGGAAGAAGCTCAGGGGTGGCCATACTTGCTTAATGTAACAGCCACACAGAATAAACGTCAGATGTTTAAGAGCTGCAAGACATTAACAAATGTTACACACATGTTTTTATTGGAAAATATGCAAATTTGCTTTTTACTAACGTTAAATTAGACTGTGTGAAAGAGCCGCATGCGGCTCTCGAGCGGCAGTTTGGCCACCCCTGATATAGCTCCTTGGAAAGAAGAACAATCTTTATCAAGTGTTAAAGAAGGAACCTTTGTGCATATACCTGCCTCTATAGACTTTAGCAATTTTGTGTCAATTAAGCTTGTGCCTGTTTATCTGAGGAGTAACAGCAAAGTGTTTCATCTCAACAGTTATAAATACCTGTCAATAGAACAAAACAGCTACATTTTTATGGCAAACTATAGTATATAGTTATAGAAAGTCTCCCTCGTTCCTCTTGCCTTTTCAACTGCCAAATGTAAAACTGAAACCTTCCTCACAGTCTGACTTGACCATTTCCCCATGGGAGTGAAATAAATGTGTTGTGAATTCATATCACTGTAAAGTGATAGCTTTGATAACAAATTTAACAGAATTTAAGATTTTAAAAACAAATTACTGCACATCACATATTGTCAGGGGTAAATGTTTACTATATCATGGAATGTTAATTCTGCAGCCCAGGGTTATGTTTGGAGATCTTTTGTTGTCCCTGGATATGGATCACATTCAAAGCCTGCATCCCCTTTTCAAACATACACAATGTCCCTGATTTCAAAAGTAGGTAGGAGCCACACCTCATTGGATTTTGCATTATCAGAATCATTAATCATGTAGATCTTCCTGTCCACATGTGAAAACCCTGGAGTTGAATTATTGTTATAGTGCTTTATCCAATGAGGTATAGATCCAGTCTGTCTTAGCCACCAAATAAAGTTATGTTAGCCTAAGAAGTTCTGTAATGTAGCAGATGTGCCTCTGAACCATCTGCTTCATGAATAGAAAATTCATCCTTAGAAATAATCCTTATGTGTGTGGTCTATATTTGACTGTTCATAGCACTATTTAATTTTAGTAGTTTCCCCTACATTACCAAATGTGTGGTGTCTAATTAATTCTTGTTCAATCTTTCTATACTGGAAAAAGAACAATCTTTTTCAATAGCTATATGTTTTTAAATATTAATTTTAATTTTTTTGTTTCAGTTTTCCAAAGAAGATCAAAATCATCTGTATCCAACATAAAATCCAGAAATGCAATAAAGCTGTAACAACAGTCTTTTCCATATTTATTTAAATATATAGCTCCTATCCAAAAGCACTATTCTATTAAATATTCAATTTTGAAAGAGGCTTTTTTGAAATGGACATGGTGTTACTGTTGAGAGTGTACCCTTAGATGACCTTGTGGATAATTATCAGACAGAACAAAATGTGACCTGGTTGGTATACTGTGCCTAAACTATTTAGGATTATGTAGATTGAATTGTGTACTTTGTGTACTTAGAATTGTGCCAGACAGCTGCTAGTATTCTGATATCGTGGCTTTCCAAACATACAAAAGACACTATGTGGGCCATTATACAGAGTTGTAGACCATGGCCTGGATTAAAAACAACTCTGGTGTGGGCTAAATTGATGGCTGATTTTGTTTTACAACTAGAATGCATTATAATTAACTTGGGTATTGTACAAAAAAATGCAGATAGTCCTTGCTGAGTAAGCTTCAACCTAACCACAGTGCCCACAGGCTACCTACCACATGGGTTGGTTTCATTTAATTGTAAGTCACAGGAAGTTCCAGGGTCAATTGCCATAAGGTCTTGTTACGAACTGGAGATTTATGGGATTTCTACTATCTGATTGCTCAGGTTCAGCATGGGAGCAGAGACCTTCACTAAATCAGACAATCCCATTCTTCTTTCTGCAAAACTTAGGTGTTTCTTTTCTGGCTACATTGTAGTTGCCAACTTTTTCTCTGTCTCAACTGAACTGTGAAGTGGTTCTTAGCTCAGCATCCTCCACCTGTGTTTCCTGAACAAACATCTAAACATCAAAATCTAGGCATCTGTAGAAATACTAGGTGAGGATGAGCACTTATTAGCAAAAAGTCAAATTGAGCAAAAAGTGTTTGTCTTCAGTCGGTGCAGTAGGATAGCAGCATTCTTTTTTCTTTAACTGGATTTTTCAACTTACAGTCCTGGTTCCTTTAAAAATAAAATTATGTTTTAATACAAAAATGAGTGATCTCATTCCACAGAAATAATTTTTTTCAGTATTGGTGCCATTATGTCCATGTATTCAATCCTTTTTTTAGTATTCTTCCTTAGTTTTGTTCCAATATATACATACTGTGAAGTAACCACAAACTCAACAAGGTTATATTCATGTCAACATGTAAGTCAGGTTTCTGTATGGTTTTTAAAATGAAATAGAAGCTGAAATCTTCAGTAAGTGTTTCATTTTTTATGTATGGTCAAAAGTAGCCATTCTCTGCATATAAACCCTATGCCCAGATGTGTACGCGAAATTTACAGGAGGCCTTTCAATGTCAAAAGTGGAGATTTATTCCAGTTTGGATTTTATCCAGAACAAATGGCTTTACAAGCAAACATGTTTCTTTCACTGTTACACGTCAAAATGTCTGCAACAAATAAATCTTCAAACAGCAGTAGTCTTCTGTTTGCAGGATGTTGAGAGCACTGAACTCATGGCATATGTTTGAAGCTAATCTAAGCTTCTGATTTAATATAAAATCATACTCCACTGATATGATATTTCTCTTAATCTGCCTTCTTAAACAGAGTGTGCACCGTCAAACTGAAGTTAACCACTTTTAGTCTAATGTATTCATTAATGTTGTCTGGATAGCGCCAAACATTTTTAATATCTTTACAAATGTTTTTGCTTTTAAGTAGTTCATGTTTCCAACCTCAGTCAAGTCAAGCAGCAACTTACTCAAATTATTCTCTAAAATTCTTCTCTATCTCGTTCTGAAGTCTTATTAGAACAATGTGTTCCTGAACTGGAACATGTAAAATGATGACTTTTTTCCTGTGGCCAAGATGGAGATTTCTGATCAGCCATGTCCTTGCAAGGATGATTTGATTCCCCTGTCCTCAGACCTGGGACTCTGGAATAAGTCCCCTTTTGATAGTTGACCAAGACTGGCTTTAGACTCTCACACATGCATGAAAATACACCAATAAAAGCTACACTCTTTATTGAAAAGATTTAAAAAGTGGTTTGGGGTTAAACATAAGGCAAGCATAAGCAAGCACAATAAAATAACAAAATCTAGCTTCCAAAATACACATACATACATGAGAGCAAGCAAGTTATAACATCTTCAAATCAGCATAAGTAACAAAGCACCATGTTGGACATGCAGCGAGATGGTCCCTGGTCCTGATGGTATTATTGGGCCATGCTTGGAATACTTGTCTCAGGCTGAGGACAGACTTGCAATCTGCCTCGGGATGGCAGTGGAAGCAAAAGCCGTAGGGGGAAATTGGCCCAGGGCTGTGTGTTCCCACTGGCCAGTTTCCCATGGGAGCATGCTGGAACAGAGCATTCAGACTGCTGCGGAGCGGCCCCGGGTGGGTCGACTTCTGCAGGTCATGGCGGGGCTGTTTTAGCAATATGTGCATGTGCACCTATGTGTAAGGCGCATGGCTGCAGCAGCAGTCCAAAAATTTAAAATCTCCCCACCTCCTGTATTGGGGCTGCTTGTGTGCATGGGTGCATGAGCGCTCATGAGTTCATGCTCTCTCTCCACTGCAGTGCATTCACACTGCCGCCTCTGCTTGAATCCCACCTCTTCCCATCCACACAGCCAGGAAGTGGGATCCAAGTGGCAGACAGCCCCTGGACACTGCTTTCTGCCGGTGTCCCTCTGAGGTGGCAGGGAAGTGGCTCCCACACGGGTGAGTATGGAAGGGAGCCGGAGGACAGCTGCAGCTCTTTGAACTGGCTCCCTTCCCCTGCTTCTGAAGCAGAGTTTTCCCACCCCACTTTCCTAGTCTGTCCTCAGCCTCAGATAGTTGTAAGCTAACTTTATAGGGAAACTACACCATTGATCCCCTGACCGGTATAAGCCAATCAAGAACGTGATCTGGAAGATGATTCTCAAAGAAGAGCAGGACTCCCCCCTCCCATCTGACTGTAGTTAAGTCAGATAGCTTTGATATTCAAAGGTGCGACCTCAGGCTTTTCATCTGGGCTTGGGAACAGTGGAAGTGTGATAGGCTTTTGACTTGGAACTCTCCCCATTCTATTCTTTAACACTTATATGGCACACTGCTTTAAATTTATGACAGGGCTAAATGCTGATGTTTAAACTGTAAGGCTGATTTATACAGAGATCACCATCTCTCTTGACATCCTGAAATAAGCGGAGGACTACAGCTGACCATTTTTAGATACTGGCAGAGCACTAAACCCATTTCAGTAGCGATGAGGCTGTGGCTCAGTGATAGAACATCTGGTTTGCATGCAGAAAGTCCCAGAGTCAATCCCTGGCATCTCTGGTTAAAAGGATCTGGTAGTAGATGATCTGAAAGACCACTCCCCTGAGACCCTGTGTTAGCCACAACATCGGGTCTCTGTTTAGGTTATGATGGGGGAGTTAGCGAAGAGACAGTTTGCTTAATAGGTGTGCAAGCCAGGGATCGTACTCCAGCGATACCAGAGTCAGAACTCTCTCAGAGCCACACAGATGGCAGACAAGAAATGTCTTTTATGAAATTCATAAAGAAAATAACCCTAATACATTCAGCTAATCAATGAAATCTCTCTCTCACACACACACACACACACCAGAAAGCTAGGAAATAAAGAGATGAACCAATCTTAAAAGAGATCAGTGACAAAAAAGGGCAAAGCATTGAGGAGGGGGGTTATAGCCACCTTCCAAAGAGAAGAGTCCGCGGTGAAGAGAAGCAGACTGCTTGGCTGGCAAACATGTCTAAGACCCCAAAAGATCCAAAGCCACTACACATCCCAAGAGACTGAACCAAAGATGGTCCTGATATAGGGAAATTTTGCCTTCGGGATAGCTGGCACAATGAGGAAATGGTCCAGGATGGCTGATAATTGCTCTAGAGGGGTTTTGGACAAAAGAAGTCCAAGTTGGGGAAAGGAAGCCTTTGTTTGCAAGGCACTGGGTAATTGCAGAGTCTTGGTTCCCTTAATGGCTGGGCTTTCAAGAGAACAATAATGACAATAGACTGTGGCCGGGGTGGTCCCAGTATCTGCTTATGAAGTCCAGAGGTGTAGAGCTGGAATGCAGGTCCATTGACACCCTTGTGTTGATGTGATTAAGACATTGTCCTCTATGATGACAGATACGTGTCAGCAGCATCTGAAATGATAGCTGAATGAGGCAGTCCTAAGCACATGTCTGGGCTAGTTGTCCCTATCCAAAGAGAGGGCTATATTTGCCCTATGCCAACTTTAGTCCTAAACTGACCTGGATACCATCTTCACATGGCAAGCAGGGGTTTGGGCTAACACTTGCTGCAGAGACAGTACTAGACTTGATAAAAAGATATGGTTCACTAGAAGGCAGCTTCAGGAACAGGATTTAGACTTGCTTCATTTTCTGGGCACAGCATCATTTCCAAGTGAAAAGGTCATATAAGTCTTGTGTTGTCTGTAGAAGTACAACTATTTCTTTTAAAACAATTATTGTTTTCAGACATTGTTTCCGAGGGAATGTTGAAACATTTTGATTTTACTGTTCTCATAAGTGGGTTTTACAAGGGGTTGTTTTTTTACTATTAACAATCAATGGAAAACTTGTCCAAAATATTTCATGTAGGTTGGTGTGAAGACTGGGTAGGTTTAGGCATACACAGGCAACAAGACAGTATCTGGCAACTGCAACTGCAATTGGGCAGTCTACCCTATCTCCAAACTTAGTTAATACTGAGAGTATAAGTTCCTTACTGTTCCATTCAGCCTGCAAGGGAACTGTGTTTCATTTGGGATAATTTTAGCTAGATTTGAGGTGCTTTCTGTATTTTTTTGCATGAACAGAAGGACAGGGACTGAGTTTAGCTTCCCAGCGAATGTGCTGTCAAGCAAGATCAGGCGTTAACGCCATGGCCTGAAGAATTTGGTTCACACCCGTAATTGTAACATCCAGCCTGATGAAGAGTTACAGTGCGCTTGAAAACTTGCACAGTGTTTTATGTCAATTTTGTTAATCCTAATAAAAGGTATTGAGGTTGCGGTGGCTCAGTGGTTAAGACGCTGAGCTGCAGACTGGAAGGTCTGTAATTCGGCAGTTAGAGACCCGAGTGCCGTGTGATGGAGTGAGCTCCTGTCTCTAGCCCCAGCTCCTGCCCCTAGCAGTTTGAAAGCAAAAAATTGCAGGTAGATTAATAGGTACCACTTTGGCAGGAAGGTAACACCCTTCTGTGCACCTTGGCATTTAGTAATGCTGGCCACATGTCCACGGAAAAGTCTTTGGATAGTACTGGCTCTTTGGCATGGAAACAGAGATGAGCACTGCCCCCAGAGTCAGATTCAACTGGCTTTAGAGCAAGGGAAAGCTTTAATAAAAGGTATTATATGAATTATATTCTCATTTTTGAGGCTACTCTATGGCCTGCCTTGAAAAATCAGTCTCCAGCTGGCTGTCAGTGGTAGCACAGTAGCTGCTGTGGGAAACAGCTGGTCATCAGTTCCAGTTCTTTGCCTAGAACAGGCTGAACCACTGCAGTCCTTTATAGGATGAAGTGTAGTTAGGGCTGCCAAGTCCTACTGTGGTGTTTGGCAGGGGGGAGTCCTTGCCGGCTGGGAATTTTTCTTGTGTGCGCGCAAAGCGCGCGTGCCGCAATGACATCACCCAGAAGTGACGTCATCATGTCAGGCATGTTGGGGCGGGACCTCTCTAATTCAAGGGAAAACCATAGAGTTTTCCCTCAAATTACAGAGTGTCCCCCCCAAAAAATGTGCCCAACGCAATGACGTCACCTCCAGGTGACATCATTGTGCCGGGCACATTTTTGCAGCCCAGCAATTTGGGGGTGGGGTTCCCCCTGGCAGCCCAATCCAGGCTGGCGGGAAGCAAGCCACTGGAGTGGGGTTTTCCCCACCCCTGGGGGACTTGGGAACCCTGCTGGACCTTCTGAGGGCACCTGGTGTTTTTGGCCACTGTGTGACAGAGTGTTGGACTGGATGGGCCACTGGCCTGATCCAACATTGGCTTCTCTTATGTTCTTAAGTGTAGTTCAGGAAAATGGGGAGAGAAAGGACAGGTTCAGAGAAAGCAGTGGACTGAGTCAACCAGCTGATGCGTTTTTCTTGGGAGCATTGAAGATGGAATGTTGTTTCATTGTTTCCTTGCTCTTGGATTCCATCACACTCAGGCAGAGGTTCATTTCATCAGAACCTGAGAAACTGTATTTTAGTTTCACTGTCCATTATCCTCATGGTTAAGTGCACAGACTCTAATCTTGGAGAACCAGGTTTTATCCCTCACTCCTCCACTTGCACCTGCTGGATGACCTTGGGCAAGCCATAGTTCTGTCAGAGCTGTTCTTGAAAGAGCAGTTCCCAGAAGAGCTCTCTCAGCCCCATCTACCTCACAGGGTATCTTTTGTGGGGAGAGGAAGGGAAAGGAGTTTGTAAGCCACTCTGAGACTCTGAGTGAAGGGCGGGGTATAAATCCAAAATCATCTTCTTCTAAATGAGATGTCCCTTTTTTTTTACTTTCCTTTTTCAGACATCTAAGAACCATGTGAGTAATCCAATGAATTTCTATCAGTCCTCCATCCCTTTCTTCTTTCCCCCTCAAATATATTCTGATTACCTGAATTTAAATACTTGATTTGATTGTGTTTTCTTGATCAATGGACTGCTTGTTTTATTTGTTTATTGGACTTATTCTTGATATTTTTTAAAGTTTTATAAATGCTTCTAAGTGATCCTGAGATTCTTTCCTTCCCCTAAAACTAATTCTACTATAATCCTAGGTAACTGGATGAACATGTGGTTTTGATATGGGGAATACATTTATTAAAGAACTAAGATCTCATCAAAATGTGGAGTCGAACAATTTCCTGATAAGTCTGTGCCTTTTCAGAATGACCACACATACTCATACATAAAAAACATGCTCATAGCCACCAAAAGGAAAGAATAACAGGAACAAAATTATGGGGGGTGTTCATCTCCTTGCAATACCAACCCTCTTTCAGTTTCATACTCTCAAAAAGAGTGAAAATGCACCCCACCTCTTTCAACTCAGCAGCCATAAAATGAACATAGATATCCTGTTCTTCAGCATTCCTTTCCTCCTGGGAGGCAGCCATTTTTATGAGTCTAGGGACAAGGCTGATTTCCTGGGTGTTCTCTTTTGCATGTTTCACATACCATTTCAAACTTTGGCAAATTAATGAGGTCGCTGTTAGGTGAAGTAGTTAATGTAATGCAACTTTTGTAAATATAAATGTACAGAATCAGTTAATTTCTATTGTTTTTAATCTCCAGCAGCTAACCATTTATGAGAGTTTGTATATAATAGATCACTGTGACCTTTAGTGCATGCTGCTTTAATTACTTTCTGTTTGCTTGCAAGCATTCATGTTGCAAGTAACGTTCCACTTGGCAACAGAACACCAATGACAATAAAGTGAGTAGCTGCTTTTGAAGTGTTTACAATCACAGGACCCATTAGAATTGTGGCCAGTTTGTCATTTACCTCCTGATGTTTTCAATCAGAACTATGACTCTGCTACAGTCTCTGCTTCATTCCTTACTTAAACTGTCCTGATATTTTGCACTTCTTCAGTTTTTCCCCTGATGCTTTGGATTCAACCCCATTTATCCTGTCCATTTGTGAGAATTTTCAACCCTCTGTATGTTTTGGAGAGACAATACAGCTGCAATATAGATCTTGTTTCCAATACAATCTGATATTACCTCCTAAGAGTTTGAGTTTAGAAAGTTACAAAGATATTTGATTTTAACAATAAATGGAAAGCCAGCTTGTTAACTGACATTAACAGGAAGAACATATGGATCATTGTGAATTTCTAAAAGTGTGAATTCATCTGAAGTCTCACTTTGTCTCATCTAACAAAAATCATTTTGTTTTCAGTATTTTATGCTTTCATTTTAAAAATATTACTCAGTACTTTACATTTTTCTCCCATATTGTCTTCCATCTGCATTTCTATGTGCTTACTCTTTATACTGTGAGAAGCATAGTTAGAATACAATGAAGTACAGAATATTTTCAATATGGACACAAACTGATGTCATGGAAAGAATTTTTTTGTTTGTCTTTATAAAGCAGTTTTATCTAAATCACCCTTTCTGACTTTTTTACTAGCATACAAATTTTCTTTTCAAAGTACAGATGCTCTCTTCTTTCAGTATGCCAGTTGAGCTCTTGATTAATTATTGATTTTTACCTTACACAATTCTCTTGACTCACAATACTAATGAATTTTCAAAAAGGTCTAAAATCTTTTATTTATTTTTAAAAGAAATGTGTATAATAGGTAGGACCAGGAAAGACTTCAGCCATCTTTTGAAATATTAAATAATTATTTGATGGAGGCAAAAAGAACTATGGCTGAAGACATAGGACAGTTATTTATGATGAGGAATTCATTTTTATTATTAACACAGATTTTTGGATAATTTTTTGTTATTTGTTTATCAATATTCAAATATGATCCACTGGGTTTTTATTTACTTTGGCTTACAGTCTCGATAAATTGTGACAGTAACCGGAATGTCATCATGTCTTAGTGATGATTGACATCACTGTGTTTTATATTATATGACCTCTTTGCACAGCCGATGCAATTCCAGTGCATTCCTAATCAGAACTACACCTTTTAAGTACATTGTTGTTGGTAGACTGAGAAGGCTGCAACTCTACTTAAGGCTGCATTGTTACGGTCAAGATTGAGAATCCATTTTTGAGATTTCCGGTTTAACGGTGCTTTGCAGCGGGCTCTTGTCTCAGACGCTCCGAGACAGAGACCCGGACTGCTGAGGGAAGGAGGGAACTCCGAGCTGGCTCAGACCCCCCAGGGACCCCCAGAAAGGGGGCCCTGCTTGGGACGCACAAGGCTGCCTCTCCCGGGATGGTGATCCAGGGATTGAGGCTGCTTTATGCCCTGTAAAGTCCTCCCTCTGGGGACTTAGAAGCGACTGCCGGATGGCATGCAGGAATCTGGACTTAAAAAGAATCAATAATCTTATCTGAGATGCATGGCGACAAACGTGAGTCATCTTTAACAAGATTCTCTGATGTGACTGTGGGAGTTAAAGAACCCCTCCTCAGCTCTCTGCTTCGGTTGAGAATCCATTTTTGAGATTTCCGGTTTAATGGTGCTTCGCAGCGGGCTCTTGTCTCAGATGCTCCGAGACAGAGACCCGGACTGCTGAGGGAAGGAGGGAACTCCGAACTGGCTCAGACCCCCCAGGGACCCCCAGAAAGGGGGCCCTGCTTGGGGCGCACAAAGCTGCCTCTCCCGGGATGGTGATCCAGGGATTGAGGCTGCTTTATGCCCTGTAAAGTCCTCCCTCCAGGGACTTAGAAGCGACTGCCGGATGGCATGCAGGAATCTGGACTTAAAAAGAATCAGTAATCTTACCTGAGACGCATGGCGACAAACGTGAGTCATCTTTAACAAGATTCTCTGATGTGACTGTGGGAGTTAAAGAACCCCTCCTCAGCTCTCCGCTTCAGTAAAGAGGGGGAAACAAAGCTTTGTTATGTAAAATCGGAGAATCACGGCTTGAGCTTTCTTTCGAGATCTCGGTGTGTGAAGTCTTGGCTGCATTTTGAGGAACTTTAGAGAGGCTAATTGATGTCTTTGAACTTTCTTATCTTCTGATAAAAAGCTACGATGGCAGGGAAGGGTGAAAAAATGGCGCCGAAGATTAAACCTTCTCCCAAAACAAGCTCCACGTTACCTAATATACCTAATGTACTTCCTAATTCAAAAGGCGATACTACAGAGCTTAACCTGGCAATAACAGCTGCTTTGCGCCCCCTGATGGAACAGCTGTCTGCAGTTAACCAGAAGCTCGATACAATGCAAAAGGATTTATCAGAAGCAAACAGAAGGTCTGAGAGAATGGAAAAAGACTTGTTGGATGTTAAGACCAAAACAGAGAAGCAGGAGTCAAGATTGTCCAAAGTGGAAAAGAGTCAATCCTCTGATAAAAATGCTTTATTGTCTATGCAATTGGAACGTTCAAATTACTGTTTGAGATTTCAGAGTGTTCCTGAACAGCAAGGAGAGAATCTCAAGAAGCTACTCAGTGAATCACTGGCCCCAGTGACAGGGATAAAAGCGGAAGAAATACAAAGCGATATGGATATGATCTACAGAACATATCCAGATTTTGTAAAGAAGAAAAATCTGCCTGGGGAAGTTATGGTGTGATTCTCCAAAAGATCTACCAGAGATGTGGTTTTCAAAACCACTAACAAAGCAACTCTGAAAATCCAAGACCAGGAAATTAAAGTGTTAAAAGACATCCCATACGAAATCAGGAAGAGGAGAAAGGCGTATAAAAAACTGACTGTTTGGTGACAATCTGCTAATATTTCATATCGCTGGATTAATCCAGAGGGCTTAACATTCAACTTTGAAGAAAAGAAGAAGAAAATAGACACTGTTGCCAAGGCAGATGCTTTTTTGGCTCACTGCAAGAAGAAAGAAGGGAAAAAAGGAAAAGAATCTTCATCAGAGGACTCATTGGATCAACAAGAAAGTATTTATGGACTAGAAAGTTCATCTTTAGAAAGTCTGGGACTTGATGAAGGTGATTCGGAATCGGAACTGGGCGCAGCAGGTCCCAAGAAAAAGGGAAGAAAAAGAGGCAGAAGAAAGAAAAATCAAGGAAGAAATAATTGTTATAAGCTGTAATCTCTATAAAGTTTGATTGTTTTATTTAGTCACACACTGAATCTCAAAGATATTTGTATAACTCGCATAGAACCTAGAAAAAGAATATGATATAGCCTGAATTATGTAACCATTCTTTTAAGAAAGTTGTGTAAGGCATAGACTAACTATTATCTGGATTCCTGTTACCTTAAAGGTAGTTTAGTTTTTTCTTTTTTTTAGTTAATGTAGTTTTGTTTTGTAAGTGGTAGTGTAGGGTAAAAAAATCAATAAAAAATTATATATAAAAAAAGATTGAGAATCCATTTTCAACCCCCCAAAATCCAGATATTTTTTTAAATATTTGGATTCAGTGAAATTTCTCTACAAGTATCCACCTGATTGTGGCAGTTTATATTTTGCTGTGCCTGTTGCTTGGGAGGAATGAGAGAGTTTACACACTCATCAGAAAAAACTCTGCTAGCAGAGATCCTGAAGGTAGCCCAACATTTCTGTATTTTCAGAAATATAGTTGGAATTATGGGGCTGCTAAACTTCAGGAGTATTCTAAGGTTATAAGAAGTTTTGGGGACCCTTTCAGTTTTCTCAAGGTTAATGAACCAGGGCTCTGTATGCAGCAGCTGCACAAAATTAATGTTCTCTGTTTAGCATGCATGGTGAACCTTTAAGACAGTACTCTCTGCATATGCAGAATGTTTGTATTCTTGGCATTCTTAAGTATTATTATTAGCTCATGTTTATTTAGATCCAACTACATTTTTCTGTAGTGAGATTTAATGGCCTTAAGACTTCCGGGATATTATGCTTCCCTTTGGCATTCCGCAATGAATTACTTCTATTTCTATAGTGAGTGGTTCTGTAGTTTAAACCTGGCTAGATATTAAGTCTCTTTGGTTTTTTAGCCTAATCCTACACTTGGAGAGAGGTGAGAACAGCAGCTTGACAATGGCACATCCTTCCATGCAGCTGAGTTGTATTATCATAATTAAGTATTAAAAATAGAAATGAGATGTCAGAAAGAAGTAAGCAGTGCAGAAATAGAGAGTAGCTTTTCTTAACCCAACTCCTCCAAATAGCTCTGCCCCTCCAGTTCTCCCTTTGTAGTATAAGCAAAGATCACGGGGAGGGGAGCTGATTAGATTGATTTGTATCAGAAAAGCAGCAGGAAAAATGGTGAAGGATCATTTCTGTTACACCACACCATAAGTGAAATGCCTGTTGTGAATGGTTCTACCCTTAACCACATAAACTGCTTCATTCCATGTGAACTATGTGATTGTAATACTATCTTTTCCCTCAGCTTTCCTAGTCACAGAGACTTCCACATAAAAGCAAAGCTAATTTGTCAATCCAGTTTTTTTTCAGTTTTTTTTGCAGAAGTCAGCTGCAGGGCAAGGGGGGGAAAGAAATACCCAAGGGGGAAAGAGCAAAGAGGCCACATTCCCTCGGCAGTTCCTAATATCAAATGAGAACAGTTTGCATTCAGAAGGGGCTTTTGCCACATATATATATATACATACACACACACACACACACTTCAGAGTGTGTGATATCATACCGCTCCCCCCCCCCCCCATTCCAGTAATGCTTTTCAACAAACAGCTAGAATTGACTGGCAGTAGATGGTGCTAATGTGGAAAAGATGCCTACATTTTGCTGCTTTTTCAGAGAGGTGTTTTTTGTTGCTGTTTTTGTTGTTGTTGCTGTTGGTCAGTTGACATGGTCTTAGTTTCTTCTTCATCTGGTTTCCAGCAGCTGGAGGCCAGAGAGCTAGAAAAAATAACCATGTGTTGACAATGGCTTGCATTCACTAGATGAAGGAAAGGCAAATAGTCTGTGATTCTTTTTTATAATATGCTTTTATGTAGCTATCTTTAACAACAAATTAATATACACACAACTTTAATACCAGCATTTATTCTTACTCAGACAACTGTGAAAACCTCTTTTTTCACATCATCAAAATTTTCTAAATGCACCTTTGCAACATCCATTGATGTGTTTTGACAGGTTCATCCTGAAAAAAGAGGTGACATGAAAGGACTCTGAAGCTTCAGGGGACTTTCCATATCAAAAGGATTTTCTGTTTTAGCTGTGTAATTACATTTGTCTTCTGCATCAAACTTAAGGAAGTCCAGTTTCTAGTTTTCAAATTATGCCTTCAGAGCTTCAGAGTTAATTATCACCTTTTTTTTAGTGGGTAGGTAATTTCTGGATCCCACAATTTACTTCAGGGTTAGGAAGATAATATTTTAATTGTATATGATTAAAATTGGCATTTTATCTAAATTAATATTTTTCTAATGTCCCTCGACATCATTCTCTTCTCTCTAATTAAGCCCCATACTCTGTCCTCTTTTACACCTCTGTCTCTTCCTGCCAGTTTTTTAGAAACTGGTTCTTTTGTTGCTTGGAGGGACGTTCTGGATGATATTGGCATACTGTTTCAGTAGGCTTTTTAAAAAACAACAACCGATATTAATTGTTGAAGTATTACTCACTCTTACCTTTTGAATAATGGCAATGAAGTGGATTCTCACATGCCGTCTTAAGATGGACATCTGGGTCTTTTTTTGGTAGTTTTAGATTTAAGAATAACTTGTCAAACTGTTGACTGGGAGTGTAGTGTTTAACACTGCACCAGTTTATATTTAAATGTTCCATATATAAAGTGACCTCATTCTTCAGCTATGTGGTGTAAGTTGTAGCACTTTTAAACACATGTTCAAGGATACTGTGCGTGCATATCCACATAAAAATAACCTCTCACACTACATTACAGGAGGCTATTCTTCCTCCCCTGACCCCTTGAGTTTGAGATGACATAAGGGCAGTGAGAATTCCTCATAGAGAAAGTGACGTTTTCACCATGAACATCCCAGGGTTTGGTCAAGAGGTCTTTTGGAGGAATCTGCATTTTCCTAGCACATGTGGGCTCCATTTGGATCAGGACCAAGGTGAACAGAAAGTGAGGACTCAGGTCTTCCCATTGTGTTTTTTCCTGACTGAAAAGGCCCCTGGGCATGGTTGTTCACCTCATTTGGGAAATGTATTGTGTAGCTCAACAGTACACATAGACTCTACAATGGGGCAACTACCCAGTGTCATTGTGGGTAGGACCACATGGGCTCATATATCTTGGTTTTACTTGGATACTTCCAAGGGAAAATGTAATGTGTAGTTAGAAAAGTTTGTCCTCTCAGAATGGCTAGAAAGTCTTCTGAGGACCTGAAGCCTTTTCTGTGTAGCATACAAGGAAGGAAGGATGAGTAAGGGAATTACTCTAAAATGTAAGTTGTGGAAATAACTGGTCTCTCAGAATGATAACCGCTGTCCAGATAAAAGGTTGTGCTTTTTCCATAGAGAATGCAGAAGCATACAGCATATATACAGCCATAACAATACTCTAGCATCTCATATAAAAGTGAGCATAATTTTGCCATACAGGGAAGTGGATAACTGTATTGTTCTCATAGTCTCTGGATCCTGGCCACATCATTTTTTAAAAAAGAAAACCCATGCTCTTTACAATATATTTGTTTAAAAAGAATAAATCAGCTCAACAATATAACCGGCAATAAGTTCTTAATATTATAACCATAGCTTTGACAATCAATGAATATGTATACAGAATGTATATCAAAGACAGCAGCATATTTGTGAAGCATATGTTTGACAATAAATAAAAACTGTATTGGCAGGAAGTGTTCCTTACAGATGCCACAAAAGGGGAAAAAATGTTGACAAGCATTTATTGTCTCTACCACAGTTCAAAGATGCAGTCCTTATTGACGTCTAATACAAATGGAAGCAAAGGCTCATGAAAGAGATGGCATAACATCAAAACCCAGATGGAACCATGTGCGACTAATTACTGTATATTCTCTACAGCTAGCAATTAAAGCCCAAACAGACAAAAATGAGTGATGTTGCTTGGCTGCCCCTGACAACTGTTACGTAAGACAAGAATAAGACAAGAATCTGTGTATATCTGTTTTTGTGGCAAAAAATAGCTTGTACATCAACTTGTTAAAAAGCCATTTTTCATTTATAATTTTTCATTTATGAGCCTGCTATGCGGGGAGAGCGGCCTAGAAATCGAATTAAATAAATAAATAAATAAATAAAATAATTATAGGCATGCTACACCAAACAGGTTGTTTGTAGTGCATTGCTTCACAGAACTGAATAGCCAAATGTTTAAATAAAATGTTTCTGCTTCCAAAGGAGCAATTGTTTGAGGCTGCTCCCGGGTAGCCCCATTCTAAGATCCAGATGCCTGCACAATGCCAGTGCTGTTAGTTGGTATTCTATGCTCATCCTGCTAAGGAATTACTTGTGAAATAAAAATCTCTTGCCAAGATACAGAAAGCATAGCAATTGCTGAAGAGTCCATAGTGGATACCCAAAACAGGTTACATCACCTTCCTCTCCTCCATTTTATCCTTGCAACAACCCTGTGACAATCTACCCATCACAGAGAAGCATACTAATGACATCACTGTGACAGGCAGATGAAAACAGCCAACCAGTACATGCCAGCAGAGCCACAAACCCCAACCTTGGTCTGTCACTGCTCACATGCGGGGGTGGGGGGGGAACCAACAGGTAGCCCAGCACCTTCACTGAAAAGACCATCATTGTGTGACCAAGCAGAACTGCAAAGTGAACGTAGATGTGGATTCAGATCTCCTCCTGCACACTCCTGCAACCAAGGCCTTGGGGGGGGGGGGGGGGCAGGGAAGGAAACATGGTAATTCCAGTCAAATCATTCATATGCTTCTGTAATTCATTCAGTAGAAGCACTTACAATAGAGCACCCAAGTTCTCAAAGTACAAGTGTTCAGGTGGGCACACACAACTGCACATTCACAAAGGCATTCCTATAAATTCACCAGTAGCCCAATGGGGAAAGCCACCTATGGGTCAAACAGGAACCATGGATTTTAATCCCATTAAGAGGGATGCTGGCAAAGAAGTCAAAGTTCATCTTTTAGCCAGCAACAGAGTGAGCTGCAACAAAATAGAAGGAAGAGATTGGACTAAAACCCACAACTCACAAACAGGTAGCTCACTCCACACTCAACTGGACAGAGAGGATCAAGATATTGTACAAGATAGTTGGATTCTACCCTGCACTTTGATAGCAACCATGCATGCCAGGATAGAGAGGAAAGAAAGGCATAGCAGAGTGGGAAGGCACACAAATAGTACAACAAAATTGTTTGTTCAAATCCTGCATGTGGCTAGGAAGCTTAGAAAGGAGATTTTGACTGATAGGCCCCTTATATTCTCTCATGCAACCGTCGTGGGTTTTTTTTGACACCATAGCTCATTGCAGCCACATGATCCCATTCATCACAGTAACCTTTGCACTCCATCTATACCACCCCAACGGTTTAAAGGAGTGTGTAACCTGAAAACCCTTAATCTGTAAATTTATACCTGTGCAAACTTTGGACCATACCCGTCTAGTGTGAGATGCATGCAGAAGATAGCCAAGGTCAATAATGAACATGTGGTAGGAACTGCAAAGTTCAGGGTTTTAAATGACACTTAAATCCAGGTAGTGTTATGTGATGTTTGACCATTGTGGTCTCTACTCCAACATTTCCCTGCTGAGGAGGCTTGAAAATGACATGGTGGGGAGACAGGCGCCCCAGTGGCAGGAGAGATGAGAGACAATGCTAGCCAGATTATGAGGGAGCAGCCAGGGGCAGAGACAGGGGTGTCTCCATCACCCAAGAAGCACTGCCCTTCACCTCCTCTGCCACCAGAGCTCCTGTCCCCTCCATACCATCTTCAAGCATTGAAATGTTTAAAATAAATATCTGACTGAAAAATTTATTTTCTTCTCTATCCTCCCCCCAAAAATTCGGCTCCTCCAGAATTCCATGGATCCTCCAGAATTCCATGGATTCATGACTGTTAGCTGCTCTCCATATGCACCAAACAGGCATACAGGGGAATGGTGAACAGGGCAGGATCTCTGGTTGTCTGTCAGAGGAACATATCCCTGTCTACCAGAGTAATTCACCCAGATACTATAAAACAATCCACACTTTTATTGAATAGCATTAGATATGCTTGTAGGACATTAGATAAAGGTGTTGCTGGTTTGTTTATTTTTTAGTTTGTGCCTTTGCAAGTAGATGGTATTCTAAGCAACTGTAGTGGCTTCAGGATCTTCAATGAAAAGAAAAACTGGGAAATATGTATGTATAAGAGAATTCATGTCACTCTTGGATTACAGAGTCTTCTATCTGTCTGAAGCAGGGCTGTGATGGGCAGGGTGACAGAATCAATCACAGACTGGCAGGACCAGGGAAGCAGCCCCACACATGTCATGGCAGAGGGGCAGGACCAGGGAAGCCAATTGACTCACATTGGCCCATTGCAATATACAACACAAAAAAGTTGGAATGAATATGTGGAATGGATTTTGAATGAAGGTCTCAGGTCTCTGATAGACTGCTCTGGAACTGGAATCACAGCCCCATAGTGAAATGACAGTCCCTGGTACCACATAAAATGTTCTGTGTCTGGAATGACAGCTTCCAGAGCACTGATACCAGTCCTAGAGGCCGTCATTCCACTCTACATGCTGTCTTTCCAGCTGCAGAATGCTCATGCTGCTCCAAGGGGGCTTACATTCCACTTTGTGGGCCTTCATTCAAAATCCATTCTGCATTTTTATTGCAACTTTTGTGTGCTGTAGTATATTGCAGTGGGCCAATGCAAGCCAATTGGCATCCTCGGCTCCCATTATATCTAATGGGTCTTCAAGCTTCTGCCATTGTTTCCAGTGGATAATCCTGTCATTCATTTAAGTGAAGGAGTGCTGGGACAGCAGGCTGAGCAGAGTGTGTGTGTGGGTTGGTACTGGCCACTCCCTGAGGCCTCCTGGTTGAATCATCAGCAGGAAAACAAAACAAAGACACACGCAGTGATGGCAACTGGGCACAAGCTCCATGCTGGGCTCAGCTATGGGTGTGGCACCTCTGCAGGGTCTACAATCCCAGCCCCATGGTAAGGGAATTCACCTCTGACCCCCCCCCCCACTTTTGAAGCAGATGATGGTGCCATCCAAACTACACTCACCTCCCCTGTCCTGTCCTGAAGTGCTCAGTGACTGCTAATGATCCATCCACCGCACCATCTGCAGCACCTGCACAAGGTTCTGATCCTGCAAGGGAATGACTGCAAGAGTTGCCCAGCAAGCTGTTCCACTGAGTAGAAGCTGACAGCCTCCCCCCAAAAGAACTCCAGTTAGCCCTGTCATGGGAGGATCTAGGCAAAACAGTGAGCAAACAGCCTAGTGTCGTGCTGGAAGCACCCCCCCACACACACACACACACATACCAGCAGTTTGCCTGGGAAACTTTCCTTGGATTTTTCCCCATTGCATTGCAAGGACCCTGATGCTTGGAGGCCATGGCTATGTTGCCCTGACATGAAAGCAGTGCTGGACTGGATTGTGGAAGGTGGCATTGCTGGAGTGGGAGGGAAACAGAAAAGCAGGTATAGGTTCCCAGCCCTTACTTACCTATCACTTCATGGTTGCCCCTTTGGGCTGAACCTCCAGAGATGGGATAGCTGTTAGAGTTGTGCAATAAGACCTGTTATCTACACAGTATGGACTTTTAGTCTCCTTTGGGTGCTAGTGCTAAGTGCTCTCTCTGTTCTTTTCCCACCACCAAAATGTCATGCCACTTGTGCTAAGTTCATACGGTAGCGAGCTCTGAGACAGAGTCCCATGCTGTGTGCCCTACCTAATGAGTTCTGGGGCATCCTGGGGGTAGCGATTTTGTGTCGGGGAAGGAGTCTGCCAGCCACAGGGGAGGGAGGTGATTGTTTGAACCTGTAGTTGGCACCTTGTGCTCCTCCAAGGCTTTTGGTCATGGCTGCACTCGGGGGGGGGGGGGGGCTTGGGTTTTTGGCTTGCATGGGTTCCTATGGGCTACACTATGTTGTTTTTTGTTTTTGCATAACTTTCCACCACTGACAGGCAATGCTTCCTCTAAGCTCTGGAGTCTTGTGAGCAAAATTCTACTTTTTGAGCTACTGGCATTAAAGTTGTGAGGCAGTGACTGGGCTGCTGCATAAATTAGTTTGCTCTGGAGCCATCTTTCCTGAGCTAAGACAAAAATGTGTGAGCCAGAGGCTAAAAAACTGTGAGCTAGCTCACACTAACTCAGCTTAGAGGGAACACTGCTGACAGGGTATTCCTGGGCCGAAATGGCTTAGGGAGCCAACTACCTCCTGCCACACATCCCAGCCAGTGTTTCCTTAAGCTGAGTTAGGGGGAGCTAGCTCAGTTTTTTAGCCTCCGGCTCACACATTTTTGTCTTAGCTCAGGAAGGATGGCTCTAGAGCAAACTAATTTATGAAGTTACCAAATTGCTCACTCACAGCTTTAATGCCATTAGCTTACAAAGTACAATCGTGCTCACTAGACTCCACAGGTTAGAGGAAGCATTCCCAGCCCATCTAATTCCATGTCAGAGCAGGAACCAATGCCACTAGCCTGTCATTAATGTCATTATATGGAAGCAAGTTGCCTTTGTCACTGTGTGGCTGACTTCCTAGTAATGTGTTTAATATTGAAGCCATTCTGATGGGTGGATATGTTTCTGATTTACACACTCAAAAGTGTAGTGTTTACCACTATAATAAAAAATAACATACTGACAGAAAGCTGCAGTCTCAACATATTAATGCTTCAAAAAATAAGGCTAGCTATTTTCTGGGTTCTGCAAATAGCTGACCTCCTCAGTGTTGAAAACAAAAAAGTGCTGAAAAATTATTGATGCATTAGGACAAGCCTCATCCATGTTTATATGAACTTTTACCTTTTAAAAGTTCTTCAGTAGGGTTACATACAGCATTTTTGGTATATAGGAAATGCATACAGCCAACAAGATATTCAGTTTTTGTCTTTGATATCTGGACAAGGCAGTCCTGAGCAGCATTACTCCATTTAAACCCATTGATTCCAATGGGCTCAAACTGAATAGGATTGTACTAATGCACATTGGGGGGGGGGGTTCTTTTTTTCCTAAGTGTGCTATCTTTGGGATATATTTATGACCGCTAGGTGAATATATGGATTATTCTGTCATTTGCTGGAGAACAATTAATGTTTGTAGTAAGAATCTTGTTATTTGGATAATGAGATATCACATAAAATCACCTCTAATTTTGTGGCTTCTATGAAATCTGTAAACTTTTCTATAAAGTCTTTAGTATATCTGTGCAGAGACAGACCATAAATATTGCTTTCCACAATGGATTTTCCATGCATTGTCCATGCATTGTCTTCCATTAAAAATGTTTTTGGATAAAGTATTGCTATTTTTCTATCAATAAACACTGAAAATATGATCTATAGATTAGATAATATGTGGAAAATGAGTGAAGCAAAATATTATCTATAGAACATCACAGAATATTTTCCATGATGACTCCATGACATTTCACCTTTATTTATTTAATTGTAAAACAAATTTAAAAAAGGAAAAGGATTAACTTAATGAATAAAAATCAAGCAAATTGCTTTAGGGAACACTGAACTTTCAAAAAAGCCTGCGGTAAAAAGTTGTTTTTTACATTTAAAGATTCCAAAGCAGGTGTTTAAATGATGTCAAAACACTATCATGCAATATTAGAGGCCAATCCAAATTATTTGTGTTTTCCCTATTCCAGGGTTCTTCTTTTTTTCCTTTTCTTTTTTTTTATTTAAATTTTTTTATTTTCAACTATAAACAAAAACAAACAACATACCCCATAACCCAGTGTTCATACAATTTAAACTTCCGAAGAATCACGATAATTACATTTAACTAGAGAAATACAAAGTTCAAATACTTCTTTGGTAGTGCAGTACAAGTTGTAGGCGATTTTGACATATACTCAAAGAAACAAATCCATTTCTCCATAAAATTATTTTTCACTGCAGGGTTTTCTGTTCTTTGAAGCTGTAGGGCCAGTTTGTCCATAACTGCGAAATCCCACAGTTTTAAAAACCATTGCCGCATCGTTGGACAGTCTTTAGTTTTCCATTTTTGAGCAATTAAGGTTTTTGCCGCTAATATAAAAAGAGAAGCCAAGTCTTTGGTTTGCTTTGTTGACTTCATTTCTGGCCAATGATTTAAAAGTACAGAATCCATCGAAAAAGGAATGGAACAACTCAAGATATCATTAATACGATTTACCACTTTCTTCCAGAATGAGACAATAACTGGGCAAGACCACCAACAATGTTTAAAGGTTCCTATTTCTCCACACAGCTTCCTTTTTTTCCTTTTCAACATCCATATTAGTACTATCACAGAGCCATTACAATTGAACATAGATAGAATGACAGTGTAACATCATAAGGCTAGATCCAAAGGTCTATGAGTGGTACTCCAGTTGTGGAACATAATCCTTTTCAGTTTTTACTGCAAAATCCTCCTTCTGGCATCATAGTCATGCTCAGATTTGTGAGATTATGTTATGTGTCTGCAGAAGTCCTGCTGCTCAATCTTTGGAGTGTCTTTGGGGGACAATATGCAATCATATAGTTTCACAATTGATTGTATAGCCTGGCCAATGGCATATACTGGGTGTTCTTCTTAAAAATCTGGACAGTCTTTGCCTTCCCTTCTTGATCATCATCCTAAACGTTTGAATTGGATTAATTCCTAGTGATGCTGATATATTACAGTAATGCCAGTGTTTGTGATATTGCAGATATGCAGCTGTTGATAAAGCCCATTCTAGCCACTTATAATCAGGCTGCTAATAGTCACAGTTGCAAAGCTTGTTGACACATCATGTTTTATCTCATATGAAATTTGTAAGAATTTCCACCCAATATAGTAGTCTGTAAATACACAGGGTTCCTAGTGTTAGTTATTGAAAGGTAGCTAGCATAGAGAGTGCCAGATTTTTCCATAGCTATCTATAGGAGCTTGCAATGCCATCTCACAATCAAAGAATATATGTTAGAACAGAGTAGACCAACAGCTATTTAGAAACCAGTTTAATTGATGGAAATGATTATCTGTAAATTAGTTAAGAATGATTTTCTGTTTCTTTTTTGTTTTTGAAGTTTTGTTGATCATTTTCACATAATGCAACCTACTTGCATCTACTCTGTTTTCCAAACATTTTTTTAAAAAATCTGGTTGCTTTCTAAAGTCAGTAAAACAGTTATGAGGACAAAAGCTATAACCCCATTCATGTTTACCTCATTGCTTTTCCAAATCTAATATAAGCAGAGGAGAGAGAGGTATTTTCTGCTAAACAATTTCTGCTGCAGCTGCCTTTTGTTGTTTATAACCTGCCAGCATCTGGAAACAAATTGTTTAAATTGCCCAGCAGGTCTGAGACTACAGTAAAATGGGATCCGATAAAACAGAAAACAGAATTCACAGGGGGCTAACTAGTAAGGGTACTGGCGTCAGACTAAGTCAAAGGCTTCGTTCATAACCCAGTATTTAATGTAAAATGCCACTGTACTATATAAAAAGTGTACTAAACAGTTATAGTTTTTGGAAGAGTTAAAGTATACTTTTTGTGCCACAGCACATCCTGAATCAATTTGCATTATAATTATCCTAATCCTGTATGTGCTCTTATGGTTCTATTATATTCATATTCTGTATTAACACTCAGATTATAAATAACCAACCATTTTTAGTTTAGTGCTTTATTAATATTTACAAATGCAAAAGTAGGAAGATGGGTTGCCAGTTTAAAACTATACATTTACAATGGGGACCCACAAGGACTTGGGGAGCATACCCTGTTCTACTGTATTTCCTCACCTTGTATTTCATCTTGCCCTTCCCTTGCAGCTCCCATAGCCTCTCCCCTTTTCTTGCTTCCCACTCATCAGCCAATCTATCTGTATCTACTTTCCTTTGTCAGCTTTCCCACCTACCCTCCCCCTAGCATCTTCATCCCAGAAAAAAATCTGGTTGAGTTGTGCAGTCGCCACTGGCACCAAGTTGTGTGGCAGATGCTCCTGCTGCTGGGCCAGACTCAGATTAAGGTTGCCAGATTCTGTGGTCTGGCGGGGTTTACCTGCTTTTTTGGGGGTTCAACCCATTTCCAACCAGCTGGCCAGCGGGGGAAGCCTTGCCCCCAAGCCCGAACACCCGCAGCCACCCCTCTCCCTTATCTCTTGAGAGAGGGGAGGGAAAGGGGCAGCTGCCAGCTGCATGCCTGAATTCCACGCAGCAATCCCACTTGGAGATCAGCCACATGGGGCCCACTGACTGCGAGCACTTAAAGGGACCCCATGCCCAATGCCCACTCTTCCAAAACAGGGGCCGTCAGCTCCTGCCTTGCAAGAGGCAAGACCACCTCTTGCAAGGCAGGGGCACCCGGTGCCCACTCTTCCCAAGCAGGGGCCATTGGCTCCTGCCTTGCAAAAGGTAATTTTGTGTCTTGCATGGCAACAGCACTTGGCCCTCACTTCCCCCCACACACAGCATTTAAAGGGAAGTTTCCCTTTAAATGGTAGGAAAAAAGCGGGGACATGATGACGTCACACAAAGTGACATTATCGTGCTGGGGATGGCCACACCCCCTCCTGGAATGCCCCCTAATCCCCTCCACTGGGGAGAAGATCAGTCCTGACAACCCAAGCCCAGATGCACAGTGGCTGTCACTGGTGCAGAGCTCAGCCCAGTTCTATGGTGGACACTGGGCTGGGCCCAGTTATGTGGTGGCACATGTGGGTGCGCAATAGTCACTGGACCAAGACCAAGTGTTGACAGTAGTGAGTCCCTGTGGTTGCCATTGGGTCTGACCTCAGGAAGTCCTCCTCCATTAGAGGATGTGACAGGAAACCCTTTCAAGGGCTGTTTTGTTCAAGTCCATCCCTTCATCTCCATGGCTTTGCTTTACAGAAACCAAGGTTTAGAAGACTCAGCAATATTGTTGGTGCCCTGCCTAGCAACATCCAGAATGGCTACTGAGAGGTCAATAGACATTATTTTATTAAAGCTATAGGTGTTGTTTCTGTTATTTGGGGGAGTTTTAATCCTACAATGGATTTTTTCACATGTCAGATTTTTCTGAAAATTTAGGGCTTTCTTCAGCTTTGTAGAGAAACTCCCTGCATCTGCTTCTAGCCCTGTTTTGCTGATCTATTAATTCACATTCTACAGCCCATTTGGGAATTAGAGCTATCCTAGATCCTGCACCATTTAAACAGTGTGCAGAAGGAATGTTCCAGTTCCAGGAACTGGGTTTCTAGTGTCATTTGATCAGTAGTCTGAATCATACATTACAGAGTTCACAGGTTTTATCTGGGTTCCCCAGCCTATCTGTTTGCCACAAGGGACTTGCAAGTTCATCTCAATTCAATTTTTCACAGCGTTCAGTTCAGACTATTGTGACAGATAGGCAAAGGACCTGCTCATTTCTGTACACAATCAATTACTTTTATGACTGGTCGGAGTGTATAAAGAGCATGTAACAGCCAATCAGAGCCAGTGGAACTTTGAAGGAACAAAATGGTAGAGCAGAACTGATAGGAAAAATCCATTAAATTGATGTTTTCAGTCCAACAGGGATTAACTGCCAGAGATGCTGGTATAGGAAATCCTATATCTTAGTTTGCTACTGAGGAGGCAGGCAAATGTTCCTAGCAGAGGCTCACACTTAAAATTTAGTCTTTCTGTCCCTTCTTTTGACCAATTTTCCTGACTTGAAATTGTTCCAGAGCACTATCTGCCCTATTGAAGAGATAGATCCCCTAGGACAATTTTAACCATTTCACTCCCCCTTCCCAGACTAGGAATTACAGGCCACCTTTTGGATGATAGCCAGTGTAGCAACAATAATGTCCACTAGTTTTGTTCACTGGTAGAATTTTCTGTTGGTCAGGGCAACAAGAATATTTACCTAATAAAATTGTTGCACCAGCTTTAGCTCACCCTTTCTCTGCTGCTGAGGGCTGTGAAGGCCACCAAGAAATGCAAATAGACTCTGTTACACACTGCAATTCACTCTGTTTCCCCATCACTGAGGCAGCAACAAATATGTCAGGAGAAAAATAAGCTCCTAGGAGTAAGAGAAAGCTATTGGGTCAGTTATTATCAGGGGTCCGTTGGAGCAGGAGTGCACAGGAGCGCAGCTCCGGGAGTGAGAAGCCCAGGGGGCGGGCACATGACCAAGCCCCGCCCCTCCTTGGCTTCCCCGAGCAGTGCAGAGGCGCAGCGCCCCGGGAAAAGCCCTGCTAGGGTCTTTATTGTTTTTAATGTTTTGTTTTAATATTGATAATTTTATCATTGTTCCTTTTATGACTGTGTGCTGCTTTTCCAGAGACTTGCTCAAGGTGGCATATAAATTTTCTACCATTTTTTATCTGGGCACATGGCACATAAGTACTGGAGAAATTTCACCAACCCTTCAGCAGCTTCCACCCCATCAGTTTGGTGTAGTGGTCAGGAGTTGGACTCTAATCTGGGAGAACCGGGTTTGATTCCCCACTCCTCCACATGCAGCTGCTGGTGTTACCTTGGGCCATTCACAAATTCTCTCAGAGCTGTTCTTTCATGAGCAGTTCTCAAAAGACCTCTCTCAGCCCCACCTACCTCACAAGGTGTCTTGCTGTGGGGAAGGGAAGGGAAAGGGATGGGTGGTGCACATGTCCTGGGTATCTCAAGTCTTGAAACCTGGTGGTTTCAAGGGAGCAGGAAGAGAATGAGGGTGTGTTCTTTACGCTTATTTTTATTGCACTAAGTATTGGATGGGGAAGGGAATGGAGGAAGAGCAGGTCAGTTTCACTCACCTGTGGAGTGGAGCCTGAGGGCTGGGTGTTGCCTTCTGACACACTTCTGGTATGTTAGGGGGTGTGGCATATGCAAATGAGTTATGCTAATGAGCTCCTGCACCTCTTTTTCTACGAAATGACTCCTGGTTATTATCCAGATAATCATGGAGTTACATGCTTCTGTTGTATACAATAGTTGTATACAACAGTTATTCTACTCAACAGTGAAAATATTGTGATGCTAACAGTAGTTCATAATGTTATCAAACTGAACATCACAAGTTAGGTTCATATGGTTCAGTGAGTAGTTCCTAGTGAAGCAGTTTGTAACTCTGCAAAGTACCGTCATTGAATGATACACCTGATTAATTCAATTTCTGTTATTTCCAAGTTATTGCAAGGTTTCTTTTTCCAAACAAAAAAGAATAATGGGTATAATCCAACAAAAAATTGATCTCAGCGGACTCTCATATTAAAATCAATGGACCTTGGCAGTTTCCAAAACAGGGAGGATCACATCCAATTTTATTTCATACTTAAATCCAAAGTATTTTTTTCTCTGATTACAAAAGGATTGTGGTCATGAGTCTTGTCTTTTGTTCAAAGACATGGCAGAAATATCTGCATAGCAGTCACAGTCTTAAAAAATATATTCTTCCAGATGGTTCCACTATGAGGTGGTGATTAGGTAGCTGTGTGTGTTTCTTCACATAAACTAGAAATATTATCTTGCAAGTGTTGTGTGGAGACCGTTAGTCCTGAGACCTTCACAGTTTGCATCTATAGAATAAATGTTTTCATAAGGGAAACAGTAAAACTATCCTTTTCCCACATGATTGTATAATTTCAAGATCATTATCCCATATGCATATGTGTGTGTATATATATATATATATATATATATTTCCAGTTTACATTAATAGCACTATTTTGCACCTTAATGTTTTTCACTTACAGTCAAGCAGCAGGTGAAAGCATTCATAAATCTGCCACGAACAGTTGCCAATGAATATTCATATTAGATATGTCTGATTGCTGTGATTTGACATTTTTATTTGATTCTAGCAGAAGAACAAACTTACATCATAACGTATTCCATTTGGAATTTTCGCAGCCTATTGTTGGCTGTTAGAATAATTGATGTCAACATACAACTGATTTGAAATACAAGTATATGAGCCATATAGGGGAAAAGATAACATAGAGTTGGGACTGGGGAAACTGAGGTAAAGAAAAGGTAAATATATAGTTTTGTGCTTGATTGACCATCTGGCATGATGATAGTTTGAATAACAAATTGAAATGAGTCTGCATTGTGTATTATACTTACAGGCAATCCTCATGAGACAAGCAGCAGTCCCTATCTCAGGGCCCAACCACTTGCTTTGCCCTCCCTAATTCATCTGCTGGGCAAACTGGAGGTGGGTTTAGCTTTACTAAAAGCCTGGATAGCCAATCTTAACTTGAGTGTGTCTAAGCTTATGAGCTAAGCAGAATCAGCTATGGTTAGTAATTGGGTAGGAGACTGCCAAGGAATACTGGGATTGCTGCACAGAAGGCAATGGCAAACCACTTCTGCTCCTCTCTTCCATGAACACCCCAGAATTGGGGTTGATATGAGTCAGTTGTGACTTGGTGGCATCTTCTTGTTCTTAGTTTTACTAATATTGAATGAAAACAGTGTCTTCATTATGCTGCTCTGACACTTGATAGACTATGTACTGATGAAAGAAGAAGGGTGATCATGTTCAAATAGCATTTGTCTGATTCTTTTACAAGATCCTTCAACTTGTCTATATGTTCCTTTGGTTCCTTTTGAACTCACAGAAGTCATATGGGAAGCAAAGGTCAGTGTTAAACATTATGGGAAAGGCAGGGTTGCAAAAAAAGTAGCAAATGTATTCTCATTCCACCTGTAAAAGAAGCCATGAAGTAAAACAAGATGTATTATGTGATATTATTGTGCCCCAACTCCTTAAGCCACAGCTAATGAAACTGAGCATAGACAGGAAAGCCAAAATGCTACATGTCATACTGTGTCATAGTCCCTGTTCCCTCTGAGCTGAGTTAGTGTGAGCTAGCTCACAGTTTTTTAGTCTCTGGCTCACACATTTTTGTCTTAGCTCAGAAAGTATGTCTCCATAGCAAACTAATTTTGCAGCAGCCAAATTGTTCACTCACTACTTTAATGCCAGTAGCTCACAAAGTACAATTTTTGCTCACAAGACTCCACAGCTTAGAGGGAGCATTGGTATATTTGATTAATTATGTTTTGCCAGGGAAAGACGAGGAGAGAAGAAGAAGAAGAGAGAAGAAGAGATTGGATTTATACCCCGCCCTTCAATTGTAGTCTCAGAGCGGCTTACAAACTCCTTTCCCTTCCCCTCCCCACAACAGACACCCTGTGAAGTAGGTGGGGCTGAGAGAGCTCCTTCCCAAGCTGTCCTTGAGAGAACAGCTGGTACAGAGCTATGGCTTGCCCAAGTTCATCCAGCCAGGTGCAAGCGGAGGAGTGGGGAATCAAACCTGGTTTTCCCAGATTAGAGTCCACGCACTTAACCACTACACCAAACTGGCTGGGGAGAAGTGTGTCTGGTGATTTTTGGTTTGAAGCATACAACAGCTCCCATGCAAGTTTCTAGTTTGGTGGCCATGGTGAATCTCTATGGTAGTAAGTTCTACCAAGTGAAATATTGGAGAATTAAATGTGTTGAGTGCTCAGGATCAATAGAAAAGCAGCTTGTTTTTTCTTGTCATGGACTTGTGCCCCTACCATAGAATCTAATATCATCTTTGATGTTAATAATGTTTCCCCTTTGCTTCCACTTGAAAATGAACTATAGTTTTCAATATAGCCTTTCTTTTAGGCTTCACCAAGCAAATTGAGCTATAATAGCTTCTTTCTGTACCTAAAAACTGCCTAGAGGCTACGTGGTTCAATCCATTTTATCAGATGAAATGCAGAAAGGTTTTTCCAATGTTCCTTTAGCTGTTTTAACCACTTCAGCCCAACAGGGCAGGTTCACTGTGAGCACCACCACTCATATCATTATATTCAATTGTCCTAGCACCATTCCCAAATAAAGACACTGGACAGCCCTTCTTGGAGTGAACTAGTTTATTCAAGTGGATGATTTATGTCATAACATATTAAAATAATTAAGGGTGGAATGTTCTATGCAGCCCATGGCTGTTACTTGGGCAACTCTACTGTTTCAAGCTTGGATGGAAATTACTGCTGGCTTTGTTTAGCCTTACCTGCACATGAGCTGTTCCGAGAGGCATTAGGCTCATGACTATTCCCCAATGTGTTGCACAGAAAACTAAGGGTTTAATTGATGCTTCTCAGCACCAAAGTTGTTTCCTCCCAGCCCATCTTGACCTAAAATCGTTAGAAGCTAATTCTACCATAGATGTTTTGCCCACAAACCAGAGTGTCACCCCCAACACTTCCAGGTAATGTAGGCACACCGTGTTTATTTCAGCTTCTTCCCTCCCCACTCCTGGTAAGTGCAGCCCCATCCCCCACCCACTTATCCGCTGGACCTAGTAATAGGGTGGCCAAGTACCTACCGTTCCTTTAGTGGGGGGGAATCCATGCTGGTCTGGGAGAGTCCTGGTGTGTGCGCAAAGCGTGTATGCTGCAATGACATCACCCAGAAGTGACATCATCGCGTCGGGCATGTTGGGGGCGGGACCTCAGTAATTCGAGGGAAAACCATAGAGTTTTCCCTCAAATTACAGAGCATCCCCCCTGAAACATGCCTGACACGATGACGTCACCTCCGGGTGACGTCATTGCAGTGGGCACATTTCCTCAGCCCGGCAATTTGGGGGTAGGGTTCCCTCTGGTGGGTTGATCCTGGCCGGCAGGTAGCAGGCCACTGGAGCAGGGGTTTCCCTGCCCCCCGGGGGACTTGGCAACCCTACCTAGTAAACCTATGTCTAAGCCGACTGCTTAATTAATTTCAAGGTAAGCTGCTGAGTTTTGATGTTCCTCAGTAGTCCAACATTTGTCTGGTGGGGTCCTTGTAGACCCTGATTGGGTGGAAAGGTGGCATAAAATGTTTTCAATAAATAAATAAAAATAAATAAGACATAGGTGAGCTATCTTCATTTACCATGGGGTAACTTTATTAGTAAAGTATCCTTAGGAGGAAAATGGCTGCTGTCAGGAAATAAATATAATTCCATAGCAAACAGATGTGAGAACATGAGAAATACCAGGGTTATTCATCTTGCCTGTAGGAAAGACCCCTTTCCTGTATATGTGCATGTGTGTGATTGACACACAAACTAGTACATTGCACAGAAGAAATGTCCCTGTATTTCAGGGAAAGTTAAACATCTTTGGTATCATAGGATAAATGATTTTTCCATGGATATTTGTTTTAAAAATATCTTGAACTCCCACAACTCACACTGTTTAGAATTTACCAAACAAAGAATATTTCACTGATACAGAAGTGAAAATGAAATATGTGTGATTTAGGACATAACCCATATTAGATCATATTGTGACTGTGGTTGTCATATGTCTGTAATATAAATATCTAATTGAAACCATTTAGGAAAGAGGGCATAAGAGCAACTCTACCATATTGAGCTTGTTTATAACCATATTCTGGTACTAATTGATTTTTTCATGCTCTAGAACTGTAATTATGGAATTCCACTCAGACATCAACTCAATATCGGGTTTATACAGCACACAGAGACACAAACAAGTACTCAGTGCAATTATAAAGGTGTTGACCTTTAAAAGCTGTTAATCTGCATGTGAATTATAATTAATCAATTCAAAAATTCAATCTAGTACCAACATAATTAGATACAATTGTACTACTGAGTATATTATGAAAGTCCTACCCAAAGGAATACAGAAACCATTGCTTTTCTTACAATTCATGTGTCTCCAGGTCAACAAAATTTCTGTAAGATACACAATACTTACCTCACAAAATAGGATTTATAGGCATTTGAATGGCATGAAATACTAGTGGCTTGCATAAATAAACTGTTTTGATGGTCTCTGGAATAATGCTTCCAAAATCTATCGCAATGTTTCAGCTGAACAAAATAAAGGGTAAGCTAACACATGGCTACCATGCAGTTTTGGAGAAAACAATTGCCAATTACTGTATTAGAGTGTTTTTAAATCTGTTTGAAGGATCAAGCAGTAAACAACAACAACAACAACAAAACCTTTGTGCTGTAATTAACCATCACAGCTAATAGTCTTTGACCTAAATCCTGTGAGAATATATTTTGATTAAACACACCTTCAGGATGATAATTACAGACACCTAAGGACAAAGGCAATTAATATAAGACCGTTCCCCAGAGGAAAGTGGCATTGTTTTAAATACATTTTTAATAGCCATGTGCTTGGGAAGAAAATCCGTATTGTGCTGCCCTATTATACAAGATTTCTTATTCTGGTTTGCACTCTCCCAAGGTAAACTACGGTACTATTAGGATGGGGGGCTGGGGGCGTGCTTTTTCTTTGCTTCAGCCACTTGGAAATGTGGAATACTCGAGCTGGTTTTCCCTGCAGAACATGGCAGAATAGTGTGCCAGGTGAGATGAAGGTACCACACTGGCAACATTTCTTTGTGAGACCGTTTTTTGGGCTTCAGCAGACTCAACATAGCTGAGTTTTTATGTTCAAATATGCTCAAGATAAATGAATAAAAAGCAGAAACTAAGTAGGTTTAGTCAACTGGTAATGATACTTATGCTGAAGATCCCTTGGAATTAATCAGAGTCCTGAAATCCTGAAAGGTAACTATAGATATACATAATTTCTTATTTTGAAAAATTAAAATGAGTAGGAGGATATTTAGAAAGGATAAGGCTAGGATTAAGCCCAGTCTTTTAATTAAGGAGTTCATCTTTTAAACACTATTTTAATATCATGTTTTTAGCTGAAAAACTGTCATCCATTTTAAAATACTTAATTATCTATATTTTTACACTCTGACTGGGGTTATTGTATTGCAAATCTGTATTGTTGTTTAATGGCCATGAGTGTGAGGAGCTTTGGAAGGTCAAACTTAGCAGCCTTGATTAATGTACTCCTGGAGTATTCAGGCAGTCTCCTTTTGTGTAGAAGATTACCTGCCTTAATCATGAAGCTTTGTTTTAATATTAAACCAGGTACATCTTCCCAGCACATTAGGCATCTGAAGGCCAAATAATCTTGAAGTATAGACAACAATGGGGTCTCAGTGGGGGAGTGAGGAAACCCCAGGAGGCAACACCATCAGCATCACATATAGTTATTTGTTTGAAAGCACTCAGTGCATAACATGACCTTTCTGAACTCTATTCAATGGGCTGGGTCTTTTATCATCTGTATTCTTTTGCATTGGCATTCCAGTTGAACAATATGGTTGAATTTCAACATCTATCCCCTTATAGCTTAATTATAAATTAATATAATTTAACAAAAATACATAAACTTTATTTAGTCAATAATATTACAAAAATCTTTCACTAATAAAGACTGTGCATGGAAAGTAAAAGTTTCAAAAACTAGGTTATAAACTAGGTTATTCTGGGCTCTTCTGTTTTTAGAAGAAACAATCCTTGTTTTTACCTTGACTGACACAATCATATTTCTGAATGAATGTTCCACCACCTCATATTCCATATGTCCACCCGCTGATTATTTGAATATGACTACCAAGATCCTTGATGGAATGATCAGTAGGTGGAAATATTCACCCACAATTCTCATGTCAAATTTATGTCCTTTTAACCTTTTCCACAAATACAGCCTTGTTTGCCCAAAATACACAGCTGACAAACATTTCCTGCAACATATTGCATAGATGAATTTGATGTGCTGCTCTTTGATTTGCTGTGAAATGCTAGCCATGCTCTTCATACCACTGTGTTTATTGTACTGAATCCTTAATTGTGTTTTCTCTGCTCGCTGAATGGATGCATTCATTTTAAATCCATAGCAAAATGCATGTTTTAGTTATGCTAGCTGAACTTATTTACATGGATGCAATGAGAATCAATGGTCTCCTTAGTCCATTGGATGAATCAGTGCTATAGTTCCATGCCTTTCTACTTTTAGAGGCCTACACAAATCAATCAATGAACATGTCATTCAAATATTAGGTAGTAATGTGATAAATACAATTTATAATTTTTATTGGAGAGTAGATTATACCATAGGAGCTTCATTAATAGTTCCAAGGCATATGGAAACTGAGGACATTAGAGGAAGATTTTAAGTGCTTTTTCCTTACCCAAGCAGCCCCCTGTGTTATCTCCAAAATGTCCAAATTCTTGTGGGTCTCTTTCCCAGCTGCAACAAGAAGGCACAATTGATCAATATTGGATGTTCTTAATCTTGTATGAGAGGAGCAGGTTTCTACATTAGTGAGGATTGAGGTTCCTGCTTATTTCCAGTGATTTTTTTTTTTAGGAATGCTGGGTGTGTGTGAGCTAAAAATGGCTTCCCCAAATTTTCTCTGCTCATAGCAGCCGCCTATTGAACTCTTCCTCTATGGATCTGAACTCCATTATGTCTGATATTCTGGTGAAAAGTTGCTCATAAACACAACTTAAAGAAGCTCAAATTAGATAGCTTCCACCCCCATTTATTTTACCAAATAAATAAAAATAAATAAAAATTAATCATTTTAGCATATTGCAAATTCTTTAGGAAGGATCTCTTGTTCCTTAAGAAAAGAAATAACAGGATACCAAGGTTCCACAAAGGTCATGACATAGTTATCCTCTGGGTTTCTGGTCACTCTAGCTTTTAATTTTAAGCATGAATCTGTAAAAAGTGTTTCCAAAGTGAGTTTAGAAATATTACCCACCTACTACTCCTACTGCCTCTGCTGTTGATTTTGCAATCCTATGTAGCCACTGGTGGCAAGGAGGCATTAGGAAAACCAGTGGCAGTAATTTTTTTAGATTAAAGTTTTTATTAAGAATCAGAAAAATAGCAATACAGAACATCAAAAACAAACAACAATAAACATACAAGAACAGTCAAAAAGCTTCTGTAAAACATCTTAAAGGATTACATTGAATGGTAGTAACAACTGGAAATAGAGCTTAACATCCCCCTGCATGACAAACAGGAGGGGGGGGGAAACTAGTTTATAAAATATAAAATAGGATATGAATGACAACAATGACATCGTATAAAGCCTCAAAACAAAAAAAAATCAAGGCTACTAGATTTAAACAAGTTAAGCTAAATTTTTAACTAAAGACATACAATACTTTTTTCCATATAATTACTGTAACCTATAGAACTCTGAAACTTTAATTCTATAAGAGGAGACCATTTATCCAATAATGTGGATTGTTTGGTCGGATCTACAATTTTTATTGAATTGTCTGTAATCTTATCAAAAATAAAATAGTACTATAATTTAAAATACCATTGTTGTACTATAGGGGATCTCTGTCTTTCCACTTTATGGCTATGATATTCTTTGCCGCAGTAAACATTGTCATGACTAAGTCTTGTTTAACTTTAGGTACACTGTGGTCTTCCCATAAATTTGAAAGAATAAGTTCTGGAGTCTCTTGAAATATACAGTGTGTTATTTGTTTGATTTTCTTTACAATTAAAGTCCTAAAGGATCTAATCACGTTACATGTCCACCACATGTGAAAATGTGCCTTTTTCCACTCCACATTTCCAACACAGATATGATAAATTATTATTAGTATACGCTAATTGAGACAGAGTCAAATACCATCTGGAAAGGACCTTATAGGTTTGCAATTGTATATTTATCATTTTTGATATATTGGTGTGTTCCATATAAATAACCACTGATCTTCCAAAAGATCCTGATGTAGATCTTTGCCACCCCAGCCCAAATAACGAGACAGACAACGATTGGAATTAAACAAGGGCCACTTTATTAACTATTTAACAGAACATTGCAGCAACGGGCAAAACTAAGCAAGCACAGGAACAGGCAAGGCAGGCGTCACTCCACGATACAGCCTCCTTGCCTTCTGATATGGGCGGGACACCAAACTCTGGTATTGACCCAGCCCCAAGTCTGGTTCTTAACCGGCAGCCCAGCATACTGGTTGCCCCGCAGGAGCACCTACCCCTGAGACTGTACGGACCTTCAGGGAGGAGCCTAGCCGGAGAGGTTCCCAGAGGGGGCCACCATTCTCCGCCCCGAACCATAGAGCCCTGGGGCAGTATCCTGATGACCCCCTGTTCCCAAACAGGATATGCCATAAGGCACTCACCAGTTCCTTTCTAGCTTGCACAAACCTGCCAAGTGACCAAACTATTAGATTCTCATCCACCCTCTAAGCCCTTAACAACTGTCACAGTGTAAGGTAGGCAAAAACACTTCCACCATACAGCCAATTCAGGTAGAGGCGAAAAATTCCTACCCGGCCCCAATTGGCAACCAATTGAAAAACCTACACTGCAAACAGGGCGGGTGGGTGGGCGAGCACGCGAAGCCGAAGACGCGTCCGGGAGCGGGGCACTGCCTTATATAGGCAGCCCCGCCCCCAGGCTCCAGCATCGCGCGGGAACGCGCGGGAACGCGTGGGATCGTTGCTGCCTCACAGTTGTGTGAGGCGGCAAAGCGGCCCCTCGGCACGACAAGCGCGCCGGGAGCCGAGTTGCCACCCCAGCCCAAATAACAAGACAGACAATGATTGGAATTAAACAAGGGCCACTTTATTAACTATTTAACAGAACATTGCAGCAACGGGCAAAACTAAGCAAGCACAGGAACAGGCAAGGCAGGCGTCACTCCACGACACAGCCTCCTTGCCTTCTGTTATGGGGGGGACACCAAACTCCGGTATTGACCCAGCCCCAAGTCTGGTTCTTAACCGGCAGCCCAGCATACTGGTTGCCCCGCAGGAGCGCCTACCCCTGAGACCGTACGGACCTTCAGGGAGGAGCCTAGCCGGAGAGGTTCTTAGAGGGGGCCACCATTTTCCACCCCGAACCATAGAGCCCTGGGGCAGTATCCTGATGACCCCCTGTTCCCAAACGGGATATGCTGTAAGGCGCTCACCAGTTCCTTTCTAGCTTGCACAAACCTGCCACAGCCAAGGCCAAGCCTCTGCTTTGACCTTTGCGACCCCACTCAACAACCGAGGGCCATCCGTATCCCGTGCTGCAAGTCCTCTAAAAATATCCTGTTGCCCTTGTCAGAAAGGTGCACCCCATCCGACCTATAAAGGTCAGAGAACTGGTACTTAATGTTGGGGTGCTGCAAAAACCAACCCAAGCCTGACTCCATGGCCTTCCTCATGTGCGTGTTGGCTTTGCGCCTAGCCCGATCCATGCATTTAGGATCTTCCACGTGCCGCCAAATTCGGCGGGGGAGCATGGCTGACCAGATGAACTGAACCCCAGGCCACTGTGCTTTTATCTTTTGGAGGTCAGCCTTGGCTTGCAGGACAAGGGCTATGCCTTTCAGCAGGCCCAAGTCGTTGCCCCCTAGATGAATAACTAGTAAGTGAGGAGGAGGCCCCCGCCTGTCCTCAAACAACAAGGGCAAGAGGGCAGGCCACCTCATACCCCTCCTGCCCAACCACTCGACCGTCGCGACCTCGCTAAGGCCGAGCTGGGAGCCGATGGGTGTCCATCGGGCCCGATGAGCTGCCCAGAAGACCATGCTGTGGCCGCAGACTGTGACCCTTCGTCTCATCTCACGGCCTTCAGCACCTGAAAGAGGAACCTAATGAACAACAAGCAGCAGATAAAACTCTCGACAGAGGTGGTACCTGGAGGGCCTAATGTAAGTTAAGTAACAGCTGGATTTCCAGCACCCAGTTTGACAGACTTCAGATTGGAAGTGAAATAAGGAGCCCTAATACCTAAAAAAGGAATTCTAAAACCAAATGTAAAACCTTGCCACAGATAAACTATCCTGGCGGTTGGGGTAGCAGCCCAGCCATCACTGTAGGGCGTCCAATTTAACTGGGCTAGGGCCCTTTGTCAGCAGGGGGATTTGGAGCCCCACCATCTCCAAAATGTTTTCCAGCTCTCCCCTTGCCCCCTCCTCTCGGCCTGGGACAGCTGGATAAGGCATGAGGCCCAGCGCACAAGGGGCACTCATGCTGAAAAGAACAGTTCTTGCACCCACAGGTACCGAGGGAAGTAAATTCCCAGCAAAGCGGACGTCTTGAAGGAGCCTGCCCGGACTGACCACAGGAAACCACCTGTGAGTGATCCCTCTTTACCGAATGGCCACTGTGAGTCCTCTCACTACCTGAAGTCCTGGCGTGTGACATGATCTGCAACCACAGATCCGGATGGATTTTATCCCACCACATGGCAGGGTTCATGGCCACCCGCATCCTGAATTCCTTGTCATACAGGGACCAGGCAGGGCTTGGAAAATCGGAGTAGGCTTTGTAAATGATGTCCAAGTATTGGAGCATCACAGAAGCCCTCCATGGCTGGTGCCGCACAATTACTGCGGTATAGATAAGGAAACCGGGAAACCAGTTCACCGAGGTCCTGTCAACAACACGGCGCTTAAGCCGCTCTTTTCCCCTATCGTCGAGGTTATCCTTATCCTTCTTCTCCAGCTCCCGGTAAAGAAGGCTAAAGACATCCACATACTCCCCTCTGAGAATTTTTTCTTTGGTAGCGATAGACAGATGATCGCCCAAAGGCAAATCCGTGGCACCGCTAGGCAAAGTCCCTGGGGAAGCCATATCATAAGATGTAGGTCCCGAACTTGGGTATGCGATGCTCTAATGGGGACACCCCCAAGCTGGCCATGGTGCCAGAGAAAAAGAAGAAGGACCCGAAAGGGGGTACTGTGGCCAATTTGGCCGCTGTAAATGTGAATCAGCTGATCCTGCAGGGGTAGGGCACTGTGGCCAACCGAGCTGCTGCGAAGATGCAGCAGCCGGCACTATGGGAGAGGTGCCCCAAGGCCAATGAGACCCTTCCCCCCGTGATGTTGCCAGCGTACCTCCATGACCCTGCGGCAGCGGATAAAGGGCCAATTGCTGATCACCCCGACCTTGCGCCAGATGTCCAGCTGCCTGTCCTTCCCCTGACTCAGCAACGGATGGATCACGCCTGTCCTCAAGCAGGGCCAAACACGCTAGGACCTGAGCCTGAAAAGAGAATTGGGACTCAGGCTTTGGCATCATGCCTGCCGGTGACAAACCCCGCTCACCTTCCAACGCAGCCAGCCTCTGTAGAATGGCCGCATTGATAGGATCTTGGTCCTCCTCATCTTCCGAAGGCACTGGATCAGGACGAGGAGGAGGCGTCTTAGGGGCAGGCTGTTTTCCCTTCCCTGTGCCCTGGCCCTTCTTGGGCGCCATACTACCGCCTTGGAAGGAAACCCTGTAATGAAAAGGAGCAGAAGCTATGAGGAGCAAAGCAACCGAGGACAGCCAAGTAATCTAGTAAAGCAGACAAGCAAAAAGCTTGCCAAAGATCATCCAGCAGCTGCAAGTGGAAATAGCTTTTAAAATAGCCACCGGGCAAGCTGAAGCCAGCCGGGATCAAGGTGCACCAAAAGCACGTTGCAATCACTCGGAAGGAGAGGGCGGGCAAGTCTCGAAAAAACTCCCTACTGGTGCAAAAATGGCTGAGAAATCTCTGACAGAAACTGCCCCTTCAAGAACAGCTCTGAAAGAACTACAGCTAGCCAAAGGTCATTAAGCAGCTGCCCGTGGAGAAAAGGGGAACCCAACTAGGCTCTCCCAGATTAGAATCCACGCACCTAAACCGAAGAAATGGCTAGAAATAAGCCAAGTGGTTGCAGGCAGCCCCAGAAGTCAAATTGTAAAGGCAGTCACTGCCAACAAAATGGCCACCCCCGCATGGGGAAAGAGGAGACCTAAAATGGCCACCGCAGTACAGCCCCTATAGGGTATACAAAATGGCTGTCACTTAACTAAAGATAACGGGGGGAGGGGAGACAGAAATAGGCGGAGCTGGCGATAGCCAAGCAAAATCCGCCAATGCTTGCTAATGGGGGGGGGGGTTATCCCCTTCATGAACCTCCAGGCCACACAAGAAGAAAATAGGTGCCCAGGGGCATTTACAGACCAGAACAATAATCAAAAGGAAGGTGGGAGGGTGAGCAGTGGAATAAACCCCCACCCGGAAAGCAAACAGGAAGGTCACCCTCAGCAGCCACGAGCGTCCGTAGTGTGACCGCCCGAGGGTCCCAGCGTGCCGCACCCAAGACGGGAGGGGGGAAGAAATGTGTGCCCAGAAAAAACGTGCCCCAACCACACCCCCCAATGAAGGGGGGGGTGCCGCTAAATAACGCCACGTAAATAAACTGGGCAAGCTACCCGACAGCTGCCTCGAACTGCCGAGGCCTGGCCGCCTGAGGGACTTAGTCCGCTGCACCCTCGGCCAGCCAAGACAGGGGGGGTGTAAAAGCCCAGTGGCACGGAGCTGCCTAAGAAACAAATGGGGAGGGGTGTAAAAGCCCAGCGGCACGGAGCTGCCTAAGAAACAAATGGGGGTGTAAAAAACACAGCGGCACGGAGCCGCCTAAGAAACAAATGGAGGGGTGTAAAAACACAGCGGCACGGAGCCGCAGACGGTCGCCGCTTGTTAACCAGCGGGGCCGCCTCAGCTGCTGCAGGAGAACCGGGCTTGTGAAGGACAGAGGGATCAGCCGCGATGCCACGAGGGCTCCGAGCCGCGGCCGCCCCGCCGCCTGAGCCGCCGCCGCTGAGAAGGAAGCAAGCTCTGTAGGACTGACGCCGCCGCCGCTCGCACTCTGACACCGCCACGGTCCCAGGGGCTCTAAGGTAGGCCCAATGACCGCTCCAGAAGTGTGCTCTACGCTGTCGAGCACGCGGAGCCGAAGACGCGTCCAGGAGCGGGGCACTGCCTTATATAGGCAGCCCCGCCCCCAGGCTCCAGCATCACACGGGAATGTGCGGGATCGTTGCTTCCTCGCAGTTGTGTGAAGCGGCAAAGCGGCCCCTCAGCGCAACAAGCGCGCCGGGAGCCGAGTTATGCCAAGCCAACTGATAATGATGTAGTTTTTATAATTAATACTATAACAAACCATAGATTTTTGAAATCATGCCTTTAATTGGTATTCCGTCATGATAGAGCATTTTTTCATAATCAGAAAGTGATACTTGCAAAGTAGATGCAAAATTGTGATGTGTTATAAGATCAACTACCTTTAAATATTCATACCACAGAATTGTAATATTGTAGCCTTGTTCTGATTTAGACTTTGGTATGATATGGCCTTTAGATAAAATATCTACAAAGTGCATAATGTTCGCTTGTTTCCAAATCTTAAAAGAGTCTTTTGCTTTACCGGGGAAAACCATTGTTGGCCCACAGAAGTCATTAATAATGATACAGCTGGTGCTAGATACATCTAAAAAATGGTTTGATTTGGATTTTTTCAGTGTTCCCCCTATTTGCCATACAAATTCCGAGAAGCAATTTGGAAGTAAGTTAGGCTGAGGACAGACTGGCAATCTAAAGTGGGGCAGGCACGCTTCGCAAATGGAGGAAAGGAGCACGTTCAGACATGTGCATCTGTCCGTCGGCTCCGTTGCGTACTTACCCGTCTCCCAGTCGCTTTCCTTCCGCTTTACCCGGACACCGGTTTTTCCTGGTGTTCAGGGGCCTTCCTCCACATGCCTCCCGCTTCCAAACAGTGTGAACTGGAAGAAGTGGGAGGCATCTGGAGGAAGTGTGAACGCACCGGCAAAAAGTTTTGCGCATGTGCACATGTGCGCATGTGCACACATGCGAAAAACATCAAAGGAAAACCAAAAAAAAGTGCAGCGGCGCGCGCAAGCCGCGCGCGCTGGCTATGTGGCAGTCTGAACGCTCCGTGGCAGTCTGAACGCTCCGTATTGCCGCTGATCCGCATTGCTCTGGCCAGTGTGAACGGCCAGCTTCGTGGGTTTTTTCCCCCGCTCCAGTTCCCTCCGCTTTGCCTCCGCTTCAGATTGCCAGTCTGTCCTCAGCCTTAGTTTCCTCTATAAGTTTCAGTGGCAGTGATGATCAGCAAGTGGAATGCACCAAGTGGTGCAAATAAAATCAAAGTGGAGAAATATAAATAGCTTTTATCATAAATACATATAACCTTTATCACATACCACAGTGTGAATTATAACTAATCCATCCAATTGACGAGATGAGCTTTATTATACCTTATATTATAAAGAAAATACAGGAAATCAGAGAGTGGTAGGAACAACATTACAAATAACTGTCTAATACCAAGTGGTTTGATGCATATCTTAATAAAGTACCTGTTGATAAATAGTTGTCTGAATGTTTGCAGGACTATCACACAGAAGCTAAAGTGTGGTTCATCAATTGGCTAAATTCTTGGCTCTTTTATTTTGATAACCATCTGCTCTGTTTAACATGAGTGTTTCTGTGATCAACAATTAGCTCCCTGTTCTGGCCATGTTTTGTGGCACAGCAAGCAATCCTATTGCTGGTGAAAGATCTGGCTAAATGTAGAGCTCCTTGTATGCAGCTGTGTGGTGCTTCCAGTAGTGCCAGCATAATAGCAGAGTTGAATGAAAATGCATAGACCTGAAAAAGCTGGGGAGGAACACCAAAATTTCCCCCTGGTTTTGTTCAGTCACTGTTCTGTGCAATGCCCATTTCCCTTTCCCACCCTCAGGTTGTTTTGGAATTCAGAAGTCCTGGATGACTTCACCATGGACCTAATCTATTGTGTTTAGCAAACAGGATGAATATAAAGCAACTGCAAGACCAGTGCTTCTAGTGGGCTGAAAATGTGCACCAAAGAGATTTAGATAATTACTTCTTATGTCATGTCTGTCGCATATTAATAGGAACATTTGAAAATGCATGTCATTAGAGTTAGCGTACAGGCTTCTGATTATAGCTGCATGCCAACACAGTCTGATCACCTAGGACATGGCTGTGATTTTAAAATGACATCATATTCTTCACAGTTTATAAATCACCGTCTGGATCTCTCTGACTGACTACAGAAAGTGCCTTTGTCTCTTGATGTTTTGGGGGGAGCTGGCTCCATTTTTAATTAGTACCAGGATATCTGGGGACATTGATTTATTAGCGAGTTGTTGAATGTGGATGTTCATGCATGTGTCATATTTTAACACTTATTCTTTCTGTTTTCAGGGACCTTTTAAATCAGTCTTTTAGTCATCAGTTAAAAATTGCCTCTGAGCTTTCTTTTAGCCTTCAGGGTTTTAGCATTAAAACAAGGAAAATATACCTACAAATTCTTTCTTCACTGAAAGGGTGGCATGGCCATATTCTTTACAAATATAACATCTAATTCGGTGCCAATTAACCACCTGAACCTTTGCATGTTTTCTTAGATGAAGATTGTACTAGGTTCAATGGGATAAACTCATAAGTCAGTACATATAAAACTGCAGTTTAAACAGATTATAGTTATTTCAGACACTTGAAAGGCAGGCATATTTTTTCCCCAGGACCTCATTCTTGTTACAGAAATGTTTCTGTGTGGCTCACAACCTGTATATAATTTTATCATCATACTGGAAACCTAAGCAAAGTCATGACACTATAGCCAGTGTAACGATCTTGATAAATCACGTTTTAAACTATCTGATTTGGGCTGTGGTCATATGGCAAGCTTATCACGATTTGTTCCTGCTGTACATTTGATCAGGGATTTTTTTTTTTTGAGGATTGGGATGATCACACATCCCTCCCCGAACCACTTACATTGTGCGACGAGGCTCCAGGCACCATCCAGATAGCTGTGCCGCCCAAGCAGTGGTGCAGCGTGAGGGTTTTTTTTAAAAAAATTGTGCATGTGCATATGTACATGGTCAAATCACCTCTCCCACTTGGATGTGCTAAACTCCCTTGTTTTTGCAGTGTTCCTCCCCTGAACAGCAAACAAAATGAACCACTGATGTACAATGTATATAGACATACCAATGTCTATATGTGTTTCTTGAACGTTCATGCATATTCAGCGCAGGATTGCTCATGCACACAATGGTGAAAGCTGGGTGGGAAATTCAGCACAAGAAGGAAGTTCAGATGACTTAATCACAATCATAGCAAAAGATGGCTGTCCAGATTGGCAAAATTGTGGATTCACAGCGCAAATATCTGGAAAGTACTTGATTTTCCAGGTGTCGGGAAACTCGGTAGGAAACCAGAAGGATTTCGAGAGTAAACCCACTTTGATATGGGAGGAAGATGTAGCCATCTGATCAGCAATTTTAAATGCGATAGGGAACAGTAGTGAAACCCAATCAAAATGATCATGTGATCATAGCCTTGATCTGGCAATTTTCCTGACTTAAGCAGAAGCATTCAAAGACTAAAATTAAGCAATCATGTCCCTCTTTTACTATTATTTCCATTCAAGAGTTATGGGGAAAATTCTTAGTCCCAAATTTACCAGATAAGCCATATGCTGAACATGAGGAACAGTAGTGAACAGCTTTCTGTAAAAGTTGACTATGCTTCCTTAAGCAAGTTCTTATTTCATTGTACATGTAATATTTAATTATCTTAACTTTTATTTAATACATTTATATGCCACTTTTCCATTAAAAATACCCAAGCCAGCTCACAATAAAAATACAAGCACAAACATAAACATATTATTGCATAAAAATCAAATTATCAATGGTGCAGTCCTAAGAACATTTTCTTGGGATAAGCCCCATTGAATATATCTGAATAGACCTGCTAAGGATGGCACTGTAAAACAGTAAGAATTTAAAACACAAAATTCAAAACAGGGTAAGAATCCAATTTTTTAAAAGTCCTTGTGAAAAAAAAAGCCTTCAGTTGCATGGGAAAGGTTGTCATGGGGAAGTCAAGTATAGTCCCCAGTGAGGCGGGTTCCAGTGTTCCTGCTTTAGTCAAGTAAAAGACTTATTTTCTCTCTTCAGAGACAGTACAGAAAAAATGCTGATACAAAATACCTATCAGTCTTTACCAACCGACAACCTATTCTTTTTGTATTTGTATTCTCTGTGCCAAAAAAAGTGTGGAATAAACTTGTTAGCCGAATTGCTTTAATTTACGTTTAGCAATCAGCAAAATACCGGGTTCTTGCCAACTATACCAGGGTCCCACCCCTC